>OX465092.1:6176759-6833043 GCA_949987675.1 Chymomyza fuscimana
CTGAATACAAGTTCAATCAGAACTTCGATATTAAACTCAGCACGAAAGAGGCCTGGACAACTCTTTCGGCAGTTCACCCAATAAAACGACAGACAATAAAGTGGTATACGGATGGATTGCCCTATATAATAGCATGGGTCTGACAACCATTAGGTACAGCCATCTTATTATTCGTCGTAATGTACGCCACGATTTCCCGGCAACGCTTCTAAACGTAAAGAGAGCCCTTGAGCACTTATTTATCGTGTTGTTTACATGGGTCCTGAAGTTAAGCTTGGAGCCCTAGCTGGATAGTGTCGCAGAATATTTCCTCATACCTGCCTCTGGCTATAATAAAGTTATCGTCAGCATCTTCTGGCCAGTGATGCTTTGACGGCCTCGTGGGAGGCGTTATAAAAGGCACCCTGTATATCCAGAAAAGCGCATAGTGCCACTTCCTTATGAGTCAAATTGCCCACTTTAATTGTTATACAGAGTCAGATTATTTCGGTAAGCGGCCCACTCTCCATACGTGCTAGTCACTCATATATGAGACTTTATTGCGCTGCTAGCCAAGGTTATATCTAGAAGATGTTATTAGATTAGATGTTGTCTTGCGCAGTGAGGAATTCTGTAAGTACGTTATGATTAATACTTTTACTTGCCAAGATACAGGCTCTAGGGAGTGGGTCCTTATGGTCCCAGATTACCTTGGCATCAGTCACGTACAGTCCTTTTATGCCCTGGTTATACCAAGGTTCCTTGGCCTTGGCACGGTTGATGTTCACCTTGGCTATTCCTGTACTCCCGATCATAGGATCGGTTCCACAACCAGCGTCTGAGGTCGTCTCCAGATTCCTCTCTTCTTCTTCGCCCAGCTCCATGGCCAGTTCCTGCGAGGACATAGGAGGCTGATCTCCCATGTCGCAGTTCGCCTCAACCACTGTGGTATTGAGATCCTCGTCTTCCGCCAGGTCTGCTAGGGAATCAGAGGTGTTCAGTACCTCATCCTCCGCTGCAGATTGGGGAAGCGGGGCCGGCTTTGGTTCTTTGGCAGCCATCTTGCCCTTTCTCAAACCACTCACCGGGATGCTTCTGAACCTAAAGTTCAGCTTGTGACCGTTCTTTACGATTTCGTCACAGGAGTTGTCGTCGATGCCGAGGACGAGGAGTAGACCACACCCTTCGCTTTTTCTCGACAGCAACCTCCAGTACTCCCTGTTCAGAGGGTTCTACTTATGGATCAGCTCAAAGATCCATTCCGTCGACTTGTCTCCCGTTGTGGGGCAGAAGATGGTGATAGTATACGCCGCCGGTATGTCGCCGTCGTATGCCAGCCGCAACCACTCAGCCGACGCCTCGTCTGAGCAGTCCACGACTAGATGGCCCACCCTGAAGTGGATCCCATCAAATTTTATTGGGGAGTCCCAGCCTGATGAGACTAGCTCCTCCAATATTGCCTCCTCACTGCTGAGGACCACCTGAGGGTACTCCTCAGGTACAATTGCTACCTTTAGCCTCTTGGCTGGGGTCCCTCCGTCGTTGTCCTGGATGTCGAGGGTTGGTCCTAGGCATCAACAGCAGCTTCGGTGGTGCTCGCTACTACCGCAGGCGATGGCCCTTCTGCGGTCCTTCTCTCCGTACGTACCCTTATCGGGGTGTTCGTTGGTGGCGTGAGAGTGCTGCTCTGTAGTTATCTAAAGCTTTAGTAAAATTTTTACCTCTATCGTTCCTATCAACCTAAGGAACACTATGCATAGAAGACAGCTCACAGAAAACTTATAGCTAAGCATTGCAGAGCAGAAACGTGATACACTTCGTAGAAATAGGCTTTGTAAGAAGATTAGAACACGATTTGAAGACTGTCTCCGGTCACACGTAAAGCGCATCCTTCCTCGTCCCTCAGCGCGTGGACGCAAATTAAGCTGACGTTCAAAACCAGCGTTCGTCGCTGATGTGATCCTCACATTTTTAGAGAACGAGGCAGCATCCCTATTAAGGGTTCGCACAGTCCAAGTGGACATCTTTAAATTAAAGTCCTTCATACGTTTATGGAGGTAGTCAACTTTGCGGGGATGCTTTTCCGAGGTATATTTCTGTCTTTTATTGGAGTTTATTTTATATGTGGTAGTTCCCTACGCTCAACCCGATTTAAAAGCAATAGGACTTTTCTGCGTACATTAGATCACAGATCGCATAGCATAAATGGAGCTTACCAGGTCGTCGAGAGAAAAGTACGGGCCTGGTGGTAAAAAAGTTTTTTATAGTTCCCAATCACTGTACCAAATTTTATCAAAATCGGTTGACTATATCATATAGCTCCCATAGGACCAATCGGTCAAAAAAACGTAAGAAATATCTTTTGGAGTTTGTAAGCAATAAATCAGACTTGATTGCAATGTGGTGGTACAGGGTATCCCAAAGTCGTCCGCGCCCGACTTTAACGTACGCCAGTTTTTGTAATGATTTTTTTGTATTTGAAAGAACGTGAGACAGATACAAATAAAACTAGTCATTCAAGAATGTATATGCAAAACTTCATCAACCAAAAAAATTATTATGAAATTATTGACCCAACCGTAGGCCACCTTTGACAATTATCGTTGAATAAGTGTACAATTCTCACGGTATCCGTATAATTGATCAAAGATTAATTTATTTTTTTTGTATTTAAGGTACCGCAAACAAGTTGGTTTCCTACAGAGAAATTAAGTCCGGCGTGCATATTTTAGACAACGTTCACATTGACCCTGCCATCGACTTGGAAAATATAGTTAAAAAAAATAAATATCTCGACTCATGTAGCGTTGTTGTTTTCCCCTCTTTAAATCCGGACCACGAAGAAATACAAATAGATGGTGACGAGTCAATATCTCTTACTATGGATATCAAAACTAATATAAACAAGGACGGTGTCGAAATGATTGGAAATGATTCGACTCAAAATTATCTTAATGTTTTGCGTGCGTTGGTTTACAGCAACAAGAAACCGGCTTACTATTTAAATCGAGTTTTTAAGCTTACATGTGCTCAAATAAATTCACAAGTAAAGAGCGCTGAACATACTCTTACGCTGACCGTTTTACATCCCAAGCAAACTATTTCCAAAACCACCAACGCTCCAATTATCGACGGAGTTCTTGCAAATACTAATTCGGCAGCGTACTACCACGACAATGGACATGCTACCATTGAAGAAAATGTGGATCAGCAGGTTGCAGGTATCTACAGTTTTATTAAGAAACTAAAACCACAAAATTCATTAATATTTTATTAGATGCCAAGCTGTTTTCATACGCTCTTTTACACACTAATGAGGTTCAGGAACCAAAGCCACACTTGCATAATATGATCCGCAAAGGTATACAATCGTATGTGTTAATCAAACTTTAATAATATTTTTTATTTTTGTTTAGCAGAAGCATCACATCCAACGATGCTTATTATTCTTATCTGTGTTTTTCTCGTTATTCTGCTTTGTGGTGTATCTATTGCACGCTTTAAAAATAACCAGAAGTATACCGATAGGCACCATCCCTGCTCTAAGGTAAGTTTAATATATGAGTTCGTAAAATGCTTTTCTAATATTTCGTTGTCTATGTATTTGACCTGACTGAGACACAGATTAATACAAAGCCCCAACTGTACGAACTAAAAGTTCATTTTTATGAGGTTACATACAGACGAATATGGCTTAATCACTACACGAAGCAATAACCAAATTGTTATAAGAACTTGCCATTCTTCCTAAAAATCTGAAACATACTTTACCCTATTGTGACGACTGCAACACAACAATCATCCAGCCCGACATATTTTTAGGGCCGTTTAACATAAAAACAATTCATTTATTAATTGTGAAATAAGTATTTTGAGGCAACAGCTTTGTTACTTTGTACATTAGTCCATCAAGCCTGACTCGCTCGAATGCTTATGCGTCGTCGAGAAATATTGGCATAAATATCCCCGTTGCTTCAGTGCAGTGCTAATTTCTAATGTGCTGCAATTGACCTGCTTTATCGTTCCATGATTTTCTGGAAAACCAAACTGATGCGATGCTTCTATGTTGAGCATTTTGAGACATGAGCTGATGCGTAGCAGGACGACATTTCTAACAGTTTTTGAAGACAACTTAGTAAATCACTTTGTTCGGCTTCTTCCATTAATCAGCGAGTTACCCAAGTCTTGTTATTGCATTAAAAAGCCGATAAATATGTAAGGCAGTACACCTAGGAAGCTCGATGGTCATTTTCTGAGTTATCAAATTAAACCCAGGAGATTTTCTGGGCTTCAGTATCTCTTCGATGACTTTTCAATTTCGCCCGGAACAAAAATAAATTGGTGGCAGGTTTTGGCTAGTGTGAGGGATTACCTCGATGTACTGGACATTTGCTTCATCTAGCTTGACCGCCTTGGTGAGCTTACCACTCCTGACGCAGTCGTCACATTTCGGCTGAACATATTTCCCTTGCGGTCGATGTCGCTCTTCTTAGTTAGAGTCGGAGTTGGTTCAATATGTGAACAAATACATTTTTTATACTTCAGCCAGCTTGTAAGGACAGGCGACGGATCATACCATAAGTAGCGCATCGTCTGTTCCCATGTTTCACGCAATCTATCTGGTGGTTGCGATAGGCTCCGCGTAGATCCATAGTCGAACTTGTTGAATGGATTGATGATCGCGTTGTACAACTGTTTTCCCTCTGGGCTTACACGACGAGAGCTCCAATGCGTATGCTTGAAGCATATGCAAGAAGCATTACACGTTTATTTTTGTCGCTTAGAAACTGTATAAGTTCAAGTTTGTATTGTTAAACGTTATAGCGAAGCCATTAAGTAGATTTTGTTGATACAAATAGTTGTATCAGCATATTTTCGTCCCTCATAAGTTCCTGCATTGTCGTTTGCATACACGTCATAAGTCATTAGTGCTACAGAGATACTATATCATTGTCGCTTCAAAGCAACGAAATACGCTCGCATTTTTTTTGCGTTTGTGTTGAAATATTCTCTGCCGCAGCTACCATGGCGTTGCTAAGCAACAGACACGGAGTTGATGGTGCGCGGCTTCGGCTCATGATATTCTCTGCGGCAGAGCGAATGGGGTCAGTTGCTGTTCAGTTTTCAAAAAAGCTTGGCCATATTTCGCAATTTGTTGATTATGTCCTAAAAGAGGACTTTTTACATTATTTTTTTTGCACTAAAAACCATTATAACAGTCATAACATGTATAATTTAAAAAAAAATTAAGCTATTAATTCTAATGTTTATACCCTGTAACCAAATTGGGCATTCGCGAGTTTTTTGTAGTTCCCAAGCACTGTACCAAATTTTATCGAAATCGGTTGACTATATCATATAGCTCCCATAGGGCCGATCGGTCAAAAAAAGTTTTTTGAACAAAATTCGTTTTGTTTCGTTTGTTTATGAAGATATCGTAACCCAATTTGGTGTTTGACAGTTTTTTAGGGCTACCAATCACTGTACCCAATTTGACCAAAGTCGGTTGACTATATCATATAGCTCTCATAGGACCAATCGGTCAAAAAAACGTTTTTTGTACAAAATTCGTTGTTCCGTTTGTTTGTGAAGATATTATAACCAAATTTGGCATTCAGAAGTTTTTTAGAGTACCCAAGCACTGTACCAAATTTAATCAAAATCGGTTGTCTATATCATATAGCTCCCATAGGAATGATCGGTCAAAAAACCTTTTTGGTTCACTATTCGTCAGTTTTTGGTTGTTTATGAAGGTTTCGTAACCTAATTTGGCAATCGAATGTATTTTGGTGTTCTTAAGCAATATACCGGATTTTATTGCAGGCTAGTGGTACAGGGTATCCCAAAGTCGTCCGCGACCGACTTTAACGTACGCCATCTTTTTATTATAGGTTTTACGATTCTCTTCTTGTATCTCTGCTATGTTATCTCTTGCCATTCTGCGGATCTCATTTTTCTCTTCCTGCAATTCATTTATCAATTCACCATCAAGCATATCTCTGAGCCAATTGTCGTATTTTGTCTTCATTTCTAATCCAGACACATGCGGTATGAAATACTCTCTCTATTAGATCAACGGTCTTCTTTACTCCAAAGTGACCCTGACGATGAGCTATTGTTATTATTTCTCGTTCCATGCTGGATGGTATACCAATCAGTTCCTTAGTGGGATCCTTATACAGCACACCACCCTGCATATAAAAATCATCATAAACTCCCTGTTCTAACAATTTAATGATAGCACTTATCCAATCATCCGACAATTGAGCCTGCTTTATTTTATTTCTCAGAGAATCCTGCATCAAAAGGCAATGTACTCGACTTAATGTGTCCACATGTTTCATTCTGGTTCCTGAGCGATGCTCTACTGTGTATTCAAAGTATTGTAAGAAAATTTAACAACGTGCGACTCTTAATGGAACATCTTTTTTATTAGCCGTCATTGTAAAAGCGTTACAGTCTGTAACTATTTTAATCTTCAGTCCAAGCACATATATTCGCCACCTCTTAAGAGCCAATTACAGCCAAAACTTGTAACTCATAAGACGTATATTTTACTTCTGCTGGTGTTGTTTTGCGACTCATATACTCTACTGGATGAAAATTCCTATCTTCCGAATCTGCTTGCAACAACATTGCACCGTAGCCATACATACTCGCGTCACAATGAATCTCTGTTGGGGCTTTCGGGTTGAACAATCGTAGCACTGGTGGATTTGACAAACATAACTTTAGGTGATTAAATGCTGTCAATTTTTCAGAATCCCTTTTAAAATCTACATTCTGCCACATCATATTTGTCAAAGGCTTGGCTATTATAGCAAAATCTCTGACAAACCTCCTAAAATATGATTTTAAACCTATAAAGC
Source organism: Chymomyza fuscimana (assembly GCA_949987675.1). NCBI lineage: Eukaryota > Metazoa > Arthropoda > Insecta > Diptera > Drosophilidae > Chymomyza > Chymomyza fuscimana. The sequence continues at coordinate 6,183,608 of OX465092.1, forward strand.
GTTGAAGCCCTTTCTTATTCTTCGGAACTGGGAAGCAACTCCCTGCTCGGGCGCCATGTTGGCGCTTTTTCCACGCTCCCTATTATGAGTATTTATAGTATTATATTTAAGTATTATGAGAATTATGAAGTCTAGTATTAAGTTTGCATTAGTACATTGAAATCGTATAGTGTAACAGATCCCAATATTAAAAGAAGAAAACGAAAAGTGATCTTCTCTCGCAAAGATCCAGTTGCAGCAGCCGAATGGTCGGAGGCAGAATTTCAATTATCGCTCTCTTCTTTTAATATTGGGATCTGTTACACTGTACGATTTCAATGTACTAATGCAAACTTAATACTAGACTTCATAATTCTCATAATACTTAAATATAATACTATAAATACTCATAATAGGGAGCGTGGAAAAAGCGCCAACACCGGCCCCTTTGAATGAACCCGGTTCTTCAAGTTATTGGTAAAGGCGCCAATTTATGTATTTATTTATTTATTTATTTATTTATTTATTTATTTATTTGAGGGGTACAACTACGTACAGTTGACATTATATTATAAAAAAGTACATATAAATTATTTAGAAAAGAAAATAGAGCGAGGGAATTGATATGAACTAATCCGCGTCTCTAGCCCGATGGGTGAACTTTTTAATGATATGCACCAACTCACATCAAGAACTGGCCAGAAACTTGGATTTACAATATTAAAGTTGAAAAAAGGAAGCAAGATAAAAATTAAACATTATATCGCAAAAAAGCCAATGGATCACCATTGACCAAGTGGGTGACTCATAATATAGGATTGGTCAAGGATGCTCGAAGTGGCAAGTCAAGGTGACTTAAGATAGAAGAAGTGATAGATTGAATAGACCGTTCGAAAGAGAGGAAATTGTAAAAGTTATTATAGTTAGAGCATAAGACACGGAAAGGGTCGTGCAAAGCATAATTAGATCTACAAAATTGTAAGGCTAAGGGTCGAAAATTACGAGTTACTCTGGATGGTATGACCAAAGTAACTTTGCTAAGGAGTACATTGGAATCGATAAGACCGAGTAACAGTTTATGCAAGAATAACACGCCGTGGCATGTTCTGCGATGATTTAAGGAAGGCAATTTTATAAGGCGAAGTCTATCAGAATATGGCGGCAGTCGGATATTTGGGTCCCAGTTTAAGCCACGAAGTGCAAAAAGGAGAAATTGCTTTTGTACGCTCGCTTGAACACTCCGTTAACGATTCTGACGTCGGCCACTCGGACTTTGCCGTCGGTTCCTGCGTGTGGGGCTATCACTCTGCCTACCATCCATTGCAGCGGCGGTACGTTGTCCTCTGCAACCACGACGAGTGTTCCTACCTCTAGGTTGGTTTCCTCTTTGAACCATTTGGCCCGCACTTGCAAGGTTGACACATACTCCCGGTACCAGCGCTGCCAGAAGCTGTGCTTGAGAGACGAGACACTGCGCCATCTCCGCAAGCAAGTTAGGTTGCTCTGGTCTGAAAGTGGTGGGATTGGCGGTGATACCAGGGGTCCGCCGACTAAGAAGTGCGCCGGTGTCAACGCCACCCCGTCGTTGGACTCGACGCCGACTAGGAGTGTTCCAAGCTCTTCGGCTGTTAGCAGGGCGATCCCTACTGTCCGTAGGAACAAGCTCTTTGCTGATTTCACACCTGCTTCCCAAAGTCCCCCGAAATGAGGGGCTCTGGGAGGTATGTAAGCAAACTTGCATCCGATCTTTGCTGCGAATGCGCTTGTGCTGACCGCTTCTTGGCTCCACTTTGCTCGAAACTCTTGCATTTGTCGGTCTGCTCCTACAAAATTTGTAGCGTTGTCGCAGTGGACTTTCTGTGGAATTCCGCGTTGGCCGACGAACCTTTGAAAAGCCAAAAGAAACGCATCGGTGGTTAAATCAGAAACTAATTCTAGGTGAACCGCTTTTGACGCAAAACAAACGAAGAGCGCTACATAAGATTTGTATGGAGGCTTGCCACGAATTCGAAACGTTGTGCTAATCGGGCCACAGAAATCTACACCGCAGATAAAAAAGGGTCGGAACGCTCTGACGTTACCCACTATTTGCGTCAACAGTCGGGGCTTGTATTTAAAACAGGAGATGCATGAGCGTACTGTTCGGGTACAAAGCGTTTTGGCGTTCACAACCCAGATTTTTTTCTCGTAAAAGGCTAACGAGAGCTTGAAGACCAGCGTGGCAGTTCCTCCTGTGTAAATGTATCACGTAAGATTTAATGAACTGGGAGTTTTTTGATAGCAACAATGGAAATTTGGCTTCGTACGGGATAGGAGCTTTTAATAACCGACCCCCAACTCTCAAAAGCGAACAAGTACCCCAAGTTTCCTGGATGTCATGCATGAAAGGACTTAATCGTTGAAGGTCAGCTTTTTTCGGATTTTTTCAATATCTTCCCTGTATTCGTATTGTTGAACCTGTTCGACAATCTTATTGAACGCGAATGTTAGTTCGCTTGACGTGATTGCCGCGGGGATAGGCAACGTCATGCTTTTGCACTTATTTATAAATCGGAATACCCAAACAAAAACTGTAAGCAGTTTTATATGAGACGAGAAGCGCTCTATTGACTTCAACAAGTCATTTTCCTGAACATCGGCTAATAGAGCAAATGGGGATTTACGGATCTCCGTATTGATAAGGTGGCACGGGTCATCGAAATGCTGATTAGTGGGCCAGCAATCTTCGGTTTCCCTCAGAAATGGCGGCCCTTCAAACCAAAAGGAACTAGTGAGTTCGTCAACGTTGCATCCGCGGGAAACAATGTCTGCGGGATTCAATTTTTTGGTACGTGGCGCCACGTTGCAGTTTCCGACCACTCTTGCACTTCAGCCACTCGGTTTCCAACGAACACTGATAACGAAGACGGATGCGTTTTTATCCAGTGCAGAGTTATTTCGGAGTCAGTCCATAAAATTACCTTTTCAATTGGAAACTTGAAGAAGTGGCTAACACGACGGAAGAGATCTGCAAGAAGGTGAGCTGCACACAGCTCAAGACGAGGAAGCGTTTTCGTCTTAAGGGGCGCTACTTTAGACTTTGCAGTCAGCAGAGATACTTTTAAACCTTCTGCAGTACGAGTGCGGACGTATATGCAGGCGCCGTATGCTCGCATAGAGGCATCGGCGAAACCGTGAATCTGCGTTTGTAACTCTGTATCTGTATGGACGAATCGATGGATCTTGATCTCATCTAATTGATGCAGGTTTGACTTGAAAGATTCCCATGACGTGTGAAGATGCATCGGTATCGATTCGTCCCAGTCCAACTTTTGCAGCCACAATTCTTGCAAAAGCATTTTGGCTTTCGTGACTAATGGGCACAGAAGGCCAAGTGGATCAAAGAGTCGGGCTGTTACTGATAAGATGTTACGTTTGGTCGCTCGAAGCTTTGCGAATGTGTCTTCTAATTTAAACTGGAAAACATCTTTCTGCGGCAACCACATAACACCTAGTGTCTTGGTTACGTCTGAGCCGACTGCGGCTAATGGTACAGCGCCGGTATTATTAGCGGACAGCACGGGGCAGTTTGAAAACCACTTTGCTAGTTCAAAACCAGCATTCTGAAGCACATGAGTTACTTCAGCTCGAAGCTCGTACAATTTTTCGACGGAACTGGCTCCCGTCAGCATGTCGTCGACATAAAAGTCATGTCGGATAACATCTGCAGCAGTAGGATGTGAGAGCTCTGCCATTTCGCTTAACTTTGTCAGGCAACGTATAGCTAAAAATGGTGCTGGTGATGTACCGTAGGTGACGGTATTTAGGCGAAAAATTTGCAGAGGTTCAACCGGATCTCTTCTCCACACTATGAGTTGAAAGTTCTTGTCTGCTTCGCTTATCATCACTTGACGGTACATTTTCTTAATATCTGCTACAAGGGCAAATTTGTTAAGACGGAACCGAAGTAGCGTAGAATAAAGCTCTTCTTGGACAGTAGGACCAACCATCAAAGTATCGTTTAGTGATACTTGTGTCGATGTGCGACAAGATGCATCAAACACTACTCGTAATTTAGTGGACGTGCTCTGGGGCCGCAGTACGCATTGATGTGGGATAAAGTAGTGAGGAGTATCTGGGATTTTGTTATCAGTCGGGGACATATGACCCAACAGCACGTACTCGTTCATGAATTCGAGATACATCTCTCGCAACTGACTGTTGCTTGATAATCTTTTCTCTAGCGACAAGAAACGACGTTTCGCAACTTCGTAGGATGACCCTAGAGTCTTTGGGTCAGATTTAAATGGTAGGCGTACTTCAAATCGCCCTGTTGGCAAACGGACAGTATTTTTATTATAATGTTCTTCGCAAAGTTGGTGCTCAGGAGTTAAAACTTTGGACTTAAAGGGCAAATCTTCAATAGTCCAAAATTTTTGCAACGTGGCATCGATTGAGAATAGATCTTCCTCCTGATGGCTAAGGTACATTACGCTTTTTGCGGTTGATGGCGTACAAGTGGTGCATTTTCCGGATACTATCCAGCCAAGAATAGTTTTTTGTAAGATTGGACAATCAGGGCCCTGCTTGACTTGGCCAACAGATAAAAGTTCAAAAAAGGATTCTGCACCAATCAGCATATCGATTCTTTGTGGCCTAAAGAAAACTGGGTCTGCTAGCTCTAAGTTTTTGGGAATCGTCCACCCGCTGGTATTCACTATGACGTCAGGCTGAGAACCAGATACTGTTCGCATAACCCAGAAATCGGCCGAGAATTCAATGCAGCTGACACGCGACTTGACCGTAGTGTGAATTTTCTTCTTTGCTTCAGCTTTAGACTCCCAAAACCCCTCACATTTATAAGTGCGGCCTCCCTTTTGAGCTGCAGGCGCTGTGCTAGATCTTCTGTTACAAAATTCACTTGTGACCCCGAATCGAGCAGTGCCCGTGCGAAAACGAGCTCACCACTGTTTGTTCTGACTTGCACAATTGCTGTAGCCAAAATCACTCTATCTGAAGCTATCGTGTGCAAAGCATGCGGCGCAGATGGATGATCTTGCACGGTTGATGACTGAGAGGGTGATGGTGACGTTAAGTTTGTGCTGGCAGTGTACATGTGCAGAAGGGTGTGGTGTGAGCGGTTGCAGACTCGGCATTTCCTTGCTCTACAATTTGTAACTGTATGGCCTTTACGAAGGCAATTTATACATGCTGGCGCCGTTTTGGCGAAATTGAACCTCTCATGAACAGAGAGGGCTGAAAAAGGGCCGCATCTCTCTATGGGATGATCCTCGGAGTTACAAAACAGACAAATTTGGGTTATTTGTTGGTCGCGGTGAGAAGCGACAAAGGAGTAATTGTTTTTACTTGCGGGTTTCTTCTGATTGTTTTGGCCGAACGGTGAAGACGAATATTTTGCATTTGTAGTTTCTTATGTTGATAGCGTTGATTCAACGCGGCTTCGCACGTGGTCCATAGTGGAAGCTCATCGTAGTCTAATTGCTCTTCCCAGCTATTTTTGGTCGCCGGGTCGACTTTCCCCATAACCATGTGAATTAAAACACCATTTAAAACCGCTTGATCATCACCAATGGACTTAAGCGAGTCATAGATTGCCGACACTGAGTCTATTAATTTTCGCAGAGCAGAAGCGGACGGGTGGGATATTCTTGGCAGTTCGAAAAGAGCTGATATATGGTTTGAAAATATCAGACTGTCGTTATCGTACAGTTGCTTTAGCCTTGCCAAGGCTTTAGGGTAATTTTCGTCTGTTAATTGGAATGCGCCTACCACACCTAAAGCTTCACCAGACAAGTTTGATTTAAGAAGATTAAATTTCTTGATATCTTCTAAAGTATTATCGTTATCTACAAAGGTCTCGAACAACCGTATAAAGTTTTTAAATTCTGCATAATTTCCGCAAAAGGTTGGAAGAGCTACAGATGGAAGCCTGTTGCGGTTTTGTGCTGGCAGAGGGTGTTGCACATTTGACGAGCTTTGGGAACGTGTCATTTTTATAAGGGCTGCCTTGAGCATTGATTTGGACTTGATGCAGGCCTCCTCTAATTCTTCCCGAAAATTATCTTCTGGGTCCTTTGCTTCGATTTTAAGTTGATAAGTGCCCGCAATATCAATATGTGTGCTTAGAATTTCAAGCCGGCACTCTAACTCGCCAGGCAACATTGAGATCTTGCCATCGGCTAGCTGCTTCTGCACGCGAACGATGCTGCTGAAGCAAACATCACGCTTCCTACGAAGTTCTTCAACCAATTCCTTGCTCATGTTTAAGTAATTATAAGTAGATATGGAAAGGTTAAAGAAGCACGAAAATATTGAGGCGCAAAAAAACTTCCGACACTATATATGCCCACTCAGTAAGTAGGTTAGCGCACACAAATAGACTGTAGATATGAAAAAGTTGAAAAAAAAAACCACGAAAATATTTGAGGGCGAAAAAGGTTCGAAAATGTATATGCCCACTCAGAATGTAGGGTATCGCACCTGTAGACTTGTTTACTCTGCTTACCTTATCAGTAGATATGAAAAAGTTGAGAAAGCCACGAAAATATTTGAGGACGAAAAGAGTTCGAAAATGTATATGCCCACTCAGAATGTAGGGTATCGCTGCAGTGAACGACAACAAAAGGGGGAACCGATAATTAACATCTGATGCAACGGCGTTTAAGAAGCTGGTGTGCGTGGGTGTGTGAATTCGCAGATTGTGGTACTCTTACTTTTGTAAACGCATGAGGGACAGGGCTTAGAAAAGGCAAATTTTGTCCACGATGATAACGGGGGAACTGCTATGCAATTTTTTATTAATTTTTTATTATGCGTCGTTTAAGTGGTTCTCCTGATAATTTAATGATTATACATATATTTGTTACTAGTTCAAGATAAACGATCATACGTTAGATGCTGAACTATGTACTATCTACCGTTTATAAGTATGCCACAGCAGAAAGACTTGCAAGAGCGCCGTAGTGTAGAGGTCAACTACGCGTCACCTTAGCTTTCAACAAATGCGCTGAATACCTGTGGGGCAGAATTGCCAATTTTCTCCACTTCCCTTTTGTCTTTTCCCATCAGTAAGAGTTATGCAGTAGCTGAGGTGCTACGTATAGAGTAGCGTAGCGATGAAACGGCAGAGCACCGAAAGCAGAGGAGATGCAAATAACAGCAAAGGCCAACATGCACGTGTGTATGCACAGCTATGTAGTTTATGCAGTAGCTGAGGTGCTCCGTATAGAGTAGCGTAGCAATGTAACGGCAGAAGTACCGAAGGCAGAGCAGATGGAAATAACCGCTAGTGCCGATATGCATGTGTGTATGCACAGTTATGTTGGTTTGGTAAGTTCTGTTGTTTGAACGTTTTTTTTTTTTTATATTTATAACGTCGCGGAGATATTTAAACTCTTAACCAATTATGAGCCGGTAAAAGGGAAACATAAAAAAAAACACTTTTACTCACAAATGCAGTCCCTGCTCGGGCGCCATGAAGAAATTATAAGCTTTTTTATAATTTTAGAGCACATATGTATGTACACTATTAGGTTTATTATTGGGTATTCATGAGTTTGTTTTAATATGTTTCTTATATATTCCAATTTGTCTTTAATTTATGTCTTTATGATTAATATGCGTATATAAACGTGACAGACTACGCGGCGATTAATTAGGTTAAGAGTTTTGATAGAACGAAAATGCGCTGTGCGTGCGACCAGTTGGCATGCGAAAACGAAAAGTGATCTTCTCTCGCAAAGATCCAGTTGCAGCAGCCGAATGGTCGGAGGTAGAATTTCAATTATCGCTCTCTTCTTTTAATATTGGGATCTGTTACACTGTACGATTTCAATGTACTAATGCAAACTTAATACTAGACTTCATAATTCTCATAATATTTAAATAAAAAAAAAGCGCCAACAGTCTTCTCTTTTGAGGGCTTGATTGTACCATTCTCAATAATGTAACCCAGAAACTGAACCCTACGTTTCAAAAATTGGCATTTTTTCCATTTGATCTGTAACCCTGATCGACTTGCCAAACATAATACTCTTTTTAACTTAGTCAGGCCTTCTTCCTCGTCGGCTGATGGTATGATGAGATCATCCATGTACAATACTAAAGTTCCATTTTCAATACGCGGTCTTAAAACAGCGAAAATATATCTCATAAAAACGGCTGGGGAATTGGATATTCCAAATGGTACAACATTGAACTCGTACTGCCCATTTTGTGTGACAAATACCGTATATTTACGCGAGGCTTCCTCTACTAGAACATAAAAGAACCCATAGCACAAGTCCAAAGTCGTAAAAACATTTCCTTTCTGAAGTTTGTGAAACACATCGTCAATTAAGGCTGTTGGAAAATTATCTCTTATTATCTTCCTATTTAACTGTTTATAATCACAACATAACCTATCCTTGTCCTTCTTTTGAACCAAAACAACAGGGGAGGCGTATTCAGAAACACTATTGCGAATGATTCCTTCAGTGAGCCACTCCTTTACTTGCTTGTTCACTTTCTCTTGATCGGCATATGATAAACGTCTGGGTCTTTGGAAATCTGGAATATCGTCTGTGAGAATGAGCTTCATTTCTACTGGTGTTTTATCTGGTTTCACTGGCTTATATTCTTTTATAATATCCATCACCTTCATCTTGATTTCTCTATTCAAGTGTTCAAAATATATCTCTTGTTCAAAATATAAAGGCTCTGCTGCCATCATGTGTTGAAAGGGGTGAACAGTCTGTTATTTCTGTTTTTGGTAAATCAACTTGTCTACATATCTCTGTAGGTCTATGCAAAGTTGCTCCTCTTTTACCCAAAGTCACGTCCAAAAATCTAACACGTCGTTGCCAATAATACCATTGTAAAGGGTATCTTCATCTCTGACTACTTGGAAACAAATCCTTAATAGGATTTGATCCAACTCTGTGTCGATCATGAATGATTCTAAGGTATAGATCTTGGAGTTCCATATACCGCCAACTACTTTAATCTCTGGATTTAACGAGACGGGATATACTTGCTTATAAGTACTTTGTGTAAGGGTACAAATATCGCTACCCGAATCAATATAGGCTGAAATCGATTGATTTCTTTAAAAGTTCTGTTCGATACGTTTTGTGTTAGCTGTTCTACACTACTCTTGAATCTTTTGTCGTCTTTACCATCTTTTGACACCTTGTTTTCGCATTGATTAGCTTTATGCCCCGATAAATTACATTTGAAATAATTAGCGGCCGTACCCAAATTACGTGACCCAAATTTTGCACCTTTTGACCCACACCCCCCTGGTACAACAACATTTTGTTCTGCTTGGAATCCTGAACTCCTTCAATTATGTACTCAATGATACTCTCTTCATCTAAGTTTGATTTCTTTGCTATACTTTTCATTGAATACAAATACTCTATTAAGGATTCATTCTGTTTTTTCTTCCTATTTTCGAACTGCTTGTGTACCTGCTTGGTTGTCAACTTAACTGAAAACTCTTCTATTAGTGTTTTTTTTTTTTTTTCCATGGTTCGCCATGGGGGATGATAATCTTCAAAAGATGCAAGTGGCCCGTACCACTAAGCATGCACGATTCATAGCGTAATCTAACGCCATGCCTACGTACTAACCTCACCCCACACACAACTTCTCGCCTCCACACCCCGCGGGATCCACCGTCAAGTATTACTTCGCGGGGGGGGGTTGCCTATTTTAGGCACTACAGCTCTCTTTGCATCATCTCAGTTCCTTCTGGATGCCTTCGTAGAACTGGGTATAACTCATTGGTTTTCATCTGTTTACTTCAGACCCTTGAGCCTCCCGCCGTATTCTCTCGCAGCGCCTTAGGTCGTCTTGGACGGCGATGATACTATGGCTCATCCTTTGCCACGTATTGTTATTCTCCAACAAGTACTCCAACAGGTCCTCCGGGGGTGGAATTGGGCCCACTGTGGTCCTATATCTCTGGCATTCGTATAGGACGTGCTCTACATTCTCTTTTTTGTTTATGCACACAGGACAGAAAGGGGTGTCGTCGTGATTAAACCTATGCAGGTATTCCCTGTACCCGCCATGACCTGTAAGAAACTGGGTGAGGTGGTAATTTACCTGACCTCCACGTCTACCAATCCAGTCCGCTACATTGGGGATCAGCCTGTGCGTCCATCTTCCTTTTGTTGACGCATCCCATCTAGCTTGCCAAGCTGCTATCGATGCATCTCTTTGAATCCTCCGCGCGTCTGCCATGTTATTGGAACCACCAGCTGCTGTGCGAATGTCGTAGATAGCTTTCATCTCCTGTCCTAAAATGTCTACTGGTATCATGTTCGCTAGCACCAGGGCGGCATCCTCCGAGACTGTCCTAAATCCTGAAACCACCCGAAGGGCGCTCAGCCGGTAGGGGGCCGCCAGCTTCCTCCGGAGCTCCTGTGTATCCAGCGCCGCCACCCATACCGGTGCCGCATATAATAATATTGAAGCTACCACTCTCGAGAGGAGTAGCCGCTTGTCCGCTTTGGGTCCTCCAATGTTGGGTAGCATCCGAGAAAGAGCAGCCTGCCTGCTGGCCGCTTTGCTACTGGCGTATACTACGTGGGGCCGGAAGTTAAGTCTGCTATCCAGCATGACTCCCAAGTATCTTATATGGGGCTTTGAGCGGACCGATACGTTGCCAACTTGTATAGTCACAAACTCAATTGCTTTCCTGCTTGAGATGAGCACTGCCTCCGTCTTGTGTCCAGCCAGATCGAGGCCCGCATTCTCAAGCCATTTTCCGATTGTAGCTATGGATGTGTTAGCCGCGCTCTCTACGTCTTGAGTATGTTTTGCTACTATCACTAGCGCCAGGTCATCCGCAAATCCAACGAGTTTGCATCCCTGAGAAAGGCGAAGTTTTAAGACTTCGTCGTATGCTATGTTCCACAAGAGTGGTCCCAGGACAGACCCTTGTGGAACGCCCGCAGTTATTTTGTAGCGCTTTGGTCCTTCGTCCGTATCATATATAAGCATCCTCTCCGACAGGTAGCTTGTTATGATCCTCCGTAAGTATGTGGGTAGTTCTATGCGAGCTAATGTTCTCTCGATTAGTCTCCAGCGCACAGAATTAAATGCGTTGCGCACGTCCAGTGTAACCACAGCGCAGTACTCCTTGCTGCCCCATCTCCATCTTTTTCCCTCAATAGCTTTTGACGCAGTGTCTACCACATCTTTGATAGCGTCAACGGTGGATCGAGCTTTCCGAAATCCATATTGGGAGTTAGAAAGTGCACCCCTTTCTTCTGCGGCCGCCAGCAATCTGCTGTAAATAATCCGTTCTAGAATTTTCCCTACCGAGTCCAGCAGGCAACTGGGCCTGTATCCAGAGGGGTCGTCTGCCGATCTGCCTCCTTTGGGTAGAAGTATTAGATTCTGGACCTTCCAATGTCTTGGGAAAACTCCTTCCTGCAGGCATCGCGTGAATATCTCCGCGAAAGCCTGTGGCCTTGTTGTTATTGCTAGCTTAAGGGCAGTATTTGGGATACCATCCGGCCCAGGCGTCTTCTTGTCACCAATTCTTTTGCTTGCTGCCGCGACTTCCTCCAGAGTTACCGGGCTTATTCTCTCAATCCCGGGGCCTACAGTGGTCAGCTCCAGTAGCGGATGCCGGGGGAACAGCGCTTCGACGATCCTGCGGAGTATCGTAGGGCACGTGACCCTGACCGTTGATTGGCTCCTTATCTTTTTGGTCACCACTTTGTAGGCAGTACCCCATGGGTTTACATCTGCGTCCTCGCAGATCTTTTTGAAGCAGTTGGCCTTGCTGCTTTTAATGGCCGCCTTTAATGCTACTTTTGCCATTCGGAAATCCCTAAGTCGGTCCTGAAATTCTGGTCGATTTCTGGTCCTCTGAGATCTTCTTCTTGCCCGCAGGCACTCCTTCCGTAGCTGGCAAATTTCATTGGTCCACCAGTAACAGGGCTCGCCGCGTTTTGATGGTTTCCGATGAGTCAGCTGCTGAGTTGCTTGCTCCACAGTTCCTTGAGTTTTCTCTGTTAGTTGCAGTGTATCCGTGAAGATTTCCTTGTCCAGGCAGCTATCCTTCCACTTTGGTCCAGTAGTCTTTGGCCGACTCTGGTTCCTTCGTGTGTGGATTTCAAAGTGTATGGCCTGATGGTCGCTGAATGTAAATTCCTCGCTAACGCGCCATTTAGATCTCCTGAGTAGTGAGTTGCTTAGTATCGTGATGTCTATACAAGAGCCTTTGCCTGCCTTGCGAAACGTTTGCGTTTTCCCGTCGTTGGCCAGGCCTACCTCCATTGTCATTAACGTCTCCAGCACGCAGACTCCTCTGGCGTTAGTCTGCCGACTGCCCCATTCAATAGCCCAAGCGTTAAAATCGCCTGCGATGACCAGTGGTGCTCTGTGTCTTGCATCCGTCGCTATATCATCCAGCATGATTTTGAATTCATCCAAAGTCCAACTCGGGGGTGCGTAGCATCTGTAGAACGTGATGCCTCCTATCCTGGCTCTCACGTATCCGTCGTGGCTCGAATCGATGTCCATCATTGGGGATGTGCGGGACCAAATGGCTGCCTTTTGGTTGTTGCTGGCTACCCACACATTCCCTTGTATAGGTTTATACGGTTCACTTATTAGAACCACATCTGCATGTTTTTCCCGCGCCGACTGCATAAGCAAGGAATGTGCAGCCTCGCAGTGATTGAGGTTAAGCTGGATCACTTTCATTTTTGGTTAGAGAGTGCTCTCCTAAAGGTAGGGCAAACGCTACTGCCAGCGATGTGTTTTGCATCACCGTCTGTATCCTTGCAAAACATACATAGTGGCTCCTTAACGCAATTTCTTGCGAGATGGTCCTCCATCCCGCAGCGCCTGCACAAGTTTGAGCGATCGGTCTCGCACTTGCATTCCCTTGCTTGGTGTCCAAATTCTAGACATCTAAAGCATCTCGTTGGGGCGGGGGCTTTTTCTCTTATCCTGGAGTTAACCCAGCCTACCCTTAGGGATCCTACCTTTAGTGCTTTTTGGGCGCTGTCTGCAGATAATCTTATTGAAGCTATCTGAGTATATCCATAAGCTCTCCTGAGCCTTACGTCCGACGGGGCGACATCCGTTATCTGCATCTGCTCCTTAAGCGCGTTGCTAACTTCCTCGTTGGTCGTTGCTTCCTCCAGGTCCTTGCATTCTATGGTAATGCGGTGCGTAAGTGATCTTACTTCCGCCTGTTCGCCAAGTGTCTCACCAACCATCGCTTGAAATGAGGCGGTATTCTCTCCAGATTTTCCGAGCTCCAACAAAAGATCGCCTTTCTGTGTCCTCCGTACCTTGGAGACCACTTTTCCTAGTCCGTTAAGCTTCTCATCCGATTTTACCTTTCTGAGAATGTCTGCATAAGTGGCCTCTCCTTTGGCCGAGATAAGGATGGCATCCGGTCTAATTTTCTCCTTGAGCAACGCCTTTGGTTTTGGCTTAAGCTTACTACTGGTCTCCGGTTTTGCGCTCCTGGCGCTGTTTCTTCCCTTTCTAACGATCTCTGTCCATTCGCCGTTTCTCCCGGCTTGAGGTGTTACCTGTGAGCCAGAATCTCTTGCTGGTGGTGATGGTGGGGTGACTACCAGCGGTCTCGGGCTATCGGCGGCGCCTGCCCTCTTTCCCCTTTTCATATTGGGCGTTCGCGCATTTGCCACCTGTCTTTTCTTCGCTTCTATCGCCGTCTTGAATAGGGGCGAAGTCTGCGACGACTGATGCGACATTCTTATGACCGCCTTGGCTCTTTCGTCGTGCATTTGTATGGCCGTCAGCTCGTACAGCACCCTTATGCTTTCAATGGAATCGCGCATCGGTTGATGGATGGATCGCCGTTTTCCATCTTCTAGCATTTCCACCAACTTGGCGATCTCTTCTCCCAACTCGCAGAAAACCGGGCTGCAGTTCTGCTGCTGCTGCTTCATTACCGGTTGTTGCTCCGCCGGCTTAGGCTTAACTGGCTCTGCTATGGCAGCTTGGCCCCCTCCAGCTGGTGACCTTGCCATCTTGTTACTCCTAGAGAAGACGCTCCCAGCTGCGGCTTCTCTTGCTCCGATTCCTTCTACTGTTCCACCCCCTGGTCCTGGAGTGGTGTCTAGCGGCGTACTCATGCTTGCTGCTAGATCGATTTCTCCTCAACAGGCTCGCGGATTCCCTCGCCGGCCAAAGGTTTCCCTCGGGCTTTTCACTGGTGGAGGTTAAACCGCCTCGACTCGGTCGCCAGAGCCCCGTTTATAAATGAGCACCGCCTCAGCGGGGGGGTTGACAGTGGTCTGTTCCGTGACCTTATGCTCTGTTAACTCTCCGCTTGTGCCTGGGACACTTCAAACTAGCTTCTTCTATTAGTGTGTCTTTAAGTCAGTGGTGGGCAAAAATCATACAAACAAACATATCTTTGTGTGCGTAAGCAGCGCAGTAAGCAAAAGCGCACGAGAGAGAAAGAACCGAAATCAAGAAAAAACGAGAGAGAGATTGTACCTTGCATGAGCCGACTGCGCTGCGGCAGATTTTGATGAAATAGCCTCGCGAGTTATGTAAAATGAGAGATTGCCCACCACTGCTTTAAGTGTTGCCCAATCAGTAAGACCATCTTCGCTATGCACAAATAGCTTTGCGGCATCTTTTAACAACTGTCGCCCATAGATAAACTTCTGTAAGTCATTCCACTGTACCGTAACTGAAATATTTTCAAAATCTGTTAATCACTCGTTAATATCTCTCTGACTACTACCATCAAAATCAACTAAAGAGTCTTGAACGTCGTTATGTGTTAAAATATTTAGACCGATTTACTATCTTCGTCCCCATGCACATTTTTTTGAAGAGATAAATTTTATTAACCATTGTATTATTTTCAGATCAGAATATTATTTTTTTTTTTAATGCCGAGAAGACGCAGCAATATTGGCCGTACGACGCGCTAAAATAGGGCAACTAGAGCATCTAGATCAGTGGAGTTTGGTGAAGACTGGGAACGTCGTTTAAACATTGAAAGGGAACGTTCAGCAAGGTCACGTTCTAATCGTTCACGAAAAGGTGAACGAGATGAAAGCAATGAAAACATCTTGACGAACCCGAGTCAAAATGAGTGCATAGCAACGCTGGCACGGGTACGCTATTATGCATAAACCAGAAAGAGCAGACGAACAAACACAACAAGATACCAAAAAAAAAGGAGGGCCAGTATCAAAGGAGCCATTGTCTACGTTCCTATTACAGAGTACTGTAAAGTCGGGAATAGCAAGACAATGGTTTAAAGATTACGGAAACATTAAGGTCTGCATGATCTAAATTGAATAAAGAAGACTGTTTGGGGGTTGGAGTGCGAAGCACGCAGGGGCGGAGCCCCCTAGTATACATATATATAACTATATAACTATATACATATATATATATAGTTAAGCAGCCGATTATGATGTACGTAAATATAAAAGTCTCTTTTTGTCAACGAAAGCACCATTATAAACAAAAATGTCGTATTTTTTTTGGTGAAATCATGATTTTTCGTGTAATTATGGTGATGTATTGAACTGCTGGTGTTCAATAAACATTTCGAATTTCACGAAAAAGGGCTTATTTGAAAGGTACTGACTCCTACTTTCTATAAAAAATTCAAATATATAATAGTGAACCACTTTTCAAAGGTCAAACGCAGTTGAAAGTAGCAAAAAAAAAAAAAAAATGACTTCGAAAAAAAGGATATTTTTTCATTTTTACTAAAAATTCAATAAATCAGTCATTTTTTTATCATAAAACGACGACACTATACAGAAACCGCATCTATATATCATGACCAAGAACATTCAATAGTTAATTCTTCAAGTGTCTAGGACCTTTTCTGAAAGAAATAGCGATATTTGTACGAAAAGTCAAAAAAATTGTGTTTTTCGGGGTTTTGGGTACACACTTTCGGCTAGTTTTTTCTTAAGGTTACCAATTTTTGTTATTCAGGGCATTTTGGAAAGGTAGTCTACTCTACTTTTGAGAAAAATTAAAGTAATGAAAAAATTCAAATGTAATATGAGTTGTAAATAAATTGTTAATAATTCAATTCAATTGATAAAAGTATACAATTTTTCATCAATGTTTTCTTATGACGTTATCACGTAAAATTATCGTCCGTGAATCGACTTTACAGACTTGGGATTTTTACCAAATTTGTACCAAATTTTATCAAAATCGGTTGACTATATCATGTAGCCCCCATAGGACCGATCGATCATAAAAATGTTTTTGGTTGTAAATTCGTTGTGTTTCGTGTGTTTATGAAGATATCGAAATCAGATTTGGCGTTTGTTGGTTTTTTTAGAGTTCTCCAGCAATGCATAAAATTTGATCAAAATCGGTTGACTATATCATATAGCCCCTTTGAGACCGATCGGTCAAAAAACCGTTTTTGGTGCAAAATTAGTCAGTTTTTTGTTTGTTTATAAAAATATCGTAACCAAAGGGAAATAAATATCTCTTGCAGTTCTTAAGCAAGCGGGTGGTACAGGGTATCCCAAAGTCGTTTGCACCTGACTTGAACGTACGCCATCTTTAAATAAGAAAAACTTTTTATTGAATTAAATTAGTTTTGTTGGTGAGTTTTAGCAAATCTTGAGCAAATTTAGTAGAAATTTTAGCACCGTCTCGAAGGGATGTCTGTGGCACCGAGAATTGGATTGTATAAAAAATTTTATAGAAATTGTTTCCTGGGTCAAGGCCCAGAGATCTCTAGAGATTTCCTACTTGTACCTTGAGGTACAAATGGTATATTAAATCTGTGCAATCGAAAATTTATGTAACATACATTAGGAGAGGTCGGTGACCTCTGAGTGTTTGCCGCAAAATTTGTTATCGTTGGTTCGAATACAGCGTATCCCAAAGTCAGCCGTGCCGACTTTAAAGTTCGCCGTATTTTTACAGTGACTTTCCTATATTCTTTAAACCCCTAAAAGAGCACTTGTGCCAAGATGTAAGCTGATTAGATAAAAAAAATCACCCTCTTAAGATTTGTATGATGTATGTAAATTAAGATTTTATTTTATTATTTTCTAAGATTTTATTTTTGTCATCTTAGAATGCGGATGAGGGACTAGTTTGGGATGATTCTGCGTTGACTATTACTATAAACCCGATGCAAACAGACGCTACATCCGAAGGAAGCTCTGAATCTGAGAATTCAGATTCAGAAGATGACGATGGTAAGAATCTTCATAACAACGGGGTAGAGGTTCAATTTGGCATTAACTAATATTTTTATCTTGTATTTAGTAAAGGATGGGTTTGCCCATGTTCACCAACTCGAATGGGACAATACTAATATATTTTCAACGGAAAATTAATATTGATGAAGCAGATCCAGGGCTTTGCCGATTGCTATCCACATAACTTAAAACGAAAAATGTAAATGTGCTTTTTAAATATAAACTTAATATTATTAAAAGTGGTCTCGTATCTCTGTGAGAAAAAACAGAACACGGAGTTATAAAAATTGGCGTAATGACTTTTGTTGTAAAAGCATTGATTATTGTAACTTTCATATATATGTACAATGTATGCATGTCTGTGCTTTAGTTAAGCAATTTCCGAAACCGTCAGAAGAATTATGTAATCACGCTTAGTTGCAGACTCCGAACACTATTTGTAAAAAAATAATCATAGTACAATTATATAAGACGTTGGTTTTGTAAGCTTACTATTTGATAGCAACACCTCCGTACTACCTTTATATAAGATGTTGGTTGAGCTGGCAAACTGTTTGACTACTACACCTCTGTATTACTAGTTAGAAATAATATTGGTTTCGATTCAAAAAAATTAACATCAAGCGTATACAAAAAGAGCAGTTGAAGTGGTGCAACCAAATTGGCCATTGTTTACTTTATTATTATATTTTTCTTAAGAAATAAAAACAATTTGTATTCGCGATAGCGGTGTAATAGAAAACAAGTATAAGTTTATAACTAGAATTAAAAAAATGTCCATATCTATACACAACAGCTTAAAGAAACATAACCTTAAGCATAAAAAATCAAATTCAATAATTATTTATTGTTACTAATTTATTAAATACAAGAATCTCTTTTTTTAATTTTTGGGTTTATTTTGGATACTAAATAAAAGCTCAGGCTTAACTACTAAAAATCACTGACGAAAAGTGAATGGAATTATTTAAAAAATGGACGAAAATTTGCATAAACACAGGTCATACAAACGTGTACTTACTTTCTTATATTATATGATACATATCAGCACATACAAATTTGTTTTTAATTCTAACTCCTTAAGTTTCTCTTATTATTTTTTTACTTTTGTTATTGGTCAGCTTATGCTTATGTTACATAAGTTATGTAGATAGTATAGTATAACGTGGAGTAAAAATTTGACGTCCTTGGGTTAATTAAGAATAATTATTACACTAAACCAGTGGTCGGCACGGCCCTATCCCAAGGGCCTATGGTTCACACGTACTGTGTTGTACACAAAACGCATGCATGTGAGCGTGCATTTTGCACTGAAATTCTCTCAGCCAATTTTCTGGCGTTGCCTAGTTCTTGTTGCAAAGCAACAGACACGGAGTTGCTTGTGCATGACTTCGGCTCTTGCTTAGAGAGCGTGCTTGCTTCTTTACTCTCACAAAACTAAAGCGCTCCAGCATTAGTATGCCGTGGCTTTGGTGCTGCGTGGCAGAAAACACAAAATCAGTTTATGTTTAGTTGGCTACAAGTTTAGATCGCGCTGCTGAAATGATGTTTTTTCCCATTCCTCTATGAACATTTTTATACCCTAGGTACAAAGGGTATACTAGATTTGTGCAATGTATGTGTGTTAAACAAGAGATCAACAGAGCAAGGACTAGACAAGCTAAGCAGATCGCGCAGACCAATTACAACATTGCTAATCGCAAGGTCAAGCGCAGCGCTAGAGCCGACAAAAGAAAATGGTTGGATAATCTTGCGAATGAGGCACAACGAGCAAGCGAAACTCACAGGCCTAGAGATCTCTACAAAATCACAAAAACTATTGCTGGTCGCACACATGCCAACCGTAAGCCAATTAAAAATTCGAACGGTGAGCTAGTGTTTTCTACTGAGTCGCAGTTAGCCGTTTGGGAAGATCATTATAAAAACTTACTGGAAGGGATCTCCACTACTACTCAGGAGTTCTATTGCACACATCACCAACATGTGCCCAGAATTGACTTTAATATCGCCGCTCCCTGCATTACTGAAATCGAAACAGCAATCAGCCAACTTAAATCGGTAAAGCCGCTGGGCTTGATAATATTGCTCCAGAGTTGCTAAGAACGGCATTATTATCAACCTCCCGAAAAAAGGCGATCTCTCGGAGTGCGGTAACTGGAGAGGCATTACCATATTGAACTCTGCGAACAAAGTCATTGCCCAATGGCGAGCTCCGTTATACCTCTTGTTTATAGACTTTAAACGCGCTTTTGACACCCTTACTCACCACGCAATATGAAAAGCAATGGAATGCAAAGGTATCACGACCAAAATAATCAATCTGGTGAAATGCTTATACTCGAACGCAAAATGTTCGGTGCTCCACGCGGGCAGTACTAGCAAGTCAATATCAGTAAAGTCAGGAGTGCGTCAAGGTTGCATTCTCTCGCCCTTTATCTTCAATATTGTCCTTGACGTTGTAATGTAAGAAGCTATTGGAGAGCAAGGCATCACTTTCGGGCTTCAGAATAAGCTCAGTGACCTCGATTATGCAGATGACATCTGCTTGCTATCGCACAGTTTCTCGCAGATGCAGGAGTCTCTAGACCTAATTGCGCATAAAGCCCATACAGTAGGACTGCATATTAATATAGGAAAAACAAAGTCTCTGCGTATTAACTACTCTGCTCAACCAATTTCAAGCTCGACGGTGCTGAAATTGCGGATGTTGAAAGTTTTTGCTATCTAGGAAGCTACATCTCGAATAATGGTGGAAGCCAGCAAGACATAGAATTTAGGCTCTCCAAAGCCAAGCAGGCATACGGCACACTCAACCTAGTTTGGAGATCGCCTATCATCTCTATTAACACAAAAGTGCGGCTCTTTAATACCAACGTAAAGTCTATTCTCCTCTATGGCAGTGAAAGCTGGGACATCTCCGCCACTCACGGGCAACGGGTACAAGCGTTCGTAAATCGTTGTCTCCGGCGCATATTGGGAGTATTCTGGCCGAACACCATATCAAATAATCATCTCTGGTATAGAACGCGGCAACTTCCTGTCACAGATGAAATTTTGTACCGTAAATTCAAATGACTAGGTCACACGTTGAGAAAACCCTCTACGGATATCGCGAAGTTAATTTTGGATTTTAATCCCCAAGGCACTCGGAGACCAGGTCGCCCGCGAAATACTTGGAAGAGACAAGTTGTAGCAGAATTAAGAAAATGCGGAAAGAGTTGGAGTGAAACAAAGCAACTAGCGTTAGATAGAGTTCAATGGAACTTGTTTGTATCAGCCCTATGTTCCTTGTAGGAATTTAATGGATTAAATATATATATATATATATATATATATATGTAACGAAGAGAAGGAGGCCCCAGTCCTTTATTCCAAAATGCTTATCATAACCTCGGGTAGCGATTGAGCCATGTCCATCCGTCCGTGTGTCCGTCTGTATGAACACCTAGATCTCGGAGACTATAAGAGCTAGAGATACGAAACTTTACTAGCTGGTGCGCATATTTCCTCAGAAGATGAAGTTTGTGGAATCATGTCAATATCTTTCCCCGTTCCCCCGTAGCAGTTTTTAACTACACCGTTTGATATTTTCATCTGAAACTTAACAAAGCGATGCGTCGTAGTAACATGCATCTGTGTATCAAAAATTAACAAATTCGGACAAGTACTTATAGTCAAAAATGTACAAATTTCACCACCCCTTGCCGATAAACTGCATCAATATTTGACTGTACGTAATTACGGTAACAAGTGACCTAGAATCACAATATTCTGATTCATATGCAATCGATTAATTGGAAAGTTCTTAAAAAGAATATGCAGGAATAAATTTTTAATAGAGAAAAAGGTAAAGGGTACTACACCGTCGGGCACCGCCTCGACTGTATAACATTTTTTCCTTTTTAAAATCAATAATTTGCCTAGCGCGATCTAAGCTGGAGCGCTTAAGTTTTATGAGAGTAAAAAAGCAAGCACGCTCTCTAAGCAAGAGCCGAAGTCATGCTCAAGCAACTTCGTGTTTGTTGCTTTGCCACGTCAGCGTCAAAATACGTCACAGCGGCAGAAAATGTTCAATACAAACGCAAAAAAAAAATGCATATGTATATTTTGCCGACCACTGTACTAAACCAAGGCATTTGGAAAAGCTGAATTAATATATTCATTTACATGAATTTATGTACATATGTTTTTAGAAACTATTTTTGGGGAATTCACGACAACGAGATAAAATGAATTTACAATAAATTCTTTATCTCACGTTCATTCGTTTGTTTATGAAGATATCGTGTCCAAATTTTTCATTCGGGAACTTTTTAGATTTCAAAGCACTGCACTGTGGATCCAGATTTTCATATTTTGGCCAAAACCCTGTCGTTTCCATAACAATTTTTTTAGAGTGATGAAATTTTACACAAGTGTTCCTAAAGGATTGAACTATTTTTTTGGGGAGTTTGAGCCTCCTCATATTTTTTAGGATATAGATAATCTAGACCAAAATCGGGAAAAAATTAAAAAAAAAAACAAAATAAATTATTAACTAAATTAAAAAAAAAACTGTTAATTGGAATTGGACCATATTTCATACAGAGGTAGATATGAGCTCCTCATACATTGAAAAAATTGCCTATACCCAAAATATTGAATGGCTTTGGAGTTGTAGCCACAAACAGTTTCAGCTTTCCAAGACAATTACAAAAAGACGACACCACCAATCCACCTGGTTTTTAAAAGTTATAATTTTTTTGACATGCTCTTTAAATTTTCGAAAAAAAAATTTCAAAAACCCATATTTAAATTTTATTTTTGATGCGATATAATTGAGGTATTCACGCTTTGTGTGGAGTTGAGCACTTGAGCAGTTGAGGAAAAAGTGTACAGGCCAGCGTGATTCCCTCCTGTTGAGTTTATGTGTTGAGCTGAGCAGCTTTTTTCTTCTTTCCAGAGTTTGTTTACATGTGTAAATTGGTACAATTCACATTAAAATTAAAAAACTTGATTTAAAAATGCCGAGTCAAAGCATAAAATCTATTTTAATTAAACCTGTAGCTAAAGTAGCTATGTATTACATCGATTTGTATTATTTTATTGCTGCGAAAATGAAATAATTGCAGAAAACCCGTATTTGAGTTTGTGCTTCTTCTTTCCGGGTTTTGTTTACATTTGTAAATTGGTCGAATTGTAAAATCTTTACTTACAGAATCTGTAGCTAAAGTAGCTATAGATTACTCAGATTTTTATTATTTTATTGCTGCGAAAATGAAATAATTGCAGAAAAACCTTATTTGAGTTTGTGCTTCTTCTTGCGTGTGTTTGTTTACATTTGTAAATTGGTACAAATTGCATTAAAATTAAAAAACTTGAATTAAAAATGCAGAGTAAGAACATAAAATCTACTTTAATAGAACCTGCAGCTAAAGTAGCTATGGATTACACAGATTTTTATTAGCTGAAATTAATTTTGTTGAAGGTTCGTCTGCTAAAACAAATTCATTGCAGAAATACTTAATTTTTGTTTAATACAAACACAATGGGGATGCGTGGCGACGCAAAAATTGACGAAGTTCTAGATAATTATCATGAGGACATGGATGCAATTATACTCTCGCATAGCGGTGACCACTTCCACATCCCGAAGTCAATTGATTTAACGCGTTGCGGCTTAATTTAAAAAAACGTGTTCTTCATTTTTATTTAACTGTGACTAAACTACTGAAAATTTTTGAACCAATTTTTTTTTGAAGTAAAACTTTTTAGGCGGCGTTATGCATTTTTGGATTTGTTGGGCATTTTTCTATGGGAGTAACTTTGAAATTTTGTTAACCCAAAAAACGTTAGCTGCTTTTGATGTTCTCATTCGCATTGCGACGTGGTCATGAGTCATGACTTCGTTTCTTGTTGAGAGAGCAAACTTTTTAGGCGGCATTGTGACTTTTCGTAGGGAGTAAATTTGAAATTTTGTAAAGTTAGCTAAAGCACGCAGCACATGTGTATGTGTGCAAACGAAAGAATTGTTTTTGTATGCATTGCGTGAATACAACACAGCGACATACATGCATGCATACATACAAGTGCCAGTGTTTGCCATTAGCTTGTGTGCCAGCTTGTATTTTTGCTTGCTTCTCTCTCTCTCACTTTTTGTTACTCTCACAGCAATGCCGTGGCCTTGGTGTTGTTTGATGGTTGGCTACAAAATAAGATCGCGCTGCGCAAAGAACGATGTTGAAGTTGGTGCGGGGGAGGTGAGAGTTGCACGAACAACAAAGCCAAGCAGCATTGCACGACAGTTACATTGTCTAATTCTTTTTCTTTTTTTCTTTCTCTATTTCTTTTTATGCTGCTTTCTTTCGCGCTCAGCGCAGAGGAATTACCATTGATTTTGTTCTATTCGCACTACTTAAAAAGTAAAAGTGATGCTAAAAGATATTTGAAGCTACACATTGAGCTAACTGTATTTTCAGTTGTAATATAATAATATAATAAAATATAAATACAAAATATATGTATTATTTATATTTTTTACATTGACAAGTTTGCAAATTTGAAGTCACTGTCACGTTTTGTTAGTTAAGCAGTGCAAATAGTATGACATTCATAACGTTTTTTTTTGCGCTGAGCGCCTAAAAAAATCGTACAAAAAGCAAAAAGCAATAGCAGAGTTAAACAAAATTCACGTGCAGTACAGGCTCGCGTTCCTTCTCTTTCATAATTTTTTTTATTTTTTCTTAAGCACCGTTTTCGAGATATTTTCGAAAAACATGCTTTTGCTCTCCTATTTCAGTTATTCGTCAATATCTCGTGAGCCAAATTTTGTATCGACATAAAAGACAATTAGATCGAAAGGTATTGAAGTGTTCTTCACAGTGATATATAATTATGTACAGGTAAAGAAAAAAAAAATTATAGAAGTTACAAGCAACCAAAATCGAAGAAACGTGTAATTTTTTACCATAGTAATTTTTTACCATAGGCGTAGTAACATATGTTTCCTCATTACTATTTTTGTAAATGGCAACTCCTCCAGCTCTTACATTTTGACGTTTGTATTGTACAACCCAATCAAAATTCGGTATGTCAATACGCTCTTCATTATTAAGCCATGTCTCCGAAAGCATAAGAATATTCGCTTTTGTAGCAATCTTGTCAATGGATATATCCTGAGCATGCTTTCGTAAGCTTTGACAATTAAGAGATAATGTAGACAGTCCTGGTCTATTCGAAATAAAGTCCATCAACGTCATATGTTGTGTTTGTAACTTTGTCGTTAATAGTCTGCTAAATTCATCTTGAAGATAAATCATTGAAGTAACAGCTCTTGTTCCATGGTAAAATTTAAAATCATTGTCGCTCATTGTTACAATAAAATGTCCCTCAATCGTTGTCACTCGAGATAATGCAACGTAAAGCAATTGTTGTGTAATTAAAAAATTTTGAAAAAATTTTGAAAAATGGTAAAAAATTACACGTTTTTTCGATTTTGGTTGCTTGTAACTTCTATAATTTGTACTTAACCTGTACATAATTATATATCACTGTGAAGAGCACATCAATACCTTTCGATCTAGTTATCTATTATGTCGATACAAAATTTGGCTCACGAGATATTGACGAATAACTGAAATAAGAGCCCAAAAGCATGTTTTTCGAAAACATCTCGAAAACGGTGCTTAAGCAAAAATAAAAAAAAAAAAAAAGAAAAAAAAAAGGTTTCCATTTTCGTGTTTCTCGACCCCAAATCACCCTAAAAAACACTTTTTCACGAAGGTTCATTTTTCGTGTAAACTAGTGTAATTGTTTATCTCTTTGGTTACTGCAATATAATAGTTATCTATTTATATATATTTATTTATGTATTTTTATGTATTATAATATGTAAGATTCTTGGCAGCGCTGCGGCCCTTGGATTGCCGTCAGCGTTCCAAGATCAAATTAGTCTTTGCTAAACATACGGTTGTGAGGTTATGTGCCGTCACTGTAACCTAACTTACACGGTTGCGTGACAACAACAATACAATAAAATTTATAACGTTTAGAAATACGTTCGTTTCATTTCATTTATATAAAAACAATTAACTAAAAAATATTAGTTAATCCAACACCTTTAATATACAACTGTAAAAATGCTACATCAGAAAAAATAAAATATGCATAGAAATTATAATTTGACGTGTTCTATCTTTTAGCTATACATTTAACAAAAATTGACATCACATATATCAGATATCTGTCTGGAACGAGAATTCCTTTACTTTCATTATTATTATAATACATAATTGATTGTTAAGACACTGTTTGAACTGCAAAGTAATGTTAAGACGGCTAAACTAAAGAAAAAAAAAAAAAAACAGCGTAGAGTTTTACTTCTAACGCGTGCTTGTACTGCACGTGAATTTTTTATCTAGGTTGGCAATAGGGCTAATTAAAAAAAAATATGAAATATTTTTTTAACCAACACATTTTCTTAACAAAAAAATTAAACTTTCTTATTTTATTTTAAATATAAGTAACTCCAATTTTTTTTAACCCCATAACTCTTATTTGCGATCTCTGGTTGTCAGTCGTCATCAATCTCGCACGGTGCAATCCACGGCAAAGTTTTGGAGCAGTATTCAAAGGTTAAATATTTAGGCCTCATTTTGGACGGGAAGCTAAAATCATCAGAACGAATCTACCTTGAAGGTAATCTCAATTAAGGCCAATATTCAAGCCAAGAGGAACTGCTTATCTTATAAACCAGCGAATGGTCCACGGGTTGCAGGGCCAGGTCATGGTAGAATTAACAAGGTAAAGTAAAGTGGCCGCGCTCGCTCAGACGAGAGGCATATTTTTCAGCGCATGTTTTTTTCAGCTAAAGCACAATAAGAATTGTTTTTGTATGCATTCCGTGAATACAACAAAGCGGCATACATACAAGTGCCAGTGTGCATGCCTCTAATAAACTCTCAATTACTCTACCTTGTTAATTCTACCATGGAGTCAGATTGCCCTTGGTTCGTCCGCAATTCAACGATCCATAGAGACCTGGTGCCGGTGGAAGTTCAGGTGTCCCTTTTCTATAGTCGCTATAGAGATTGACTAAGAACGCACGCCAACAGCCACATTCGAAACGAGGCTAGTTCAGTCCCCATTAAGCACTTAAAAAGGAGGCATTTTGACAACCTACTCACCAGGCGCCCACATCTGCCGCCACATCGAAAACAACAGCATTTCTTAAAATACGGGTTTTGAAAATCTTCGTTGATTGAATGGAATTTATTTTATATTATAAGTCATAGCGTTTATCCGATGTACTTACAAAATTAATTACATAATGTATTTACAAATTTAATGTAATAGACCTTACTTATATTATAAATGGAAAAGTTTTGAAACCCTTCACAGATTTTTGGTTAAGTTTCCTAGCGGATATTTTGGTTTCGTTTTGTGTTATTTAAATTAATTTATGCTTATTTAATATGTTGTGTGTTTATATTTATTTTTATTAAATTGGTATATCAATTATACTAACTTCAGGTTTATCTTTAGTTCGATATTATACAGTAAGTACCCCTCAAGTCCTAATTGTAAATGCGTAATATCTATTTACTTATAGATTATTTTTCAGCCCCTTCTTCATTAAAACAAATTAAACTGAACTAAATAAACATAGACACAATGCAAACCTTTCTCTTGTATTTTAAATTTATAGATATCTTGTTAGACCTAATAGAATTCTGTGTACTCGAAACATTAGTTTCAAAGCTCACTTGACGCGCCTTTCTGTGCTGGAACGCAAATACTCACTTCCATACAACAAATTATTGAGTCTTGGGAAAATAAATAAATAAGTCATAAGTAGACTTTACACAGTCGATAGATGCATCCGAGGGACATTTCATGTATGCATGCATCAATAGACAAGTCGATATGCTAGCTTTAGGCTTAAAAAAAATGGAATTGGTCTTAAATTTTTGATTTAAAATGTACTTATATTGCAAAATACTTTTTTGTGTTTATTGTAGAAAATAAATTAATTGTTCGTGTATGAAATCGGTCGGTCAAAAAAACATTTTTTGTGAAAAATTCGTTTGTATTTCGTTTTTTTGATAAAGATATCGTATCCAAATTTGCCGTTCGGAAGTTTTTTAGATTTTATCAAAATCGGTTGACTATATCATACAGCCAAGTCAAAAAAAAGTTTTCAGGAAATTGTTCGTTTGTTTGTGATGATATCGAAACCAAATTTTGCAATCAAAAATTTTTCAGAGCAATACACTGAATTTGATTTCAATAGGGTATAGGATGTTCAACGTACGCCATATTTAGATCCCTTATTATTCCATAGGAGACAAGTTTTTTTTATTTTGTTGCATATCGGGGCTACATTATATAGCTCCCATAAGGGTGTTTCAGAGAACCTCGAAAAAAAAACAAAAAGTTTTAGACGGATAATTCGTTTGTGTATAAAGATATTGTAACCAAATTTGGCATTCGAAAGTTTTTAAGAGATCTTCAACACTGTACCAAATTTTATCAAAATCGGTTGACTATATCATATAGCTCCCATAGTACTAATCGGCCTAACAAATTTTTTTTTTTTAAATTTCATGTATTTCGTTTGTTTATGAAGGTATCATAACCAAATTTGGCATTCAGCAGTCTTACATAGCCAAGCACAAAACTAAATTTCATCAAAATCGGTTGCCTATATCTTATAGCCCCCATAGGACCGATCGGCCAAAAAATCGATTTTTGTATAATACAAAATTCGTTGTGTTTCGTTTGTTTGTGAAGATATCGTACCCAAATTTGTCAATCAATTGTCTTATATATCGGACTTAATTGCCATTAGTGGTACGCCATCTTTTTTTATTATTTTAGTTAGAAAATACGATAAGCAAATCTAGCAAATGAAGTACGAATATCATGGAATAAAGAGTTTATCAAAGAAATTAGCACCTACAATATTTGTAAGGATAAGAAATTTTAAAAGTTTTGAAAAAAGAGAGCAGAACACGACTATCTGTCGACGATCGTATATGTTTACTGCACATAACAGATTTGATCGTATTTGATAAACAAAAAATATTTTTAATAATTTAACCAATTATGGTATAAATGGAGATTTGGTTCCGAAGCTAAGCTTTCCAATCGATATATTCTTCATTCATTCAGTACTTCTAGTGATAAGACTGTAATCGAATAGTTTTTTAATCTACGGTAAATAAAGTTCAAAGTAACCGTCAAAAGGCACCCTAGGGCTCTGTAAGCATTTTCTGAACACTTTTCAAAAAAAAATTATATTTAAATTTCTTATGCAGAACACAGCGTATTATCAGAAAATAATTAAATTTTAATAAACAAATAGTAAAAGAGTTTGAGCTGGAAAAAAAATACTTAGAAGATGAAACTTTCAGGGAATGTTTGTGGGGTTTTTGCATGATATCTTTTTTAATATCAAACTTAGATTCATGTTTTCTAAATATAAATTATTGGCAGTAAAGTTATCTATCAAATAAAACTAAATGAATTTCATGGGTCAAAAGTGTTTTCTAAAAATCTGCTTCTACCGCAAAATCGGTAGCATTTTTTGCAAAAATATATAATTTTAATACCCTCCCTGTACAATAAGGTTAATGGTATAAAATCTGTCAGAACCGCCATACATAAGAGTAGCTAAGATTGGTGGAGTATTGACATCGAAGCTTAAAGAGTCGTCTAGAGACTAAGGCCCGATTCCCAAACGATTCAAATTTTTGTGTTTCATTTTTTGTTTTATTGAGTTTAGTTTTCAATAGTTAAATCAGTTCACAAAAACGTATAAGTTTGCATTTATAAAGTTTCCTTGTTATGTTACAGGGTGCCATATATTCTGATCATCTTCTATTTCACGCTCTATCTATGCGATATGTATAATTTAAACTTCTCAATGAAGATAAACTAACAGCCTCCTTTATACCTCCCCGAAGTAGTACTGTTTTATTATTAAATAGTATTTTAGTTGATGTAAAAATAATGAATAAAATTGGTAATTCAGATGCGAAAATGGATTCTCTTTCTATACTCCTGGGATAGACGCAGGTTTTATATGCAATAAGCCTACATGGTGTAAGTAGCATTGAGTATGTTTGGATCTGATACGATGTTTGTAGAAGCGGATAAAGCAAAGTACATACATATGTTATGCACTTAAAGAATATAAAATTGCATGTGACATTAATACTGTTTTTTTGGAGTAGAAAGTTCAGATTTTAGGCCTGTTAGGCATTGCTTGCAAATAAAAAATATTTATAACAAAAACCAACAATTATTACCATATTATCAAAATTGAATCCAGACTGGTGGAGTGCGGGTGGAACTGTGCGCTTATACGGAATCGGTAATTTGTTTTTTTCTTAAGTTGGCACAACTGTCATTTACATCCATGCCAAGTTTTAGAGGGATGCGATAATTAGTCTATGTTTGACAGCTGTTTGTTTACGACGTGAAAAATTTGTGTTGTAACATGGAAAAAAATTGATCGAGTTTGCTTGAAATTTTGTGCTCCCAATGGAATAACGGCAACGAACTCATTTAAAATGTCACAAAAGTGTTTTGAGGACTCTATACTATCGAGAACGCAAGTATTTGAGTGGCATAAAGCATTCAGTGAGGGTCGTGAAATCGTAGAAAACTTGCCTCATCGTCGTGTTGGCTGTTAGAGAGATAACAGAGACACTAAACATATCTTATAGATCGACTCGAGTGACTTTTTTCTGTTTCCGAAACTTAATTATCCGCTCCGGGGAACGCGTCATGTGTGATTAATCGATTGAGGACATAAAAAAAATTGCCAATTTTGATCAGATGGCATTCTATTTCAGTTCACATAATAGCATTGAAAAACGGCTTTCATTAGATGTGATAGTGATTTGTTTCATATGTATTGGTGTTTGCTCTGCCATAGGTAGCGTTTGGGTACCCCTGGCCTGAAGGTAAAATATTAGAAGTACTTTATGGTGTTTTTAAATAATAAAAAAAGCGTATACATATACCGAAAAATCGGTACTGTTGTTCTGTACTTGAAATTATCTACAAAATGAGTACTTTATCGATCTACTCGTTTGTTCGATTGCAGGCAAATTGCTTATCTTAGAAATGATCAGCAATGATTGGTTCTACGGGCGACAGCAACAAAGAAACATTATCGCCAACCGTATAGTACATATGTATATTGCTTGAGGGATAATACCCTACACAGCACCGAATACGAAAACTTGGTTTTAGACTCAGGACATGACGCAAAAGAATGCCTTAAAGTTTTGGCCATAAAGTATGATGTAATGGTAAGAAATTTTTGTTTACTGTAATATGTTGATTTGTGGCATCAACTACATCAACTAAAGCTTTCTCGACGCTCTTTGAATAATTTATACACTTATGTTTTCGATTGTGCTTTTTTGAACATTCTCAACTTTGAGCCGAGAAAAATTTTAGTCCGCGTACAAAAGATTGTCGTGGCTATGTTGACTCGTCTATTCATTTTAATCATGTTTGCAAAAGGCACAAGTATTCTTGCATATAAAAAAAAATAAAAAATTGTATAGCAATTTAATTTGGTTATTCACGGTTGCTGTTGAGTTAAGGAGGTGAAAAGCACGAATGCCCTTTTTGTTAATTTATGAGTTGCTGAGTTTGTGCTTCTTCTTTCCAAATTTGGTTTACATTTGTTAATTTTAAATTTGGCGCATTAACTCAGCCACTTTGAAGTTAGAGCAATTCTGGAGTAGGGCCATAAAACTCGCACATTATATGCATTTTGTTTTTGTAAGCTGCTGCGAGTCGAGCGATGGCTCACACTGTGTGTATTTTTTTTTGTAAATTCGGCGCGTCGCCAGCGATCTGCTTGTGCGTGTACACTGAACGAAATTTGCAACACATTCAAAGGCACAGAAAAGTCATATGAGTTTATATGACAATTTTAATTTGCCAGAAAAATTACTCGGTCTTATAGTTGCCAAATTAACTATATTTTTGTGCTCAGTGTACTTGTGCGAAATTTTAGTCAACGAGCAATAATAAAAAGACCCGTTACGGTCGCCCAAGCATATTCGAGTAGGGCCATAAAACGCGAACACTTCGTGCATTTTGTTTTTGTAAATTCTCGGCTTTTTGCGTGTGCGTCTGGCTGGCGCCACTTGCAGGACATAACGGAAAGAGCACTCGGAGCAAAAAGAGCCAAGTCCTGCCCACCGCTGGTTATTGTTGCTGAACTTTTCAACTCCTCAATTCACCAGCAAACGAAAGTAACCTAAAAATTTTTACGCACTGTGCACGAATCCAGCATTAACCCAATGTAAACGAAATTTCGTATTTGTAAAAAAATAGTAGAGCTGTTTATGAAAATATAAGTCAACTATGGAAATATAAGGAGTGTTCCAAAATCTTTGCTTTCGAAAGCTCTTTTGTCATGTGATCGTGTATTAGGTTGGAAGGAAAATTATTAATTGCTGAATTAACTAGACAAGAAATATATCAGATGTCTCGGATTTTGTACATGCACTTCCAGTTGGTGAGGCTGCTGATGCCAGTGAGTTAGCTCGGGTTGCTGCTAGAGGTGATCGTAAATCTTGGTTTAGGGAAGCTTGGTTTTGCCCTCCTTCATAGTAATACGACGAGTCTGCAATGGTTGTCAGATATCAATACTCCAGCTTTATATGGATATTTTTTAGTAAGCAAAAAGCTTACGCACTTATTAAACCACTACTTGTCCCATAGCCGTACGAGCCATATGTGCCGCCGTATTGGGTATACGCAGAACTGTACGCGTAGTCCGTGCTAGACACAACAGAGCCACAAGCTGAAAAAAACAGGTTTCTTTTATACAGTTGCTATTATTTGAATTAACAACAACAACAAAATATTATATAATAAACTTAACATAAATATGTACGCTAATCAATAACGCAATATTTTAGATAACCATACTATAATAATAGAATAATCAAACTTTTACAGTCTTAACCTGTTCCGTCACCAAGTGTTGTGCAATGCTCTATTTTTACTGAAGGTGCTAAAAAGGTATGCATTTAATCCTAATCCAACAAAAGGTTCTTAAAGATAACCACTTTTTTGCAGAATGAAACTTATTACAATAGCCATGTGCGATGGATGCAGTAAGAGATGGAGGACCAGAAACTTGCCTGCGGAGTAATGGCTAAAACTGGGCAGCATAGTCGGGTTGGAATAGATACTGGGATTGGCTGTATTGCTTGGAAGAATCTCCGTGGCCGTGTTAGCAGGGTTAACGGAGGAAGTAGTGCTGCTTGGTGGCTGTAGCAGAATTAAAGATGATGAACTCGAGCTGGACAAAACGTTAGGTAGCAACATATGTTGTTGAGTATGAGGTGGGTTGGTGTTGAGTTGGTGAGTTGCTTCGTGTTGGCGGAGCTCATTGTTAAGCTCCTTGGTATTATTTTCATTGTGTTTAATGTTATTGACATTTGCATCCTCAGTCAGCTTGGAGTCTCTATGCCGCAACTTAGTTTGTTCACTTTGTAAAACAGGAGCTGTATTAATGTCTGCGATGCGCGAGGTGCTGCTGTTTCCTTCATTCAACTGATGTACTGAGGAACTGTTAGGACCACCGTTATCCATGCTCGAAATTGTTGCAAAGTTTCCGTTTTCAAGCGAAATAGCTAGTTTGACCATCGATATATAAAATTATAATTTTTATTTTCCAAAAATTAATTTAATCTACTCATTGGTTAAACAGTATTAATGGAAAAACATGATTTTATAATAAAGAAATAGTATCTGTACGGCGGCAGACTAGTACACCCTAGATTCTTATTATTTTTCAGAATGCCATTAGTGGTTATAGTTTTGCTTCACGATTATAGATATTAACTAATTCCCTTTCCATATCGACATAATGAACGAACCGGTGCCCACATTTCTTACCTGTATAAAAGGGCGAGATTGTCTGTTCCTGAACACTTGTATTGAATTTCAAATCATGCATATTTATAGGCACTAGGGGTGTTAGTGAACCACTGCCTACAATAATTAAGTTTCGGAGGCATACATTTATAAATTAATAAATCAAATATTAATAAAATGACAATAAAATAAAATGCATATATACGGGGCAGTAAAAAATAGTTCAACATTGTTTCTATGCTTAATTGCGATGAAACTAAAGACTCACCAATTGAGGGTCCAATCGGTTGGGTATACAGAGCACTCTGTCCTTGCGATATTGTCGCAATGCTGTCGTATAACATTGTCGAATCGCTACCACTTCCTCCGCCGGAAATTGTTACCGGAAATCCACTTGAAGCGTCATAGAATGCAGTTGTCCCATTGCCATTGGAAGTAGTCATGCTGCCGAGATCCGATAGTAGTTTATGTTCGTCCTTGATGCACCATTTACCAGACCAAATCTGTTTAATTATCGTAAGAATTGCTTTAATTTGAGTTTGGACCATCCGTTTTCAACTCTTTCTTAAAATCGCTTGGTTAAATTAAATTCGAAAGTAACTTCATCAAAAATGTGGACTTTCTTGTGCTCACATCGAATTATCTTTTAAATAAATAAAAAACCGCACTACCAAATCACAAAACGTTTTTTCGATAAACTATTTACCAAGTGACATTCGACGTTTATTTTTATGTTTAAAACTAAGAGCAATATGTTTTCAGTTTATAGCGATGATTTTTATTACCTGTACCTTTAAGGTAAAAAGGGTATACTAAGTGTGTGCATGCGCAAATGATCATATAGACGTGTCAGTCTGTTCGTCCGTATGCACGCCTAGATCTTAGAAGTGGTAAGAGCTAAATCAACGAAACTTTCGGACTAGATCCCTTCTTATATCACGGAACATGTTGTTTATATATATTTTTTTTAATGTAGACTTTATACTATATAGCTTTCGTCGTGGTATTATTTTTGCAGATATTGTAACCAAATTTGGAGGACAAACAACTAAACATAAACTGACTTTGTGTTTTCTGATAAACAGCATCAAAGCCACGGCATACTAATGCTGGAGCGCTTTAGTTTTGTGAGAGTAAAAAAGTAACCACGCCCTCTAAGCAAGACCCGAAGTCATGCACAAGCACTTCGTGTCTGTTGCTTTGCGACGTCAGCGTCGAAATACGTCACAGCGGCAGAAAATGTTCAATACAAACGCAAAAAAAAAATGCATATTTTGCCAACCACTGCTTTAAACAGTTCTTAGACTAAAAAAATTGATTTTTTTAAATCACGTACGTTTGGGTAAATCTGATCCCCGGTGTATGCCAGCCGTTGCCGCTTTCCGTCATCCTCAGAGTGCATATTGACATCCCGATTCTCGTCTGAAATGGATGAAAAATTTAAATGACTTGCATACAACAGAGGCTAGACCGCCATTCACTTTTTTAATTCAATTACTATAATATTTGGTTCCGTGGGGCGACATTATGCGTGGCAACCGTCCACGTGCCTTTTAAGTGCATTTACTGATCGTTAATATCCTTCACCATAGCTTACGCACATATACTTACATGTGTTTATTGAGTGTGTTAGGTAACCCTTAATAGATACATATAGTATGTGTAAGCATACATAAGTTTTGAAGTTTATCTGCTCAAGTTTCAAGGGCTTAACTATGATATTTTTATCATAAGAAGTATTTTTAATATGTGTTGCGAAAGTTCTCAGTATTTAGCGCAACACTACTAGAATGAGACAAATAATATATAATTTTTAATATACATTTTACACTTCTTATTAATGAACTTTGAGGGTATTGTAATACAATATATAAATATTAGTTTGTACAAACAGAGTCTCCTAACTAATCTAAAACTCAGAAAATAACTGGATAGCCTTCAGCAGGTATAATAATTATTTTAGTTTTTTTAATACATTTTGTCAACTGTCGGAAAGTCGGCACATCACGAGCATAACGTAATACGAGGTAAGGATTCATTGTCTTTGTGAAATGTTAAAATTTTCTTGCCACAACTTGCTACCTTTAACAACAGAGTACTTTTGCAGCCCTGTGTCAAATACATATATTAAAATGCCAAATTGGCAAAATTTTGTGTGTGGAATTTCCCAAGGCATTTAAATTTTAACTATGTATACACACAAATTCGCTTGGCAACGAAAAAATTTTTACAATTCAGAACTCTGGAGTTGATCTCAAAATAATTTGACTCCATGACCGACGCATCAACACTAATACTATATGCGAGTCAAAATTAGTCCCTTGTATATTTTGAAAGTCCAACACCGAAACCAAGTAACGGAGCCTGCAAGTACTAAAAATAGAACCAAGATTTCGTTTCGTTTGGTGCCGCCCGCCAATAGCAAGAAGCGATAAATTGAATTTGCTCGAGAAGTGCATTTTATGTGGTTGTATGTATGTTCTTTGGTTTTATTTAATGTTGCACTTTGCAACTTTTTTGAAAGCAAAGAAGCAAGTTCATCGTAACCGCCGAACTTTCGCGTTCCCAGAAGTGTAATAAGTTAACGCCCATTTTTCATCCCTTATGGATTCACACAAGTATCGAGACTTCGGATTGCCATTAAACCTGCCTGCTATTTATCGTCCAAATGATTAGAGCAAAATTGCCACAAATTCAAGCCTAAGTATATACATTTCATTTGTGTCAATCGCACTGGTACTCGTAGCAGCAGATTACGAAGTCCGGGGGGAATCGAGAAGCAATCTCGAAGCAATCTCGAAGCAATCGTAGCGGTGCGACTATTAAACTACTGTGCATCAAACTCTTCTGGATTGCCCCAGCCTTTCGCCTTGGTTCATTGTTGCTTTTTTATTGCTGGTGTCAATCATACAATAGCACATACAAACATATGTACATTTCATATATAACCATAAAGCAATATATAAATTTATTAAGTGCACCCCACTTTTTGAAAAGTAGCAGGGCCCGTACCAGTGCAACAATATAATTATCTGTTTAATTTCAAATCAACATTCAGTCCTACCTCTATTGCGGTCTTTCGGGTGTGATTGCACACAAATCCATTAGTGGGCGATTATTGAAAACGACAAGTGCGCCGACACATAAGAGTCATATTATTAAAGCCTCAAGTTCCTAAACCATTGGAAACCGAGCATCTAGCATCTCTTGCCTAATTAAGATATTATCAGTGGTTACGCTTTTATGTCAGTTTCTCATGTAGTTTTTGCAAAGCCCATGTTACATGTTTCTGTGGTTGGATATCGACCTAAAAATCCTATAACATGTCATTTCAAGCCACACATCTGTTTTCAGAGCATTAAATAGACAAGTTCGTTTTGGATTTTGTGCTACGTAAATTAAAGCTTGATGAAACAAGGGTGTCTGGTGGAGTTCAGCGGGTCAACCAAAGGAAATGGTGTTTTTTGTTTTTGTGATAGCTGATAAAATCTCACAGCCGGTTTCACAGTGTCTATATAAAGTTCCATATCTCGATCCGTTGAATTCTTGCTGAGACCGTGGTTATCTCTTTACCACCAGTTCCAAAAAACTTTCCTTGATGCCGTACTTGGACATAATTCTATTTTCCACAAAAAAGAGACCAGAAACCTTTAGATAAATGTGATTACATTGTATAATTACAATAGATTAATTAAAGATTAAAAGCAACACAAACTCCGAGGAGCTTAAAAAATGAATTTTTGTCTTCTACAGATACTTTCATTCATAGCTTCCTTAAATGGATCAAATTTGGGCTCGTTGAGTTGTTATTTTCATTTCTAATTTTCGTAAAGCGATATTAAAATTTAAAATTTGTAAATAAATATAATGGAGGACGCCAAAAATGTTTGGGTGTTTTATTATCTATACTGAAATCAAATAAAAACTAGAGGGCTCCGCACCCTGCACCCTGTCTTTTATTAAATTCAGATTATCCAGACTATATTATCCCAGTAAATTTTTTTTATTCCATAATATTTATTCCATTGCATGCATGAATGCTACAGTCGCACAGTGGCACGGAAGCCGAAAAATCGTCGCAAAAATCATATTTTCTAAACCAATTGAGATATTTTAATAAATTAAATTGTAGTTGAAAGAAAAATCGTTAGGCTTCTCTCACACATGGTGATACGATATCTGAAAGCTGCGCAATATGTTGTGGAAGTTGGATTTTGTTGTGCAACAACATTGCAACCTGTGCAACATTTCCCATTGAAAAATATGTACATATATTTTTCATATTTTCCAAACCAATTGGGATATGTTAATGAATTGAATTGCAGTTGAAAGAAAAATGATCTGGCTTTAAAATGAGTACTCAACATGGTGATACAATATCTGAAAGCTGCGCAATATGTTGTGGAAGTTGGATTTTGTTGCCTGTGCAACATTTCCCATTGAAAACTACACATACAATTTTTTTTATTTATAAAGAAGTTTTGATGATATATTTTTTTGTTCATAATTTTATATTTCAGTAAAGAAATTTAATTAAACAATGCTTTTTTATTATAATATGTTACATAATGTGTCTTATCAGTAGTTTTTTGTAAAATAATGATCCACATTTACATTTAAAGGAATATCTAAAAGACTTAACATTTCATTTGAATAACTACTTTGTTGGC
Source organism: Chymomyza fuscimana (assembly GCA_949987675.1). NCBI lineage: Eukaryota > Metazoa > Arthropoda > Insecta > Diptera > Drosophilidae > Chymomyza > Chymomyza fuscimana. The sequence continues at coordinate 6,221,346 of OX465092.1, forward strand.
GCGCAAATTGACATGCAATCCGCCGCAGTGGCAACCACCAATTAAGTGGCAACCAATTTACTATACAACACATCGATAGTAAGGATATCCGGCTTTGCCTCGTGTTAAGCGAAATAAAGACATAAAGGAATGGCTGCTGCTGCGGATAGGCGCGTGTTAACACAAGTTTTTTAGTTCTTCATTACGATTTTCTTCTTCTCGAGATTACATAATACTTTAACTTCTTAATAAATTTACCACATTATTTTGTACATCGTTTACTTAAATAAATATACAACTACAAGTAACGTACAAAACTGCATAGCTTAAATACTAAAATTGCACAAATACATAATTACATAACCAGCCTCGTTAATACATAGAACTCAATAAACGCGGACGACACATAGAGGATTACGCCTCTACATACTTGTTAATTCTGTATTGGATTTGAAATGTCTAAGGGATACTACTAGTGGATCTGAAGAGGCTGCCAACATATTAAAAAGATCCTCGTTTTCCCTTGATCGTGATTTTTTACATGTATTCAGCTCTGAATTTTTTATAATCCTTGTTTCTCGATTCCTGGGCTTCTTCTGACATCTCCCCAATGGGTAGGCAATGATATTCAATTATAGTTTGGCCATGTGCAAAAATTTTGTGAAGCGTTGGAGTCAATTTTTTTCCTGGATATTTTTCCATTAACAGCTCTGCAGTCTTAGTGGCATATTCAACAAATTTGCTGCCGTTAATTTTTTCATCGCAGTTCAAAATATTTAAAATAACACCCAATCTTTTGATAATTTCATCATCCACTCCAGTTATTTCTGATGTAACTTTGTTTTTGAGGAAATCGTCTTTTTTTTCCTGATATTTTGTTTTTCTCTGGTGTGTTGTCTTCAAAAGATTCGTGCATTTGCGGAAGAGTATATGCAAGCTTCAAAATAAAGTCCATGCATCTAATTCTGGCATGCAATGGTAGAATTCCAAATTCCAGATTTCCCTGTTCCATTAAGGAATTATCCAAATTTTGAAAATCGTTTTGTATTTTCTTGCAAAAAGCGCATTCCAAGGTCGATTTTTTTTTTTTTTTTTTTGTTGTTAAAAATGTGTATATTTTATTAAACAATAATATAAAATTTGTGTACTACAACCTAAAAATGACAGCTTAAACAAATTATAAGTAAGGTCGATTTTGTGTTTGTGAGTTTGTTGAGAACCTTGCCGTCTACCATTGCTAAGAAAAATTCATATTTCACAGAAATGGTTGTTCCTTCCTTTATTTGTAATAATGCACGCTTTATGTCTTCACTCTGCTTCTTTATATCGGTTACTGTAGACCTTATTATTTCCGAAGATTCTTTGGCGTATTCGAACAATATCGGGCGACAATAGTGAACCGATGAAGGGCGCGGATTTTACCAATATTCCAATGTTTCACTTTTTAGTCGTAGGGGGACAACAGAAGCCATGAACATGTTTGCATCTGTAACACCTTCATCATCTGGCCAGAAGATCCATCGCAGCCCCATTTGCTGATTAAAGTGAGACTTTGTGGAAGAGTCTCCGTCTCATTTTCAGGTAAGCTTTTAATGAGACGTTCTGCAGTATGATCCATTAGATCTTGAAGTTTAACCTTCGCTGAGATTTCCGTCACTATAGTGGGTTGCGGTACTGCGCTCTGTTTAGTCGATCCAATTTTATTGTATCCAGGAAGAATATTAACATTGTCCGGATTAAAGAATCCCGCAATGTTATATATTTTCCCTTGGACAGATTCAAATCCATAAACAACGCCAAAGCCTTTCAGCGCTATACTCCATTGGTAGTGAATTTGGTGGTGTGGGGATGCTTTCCTTTATCCGTTTTCTCTTTCGAGTAAAATTTGAACACTCGTCCAAACATTTTGTTGGTCTTCCTCTGTTATGGTGCGTAGACGTCTGAGGTTCCTCTGAGGAATTTTCGATGAGAGTAACTCCTTTTAGCCAGTTTTCGTGAGTTTTAACGAATTTGTCTTGGCTGCGATGAGAGTTTAGCCACTTTTTTTTATTTTAGCATAAATTAGATTAAGTTTGCTTTTTAGGGTATCAAACTTGTCTATATTTGTCTCCTCAACGGTAAGTTCTTTTCTGATGGCCGAAACGAACTCCTTCGCGTTTATGGTGTTTTTGAACAACTCAAATAATTTTACGTTTTCCAAAAACATCGTTACACTTATAAAATCACTGCTTGCGAATTATAATTAAAAATACTTTTCACTGCAATGTGTGTGTGTACTTATAAAGTCAAAACAAAACTATAATGTTTCTGAAGTATTCAGGCAATATATAAAAATTTTAAGCCTATATCCAGAAAACGTGTAACAGGTATAAATTAAATTACATTAAAAGTTTTAGAACTACCTGGAAACACCAAAAAAATTGGGATGATTAATCCTTTTTTTTTTTTTCAAATGTCACAGGTAGGCTTTTTTTTATTGTAAAGTGAAAATATAAGCAATCAGCTCTAAATTCTTCTTCTTATACCCGCGTCAGCATATTTTGGAGTTGGGTTTCTGCACTTTTACTAGCCCTACAGCCGCAAGAGCAAATTTGCGCAGACAATCTTTATAGAGCAGGTAAATAAATTGATAGCGAAAGCATTTACATATATTATAACAAAAAATGATATTTAGGGATAAGGTTTTTTCTATTTTTCCAAAGTTGAAAGAGTGGTCCAAATATAGTGGTTCAGGTAAACGGATGTATTGAAAAAAACAGAAAAGATACGAAGTCATTTTTGTTCTCTTTTATATTGAAATTCCATATACCTTTTTATACAAATCAAGAAAATAGCAATTGGTTGCATAGTTTTTTTTACAAAACAATCTTAAACATGAACTTTTATTCCAAAAATGTAGATTTTTTTATAGTGGAAAATATACTCAACTTTGAGCGGCTGTAACAACTAAACTATTCATCCGAATTGAATAAAAAATTTATTTTCTTGATCCATGGGAAATTCTAAATCAGATACATGTATTGATTTTAACAAAAATTCTCATCAAAATTTTGATTTTTGCAACGCTTTTGCGGCTGCCGAGCCACTGTGAGTCGGTTCGGCCCGACTTTAAAGTACCCTGTATTAACGCAGGTCGCCGCTCGAATTCGCGAATCCGCTCGATAATCGGTATCCATTATTAATATTTTTTTTTTTTTTTTGTTACGACCCTGATTGCAGGTCACAAGTAAATATATAATAAATAATAATAATAAAATCGCAATGAATATAAATAAACAGCACTTTAAATATATTAAAAAAAATTATCAATCGCTCTACTTTAACAATGGTCACCAAAATAGCATTTAGTTCTTATCAATAGTGTTTGCAATTTAACGTCACATTTGGTAAATACTTCAATATACATGGTTTTGCTTATATCTGTTAAAGTTTTCACTCGATTTTAAAAATTATTACACCCACACTATAGGGTGTAAGCCGCGAAATTCTCCTACGAGGCAACGGGTAAAGATATTTTGTATTCTGGGTGTAAACCGCGAAATTATCCTATGAGGAAACAGGAAAAGATATCGAAATAAATCGAAAAACTTGATCTGCCTGACTATTATGCGCATCTTCTGATAAAAGTCATTCAAATCAGCTCCATAGCTCTTATAGTCTCTGAGATCCTTTTACTCATTGATATTCTAGAATCTAGATACAATACTTACCATGATCTTCAATTCGTTTGCGCTTGCAAATTGAGTCATTGTTATTATTGTTATTATTTTGCAGATGATGTTGACTATGCTGAATTCCCAATATGCCATTTATGCTGTAGCCCGTTGAACGTTGCTCAACCCCTGGATGACGGCTTCCACCATTGTTAGTAACGTTGCTGTTGGCACTATTATTGGTACTGCCACTTCCATTGCCATTGATATGACTAGAGTTATTAGATGTAGTATCAACGGGGCCTAACTCTTGCATGTGCACTGCTGAGATTGTTGCACCCGATATGGAACTCGATGCGGTACAGCTGGTTGTTGAGGATGTTACGTGAGAAATGACTGGTGTTGATCCTGGGGTGTTACTGTTACTGCAGTTGTTGACTGTACTCTGAACGTGGGGATCATTGCCTGTGGTGCTGTCCAGGCTTTCGGTGGTAATGTGACCACCACTGCTAACACTTTGTTGCATCTGATGCTGCTGGTGATGATGCACATGTTTAGCTTTTTCTGCTGCTTTGTTTCTAACAATACTGCATAATACAAAAAAAATAGGTTTGGTTAGGAAAAATATATACATATACTGATATAGATATTAAAGGTTTCAACTGTATGATCTCAAGGGTTTTTTTTTAAGCTTGTCAGATCATACAATCGGGATACTGTTTCGAAACAGTAAGTTATGGCCAGTTACCATGAACAATATAACGCTTCAGCAACGCTTACAAATTCTGGAAATTTATTTTAAAAATAGTTACTATGTTCGAAAAACTCATATGTAGCGTTTGAGTGATGCTGTGTCTGTCGGTGTTTCAAGCATTTGTGTGTCAAATATTAACATAACCGGACAGTCGAAAATGTTCTAATTTTTCATCCCTTACTATAAACTGCATCAAAATGTAACTATGGGGCCATACCCAAATTACATGACCCTATTTTTGCAATTTTTTTTAAATTTATTATTTAATGGAATAGAATAAAATTTACTCTAAAGAAGAAAGGTGAAATACTACATCTTTAACTATTTTTATTCTGCTCTAGGTATAAAAATGGGGCCCCTTTAGATTGATTTATACATACTTAAGTCAATTAAACTGAGGACTCAATAATGGTAATAGTGGATAGCACTGTGTTCATATACTTACTTACGTACGTAAAATTACCCCGAAGCAGGGACCACTCACTCGGAATCAAATCGAATTATGTCAAACGACAATCTCATTGTTGGCTTGCAAGAGAGAGTTCTTTGAGATAAGTGATGGGTGAGATTTGGGTAGTGCACACAATTGGCACATATGTTTGCAATGCATGCTTTTGAGTTTTTGCCCTTTTTTCCTTTGGTTTGTTCATTTGCCTGTGTTGGGTATTGAAAAGGGCTCACATCCGCATATAGGTATGAGGACTGAGGTACCACCACATTACTGTCACTTTTACGAACTACCGACTATCGTCGCGACGGTAAATAAATATGTCCATATGTATGTATGTATGCGTATAACTTTTGTTGAGTGCACAGAAAGTCAATTTATTGAGTGTGATTCCTTAGGGACAAGTAAACTGGTCCATGTGCATGTATACATTCATACTTGTATTTAAAAAAAAAAGATTGTGTCAAGCTTGAAAAAAAGGGTGCCTACTGCTAGATTGCCCGATTGCTAGCAAATTGAAACTTTTTAATTGAAAAAAAAAAAAAAAAAAAAAATGGTATACGCAGTTTCTGGGGGCGACTAAACTAAAACTAGAACATATAACTATTATAATATACTTTGAGAAAATTTTTCAAATGACGACATTTTTATGCCCTCCCCAATACTACTATGGCGCGTGCGCCTTCTACCATCCATACCGTCGTCTACCAGCGACCGCATGCCAAGCGCTTAACATAATGCGCAGCGAATTGATTCTGAATGGGGGCACGTGGCGTGTGTGGTCTAGAATTACCCCGGTTCTAACGTGAGTATGTTTGCAAACATGTTTACTACTAAGAACGTGAGACAGCTTATGGCAGTTTGGAGTAAACAAGTGCGTCGTGCGCCATATTGTCGTCAGGGATTGACTTTGAACACCTCCAAAGATAAGGCTGCAATTTCCGTAATATTTTCATCGTCATATTTATTTATGGAGTTAATGTACAAATATATGTAGGTATATAATCAGTATATGAACAAGTATATAGCAGTTGCTGAAGCCTGCTTTAAAAATGACTTATAAAATGAATTATGGTCAAATGGGAAGTTTGCATATTTCAACTGTTGGTTACTTTTTTGTCAAAAATATTTTTCCTCTTCTATTCGGAAAGCCTTGTCAGCATGAACGCAGCTCCGGAAAATGGAAGGAAGCTGGCTTTTGGATGGTCGTGTGTCAAGCATTGTGCCGCAATTATGAACGCTAAAAACTACTTAGATATTTTTATTAGCAACACAATGATGTTGCGAAGCCACTTGGCTTGTTCAAAGTATGGTCAAAATAAAGTTACGGAAGCGGATGTAAGTCGCATGCCAGCAAACCAGTGTTCGTAAAACTAACGCGTGGCGGACGTGTAAATGTTAATAGCACAGATGACGGCAGAGGAGTTATAATAGAATGTAGGAATTGGTCTTACCGGTTTATCGAGGATACACTGGGTACATTATCTTGAGAGCATATGCCTTCCGCCAGCAGCCGATCGCGTATCTCCCAAGCAAACATTGTAGGATTTTCCCGTTTATAGTTGGCGATTGCATCTACCACCGGTGGTGTAGCCACTTTCGGCTTGGAGCCGCCTATGACACCAGCCTTAAAACTACCAGTCTCATAATATCTGAAAGATTACAGTTAGTCTTGTATAAGAACACCTTTCTTTGATTTTCTTTAAGTTATTCGTAAGGCTACCTTCAAATTAAACATAACGTAATGACATTACTTTAACTTACTTAAAATTCTTAATTAAATAAAAATATTATATAAATATATCGGCGAATATAAGTGAAGCGGGCCACTTTTTAGGTCAACCGCTTCGAATTTAATGATTTTCGCATATATGTGATAGAGCTACTAGCCAATATTAACCATGTATACGACATAACCTTCTACAGATAACCGTTCTTGAGATGAAGCTTGGAAAGTGGGCAGTGCTTTGGCGCGGAAATGCCATATACATGCGTCTTTAGGCCTTGCACTTTGAACACTATATCTACTGATGGGTGAGTTGTATTTAACAGAGCTAGTAAAAAACTGTCAACCGATTTTTCCAATGCGGTCGGATCACGATCAAAACCAAACAAATAAAACACAAACTGAGCCGAAAACTTTTTTCGGTTCTGGTCCCTGTTTTTGGCTGAGCAAAACAAACGTGTTTATCTCTCAATAACACATGTCGAGACACTTTGAGCAATCGCTCACTGAATTACTGTCTGTATAAGACCGTTTCGTAAAAAGTGTCTTTTGCGTGTGTATGCGTGCTTGTGTGAGTCGCCTGTGCTTTACTTCGTGCATTTACCAAGACACGAGGCCGAAGCACGCTGAAGTGAGCTATACACTGCGCAAATGAGTTGCGTAGCAAAATGTTTTTGATTTTATTTTTTTATATTCATAGTTCCTATTATTAGCATCTTACTATTGTTATTAGTCTCAGTTTCTTAATTGTGGTAATTATATAGACCGTCAAAATGATTGAATTATTTTTATTTATTAAGGCCTATAGGCAGCACGAAATATTTCGCGCGGAATCGCAAAACTTCATATAAAAAAATGTGGTACAGTCGAGGCGGTGCCCGACAGTGGAATACCCTGTACCTTTTGTGTCAAAAAAATTTTTCCTGCATATTCCATCTAAGAACTTTCCAATTGGAATTTATTTTTTTTTTGGTGCAAAACGATATTTATACCTATAAGTTCCCTAAATTTTTACCCATTTTGATGAAACTCGAATGTTACAACAAAGAATTTATTAAAAGTATACGGGGTAAGTTTCAAGTTGGTATGTTGAGGGGTGTGGGAGAAAACACGGTAAATGGATTGCGGGGGGTGGGAGGACCGCATCGATAAAATTTGGATGTGGATTTGTTTATTAGAGCCACATGAATGAGCTTACCAAAAATTGTGATTCTAGGTCAGTTGTAGCCATAATTGCGTAGAGTCAAATATTGACGCAGGGTATTGGCAAGGGGGGTGAAATTTGCACATTTTTGACTATAACTTCTGTTGTATTTGTCCGATTTTGTTCATTTTTTACACATAGATGCATGTAGCTACAACGCATCGCTCTGTTAAATTTCAGGTGAAAATACTTAACGGTGTGGCTAAAAACCGCGAAACTCTACTGCGGGGGAACGGGGGAAGATATTGACATGAACAAACTTCATCTGCTTAGGAAATATGCGCACCAGCTGGTAAAGTTTCGTGTCTCTAGCTCTTATAGTCTCTGAGATCTAGGCGTTCATACGGACGGACGGACGGACGGACGGACATGGCTCAATCGCTACCCGAGGTTATGATAAGCATTTTGGTATAAAGGACTTGGGGTCTGCCACGCCTCCTTCTGTCCGTTACATACATTGCACAAACCTAGTATACCCTTTGTACCTATAGGTACAGGGTATAAAAATCCCATTTGGAATATCTGCGTAGACCCCTTTATTGAAAACTAGCTATACCCGTCACGCCTTGATGTGCCGTTTACTGGCACATAATCGTATCCGATTATTTGAAATTTCTTGATTATAATCTTATCGGTCGTCTCGAATTTCTCTGTTTCTCAATCGGACACTTTCAATTCACGATGAATGTTGATCTGCTGTTTCATCTAATGAACAAATCCACATCCAAATTTGATCGATATATTAATTTTTTATATATTGGGTTAAATGGAAGTTGGAAAAATTTTTATTAATTGTATATGAATAGTTTAATGGTATTTAAGGTAAAAGTTAATAATGAAATTGAAAAATCCGAACCACCTCCCCTTATAGTAAAATCCTCGATCCGCAACTGCCTGAGTCCATGGAAATAAGGTTAATTTGCCACACAAAAAAAAGTATCGTGATTTGGAGACAAGTCATATGTTTTTATATAGGGGAAAGGCTTGTAAGTTGCCTAACCTGGTCCATTTTGATGTTCCAGCAATGGAAACACCAAAATTCCACCTGTCTTCGATGGCAAATACGCCGTAAACAATTTTAATGTTTTTTTGATGCGAACAGATGCAAAAACGCAGTGTGTGTGTGACAAAATATAAAAATTGTTTTTAAAGAAATCGGAAAATAAAAAACATTTGTTTTGATTGTGCTCAGAAAGTGATCAAATCAAAATGAATTATAGTTTTAAAAAAACAGCAATAGACGTTTTTTTTACTATAATTGAATTATTTTATTAATAATTAATTTCTAATTTAATCTTATTCCAAATTAATTAGTCGTAATTGATTGTCGGAATTTTCTATTGCTGTAATACAAACTCTTACATACATACATACATCAAAATTATTTTATACTTTTTAGTTCGGTTTACTATTAAAGCGTGTTTTTTTAGTTTTTTAAACTATAATTTTTTATTTTAAGACTAAAACAAACATGGACTTTTGTCAACAAGCCTACAAATTATTTTGAAAAACTGTTCCATACTTTTAGTGTACATTTTATATTTTAAATCCTGATGATTGATTGTCATCAGTCCTTGACGCCTGTGCAAATTCTCAAGATGATCAGACTTCTTGAAATTGGTGAAAATTAAGCTGAAAGATTTTGTTACGTACATACATATATACATACATACATACATACAGGTGAAGCTAATAAAACATGTTAAAAATCAAGGAAAATATATTTGCTGGAACTGAAATTCAATGTACTTTCATAATCAAAAATGGTTTTTGGACATACAGTGAATAGACAAATTTTTTTTTAATGCATTCCAAAGTGGCTTCAAAAATGTAAGTTGCCATACTTTTTGGCTTGTAAGTTGGCATACATCTGTTTTCATTTTTTTCCATTGCTATGTTATTTATATGACTGTTTTATTGTGTGGAATTATCATTGAAACTAATTTGAATTTGATATATTTTTTCAATATTTTCCATAACAATTCATTTTTAGTATGGCGACCAAGAAAAACCGATTACAAAACACCACAATTTTGACTTCACTGGAAAGTTAAATTTTTCTTGTTTTTTTAAATACAATTTAATGCTCAGTTAAATTTGAAATTAATACATTTTAGCAATCATGCGTTTTTATTTCAGTTTTCTCCTATTTTCAGCGATTTTTGAGGTATGACAACTTATAAGCCTTTTTTTTTGGTGGTCGTTTTCAAGTCATTGGAAAATTGTCTGTAAAATGCTTATTTTTATATAATTCAAATAATCTGCTTATTGTGGATTATAGCTCTTTCTTTTCTCTTTATAACGGTATATTTACATTGATGCCTATATGCAGCGGTGGGCACGAAAAATAACGGAAAGAGCACTACAACAACATCAAGAAAAAAAGTCCTGTTACGGTCCCACAAGCAATTCTCGAGTAGGGCCATAAAGTCGCTGCGAGTCGAGCTATAGCCCACATTGTGTGTAATTTGTTATTGTAAACTCTTCGCGTGGCCGGCGACCTGCTTGTGCGATACACTGAACAAAATTTTGCAACACATTCAAAGACGCAGCGAAGTCATATGAGTTTATATGACAATTTTAAATTACCAAAAAAATTACTCGGTCTTACAGTTGCCAAAGTAACTATATTTCTGTGTTCAGTGTAGTTGTGCGAAATTTTCGTCCGCGAGCACTAATAAAAAGCCCCGTTACGGTCGCCTAAGCATCCTCGAGTAGGGCCATAAAATTCGCCCATTGTGTATTTTTTTTAAATTCTCGTATGCGTCTGACATAACGGAAAGAGCACTCGGAGCAAAAAGAGCCAAGGCGTGCCCACCGCTGCCTATATGTATTCAATGTTGAGATATAGCCAAAAAGGCTATGGTATGGCAACTTACAAGCCTTTCCCCTATGTATTTCGATGCGCTGAATCCGAAACCGCTAGCAGAATTGGTCCAATTCTATGTTTTATTGGCTGTACCCAAAACAATTTTTTCCGATACCGTTTGTCCGACTATGTTTGCTGGTCGCTGAATCCAAATCCGATGTTACGCTCGACCCCAGATTACACTTTACTTTTACTATATTTAATAGGTTCGCAAATGGGTCAATACAGAATATAATTAACCAGCTAAAAATCAATCTTATTGATAGCTAAGCCTGATTTGGGTGACTTTGATGACGGTCAGTAAATAAACAATTTGAGAGTAATGCAAATGAATAGATTTCATTTAGAACGTATGTATCTCGGACTTCAATATACTGAGTCAATTCGTTATTAGACATTGAGTCCTTTACAAATTTTAATTAAGAATGACAAATAAGCCGCATGTGCCAAGTCAACTTGTCAATATCCAAAAGAAGAACTATACTATACTATTATAAATAAGAAAAAACTTCTATTGGAAATGGATTTCTTTAGTACCGACGATCATTTGTTTTATGATTTTAAGATTTCATTCAATCTTCTAAATGCTTAACGCAAAAGTTTACCTTAATTCAAATTAATTCAAAAGAACAGAAGTATCAACCCGATGGATAAACCCGAAATATGAAAGTTTGTTACCTTGATAATATCTTTGATACACAGCCATGGCTTACTCGTAACTGTCGTGATATGTCACACGGCCGGACACCATTGTGTGCCAGCTCAACAATACGTTGACGGACGACATCAGGCAAGGGTCTTCCATTAACGAATACGCCTCCTAGTTGGTTAACACCACCGTGACCTATTTTAAAATGAAAATAAAATTTTAACCAGACCAAAGCAATCTTTACAATGATTGTATTATTTTTTTTATTTACTTAACACAACTTGCAAAATGAACATCAAGTGGGGTTAGGTAGACTGCTCGGTACAAACCGAGGTCACAAGTGGCCTAGATATCAGGTGGGAAGTGGCGAGTGGCGGTGAAGTTGAGTCATTAATCTATGCGTTGTCCATTTTATTAAGTCGATAGTGGCAATTTTGCAAAACGCCAAAGGTCTTCGTTTCCTACTGCTGTTTCTATTTCTATCCCAGGTCGCTTTCTGGCTTATTAGGTCCCAATTCCATTTTCATCAGAAAGCTTGGAATTTTTTTTAGCATAAATATACTCCGAACTTTCTTTTCCACAAACACTTTTGGTTTATTATTGTGTATCTTAGTTTGAAAAATTCATCTAGACTATAAACGGTCTTAGATAATGCCAGAAAATATGTATGCCTTTTGAGAGCTGATAGAGAAATATTGGTCATGGAACATACTCTGAGATCAAAAATTTTTTTGGGCATTGTGAAAAAAGCATGGATTCGGTTGGATACCGCATATTTTGGCAAGTGCAACAAAAGATCTTGTCGGCTGGCGCAAGCAAATGATGACAAGAAGAGCTTCAAACCTAAGTACTTCATAACTCCTCTATGACATCTACATATATATACATATGAGCACGAAATAACACAGCAACAGTATGCGTGTTCAAATAAGAGCCAAACAAACCCAACAAAAGTTACCCTACGGCACCATGAAGGTACCAAAAAAAGTAATAGTTATCCCCCCCACAAAATAAGTAAATGCATGCAAAAGGCATGAGATCTTAAGTCCCTAAGCGTCTGGTTTGGAGAAATGTGTGTTGTTTGTGGTTCTTATTCGTTCCCGTAGTAAAATGGCATGCTAAAACCGAAAATGCAGTCGAAATTTTTTTTAGCGATATTGCGAAAAAAAACTTTTTTCGCATTAAGAAAAAAGTGTCGCACTTAACAGCAAATATCTATAGTTCTACTAAACTTATTTTAATAATTTTTATACCAAACTGTAGGTAATTGAATTAATTATCTTTCTCTTTACTTGAACAATGCTCACCAAAATAGCATTTAGTTCTTATCAATAGTGTTTGCAATTTAATGTCACATTAGGTAAATATGTACTTCAATAGACCTGGTTTTACTTTTAAAGTTTTCACTCGATTTTGGGGCATACTATTCTAAAAATCCTTGCGTATAACCGTAATCAATTTGGATCCAATTTTTTTTATAGTGTGGGTGTAAACCATAAAATTCCACTACGAGGAAGCTGGGAAAGATATCGAAATAAATCGCCTGTACAAATTGACCTTTGCATGGAGCTTAGATAAAATGGCTTTTGTACTTTTTTCAAAAATGCCTGTTATTTATATATTTTTTCTCCGATTTTGATAAATAACAACTAATTTTGTTTCGTAATCGATCTGACTTTGAGTGCCATGAATGAAACTGTATAAAAAATTAATTTTCTTTGAGTAATCTGCGGTCAAAATAGAATTTTTGTCAGGAATTTGCTGAAAAATATGAAAAATTTCATATGAATGCATAAACAGCAACCAAACCGTAATGTGACAAAACTACTCAACACAAAGCGTGAATACCTCAATTCTTAAAATGCCTATTGCGGTATTATTAGCCATTGAAGCCTTACAAAAAACACTCGAACGAGGAAACAGTCCAGCGCAGGTGTCTAAGAACCTCTAGACTTTTTTATCGTCTAGCACAGCAAAGGTTGCAACAATAATGAAAATAGTTGAGGTATTCACGCTTTGTGTTGAGTTGAGCAGTTGAGGAGTTGATGACTTTTACAAAAACAAAATGTATGGCGAAATACAACCCTGCGTTTCCACTCTCAACTCAACTTTTCCTGAAACCAGACCCTAGTCTACTTTTTACTGTTGAGTTGAGGAGAAAGTGTTGCACAATATGGTAATTCGCTGCCTTTTCAGCACTGCAAAATTTGTCATTTGTTAGCCATTTCGTGATATGAAAAGCAACGAGTTACCGTATACTCGTTAAAAAGAAGTAAGCGCCAAATTTAAAATAATCATAAGGCATTAACGCAAGTAAAAAAGGTTGCGCCTTTTTTGTGCGGAATTAAGTGAATTAGACATGATTACTTGTTGTTGGAGTTTACGCAAATAAAAGAGTAAAAAAATGTGGTACAGTCGAGGAGGTGCCCGACAGTGGAATACCCTGTACCTTTTGTCTCGAACAAATTTTTCCTGCACTTTCCTTCTAAGACCTTTCCAATTGGAATTTTTTTTTTTGGAATATTTCGATATTTATAAGTTCCGTAAATTTTGTAAATTTGTATATTTTTGACTAAAACTTTTGCTGTATTTGTCCGATTTTGTTTATTTTACTTTTTTATTTAAAGGTGCATGTAACCACAACGCATTGCTCTGTTAAATTTCAGATGAAAATATTAAACGGTGTGGCTAAAAACCGCAAAACTCTACTGCGGGGGAAAGAGGGAAGATATTGACATGATTCAACAAACTTCATCTTTTCAGGAAATATGCGCACCAGCTGGTAAAGTTTCGTGTCTCTAGCTCTTATAGTCTCCGAGATCTAGGCGTTCATACGGACGGACGGACGGACATGGCTCAATCGCTACCCGAGGTTATGATAAGCATTTTGGTATAAAGGACTTAAGGTCTGCCACGCCTCCTTCTGTCCGTTACATACATTGCACAAATCTAGTATACCCTTTGTACCGATCAAAATCGGTTGACTATATCATATAGCTCCCATGGGACCAATCGGTCAAAAAAGGTATTTTGTACAAAATTCGTTGTGATTTGTTTGTTTGTGAAGATATTGTAACCAAATTTTGCATTCGGAAGTTTTTTAGAGATCCTCAACACTATACCAAATTTGATCAAAATCGGTTGACTATATCATATAGCTCCCATAGGACCATGTGGTCAAAAAAACTTTTTTTGTACAAAATTCTTTGTTTTTGAAGATACCGTGACCAAATTTGGTGTTCCAAAAATTTTTATAGTTCCAAATCACCGTGCAAAATTTTATAAAAATCGGATGATTATATCATATAGCTCCTATAGGACCAATCGGTCAAAAAAACGTTTTTTTTTCACAAAATTTGATGTTTTTCGTTTGTTTATACCGTGATACCGTGACCAAATTTGGTGTTCCAAAAATTGTACCATATGGTACAAAGTGTATATTAAGTTAGTACAAGCCGAAAATATATGTAACATAAAGAAAGAAACGTCGGAGACCCCCCAAAGTTACCTAAAGTATGATCAGGGTGACTAGAGAAGTCGATATACCCATGTCTGTCTGTCTGTCCGTCCGTCTGTCTGTGTGTCCGTATGAACGCCTAGATCTCAGAGATGGTATGAGCTAGAGCAACCAAACTTTCAGATTAGATCCCTTATTATTCCATAGGAGACAAGTTATTTTATTTTTTTGATATCGGGGTTACATTATATAGCTCCCATAGAAGTGTTTCAGAGGACCTCGAAAAAAAACCAAAAGTTTTAGATGGATACTTCGTTTGTTTATAAAGATTTCGTAACCAAATTTGGCATTCGGATTTTTTTAGAGATCTTCAACACTGTACCAAATTTTATTGAAATTTATACAAAACTTTGTATGTTTCGTTTGTTTATGAAGATATCGTAACCAAATTTGAAGCTCGGAAGTTTTTTACAGGTCCCAAGTACTTCACCAATTTTGATCAAAATCGGTTGACTATATCATATAGCTGACATAGGGCCGATCAGGCAAAAAAACGTGTGTTGCACAAAATTCGTTGTGTTTCGTTTGTGTATGAGAATATCGTAGCCAAATTTAGCAACTAAAGTCGTCTGCGCCCGATTTTAACGTACGCCATCTTTTGTACATATTTATATACAACGTACCTAATCTGACTTAAGCTTATAAAAAAGTCACTAGTTTATAAATTTTAACAAAATAAAGTGTAAAAGAAAGCTACAATATTTCACATTAGTTAAAAATTAAGTACTTTTAAATATTTTGTATTATTTCGAAGATTTTTACATTTTTCTAGATGCAGTCGCAAAACGACTTCTATTTTTTGTCGCGTACCAAATTGCAGGTTTATTGCCAAAATATTGGAAACGATAAATTGCACTACATATACAGTTACAAAAAAATGTGGTACAGTCGAGGCGGTGCCCGACAGTGGAATACCCTGTACCTTTTGTTTCGCAAACAATTTTTCCTGCATTTTCTTTCTACGAACTTTCCAATTGGAATTTTTTTTTTTGGTGAAATTCGATATTTATACCTATAAGTTCCCTAAATTTTTACCGATTTTGATGAAACTCGAATGTTACGTCAAAGAAGTTATTTTAAGTATATGGGGTAAGTTTCAAGTTGGTATGTTGAGGGGTGTGGGAGAAAACACGGTAAATCGATTGCGGGGGGTGGTGGGACCGCATCGATAAAATTTGACTGTGGATTTGTTCATTACAGCCACATGAATCAGCTTACCAAAAATTGTGATTGTAGGTCACTTGTAACCATAATTACGAGGAGTGAAATATTGATGCATTTTATGGGCAAGGGGGGTGGAATTTGTACATTTTTGACTATAACTTTTGCTGTATTTGTCCGATTTTGTTAATTTTTTACACACAGATGCATGTAACCACAAAGCATCGCTCTGTTAAATTTCAGATGAAAATAATAAACGGTGTGGCTAAAAACCGCGAAACTCTACTGCGGGGGAACGGGGGAAGATATTGACATGATTCAACAAACTTCATCTTCTCAGGAAATAGCACCAGCTGGTAAAGTTTCGTGCCTCTAGCTCTTATAGTCTCCGAGATCTAGGCGTTCATACGGACGGACGGACGGTCGTGGCTCAATCGCTACCCGAGGTTATGATAAGCATTTCGGCATAGAGGACTTGGGGTCTGCCACGCCTCCTTCTGTCCGTTACATACATTGCACAAATCTAGTATACCCTTTGTACCTATAGGTACAGGGTATAAAAATGCCAAGACAGAGCGTAAAGTCTATGCTGATTATTTTGATTATTTTAAATTTGGCGCTCTTCTTTTTTTAGCGAGTATAAAGTAACTCGTTGCTTTTCATATGACAAATATTACAGTGCTGAAAATGCCGCAATTATCGTATTATGCAACACTTTCTCAACAACTCAACAGCAAAAAGTAGACTAGGGTCTGGGTTGAGGAAAAGTTGAGTTGAAAGTTGAAACGCAGGGTTGATTTACAGCATGTATTTGTTTTTGTAAAAGTCCTCAACTTTTCAACTCCTCAACTCAACACAAAGCGTGAATACCCTTATTTTTTAAAGTTTAACTTTAAATTGTAAACATTCAAAGGCAAAAGGCCTTTAAAGGCCCATACTAGACTAGGGTCTGGGTTGAGGAAAAGTTGAGTTGAAAGTTGAGTTGAAAGATGAAACGCAGGGTTGATTTACAGCATGTATTTGTTTTTGTAAAAGTCCTCAACTTTTCAACTCCTCAACTCAACACAAAGCGTGAATACCCTTATTATTTAAAGTTTAACTTTAAATTGTAAACATTCAAAGGCAAAAGGCCTTTAAAGGCCCCTACGCAGCATGCAAAAATTTCGTATGTGTATGTTAATTTAAAAGAATTTGCGAATACTTTATGTTAAGCAGCTTCAGTATTTTTTTCTTAGTATTTTTAGGTTTTTGTTTAAACATCCCCTATTATTACAAGCGCCAAAATAATAGAAATCTGGTAGTTGCATTGCGCTACGGGTTGTCTGCCTAGAGTGGCTATCACAGCACTATTGCCGATTTCAAATACCCATTGTTTAGTTGTTTCACTACCAAATAGTACATGCCAAATGGCAAATGCTTTTGTTATTTAATGAAGTATCTATAGACTATCTACGGAGGCACAAACAAAACACTTTAAGGGGGTACAATGGACAAAATATTATTTTGTTTGTGCGTGTTTATCGATTTTAAGAGAGGGTCATGTTTGAATGGAATGTGAAGTGAAATTTAGGGATCTTTTACAAACTAGTTAGATTTTCAAAATTTCCGAATTTAGACGACCCTTGCTTGGCTTTTCGCAGTGCTTCGGTTTTCTGCCTATAAATGACAGTAGTATCTATTATTGTGTGAATGTTATATTTATATTAATTATATTTCGATTTAATAAAAATATTTATGAGACTGTAAATGTCAAGACTGTGTAGTCAACAGTTCCATTGAAAAGAACTTATAGTACACCGTTTTGACCGGCAAGCCCTCTTTGTATTTTTTAAAGAGTCCTAGGCATAAAATGGAATTGAACCGTAAACATTTTCATGCTAGGTTTTGTTATGACTTCCGACGTAGACTATTTCGACAAGACCGCAACAATCAACAATCGATTTTTGGTCGCAAAAATTCAGTCGCAATCGCCTAAAGCTCATTTCGTGAAAGTCGTCCTTAATCGCAGAAAATGTCGATGCCGCCGACGAAATGATGAAGCAAGATCGTCTTGAATTATATTATAGGATTATGGCATCGCTAGGCATCATTTCTACAAGCGTACGTTCAATACGGCAGGAATATTTTGGAAGATTTATTCCGTAGGTGCAAAGACGTATATAAGCACCGGGTAGGCAACAAATCTTGGATTTATTTATATGCGCCTCAAGCTAAACGACAATCGTCAGTAATGGTTTCTCAATATGAGCTCTTACAAAAGTAGTTCTCGGACGCCCGTTTCATCGTAATAAAAGAACTGTTTAAAATTGGTAAATTTATGAAAAAATACATTTATCTTCAAGGAGAATTTTTTTGAAAACAATAAAACCATTTTCTGACTTAAATTACTATGTTTTCATTCTTATAAATTATAAGCAGCGGTGGGCACGAAAAATAACGGAAAGAGCCCTACAACAACATCAAGAAAAAAAAGTCCTGTTACGGTCCCACAAGCAATTCTCGAGTACGGCCATAAAACCATAAAGTCATAAATAAACTATTCGCGTCGCCATCGATTGCTTGGGCTTCCGTTATTTTTCGTGCCACCGCTGGTTATAATGAACAAGATACATGGCCTTATGGCACCACAACCAATATTAAGATCTTTTATGGCGGCCTGAAGGATTAATTGTAAAATACACAATTCCAAAATAAAAATATAATTAAAAAAAATGAATCTGTACTCCCAAAAAATGAAAGTTAGTCTATCCAAACCGCGTCAACGTAATCAAGACATAGTGGGCTCTAAGGCTATGCCAAGTGATTTGATACAATGAAGATATGGTCTGGCATGGCCTCCTTCTGCTTTAACATAGGTTGTACAAATTTTGTACATATTGACTCTAGGTCCAGTCTTCCTACGTTCTTTCTCATACTGTGCCAAGTATGAGGTTCAAAGATTAAACAGGATGACCGAAAAACTCGAATTTCTGCTGCTCAATTTGACAAACATCTGAAATTTTTATGAGAATTTATGTGCATAGTTCTAAATGATGATGCAAATGACAATTGTGATAATTTTGTAATGAATAACTTCGAATCACCCATGCATCGTTTGCTTCTGTTATACCTTTGAATAGTTCAAAGGTACATTATTACTTTTATCACCAAAAATTGTTATTCATTGGGTGTTTTTAATAGAGTGAAAAGTGAAGTGCTTTAGTGCTTGCTTCACATGTTTTTTTCCTGGATCAGTCAGTTTTTACGTCTTTGTCAATTTTAAACTTTTAACTTTGTGAATTTATCCAAAAATTATATCGATTTTATATACTAATCTATATTAAGGCACTTGCCAATGTAATAAAACTTTTAAGAAAAACAGATATTTTTATTACATGTGTAATATTCCATCATATTTTGGTTGTAACGGTACGCAGTGGAGAGATCCATTGCGTCAAGAGATTTTAACTGTTTTTTTTTTTAAATAGTAGTTTTTTAGGTGTAGCTTTTTGTAATCCTATTTTTCATAGTTTTTGTTTTTTTTAGCATTAGCATCAAAAACGCACAGATCTATATTTAGCTATTTGTATTTAAATGACCATTTATTCAAGTATTCCACACTCGATTTTTACCAAATTTCACTGTTAAGATTCACTTTTGTGTTCGTGAGATTGGCATTTTTAAAATGTCCACTATACGCGATATACTATATTTATAAACGTGTAAAGAGTAGACAATACCAGTCTTCTATGGCTATGGCGGATTTACATCGCAAGTCGGCGGAAAACAATTTCTATGACGGATTCAGATTACCGCACCTCGAACGCGGCAAGCAACTTGAATAGGAGCAAATGTGTGCGACTGGATCTGCGACGTGCTTGCACCGATTTTGAACGATTTTTCCGATGTAGTCCGATTAGTTTACACAGTGTTGGCAATTGCAATTAGGTTTATGCATATCCTTTGTTCGCCTTGAAAGGCTGCCCATTTTTTCCGGCTGTTTGTTGCAGCCGCAGATCCTGCGCACGAATTGCTTATTATCTTTCATTACACATGTATATGGTTTTGTGTGTGTGTGTGTATATATATATCTATATAAATATATATGCATGAACGCGTGTTGCCCGCTTATCCTTCTTGCTCAGCCACTGCCAAACCACATTGGCTTGCGCTCATTTCTCGACTGCGGGCCAATGAAGACAAACTAAAGTTAAGAGACAGCACTGAGAGACTCTGATGGTGGTGGTGATTGTTGTTGAGGAGGCTGTGGGGAGGCATTGCTACTGTATCAGAAGCCAGTTGGTGTGTTGCTTTTCCATGCAACGATTCGCACAGAACCAAACATATGTGTTAGTATAATTTCAGATTTGAATGTAATAGCAAAAGTAGTAAGCTATTTTTTTTTCTTCTTGTTAATCAGTCACTTTTTACTTGTATGATGATTTTATCATTATTAAGAGTGAACATAACTGTTGCGAAATCAATTTTTTCTTTTTTTATTTCTTTTGTTTTTCCCTTTATTTTTCTTCATATAATATCTGTTTCTGCTCACGCACTACGCACTATCAGCAGCACTTGTACTTTGAACTGTCGAGGCCGCCTACGCCTATGGCATGCAAGTACAAGCCCCTTGAATCTTTCATTTACCACGACCAGAGGTTTCCGCCAATCAACACAAAGATGTTAGCTGGCTGGGCCACGGCATTGGCACCCGTTGCACCAATCAACGAGCGACACTTGAGCTTCTCGTTTGCCGTTTGTTTGTTCCAACCACTTAAGTTGGTTGGTCGCTCGGGTAGAGTACTTTTCTCTTTTTCGCTGACTGTTTCGCTCTCGCTTACACTTGGTACTCCCTCGCCATCGCAAGCAAACTGTGGTTTAGAAAACAGTTGCAGTACCCAAGGACAGGCAAATATTTTAAGTTGCAAGTCGTCAGTACAATTTGTTTTTGTAATTTTCTTACTTTTTGCCTTTTAGTCAAAGTCATAATAATAATTATATTATGTTAAAAAATTTTAATATGCAATTTTTGTTTTTTTGCGCAACGATTCGAAATATGAAAACTGTACATGCACCCTTCAAAGAAATTATATTTTAACCGATTTACCAGAAATACCTCCTACAA
This sequence comes from Chymomyza fuscimana, assembly GCA_949987675.1. Classification (NCBI taxonomy): domain Eukaryota; kingdom Metazoa; phylum Arthropoda; class Insecta; order Diptera; family Drosophilidae; genus Chymomyza; species Chymomyza fuscimana. Next base: position 6,242,410 of record OX465092.1, read on the forward strand.
AGTGTATTAGTGCATAACAATTCATACAGATGCCAGATGCCAGTGTAGCCATTTTAGCTTGTTTATACCTGGATCTGGCATATTTAAAAATTTAAATCCTTATACATTTCTCTAAATCCTTACAGCTTATAAATCAAGCCCTTTAAAGCACATGCAGAGACTAAATACAATTTTTCAAAGCAAACAGGTGGTGTCTTCTTAGTTGCTCGACAATTTTACACCTGCATTTAGTTACTCAGGGATAAGATATTTCACTGGATATTCTTAATGACGATTTCGATACGAATGTAATTGGGCTAAGCCTTTGAACAGCAAATTTCAACAAGCTCCAGAAAGTAGGAATATTTTAAATAAACCCAAATTTCCAAAAAAAAAAGATGGCGTACGTTAAAGTCGGGCGCGGACGACTTTGGGATACCCTGTACCACTGCTTGCAATAAAATCCAGTAAATTGCTTAAGAACACCAAAAGACATTCGACTGCCAAATTAGATTACGATACCTTCATAAACAACCAAAAACAGACGAATTTTTAACCAAAAATGTTTCTTTTGACCGATCGTTCCTATGGGAGGTATATGGTATAGTCAACAGATTTTGATCAAATTTGCTGCAGTGCTTGGGTACTCTAAAAAACTTCTGAATGCCAAATTTGGTTATAATATCTTCACAAACAAACGAAACACAACGAATTTTGTGCAAAAAACGTTTTTTTGACCGATTGGCCCTATGGGAGCTGTATGATATAGTCAACCGATTTTGATAAAATTTGGTACAGTGTTGAAAATCTCTAAAAAACTTCTGAATGCCAAATTTGGTTACAATATCTTCACAAACAAACGAAACACAACAAATTTTGTACAAAAAGCGTTTTTTTTACCGATAGAGATCTTCAACACTGTACCAAATTTGATCAAAATCGGTTGACTATACCATATACCTCCCATAGGAACGATCGGTCAAAAGAAACATTTTTGGTTAAAAATTCGTCTGTTTTTGGTTGTTTATGAAGGTATCGTAATCTAATTTGGCAGTCGAATGTCTTTTGGTGTTCTTAAGCAATTTACTGGATTTTATTGCAAGCAGTGGTACAGGGTATCCCAAAGTCGTCCGCGCCCGACTTTAACGTACGCCAGCTTTTTTTAATAAGTTTCAGTGAGCAAGGTTTCTCAAAAACCTATGCATCTATCAATTTAATTTTTTGCATGCTACTTTATTATAATCTCAATATCTCGTTTGTGGACGAAGGAATTTGTATATGAAACAAGGATTTCTAAAACATCTACTAAGCTTTTTTTTTTGCGAAAAATCATTAAATTTTTCATAAATCATGTTGTAAAAAAAACTTGTTTAAAGTGTGTCAGAAAACTAAACAGCTGTTTGTAAACAACCGCCAAAAGTATAAAAAATATAATTAAAGTTGTTATTTCTTTGCAGTTGAAAATCAGAAAATTTATTTTGTACTGGCAAATATCGAAAAGGCTATCTATTATGCTTTTAAATAGCAATATGACACTTGTAAGTAGCTGATTGTAGTTACACACATGGTTACTTAGGATTTTTTACCTTTATACCTCATTGCCATAAAATGCCCACTATCCCTACGTATGCAGGTTAAACTAGATATAGGCTTAAAAACTTGAAAATATATACATAATAATGTTTCAAATTTGTATTCACTGTGTGAGTTCGAATAGACTAGTATAGTCACAAAGATCCGTATATATATATTTTGAGGTGCATCCGAGCCCCCAGGACACATCCCTGAGTTCAACCCTGCATGCATAAAAAAATAAAAATTTAACTGTAAGTGTAATAAGAGCAATCAAATACAAGTTCATTCAGGGATGCGGTGAATTATGTAAATTCCGACTGAGATTTAAATACAGGGTTCATAGATGAATACTTCTTTTTTTGTGTACTTGTATTAAAGCAACTGCTATTATAATCTATAATAACGGTAGAAGCGACAACAAAATAATAATTAAAACAATTCCCAAAGGGCACTTTCCAAAAAGTCAAAACATAAGTTGAAAGTAATTTGTCAAATGAAATTAACAGGATATGCACATAAAACGAACAGAGTTTGGATGGTATATGTCACCATCTTCCTTTTTATAACATTTGCACATACTATTGGGAATTCGGCAAAGCTCTCGCAGATGCCGTAAGAAGTAACAATTTCGGTTAATGCGAGGCATGACATTTGTTATCCTGCAACCAAAATTGATAAAGTGATTTGAATAAATTAGTAGATCCTTATGGGTTTTGCGATGAACGTGTAGCTTAGAGTTTAATCTCAGGTGGAAACAACACCTAAAGCAAAACAAATGCTACCACAGTCGTAAAAGGTTTGTGGGAATTTCAATTGACACATATGCATATCCGTCTATACTGATGCATTCCTAAAAGGCATACTTTAGAGTGGAGCTTATGCTTACTTGAATCTTGTTAAGACAATGAGGATATCCAATTACGACATACAATACAAGTTATACTATATGAAATAGTACGTTTTTTCTCACGTGTGGGGTAGTTGGCTATTTGAGTAAACCAACAAAGGCAGGGCAGGAAAAAGGGAATAGGGAAACCGCTCCAATTCTGCAGCATTATTCAATAAATAAAAGATGTTTTGTATTCGTGCGGTTAGTGAAGCGATAACTTGTTACATGTGATCCGATCTGCTGATTGTCTTGATTTTGTCAAACATACATTGCTGTTGCTTCTGCTTTAGAAAAGGAAATCCAGTTGTTAACTTTTGTATATTCAAGCGGATATGTCGGTGACCATTCCCACCACATAAAGCATATTACTAAAAGTGGACTAAAAACTCAAGTTCAGCGAACACAAAATGAGAAAAATAAAAACACTTTTGTGGTTAAGTAGTCTTTTTTATTTCAATTAAATAAGAAGATATTTGAGCCGTGTCCACTACTTGGGTTGACTGCTCTGTTAGTTAATAATTTTCTTGGTAGCTGTGCTGTGCAGATAGGGGGTACGGGATTACTGGCAGCAATAAACCAAGAGCTTTACGTCAAACAATCTGTAATATCTGTATACACTGTACCTTATGGTGCAAAGGGTATATTAAGTTTGTGCAAGCCGAAAATGTATGTTACATACAGAAGGAGACGCCTGACACTCCTTAAAGTTACCTAAAGCATGATCAGGGTGGCTAGAGAAATCGATATACCCATGTCCATCTACATGTCTGTCTGTATGAACGGCTAGATCTCAGAGATGGGAAGAGCTAGAGCAGATTAGATCACTTATTATCTTACGGGAGGTTAATATATTTAATTTTTTCGATATCGGGCTTATAGTATAAACCTCCCATAGGGGTGTTTTAGGGGACCTAAAAAAAAAAAAAGTTTTAGATGGATAATTCGTATGTTTACGAAGATATCGGAAGAAAATTTCGGAATTTTGTTAGAGTTTCCAAGCATTGTACCAAATTTGATGAAAATCGGTTAACTAGCCCTCTTAAGAAAATTCGACAGTTTTTTGTTTGCAAATGAAAGTATCGTAACAAAAAAGCAATCGAATATCTTTTGGAGTTCTTAAGCAATATAACGGATTTGTTTGCAATATGGTGGTACAGGGTATTCCAAATTCGTCCGCGCTTGACTTTAACGTACGCCATTCATTGAATTCATTTATTTTTCTCTCTTAGTAGAGTAAAAAATGAATTTCTCTCAATAACATAAAATTTTTGTCGGGAATAGTAATAAAACAAATAGCTGGAAAAGATCAATAGGAGTTACGAAAAAAAGTAAAAATGGCCAATTTCAATAAAAAGGGCAAAAATATTTTTCTTCAGCAGCCTGAAGGCCTATGTTGCTCCGGCTTTTAAATAAATAAAAATAAAATTAATTTTTCTTCAGTAATACAATAATTATATCACAAAATCGTCTTTCATAACTTTAAATTATGTTCTTAAACTACATTTCCAAAATAACAAAATATTTTTCAAATATTTATTTTTACATGAAACAGAGCCATTTTGCTATATTCTGAGATCAATAAGTTTACAGTCTTTAGCAGACCACACACAATGTAGGTCTTGAATTTAATTCAAGTTTATTTCTTGATTTTGATTATATCAAGCTAATGGCAAAAAATGTAGTCTATGAATAAGTATGGTTCTAACTTTGAACAATTAATTCTTTAATTTTTAAAATTGTTACAAAATGTGATACAAAAATAATTGGGATTAGGTAAGTTCTTTCGGCCTTATATTGTTTACTTCTAAGGACTGAGTCCTGAAAAATTATTGCAATAAATGTGAAAGGAATGGCGTGTAAATTTTAAATATTGGGAGTATAAATAAGTTCGTGCTGGTTTTCTTCAATAACAATAGTTTACAAATTTAAGAGTCATCGAGTGAACCTTCGTAAAAAAGTCTTTTTTAGGGTAATTTGGGTCGAGAAACACGAAAATGACAACCTTTTTTTTTCTTAAGCACCGTTTCGAGATTTTTTCGAAAAACATTTTTTTTGGTTTGCTTTTTATTAACGAAAAAATATTTGTAAAAATGATGTTAAGCTTTAAGCTGATAGAGAATTCTTTTACGAAAATTTCGAGTCTAAGATCTTTGAAATTTGATAGGAACTGTAGATGTTATGGAACCATGAACGAAAAATCACGACTACAGCTGCATACAAATTCGCGAAGACGTAACTGAACGCAAATGAAAAACTTTGAGTAAAAAATTTAAATACCCTGTACCTATAGGTACAAAGCGTATTCTAGAGTTGTGCAATGTATGTAACGGACAGAAAGAGGCGTGGCAGACCCCAAGTCCTTTATACCAATGCTTATGATAACCTCGGGTAGCGATTGAACCATGTCCGTCCGTCCGTCTGTCCGTTTGTATAAACACCTAGATTTCGGAGACTAGAAGAGCTAGAGATACGAAACTTTACCAGCTGGTGCGCATATTTCCTCAGAAGATGAAGTTTGTTGAATCATGTCAATATCTTCCCCCGTTCCCCCTTAGTAGTTTTTAGCCACAACGTTTAATATTTTTATTTGTTAAACATAGCAGTGCGCTGTGGTTACATGCATCTGTGTGTCAAAAATTAACAAAATCGGACAAATGCAACAAAAGTTAAAGCCAAAAATGTACAAATTTTACTTCCCCTTGCCAATAAACTGCATCAATCTTTGACTATACGTAATTATGGCAACAAGTGACCTCGTATTACAATTTTTGGTAAGCTTATTCATGTGGCTCTAATGAAAAAATCCACATCCAAATTTTATAGATGCGGGCCCCCCACCCCCCGCAATCAATTAACCGAGTTTTCTTCTACACCCCTCAACATATCAACTTGAAACTTACCCCATATACTTAAAATAGCTTCTTTAACGTACATTTCGATTTTCATCAAAATCGGTAGAAATTTACGCAACATATTGTTTCGACTGAATAACATATTTTTTCATACAAAACTGTGATTGAGTGAAGATTGGAACTTTCGTACATGGTTCTATAACATCTACAGTTCCTATCCGATTTCGAAGATCTTAGACTCGAAATGTGCGTAAAAGAATTCTCTTTCAGCATAAAGCTTAACATAATTTTTAAACATTTTTTTTCGTTAATAAAAAGCAAACCTCCGTAAAAGAATTCTCTTTCAGCATAAAGCTTAACATAATTTTGAAACATTTTTTTTCGTTAATAAAAAGCAAACCAAAACTTTGTAATTTTGAAAAATTGTCGAAAATTACACTTTTTTTTGAGTTTGGTTGCTTGTATAATAACTTTTTTACTTAATCTGTACATATCATATATTACATCAATACCTTTCGATCTAATTGTCTTTCATGTCGATACAAAATTTTATTCACGAGATATTGACGAATAACTGAAAAAAGTGACCAAAATCATGTTTTTCGAAAAAATCTCGAAAACGGTGCTTAAGAAAAAAAAGGTTGTCATTTTCGTGTTTCTCGACCCAAAATTATCCTAATAATCACTTTTTTTACGAAGGTTCATTTTTGTGTAAAATAGCGTAATTGAGGCTTTATTTTAAAAATATGGTTTCAAATTAATTATTCCAAATATTGTCCATCGATAGCCGCTACTTTTTCCCATCTTTTAGGCAATTTATAGATTCCATCTCGAATCAACGATGTATCTTTTGAGGCTATCCACGAATCGGCCCATCTTATGGTATCTTCATAAGAAGTGAAACGTAGGTCAAGTCACATATGCCGGAACAAGTAATAATAAGAAGGAGCAAGGTCTGGAGAACCCGGAGAGTGGGGTGGCATGCCCCGTTTTAATGTTTCCAAGTATGTTTTCTAAAAGGTTTGAAAACATGTGGTCGATGCTGAAGAATAACCTGATTGCGTTTTTGCTCGTATTCCGGCCGATTTCGCGCAGTGCTCTTCTCAAACCCATCAATTATCGTCGATAGCTATCCCCATTGATGGGTTTACATATTAGGTTTTAGCAGCGCATATTACACTTCACCAAGCTGATCGCACCAGATACAGAGCATTAGCTTGGAGTCATGGATATTCGGCTGTGCCGTTGATATTGATGCATGACCAGGTTCCCTATGATATTTTTCGCTTAACATTATCGTAATGGATCCATTTTTCATCACCAGTAACCATACGATACACAAAAAGCTCTCGGCTTCAACTTGTATGCGACTCAATTTCGTTGCTTTTGGATCATTCCCAATGCTCTCAAACATTGCGAAATATCCGCATGAGTCACTCTCCACGATTCTGCAAGTACTTCTTGCGTTTGACACGAGTCTTGTTCGAGTAATGCCTCTAATTCTTTATCTTCAAACTGTTTTGGAGCTCCGGCTCCTTCTTGGTCTTTCAAGGTAAAATCACAACTTTTCTTCATGTTGAAGTAATGAAGAAGAGCTCCCCGCAAAAACACATTACCAGGTACAAAATTCGACATAAGTATACAATTGTATAAAATTTGTTGTTGTTTACGCTTCAACCAAATGACATACTGAGCCAATTACATTAGCGTTCCAACGAATACTTGGAAGGATGAATCAATGGAACGATACACGAGTTACGCCATCTTGAGTAAAACCATACGTGTTTTTCATTTTTATTTAATTGTGACTAAACTACTAATTAATCTAAGTTGGCAATAAAACTAATAATAATAATTATAAAAAATATGAAATTATATTAATTATTATATGAAATAGGAAAATATAAAAATTTTGACATTGCTCAACAAACGATTTTTTAATTATTTGCATTAAATCATGCAATTTCAATAAAAATGTATGGGGTTACACTCAACACAAAAATTAAACGAAATTAACCATTCGTAATATAAGAAATTATACATTTTTTCATGATTTTCACTAATTCAGATCATTTGGCAAAGGTCCTAATTCAATGGTGTAATAATCTTCGCTTTGTGTTGTTTACAATGACTTGAAAATTGTTAAAATGGAATTCAATCGTGAATATTTTCGTCTAAGAACAATATTTTGTATAGCCACAACAGCGATGGAGCACCAACGAAAACTAGTGTTTATCGCGAGCTATCTTAGAACATTAGTATTAGAAAAGTTGGCTTTAAAAAAATGAGTGCGTTGGATCCCACAATTCGACAATTGAGTGTCTAGATCTTAAGGTACAGTATTTTGAAAAACAATAACGCCGTTTTTGATAATAATAGTTGTGCTTTTTTTATATTCCCGAAATATATGGATCAGCGCACTTACATTATGAATACGTGAATACGCTAGAATAGTATAAATCATGAAAAATTTAGAATTTCTTATGTTGAGACGGATTAATTTGGTTTAATTTTTTATGTTAAATGTAAACCCATAATTTTTTTTTATTGAAATTGCATGATTTAATGCAAATAATTAAAAAATCGTTTTTTGAGCAATGTCAAAATACCTACAAAATAAATCTTTTTTTTTCAACATAAAAACAAGAAGTATGTATTCTATTAAATATTATAAAAATGTGTTATAATATTTGCCATCATTTGACAAAAAAAAAATGTATTTTCATACATATTTTAAAAAACCATCAAATTGATTTGATTCATATTCGCACCAAGTAAAGAACGTCCCTCTCGTACGGCTGGTGGCTTGGAGCTACCTACTGTGTAGTATACGGTAACTCGTTGCTTTTCATACCACGAAATGGCTAAAAAATGGCAAATGCATTAGTGCTTAAAAAGGCAGCGAATTACCACATTGTGCAACACTTTCTCAACAAGTCAACAGCAAAAAGCACAGTATCAAACTGCAAGGAGTATCAAACTGATAGAACATAAAATCTACTTTAATTTTATTGCTGCGAAAAAGAAATAATTTCAGAAACACCGTATTTGAGTTTGTGCTTGTTCTTTCCTGTGTTTGTTTACATTTGTAAATTGCTGCAAATTATCATTAAAATTTATATTTAAAAATGTGATACAGTTGAGACGGTGCCCGACAGTGTAATACCCTGTACCCTTTTTCTGGAAAAAATTGTATTCCTCCATTTTCCTTCTAAGAACTTTTCAATTGGAATTGATTTTTTCGATAAAATTTGGATGTGCGTTTGTTAGTTTGGGCCAGATGAATAATCTTACCAAAATTGGTGATTGTAGGTCATTTTTTACCATAATTACGAAGAGTCCAAGATTAACACAGTTTATGGGCAAGGGGAAGTGAAATTAGTACTTTTTTAACTATAACTTTTGCTGTATTTGTCAGATTTTGTTCATTTTTTACACACAGATGCATGTAACCACAAAGCATCGCTCTGTTAAATTTCAGATGAAAATAATAAACGGTGTGGCTAAAAACCGCGAAACTCTACTGCGGGGGAACGGGGGAAGATATTGACATGATTCAACAAACTTCATCTTCTCAGGAAATAGCACCTTGGCGCTCTTCTTTTTTAGCGAGTATAACGTAACTCGTTGCTTTTCATATGACAAATATTACAGTGCTGAAAATGCCGCAATTATCGTATTATGCAACACTTTCTCAACAACTCAACAGCAAAAAGTAGACTAGGGTCTGGGTTGAGGAAAAGTTGAGTTGAAAGTTGAAACGCAGGGTTGATTTACAGCATGTATTTGTTTTTGTAAAAGTCCTCAACTTTTCAACTCCTCAACTCAACACAAAGCGTGAATACCCTAAAAATTTCATATTTTTTTTAAGAAAATGTGTTGGTTAAAGGAATTAAATATTTTTTTTAAATAACCCTATTGCCAACTTAGATTAAAAAAAAAAATTGGTTCAAAAATATTCAGTAGTTTAGTCACAATTAAATAAAAACGAAAAACATGTTGTTTAAATTAAGACGTAACGCGTTAAGCTTAAAAACAGAAATTTTGCGTCAAATTTTTTTTACCTTATGGGCATTTCCCTGGTTGCGTACGTTACATTCGTACGCATATATTTTAATACCATCGGCGCTGTGAATGAGATATATTCATACAACTTTCAGCAAAAAAAGGTCTTTGCGGGTTTTTTCAAATGACGCTTAAATCTTTACTTAAGTATTTTTAGAAAAAAAGTTATTCGTGTCTAAAGTGCCGTTGCGTACGTTACAAAAAAAGGAAGTAGTTTTGGAGGTTAACGTGCATTTGTGCCATTTCTAGCGAATTTTGCGTAATAACCAAAAAAAATCAAAATGCAAAAAAGAAAGAAGAATAATTGAGAATTTCGAATTGGGTCAGTTGAAGAATATATGTGTTCAGGTTCATCCAAAATTGAAAAAAAAAATTGCTATAAAACAAAGATGGAGTGCGTTTAAGTCGGGCGGAGACGACTTTAAGATAACGTTTACAATCACATTGCAATTAAAGCAGGTTCATTGCTTAAGTATTAAAAAAAATGTTGATTGCCAACTCGGCTACGATATCTTTATAAACAAAATCAAAAAAATAAATTTTGCACCAAAAATGTTTTTTTTTTACTTATCATTCCTATTGCGACTATATTTTGGTAAAATTTGGTACAGTGCGTAAGCACTGTAAAAAAACTACCAAACGCCAAATTTGGTTACGATATCTTCATAAACAAATGAAATACATTGGATTTTGCACCAAAAATAATTTTTTGGTCGATCGTTACTATGCACTATGGTTTTCGGACACTTTTTTTGCATAAACCTTAAAATATTGCACCAAATTTGGTACTTATGCATATTTTGAGCCCTCAAGACGATCTACCAAGTTTCGCCCGGGTCGGCCCAATATTTCTAATAGCTGCCATATAGCCGATCTGTCCGATTTTAATTAAATTGGTTGTTTCTTAAGCTATTGAGTTGAAAATCGATTTGTACACATATTTTAAGCACTTTAGAAGACTTGCGAAATTTGCTTTTGTTTGGAGCGCTCTATCGTAAAGGTGTTATAAAATCGATCTAGCTGTCTTGGACCTACTATTTTTTTTTCTGCTATGGTATGGTGGTAAAACAAAAATTTTTTTACGGATTTTTCGTTTGTTTATTAAGATATCGTATCCAAATTTGGCATTCACAAATTTTTTCTAGTTCCCAAATTGTTCCAAATTTGATCAAAATTGGTTGAGTATATCATATAGCCCCCATAGGAATGATCGGTCAAAAAACGTTTTTGGCGCAAAATTCGTCCTTTTTTTGTTTGTTTATGAAGATATTGCAACTAAAATTGGCAATCAAAACTTTTTTTTAGTAGTATTTAAGCAATAAACCGAATTTGATTGGAATATGATGGTACATGTTATCTCAAATTCTTCTGTACCCAAATTTAACGTAGGCCTTTTTTTTGAGGAATTTCATGCCGTTGCGTACGTTACATACTTTATGATATATATTTTTTTTAAACTGCTATACAAGCTGTTATAGGCTTTTCACACTGAGCACATTTAAGCGGAACGCATGGGATTTTTTGAAGATGTGAAATTGGTGTTCACACTGACAACATCTAGCATCTAGCATCTAACATCTTGCTGTCATATTGACAGGCTGACACGAAAAATCAGCAATTTATGAAAATATATTAAAAATGTTATTTAAAATTAAAATATCTATCTTTTTATGCGTTAATTTGCAAGATCAAATATTATTAAGGAAGGGTTTTATGAATTTATGTTGAAAACATTAATTAATTGGAAGTATTAATGAGGACGACGAGCTGATGCTAACTCGCACATCCACACATACATATATATAGTACATATACATATATGCAAGCGCCACGAGCTGTTTGGATGTTTGTTCGTGTTGTGCTAAAGTGCATCGAGTCCATTGGACCTCACCAATGCCTGAAAGCCACTGGTTTCGAAAAATATTAGTAAATTCATAATATATTATAAAAAAAGTATGCATATTAGCTATTTGTTCAATTGGATGGGTGCTACTACATAAACATAAAGTCAACAGCAGTAGAAGTTATTGACCACCATAATTACTAAGTTAGTTTTTTAGCAAAATTAAACCTTGAGCTACACATTTTCATATGTCAATATATATATCGCCGGTGCTATAGTAGATGTCAAAAACAATATGCTGATTTTTTAATGAGCCACAATTTGCCTTTGTTTATAAAAATGTAATAAATAAGAGATACAAAATATAAATCAATAAAATTGGTTTTTACTTTTTTCCCTCATCCAACTAAAAGCTCCGACTGGAACGCTTGCTGGATTGCTTTGTACGTTTTTGTTATCTATATATTGCCGCAGATTTTAATTTTGCGTGCCAGTTCCAATGAAATTGTTTACATTTTCGCAGCGAATGACAAAATTTAGAGGTGCACAGAAAAATAATCGAGTAATTTCTCATCGGGACACAATAAGATAGGAACATTTCCACAAGATGTTGGAATGATGTTGAAATTTACGGAACGGGTAATTCATACGTAGCATCTTCGACATAAGATGTTAGATGTTAAATGTGCCCCAGTGTAAATAGGCTATAACTCGCGTCACTTCGCATATAAGCTTAAATAAACACCTAATAATACACACTATCATTAAGCACAAACACAATAAAACATTATTAAATACCAACACAAGCAATACTTTTTTTTTATTTTCTTAAAGTGCACAACAAACTTGCTTCACAAAGCTAGTTCGATTAAAAAAAAAATAATAATCCAAGCAGCTTAATTCAAAAAACCTTGTTTTTCGTTGCGTACGTTACATGACGTATGCCTAACTTTACTTAACAATTAGGGTGTTCACGGTTTGTGTTGAGTTGAGGAGTTGAAAAGTTGAGGAAAAAGTCCGCAGGCCAAAGCGTGAACAGCCCTGTTGAGTTTCATGAGATTAGTTGTTGAGTTTTCTTCTTCTTTCCAGCGTTTGTTTACATTTGTAAATTGGTACAATTTACATTAAAATTCAAAAACTTGAATTAAAAATGCCGAGTCAAAGCATAAAATCTATTTCAATGAAACCTGCAGCTAAAGTAGTTATGTATTACATGGATTTTTATTATTTTATTGCTGCAAAAACGAAACAATTGTAGAAAAACCGTATTTGAGTTTGTGCTGCTTCTTCCCTGTGTTTGTTTACTTTTATAAATTGCTGCAAATAATCATTAAAATAAAAATTTTGATGTAAAATGCCAAGACTGAGCGTAAAGTCTACTTTGATTGAAACTATTGCTAAAGTGGCTTTGGCTGAAATTAAGGTTCGTCTGCTAAAACAAATTCATCGTATAAGAACTAAATTTAGTTTAATACAGTGACTATGGGGTTGCGGGACGACGCACAAATTGATGAAGTTTTAGATAATTATGTAGAGGACATGAATGCTATAGTACGCTCGCGGCAGGGCGACCACTTCCACATCCCTAAGTCAATTGACTGGCGCCAGAATGTGCTCAGTTCCTTCGGCGACAAGCGTGTTGTTCAAATGCTGAGGGTAACTCCCCAACAGTTCCATCATATATTAAGCCTATTACATCTATTTTTACTCTTTTATTTGCGTAAACTCCAACAACAAGTAATCATGTCTAATTCAATTAATTTCGCACAAAAAAGGCGCAACCGTTTGTTACTTGCGTTAATGCAATTTGATTATTTTCAATTTGGCGCTTACTTTTTTCCAACGAGTATACGGTAACTCGTTGCTTTTCATACCACGAAATGGCTAAAAAATGGCAAATGCATTAGTGCTGAAAAGGCAGCGAATTACCACATTGTGCAACACTTTCTCAAAAACTCAACAGGAAAAAGTAGACTAGGGTCTGGGTTGAGGAAAAGTTGAGTTGAAAATCGAAACGCAGGGTTGATTTACATCATGTATTTGTTTTTGTAAAAGTCCTCAACTTTTCAACTCCTCAACTCAACACAAAGCGTGAATACCCTAAATATTTTTTTTTTGAATATTCATTTAAAGCAATTTTTGCATTTATTAATAAAAAATTAGATTGATTTTATGTTCCAATCAAAATTGATCACATATTTTGATTTTTTTTGCCGTTTTATGATTATCTAAAAAAGGTATTTTTTTGGAACAAAAACAAAATTTTGAGGTTATTGTAGGTTATTACCTATTATTCATAAATACATCACCGAAAATCTTAACTCTTTATATATTTTGAAGGTTGAATATGGGCATTTCCAGGATTGCAGTATGCGACATTCGTAGGCCTTTAAAGTGCAAAAAAGTAAAGAAAAAATATAAATTTTTTTTTCTTGTTTTTATTTTTTGATACTCTTTTTGTAGATGTATTTGTAGTGCAAAAGGTAGGATCTGTTAATTTAACGTTTCCAATATATTGGCAATAAACCTGCGATTTAGTACGTGACAAAAATAGAAGTCGTTTTACGACTGCATCTACAAAAATGTAAAAATCTTGGAAATTATACAAAATATTTAAAAGCAATTAATTTTTAACTAATGTAAAATATTGTAGCTTTCTTTTACAATTTATTTTGTTAAAATGTATAAACTAGTTTCTTTTTTATAAGCTTAAGTCTGATTAAGTACGTGACCATTCAGTACGCGACATATTTTTCCACCTCTTTAGTTTAACATTGTATTTTTTGACCCTGGTTGACATTTCTGTGGAAATGTCCTTTTATATAGCCTATTATTCCATTAACAAATATATATAGTTTTTAAAACTTTAAAGTTGTGTCCCTTGGTAACGATTTTCTGGGAAATGCTCATATGCATCGAACTGCATCATTAGTTTTCAAAAATCGCTGGGGGCAGTTTCCAGTACCTTATCCAGCTAGACCCTTTTCGGAACTTATAGGTATAAATATCGTTCTGTACCAAAAAAAAAAAAAAAAAAATTACAATTGGAAAGTTCTTAGAAGGAATATGCAGAAATACAAATTTTTCGAGAAAAAAGGTACAGAGTATTACACTGTCGAGCACCGCGTCGACTGTATTACATTTTTTTATAACTGAACTAGGAATAGGGAGTTGCATCTTTTTATATTACTATTTGCGAACCAATCTGCGAGAATTTTGCATAAAACGAATACACCAAATTGTCGTTCTTACCCAAGGCATACATTATACGATGTGTCGCACGACTGTCTGATAATCGAGCTGTACGTTTTGCATCCAAACGATGCGTCAAAATGTGCAACCTAGTTAAAAAACAGTTTTAAATTTGTTGCATAAACGTTTGCGACGGCAATTTCAGCTATGACGCGACTGGTATACTCAAACAACAATTCGATCATAAAATAGGCCTATACATTATACGACCGTCTGTACGATTCGCCAAAAAAATTTAAACTTTTCGATTTTTCGTGCGACCGTCGCACAGTGGCACGGAAGCCAAAAAAACGTTGCAAAAATCATATTTTCTAAACCAATTGGTATATTTTTATGAATTAAATTGTAGTTGAAAGAAAAATTTAAGCTTTAAAATAAGTATCCATACATTATGATACGACATCTGAGAGCTGCGCAATATATTGTGGAAGTTGGATTTTGTTGCCTGTGCAACATTTCCCATTGAAAAATACGTAATTATTTTTTCCATATTTTCCAAACCAATTGAGATATTTTAATGAATTAGATTGTATTTGAAAGAAAAACGTTCAGGCTTGAAAATAAGTGCTCATTAGGGTGGGTCAATTTTTTTCGGTATAAGGGCTTACTCGGATTTTGATTCTTTGGGTAATTCTAAGCAAATTTGCCCAAGAAACTATGGGTCTAAAATGAATTTCGAGTCGCCCACTTTTTCAAAATTTTCAAGAAAAAAAACCGAAAAAAATCAAAAACCAACACTAAAGCGCCCTCTGGCGGCACCCAAAATTAAAAATAGATGTCAATAATGAATTCCTCGACCCCAAAAACCCCCAAATTCACATTTGGCTAGAGAAAAAATATCGATTTTAGGCCTTTTCAATGAATTTCTAAGTCGATTTTTGAATATGTCGAAAAAACCTATTTTGAAAAAGTGGGCGACTCGAAATTCATTTTAGACCCATAGTTTCTTGAGCAAATTTGCTTAGACTTATCCAAAGAATCAAAATCCGAGTGAGCCCCATAAGGTTTTTTCGGCCCCATACAAATTGACCCGCCCTAGTGCTCATGTATGGTGATACGATATCTGAGAGCTGCGCAATATGTTGTGGAAGTTGGATTTTGTTGCCTGTGCAATATTTGTATATAGGTATTTGTAAAATATGTACATATTTTTTTCATTTATAAAGAAATTTTGATGATATATTTTTGTTCATAATTTTATATTTCAGTCAATAAATTTAATGTATTAATGCTTTTTTATTATAATATATTATATAATTTGTCTTATCAGTAGTTTTTTGTAAAATAATCATCCACATTTACATTTGAAGGAATATCTAAAAGACTTAACATTTCATTTGAATAACTAGTACTTGTTAATTCTGTATTGGATTTCACATGTCTAAGGGATGCAACTAGTGGATCTGAAGAGGCTGCCAACATATTAAAAAGATCCTTGTTTTCCCTTGATCGTGATATTTTACATGTATTCATAGCTCTGAATTTTTTATAATCCTTGTTTCTCGATTCCTGGGCTTCTTCTGACATCTCCCCAATGGGTAGGCAATGATATTCAATTATAGTTTGGCCATGTGCCAAAATTTTGTGAAGCGTGGGAGTCAATTTTTTTCCTGGATATTTTTCCATTAACAGCTCTGCAGTCTTAGTGGCATATTCACCAAATTTGCTGCCGTTAATTTTTTCCTTGCAGTTCAAAATATTCAAAATAACACCCAATCTTTTGATAATTTCATCATCCACTCCAGTTATTTCTGATGTAACTTTGATTTCTGCAAAGAATTTTCGGGATGAGTTTCCATCGTTTGTGTTACCATATCCATATTTGGGGAAGGAAGAGTCTTGCCACTTTTTTTTTATTCGGGAGTGAATTAGATTAAGTTTGCCTTTTAAGGTATCAAACTTCTCAATATTTGCTTCCTCAACATTAAGTTATTTTCTGATGGCCGAAAAGAATTCATTCGCGCTTTTGGAGTTTCTGAACAATTCAAATAATTTTACGTTTACCAAAGACATCGTTACACTTATAAAATCAATGCTTGCGAATTATATTTAAAAATACGTTTCACTGCAATGTGTGTTCTTATAAAGTCAAAACAAAACTATGATGTTTCTGAAGTATTCAGGCAATATATACAAATTTTAAGCCTATAGCCAGAAAACGTGTAACAGGTACAAATTAAATTACTTTAAATGTTTCAAACTACCTGGAAACACAAAAAAAAAATAAAAATTGGGATGATTAATCCTTTTTTTTTATGTCACAGGTAGGCTTTATTTTATTGTAAAGTGAAAATATAAGCAATCAGTTCTAAATTCAGTGGCTGCATCTACTGCGTGTTCTTCTTCTTATACCTGCGTCAGAATATTTTGGAGTTGGGTTTCTGGACTTTTACTGGCCTTACAGCCAAATATGCAAATTTATGCAGTCAATTTTTATAGAGCAAGTAAATAAATTAATAACAAAACCATTTATGTTAAATTGAAAAAATGAAAAAATATGGAATATAAAATATTTTCTTCCAAAGTTGAAAAAGTGGTCCAAATATAATGGTTCAGTTAAACGGAAGTATTGAAAAACCCAGAAAAGAAATGAAGTCATTTTTTTTTTCTAATATGTTTAAATTTCATGTACCTTTTTATAGAAACTAAGAAAATAGGGATTGGTTGCGTAGTTTTTCCACAAAACAATCTTAAACACGAATTTTTATACCAAAAATTGCGATTTTTTTCAAAGTTGAAAATATACTCCACTTTGAGCGGCTGTAGCAACTAAACTATTCATCCGAATTGACTAAAATTTTTATTTTCTTGATCCCTGGGAAATTCTAAATCAGATGCATGTATTACATTTAAAAAATGGTTACATCGCAAAATCGATTTTTGCAACGCTTTTGCGGCTGCCGTGCCACTGTGCGTCGTACGACATCATACGGCCACAAACAATGCACTCGATATACAACGCGCTGTATAGTGTATGCCTTCCTTTAAACCAGTGGTCGGCAAAATATACATATCCATTTTTATACCCTGTACCGTATGGTACAAGGGTATATTGTGTTTGTGCAAGCCGAAAATGTATGTAATATACAGAAGGAGACGTCGGAGACCCCCCAAAGTTACCCAAAGTATGATCGGGGTGACTAGAGAAGTCGATATACCCATGTCCGTCTGTCTGACTGTCTGTATGAATGCCTAGATCTCAGAGATGGTAAGAGCTAGAGCAACCAAATTTTCAGATTAGATGCGTTATTATGTCAGGGGATGCAAGTTTATTTTATATTTTGGATATCAGGGACATATTATATAGCTATAGGTGTGTTTCAGAGGGCCTCGAAAAACCCCAAAAGTTTTAGATAAATAATTCGTTTGTTTATAAAGATATCGTAACCAAATTTGGTACTCAAAAGTTTTTTAGAGTTCCCAATCACTGTACCAAATTTGATCAAAATCGGTTGACTATATCATATAGCTCCCATAGGACCAATCGGTCAAAAAAACGCTTATTGTACAAAATTTGTTGTGTTTCGTTTGTTTGTGAAGATATTGTAACCAAATTTGGCATTCAGAAGTTTTTTTTAGAGATCTTCAACACTGTACCAAATTTGATCAAAATCGGTTGACTATATCATATAGCTCCCATAGGAAGAATCGGGCAAAAAAACGTTTTTTGCACAAAATTCGTTGTGTTTCGTTTGTGAAGATATTGTAACCAAATTTGGCATTCGGAAGTTTTTTAGAGATTTTCATCACTGTACCAAATTTGATCAAAATCGGTTGACTATATCATATAGCTCCCATAGGACCAATCGGTCAAAAAAACGCTTTTTGTACAAAACTTGTTGTGTTTCGTTTGTTTGTGAAGATATTGTAACCAAATTTGGCATTCAGAAGGAGAAGAAGAAATTCGTTGTGTTTCGTTTGTTTGTGAAGATATTGTAACCAAATTTGGCATTCGGAAGTTTTTTTAGAGATCTTCGACACTGTACCAAATTTTATCAAAATCTGTTGACTATATCATATAGCTCCCATAGGACCAATCGGTCAAAAAAACGTATTTTGAACAAAATTCGTTGTGTTTCGTTTATTTGGCAAAGAAATATCTTTTGGAGTTTGTAAGCAATATATCGGACTTGATTGCAATGTGGTGGTACAGGGTATCCCAATGTCGTCCGCGCCCGACTTTAACGTATCTATCTTAATCTTTTTTTTTTGCGTTTGTATTGAACATTTTCAACATTGACGTCGCAAAGCAACAGACACGAAGTTGCTTGTGCATGACCATGGTAGAATTATACAGGTAAGCTATTCACTCCAATGAAACCTTATTTTTAGTCTGAGCGAAAAAGTGAGAGAGCGAAAAAGTGGGAAGCGAAAAAGCGGGAGAGCGAAAAGCAAACCACCCCCATTGCTGTTGTTGTGCGTAGGTATTTTTTTTTTGTGCTGATGGTTGCAACTAGAGTGTTTTATTTTTTGCCCTTTCTCATGTAAAACATCAACGAAACTAAAAAAAAGTTTGTGTGGCCAAAAATTTTCGGGAGTAGCTTACCTTGTTTATTCTACCACGGTGCATGACTTCGGCCCTTGCTTAGAGAGCGTGCTTGTTTTTTTACTCTCACAAAACTAAAGCGCTCCAGCCATGGTGTAATAATACAAGGTGAGGAAATGCCAAACAGCGCTCTCCCGTGGGTCTTTATTTTTCTTGCAGTAGTGAATTACATTTGAAAGTGAAAGGTTGTGCAAGTGCCGTCGGCATACGATCGTATTTGTCCTCCCTCATTTTTGTTGAAGTTCTAATTTGGGTGGTTGTTTGATTTAGAGCAAAACTTTAAGTATGTCTTTTTTAAAATGCGGGTTTTCAATGCATTAAATTTCTAAATAAGCTTTTACGAATTAAAAACAATAAACAAAGATTAATAGGCAATTAGAAATATTTTAAAATTTTGTTGTAGAATAATGTTAATAATAATAAATAATTTAAACTCTGTATATATTTATTTTTATCTGTTAAAACTAAATATTAATGCCATGGAATAAAATTAAATTAAATTAATAATAAATAATAAAAAAAAAATTTAAATTGAACTAACCGAGTATTTTATTTATTAAAGAAAACAAGTCCATGTACAAATCTCAGCAACAAACATCAAAATTTCAGCAACACATACAAGCAGCAATACAAGCAGCAATACAAGCAGCAATAAAACAAACATACAAAAGGCACAGCAAGACAGGTAAAAAAAATAGTTTCATATAGCGTTGTGGTTACATGCATCTGTGTGTAAGAAATATACAAAATCGGACAAAGCTATAGTCAAAAGTGTACAAATTTCACCACCCTTGCCAATATTTGACTCCTCGTAATTATGGTTAAAAGTGACCTAGAATCACAATTTTTGGTAAGCTGATTCATGTTGCTCTAATGAACAAATCCACATCGAAATTTTATCAATGCGCTCCCCCCACCCGCCGCAATCGATTTATCGTGTTTTCACCCACACCCCTCAACATACCAATTTGAACTTACCCCATATACTTAAAATAACTTCTTTGACGTAACATTCGAGTTTCATCAAAATCGGTAAAAATTTAGGGAACTTATAGGTATAAATATTGAATTTCTCCAAAAAAAAATAAATTCCAATTGGAAAGTTCTTAGAAGGAATATGCAGGAAAAATTTGTTCGAGACAAAAGGTACAGGGTATTCCACTGCCTCGACTTTAAAAAGTTAAACAAATACTGTTCTACAAAAAAATTTCAAAATATTTTTTATTGCCGATTAATCTTTGTTTATTGTTTTTATTTCTTAAAAGCTTATTTAGAAATTTAATGCGTTGAAAACGCGCATTTTAAAAAAGAAATATTTAACATTTTCTTCTAAATCAAACAACCACCCAAATTAGAACTTCAACAAAAACGAGGGAGGACAAATACGATCATTTTCCGACGGCACTTGCACAACCTCCCACTTTGAACTCTAGTTCGCACTGTTTAAAATAAACAACCACCCACATTAGCACTTCAACAAAAACACGCCAGGACACATACGATCGTTTGCCGACGGCACTTGCACAACCTTTCAACCGCTGTTTGTCATTTCCTCACCTTGTATTATTACACCCAAGGTATACTTATTTAAGGTAGAGTAATGCTGCCGACGTCGTCACCAATTTTACTGAGAGCAAGAAAAAGCGAGAGAGAGAGAACGCAAACATATTAAAATAATATGCGTGAAAACAACCCTCCTCACGCGCAGTCGCAACGAAACTAAAAATTGGTAACTTTCGTTGAGAGCCTTCGGCGGGAGTATGCTACCTTAAATAAGTATACCTTGGTGCTGTGTCATGATCCAACAATTAGAAGGTCACGCAACGCAGGTCCGTTATTCGTTTCTCTCCCAAAAGAGAGCGGGTTCACTTTTTGTATGGTAGCTACATGAAATAGTCGACCGATTTGGATCAAGCGTCATATAAATGTTACGACTTACGCTAAATTAAACTGACATAAATTTGGTTGCGATATTCAAAAAAAACAAAAAAGTTTTCATTGTATATATTTCTGCATCTGTAAATTAACATTTGTATGTTATTATAGCCTCAGAACGCATTGGATTTTTCGAAGATGTGAAAAAGATTTTCGCACTGACAACATCTAACATCTTGCTGCCATATTGACAGATGAAATAAGCAAATTATGATAATTTATTAAAAATACTTTTTAATATTAAAATATCAATCTTTTTATGAGTTGTTTTAGAGCATTAACTATTATTAAGGTAGGGTTTTATGAATTTATGTAAAAAACATGAATTAATTGGGAGTATAAACATACATAAACACATATATATACATATATATGCATATATGTATACTTAAGTATATGCAGGAGCCACGACCCTGCAGGAATTCGGTGTCATATAAGTGGCCTCAACTACTCTGAACGTCACTAGTTTTTGAATGGTTAAAAAAATAACAAGCGCGGTATAGGGTAAAACGGTAAAGGAGAGCGCTCTCTCTGTCAAATATGTACCGCTCAATGCTCACGCTTTCTGAGAGAGTGATTTTGTTGTTTTTTGTGAAAAGAGATGAATTTTGGGTATACATAAAAATGTATTACAACCAAAAATGCTGCTGTCGAAATAGTCATTTCATGTTTTGCATTGGCATGTGTGGGCAAGCGCGAATTTGGTAAGTGATAAATATTTTGTAATTTAGTATATTTAAAACAATACTTTGTAAGAGTAATTTAATAGTAGCAAGTTACCTATAGTTTATATATAAAACTTATATATAAAACAAATAACTTGTTTTTGTTTTAAGTGTTATAGGAATGTACACCAAATAACTTGAACTTTTTATTTTCAGCTTAATATGTATTAAAAATAATTGTTTTATTTTATTTTCAGTTCTATAAGTACATATCACTCATAACTTGTTTTTTTTTTCAGTTTTATAAATATAAGAAATTTCTTGTGTTATTTATTTTCAGGAAAAATAATAATAACGTAGTTACCTAAAATTACTTTACAATGAACATTTAAGTTAAACACATGTATGTATATGTGTATATATGTAATTAAAAAATCTGTAAATTTTCAATCTATAGTTTGAGAATTGTAAATGATTGATAATAAGTTACTTATAAGTGAATAAAATGATTACAAATTGAATTAAATAAACTAATATTTTAATACAACAATAATTACTAGTTCAATATTTGGGTTAAATATACTAGAACGAGAGCATACCTAAACGAATTATTATATTCTAGTACGGAAGCAACTAGTTTTGTCCCATATGCAGGCGAACCAGTTTGCTACCAGTTGAACATCATACCCAAAAATTCTGGTTGCTTCCTATGACAAGCCCATGTTAAAAATACTAGTTAGCCAGGAGCAATCATACTAGGTTTGGGACACACAGTTTCACCGTCGGGGTGGTTGGGAACCAGTTCTGAACTAATTTTTTTTCCTGCAGGGGAGCTGTTTGCATGTTTGTTGGTGTTGTGCTAAAGTGCTTCGAGTCCATTGGACCTCACCGATGCCTAAAAGCCATTGGGTTAAAATTAATTGTAAATTCATTATTTAAAAAATGCTTGTATGTATATGTAGTTTTTTTTTTAACTATTTGTTCAATTCGATGGGTGCTACATTAAAATAAGGTCACCAGTAGTAGGAGTTATTAGCCACCATAATTATTAAGTTCGTTTTTTAACAAAATTAAAACTTGAGCTGCAGATTTACTTATGTCAATCACCGCCGTATCGTCAGCGGTGCTGACATAGGATGAGAAGTCAAAAAACAATATGCTGATGTTTTACTGAGCCACAATTTGCCTTAGTTTATTAAAATGTAATAAATAAAAATACAAATTAAATCTATAAAATTGGTTTCTACTTTTTTCCCTCATCAAACTAGAAGCTCCGACTGGAATGCCTGCTGGCTCACACTTTTATGGTTTAGTGTGCAAGTTCCGAATTGTTTCGAATTGAAAATTGCCAGTCCTTTTCGTTGACATTGTTAAATTTTCGCAGCGAATGACAAAATTTAGAAGTGCACAGAAAAATAATCGAGTAATTTCTCATCGGGACACAATAAGATTGGAACATTTCCACAAAATGTTGGAATGATGTAGAAATTTTAGGAACGGCAAATTCATACGTAACATCTTCGACAAAAGATGTTAGATGTGCCCCAGTGTGAATAGGCATCATCTTCTTGTTTCATTTTCATGTTCTACGTTCCGTCTACATAAGTGCTTTTCTCTTTATCACGTTTTGCAAACGACAAATCAGAAACTGATCAAAAATTTTTCACAAAATACCACCATAGCTTGCTGCAAAGAATATAGAATGCGCATCTCATACAAAAAAATTCTACTATGTGGGGTACTGATATTAGTACCTTGTACATGAAACTTTGCAAATGTTACGCGCGAAGTGGTAATGGCCTAGTGGAATGCGTGTTCGCCCCATAGTCTAATGCAGTGATGTGCACCCATAGACCGTGGGGGCCGTATGAAAACGAGTATTCACACAGACACGAGCCGAGCACTTGCCGAAGTAAAAAGCCAAATCAAAAAAATGCTAGCGTGCACTGACAGAATAGCTGTAGTGGCGCGTAAAGCTATTTTCACTTTTCAGTTGCGCACTGGCCAATACATTTACAATTTTGACCGCTCTCTTCTTGCACATCCCTGGTCTAATGTGTCGAGGTTCGATTCTCAAGCTGGATGTTAGATTTTTGGTTTTTTTTTGTTATTTTTCTATCTGCTCTTTTTCTTTTAACATTTTTTTTTTTTATTGTCATAACAAAATAATGTTTCATTTTCGTATTTTGGGATTTTTCTATGCTGACCAACTGTTTTCCCAATAACAGTATACAAACTAAGATGTGTATGCTAAATTTTTAAAGCTCTATGGTGCGGACGGGCAGAGAACAAATGTCTGTCGGCAATGTGCGTATTTTCAGCCTTAGCCAAATTTGTAAATTTTTAGTTTTTGAGCCTTCCTACCCTTTTGAAGCATGTGACTGGTATGACACTTCATAACCACGTTTGCCTTCACACTAACAAATGCATGTAAAAAATAAAAAAAAATGTGGTACAGTCGAGGCGGTGCCCGACAGTGGAATACACTGTACCTTTTGTCTCCCAAACAATTTTTCCTGCATATTCCTTCTACGAACTTTCCAATTGGAATTTTTTTTTTTTGGTGAATATAAGTTCCCTAAATTTTTACCGATTTTGATGAAACTCGAATGTTACGTCAAAGAAGTTATTTAAAGTATATGGGGTAAGTTTCAAGTTGGTATGTTGAGGGGTGTGGGAGAAAACACGTTAAATCGATTGCGGGGGGTGGTGGGACCGCATCGATAAAATTTGGATGTGGATTTGTTCATTAGGGCCACATGAATCAGCTTACCAAAAATTGTGATTCTAGGTCACTTGTAACCATAATTACGAGGAGTCAAATATTGATGCACTTTATGGGCAAGGGGCAGTGAAATTTGTACATTTTTGACTATAACTTTTTCTGTATTTGTCCGATTTTGTTCATTTTTTACACATAGATGCATGTATCCATAACGCATCGCTCTGTTAAATTTCAAATGAAAATATTAAACGGTGTGGCTAAAAACCGCGAAAATCTACAGCGGGGGAACGGGGAAAGATATTGACATGATTCAACAAACTTTATCTGCTTAGGAAATATGCGCACCATCTGGTTTCGTGTCTCTAGCTCTTATAGTCTCCGAGATCTAGGCGTACATACGGACGGACAGACGGACGGACGGACATGGCTCAATCGCTACCCGAGGTTATGATAAGCATTTTGGTATAAAGGACTTGGGGTCTGCCACGCCTCCTTCTGTCCGTTACATACATTGCACAAATCTAGTATACCCTTTGTACCTATAGGTACAGGGTATAATGAGAAAAATGCGAAAAAGAGTATTTCGCTATCGATTCTCATACTGTTGAACGGTTTTTCGGCGTGTACACACAAACTGCATTCTCATTCTCGTGCGCAAAATTTTTAGAGCTCTTGTTTACAGGCTGGCAGAGCAAACGCGAAAATCTATAAATAGCAGAGGCATTTCACGAGCGCTGGCAATTGATCTCGGCTCAGAACTTCGTTTTTGGCTGTCGACAATGTTAAATTTTCAGCCTCAGCCAAAATTGTAAATTTTTAGTTTCTGAGCATCCATGCCCTTTCGGAGAATGTGCCTGCTATGACATTTCTTAACCACGTTTGCCTTCACACTAACAAATGCATGTACAAAATGAGAAAAATGCGTAAAAGTGTATTTTGCTATCGACTCCCAATTTGTTGATGGATTTTACCGCATGCACACACAAACACTAATACTTGAATTTACATGTATGCTTGTGTGTGCACATCTGAAGCAGTTAATGATAGAGAGAATAAGCATAGGTCCTTTTATTTCCCACAGAAGGCTGAATATTATTTTTAATAATTAATTAATTATTTTTAATATTTCGGTAGGCTCTTTCCACCTTCCGATTCTTTAGTGAAAGAATTCAAAAGACATATTATTTTTTACAGTTGCTTTAAGAAATAAGCAGAGAAACTACAAATAAATCAACATATCATTCACCTTTGCCATACTACGACTCCCGAATGGTTCTTTGGTGATTTCAGAGACCACAAAAATACAATTTTTAATTAATAAGCACTGTAAATGGACGGTAGAAAAGGGCAGCGCCAGCCAACGCAAAATAAAATTTTTTTCTACTTAATAACACAATAAAGCCTATTAAATCGAAAATTAAAAATGTAAAACCAATCAAAAAATATTTAAAAAAAAAATTAATTTGTTAACAATTCCGAACTCTGGAGTTGAACTAAAAATAATTTCACGCCATTCAGGCACGCATACCACTGACCCATCAACACTAACTCTGAATCTGTGTTAAAATTAGTTTCTTGAACATTTGGGTAGGACAACAACTTTGCAAATTAACGGAGTCTGCATGTTCTAAAAATAGAACCAACATTTGGCTTCGTTTGGTGCCGCCCTCCCGTTTCGACAAACGGAGCCTGCGTGTTCTAAAAATAGAACCAACGTTTCGTTTCGTTTGCTGCCGACCGCCGGTACCAACAAGCCCTAAACTGAATTTGAGCGAGATGCGCATTCTATGTAGTTCTATATTCTTTGCTACGACGCATCGCTCTGTTAAGTTTCAGATGAAAATATTAAACGGTGTATCTAAAAACCGCGAAACTCTTCTACTGGGGAACGGGGATATTGACATAATTCAACAAACTTCATCTTCTGAGGAAATATGCGCATCAGTTTCGTGTCTCTAGCTTTTATAGTCTCAAAGATCTAGGCGTTCATACGGACGGGCGGTCGGACAGACGGACATGGCTCAACTCGCTACCCGAGGTTATGAGAAGCATTTTGGTATAAAGGACTAGGGTTCAGCCACGCCTCCTATAAAGATGGCGTACGTTAAAGTCGGGCGCAAACGGCTTTGGGATACCCTGTGCCACCACATTGCAATCAAATCCGATATATTTATTGCTTACGAACTCCAAAAGATATTTCTTTGTCAAATTTGGTTACGATATTTTTATAAACAAACAAAAAAAAAGTCGAAATTTGCACCAAACACGTTTTTGACCGATTGGTCCAAAGATTTAGTCGACCGATTTTAATAAAATTTGGTACAGTGCTGGGGAACTCAAAAAAACTTTCAGGTACCAAAGTTGGTTACGAATTCTTTGCAGACAAACGAATTAAGGAATTTTGTCCAAAAAACGTTTTTTGACCGATCGGTCCTATGGGAGCTATATGATATAGTCAACCGATTTTGATCAAATTTGGAACAGTGTTGAAGATCTCTAAAAAACTTCCGAATGACAAATTTGGTTAGAATATCTTCACAAACATACGAAACACAACGAATTTTGTACAAAAAACGTTTTTTCGACCGGTTCTTCTGAAACAAACGAATTATCCATCTAAAACTTTTAGTTTTTTTTAGGTCCTCTGAAACACCCCTATGAGAGCTATATAATATAACCCCGATATTAAAAAAATGTGGTACAGTCGAGGCGGTGCCCGACAGTGGGATACCCTGTACCTTTTGTCTCAAAAAAATGTATTCTTGCATATTCCTTCTAAGACTTTCCAATTGGATTTTTTTTTTTTTTTTGGTGAAATTCGATATTTATACCTATAAGTTCCGTAAAGTTTTACCGATTTTGATGAAACTCGAATGTTACGTCAAATAAGTTATTTAAAGTATATGGGGTAAGTTTCAAGTTTGTTGAGGGGTGTGGCAGAAAACACGGTAAAGCGATAACGGGGGTGGGGGGACCGCATCGATAAAGTTTGGATGTGGATTTGTTCATTAGAGCCTCATGAATCAGCTTACCAAAAACTTTTGCTATATTTGTCCGATTTTGTTCATTTTTGACACACAGATGCATGTAACTACAACGCATTGATCTGTTAAATTTCAGATGAAAATATTAAACAGTGTGGCTTAAAACCACGAAACTCTACTGCGGGGGAACGGGGGCAGATATTTAACAAGAATTAATCTTCTGAGGAAATATGCGCATCAGCTGGTAAAGTTTCGTGTCTCTAGCTCTTATAGTCTCCGAGATATAGGCGTTCATACGGGCGGACGGACGGCCGGACAGACGGACATGGCTCAATCGCTACCCGAGCATTTTGGTATAAAGGACTTGGGGTCTGCCACGCCTCCTTCTGTCCGTTACATACATTGCACAAATCTAGTATACCCTTTGTACCTATAGGTACAGGGTATAATGAGAAAAATGCGAAAAAGAGTATTTCGCTATCGATTCTCATACTGTTGAACGGTTTTTCGGCGTGTACACACAAACTGCATTCTCATTCTCGTGCGCAAAATTTTTAGAGCTCTTGTTTACAGGCTGGCAGAGCAAACGCGAAAATCTATAAATAGCAGAGGCATTTCACGAGCGCTGGCAATTGATCTCGGCTCAGAACTTCGTTTTTGGCTGTCGACAATGTTAAATTTTCAGCCTCAGCCAAAATTGTAAATTTTTAGTTTCTGAGCATCCATGCCCTTTCGGAGAATGTGCCTGCTATGACATTTCTTAACCACGTTTGCCTTCACACTAACAAATGCATGTACAAAATGAGAAAAATGCGTAAAAGTGTATTTTGCTATCGACTCCCAATTTGTTGATGGATTTTACCGCATGCACACACAAACACTAATACTTGAATTTACATGTATGCTTGTGTGTGCACATCTGAAGCAGTTAATGATAGAGAGAATAAGCATAGGTCCTTTTATTTCCCACAGAAGGCTGAATATTATTTTTAATAATTAATTAATTATTTTTAATATTTCGGTAGGCTCTTTCCACCTTCCGATTCTTTAGTGAAAGAATTCAAAAGACATATTATTTTTTACAGTTGCTTTAAGAAATAAGCAGAGAAACTACAAATAAATCAACATATCATTCACCTTTGCCATACTACGACTCCCGAATGGTTCTTTGGTGATTTCAGAGACCACAAAAATACAATTTTTAATTAATAAGCACTGTAAATGGACGGTAGAAAAGGGCAGCGCCAGCCAACGCAAAATAAAATTTTTTTCTACTTAATAACACAATAAAGCCTATTAAATCGAAAATTAAAAATGTAAAACCAATCAAAAAATATTTAAAAAAAAAATTAATTTGTTAACAATTCCGAACTCTGGAGTTGAACTAAAAATAATTTCACGCCATTCAGGCACGCATACCACTGACCCATCAACACTAACTCTGAATCTGTGTTAAAATTAGTTTCTTGAACATTTGGGTAGGACAACAACTTTGCAAATTAACGGAGTCTGCATGTTCTAAAAATAGAACCAACATTTGGCTTCGTTTGGTGCCGCCCTCCCGTTTCGACAAACGGAGCCTGCGTGTTCTAAAAATAGAACCAACGTTTCGTTTCGTTTGCTGCCGACCGCCGGTACCAACAAGCCCTAAACTGAATTTGAGCGAGATGCGCATTCTATGTAGTTCTATATTCTTTGCTACGACGCATCGCTCTGTTAAGTTTCAGATGAAAATATTAAACGGTGTATCTAAAAACCGCGAAACTCTTCTACTGGGGAACGGGGATATTGACATAATTCAACAAACTTCATCTTCTGAGGAAATATGCGCATCAGTTTCGTGTCTCTAGCTTTTATAGTCTCAAAGATCTAGGCGTTCATACGGACGGGCGGTCGGACAGACGGACATGGCTCAACTCGCTACCCGAGGTTATGAGAAGCATTTTGGTATAAAGGACTAGGGTTCAGCCACGCCTCCTATAAAGATGGCGTACGTTAAAGTCGGGCGCAAACGGCTTTGGGATACCCTGTGCCACCACATTGCAATCAAATCCGATATATTTATTGCTTACGAACTCCAAAAGATATTTCTTTGTCAAATTTGGTTACGATATTTTTATAAACAAACAAAAAAAAAGTCGAAATTTGCACCAAACACGTTTTTGACCGATTGGTCCAAAGATTTAGTCGACCGATTTTAATAAAATTTGGTACAGTGCTGGGGAACTCAAAAAAACTTTCAGGTACCAAAGTTGGTTACGAATTCTTTGCAGACAAACGAATTAAGGAATTTTGTCCAAAAAACGTTTTTTGACCGATCGGTCCTATGGGAGCTATATGATATAGTCAACCGATTTTGATCAAATTTGGAACAGTGTTGAAGATCTCTAAAAAACTTCCGAATGACAAATTTGGTTAGAATATCTTCACAAACATACGAAACACAACGAATTTTGTACAAAAAACGTTTTTTCGACCGGTTCTTCTGAAACAAACGAATTATCCATCTAAAACTTTTAGTTTTTTTTAGGTCCTCTGAAACACCCCTATGAGAGCTATATAATATAACCCCGATATTAAAAAAATGTGGTACAGTCGAGGCGGTGCCCGACAGTGGGATACCCTGTACCTTTTGTCTCAAAAAAATGTATTCTTGCATATTCCTTCTAAGACTTTCCAATTGGATTTTTTTTTTTTTTTTGGTGAAATTCGATATTTATACCTATAAGTTCCGTAAAGTTTTACCGATTTTGATGAAACTCGAATGTTACGTCAAATAAGTTATTTAAAGTATATGGGGTAAGTTTCAAGTTTGTTGAGGGGTGTGGCAGAAAACACGGTAAAGCGATAACGGGGGTGGGGGGACCGCATCGATAAAGTTTGGATGTGGATTTGTTCATTAGAGCCTCATGAATCAGCTTACCAAAAACTTTTGCTATATTTGTCCGATTTTGTTCATTTTTGACACACAGATGCATGTAACTACAACGCATTGATCTGTTAAATTTCAGATGAAAATATTAAACAGTGTGGCTTAAAACCACGAAACTCTACTGCGGGGGAACGGGGGCAGATATTTAACAAGAATTAATCTTCTGAGGAAATATGCGCATCAGCTGG
This sequence comes from Chymomyza fuscimana, assembly GCA_949987675.1. NCBI lineage: Eukaryota > Metazoa > Arthropoda > Insecta > Diptera > Drosophilidae > Chymomyza > Chymomyza fuscimana. The sequence goes on from OX465092.1 coordinate 6,272,840, forward strand.
TAAAGTTTCGTGTCTCTAGCTCTTATAGTCTCCGAGATATAGGCGTTCATACGGGCGGACGGACGGCCGGACAGACGGACATGGCTCAATCGCTACCCGAGCATTTTGGTATAAAGGACTTGGGGTCTGCCACGCCTCCTTCTGTCCGTTACATACATTGCACAAATCTAGTATACCCTTTGTACCTATAGGTACAGGGTATAAAAAGGTGCGCAAAGATCGTTATCGACTCTGGAGTAAATAAAAACAGCATTCAACTTTACTTTTGGACTGAAAGACTAAGTGCGACTGCTATGATTTTTTTAATAATACAATACATCAATTATATTATTATTCCCCATAGATTAGAATCTTCAGACGTTTTAGACAAAGTTAATTAAATTTGAGACCCTTTGGCGTTAAAGACCCCACCTAAGCTACTTATAAAATTGTTTGTCAAAAAAGCTACAGTCACCAAAAACAAAACGTACAAAAACTCACATTAAATATCTACCAAATCATTCTTCGTAAAAAGATGAAACTATAATAATCGTCTACGTCATATGCTTTAAAATCGGATCAACAGTGTACATATTAAGGAAAGTACAGGTTATAGTAATACTAGTATTTTATATACTTACCATCTCCTGAAATGCTTCCCTGAGAACTGTGTGAATCTTCTAAAATGAATACATACAAATATTTATACATACATTTTTTTTTATATATAACATATAGATAAGGGTGTGTCATTTTTAGAATTTTTTTTCCAACTTTCCAACTAAACAGATTGTAAACTGGCCAGAAGGAAAAATAAGAAGCATATTTTATTCTTGCAAAATACTTATACCAGCAATTGAGCCAAGTCTTTATGAGCACCTACTCCTCAGACACTCTAAAAACTAAAAAAATATGCGCATTTTTCGCTGATATTTCTCTATTCATATAGTAAATGCGTGCATATAGAGTCAAATATTTTTTATGAAGACCTGCATTTCAATCGAGATTTTCGATTTTGATGATTATTTCATATGTCATCATGAAGGTATTACCCAATATATTTTTGGTGAACATTTAGTAGACGTTACTTTGTGTTTTTTATTCAAGGGAATTATAAATTTATCTACAAAATCGATCTGCAACAATAGTTTCTAATGATAAGCGTTATTTAGATATTTTGGAGTTGTTTTTATCATCAAAATCTACAAAGATGAATTGATTGAGCACTCTATATTGAATGAACATGGCCATTTTCAAAATATAACTATATAAAAACATTGATCTTCTAACTTCTCCATTGGAATTATTTTTATTCGATTTTATCAAAAATATGATTTCGCAACAATGATATGTGCTCACAATATTACAGGCTTTAGGCAAGTTTACAAAGAAAAGGGGAAAAGTGGACTAATATAAAAATGTGATGAAATTGCACTTATAAAAAACAAGAAGCGCAGATCCAATGTGTAAAATTCTATTTTGTAATTGATAATCAAATTTAAGCCAGTGGAAATACCGTATTTTGGAAGCATAAGTTCAAAGTATGTTATTATTCATTGTGTAGTTTGTTTTTGTCCGCAATTACTTGAGAACGCTCTAAGTGAACTAAAAGTTCGTGAGCTAGGCATAATGGCATAACATTTGGAGATGAAAAAGCTGTGCGGTTATGGGTTATTTGACCATTTTTGGAGTGATCATCATAGATGTAATAATACCAAACTTTGAGCTTAAGCTTTCAAAGTACGGTACTTCCCCTTTTTAATTATTTTTTCAAACATTTACTAAAGCTAGTATGCTAGGATGGCCCTCGTAGGTAATACTTTATTTGCTTAGAATATTTATATTACACAAAGAATTAAATTAGCTCAAATCGTACTTGGATTTACTCAAATATCCTGCAATTAAAATAATAAATATTGGGGTGCTTCATCTACATGTAAGTAAGTGAGGCGAGTTGGATATCTTAAAGCAAGGTCCTGATATTTTATGTTACTTTAAAAATCTGTTGTAAACTGTCGAAATCAACTTTCATATCGATTTTATATTATTAATTAATAATTGTATGTTATATTACATAATAAAATGAATTCCATTTTTAATAGAAATTGAGATCACATTTGAATAATAAATAATAAGCAAATTTTGTTTTTTTTCTAAATCAATTTTCTTGAAAAATTAGTTCAAATATCTTTATTAGTTTATGGCTGTCAAAGAAACTTCTTAAATCAAAAAATCAAAGCTTAGTTTAGCCGTTAATTTAAGGTTTGTTAACTATTTTATTGATCTAATAAATTATTGTATTTTTTTTGTAACAGTTTATAATTTGTTCGTATTTTTGTCTTGGGTTACATTTGCCAACAAAGTTAAAATCAATACAGCTAGCTTTAAGTAAAAGTCCCCAAACCATGTACATATGTTCAATAGTGTTGGGTTGCTCATGAGTGAGTGAACAAAAATGAGCCACTCCCTAAAGTGAGCCAACTTAGGAAAGTATACCAAGTATTACCAAGGTATACTTGATTTATTATAAGGCTACGAATATTTGTATTTTTAGAAAAATATACTGCTCATTATAAGTGAGCAAAATTTGCTCACTGAGTAAACAAGTGAGCAAGACTGATCGCTCATTTCAAAATGAGCAGCTCAGCTTGCTCCTCAAAGTGAGCCATATTTACGCAACACTAATGTTCAAAGTTGTGAGACCCCAACAGCTATTCACATTAGTTTTGTCCTAGCACACTTCAAACTAGGGACATGTTTTTAAATTACTAATTCCCGATCAACCTTACCTGTACTGTTTTGGACATCGTTCATTGATGTTATCCATTCCACTGCGCCTTGCGATTGTGTCATAAAACTATTAGTACTCGGTGATGTAGATTGTGCTTGTATTGTCGCCACTGGCGTAGATAAATCATCAATTATGCCATTGGAGTAGTCTTCAAGTTTGTGCACTAGAAAAGGATTTAATATTTTGACTTAAGTTTTGAGTATGTTTATGATTGAACTAATATCTGAACTTCAGGTATATTTTAAACATGTTCTATAAAGTTTTTTTTTGTGGCCATCGATAGCATAGTGGTAGCGTTCTCTCTTTGTAACCCGATGTTCGGTGGTTCGATTCCCCGCAGTAGCACTGGTGCATTTGCCTAGCACTGTTAACTCAAGACACCACCGTTCGGATCCCCATGCTTCACATAGGGGCGACTGACAAAATAGCCAAGTCAGGGAAATTATTATACAGTTTTAAGGTTTTTTTATGCAGGACCAGCAAAAACAACGAAAAATGTATTAATTGAATAAATTTTAATTTCTGTTTGAAAGGATCATTTATGTTTCCAAAATTTTATCTGATATGTTACACTCAAATTGATGAAGAGTTGTTGGTTTGTCAGCATAGTAGAACATGGACGTGACGGAAAAAACCAATGCAATAACTCGCAGAAGGTGTTTACAGTTTGACATATAGTAGTTATCCTTATTTAAAGATCGGACAAGCATAAAATAACGTTATATTAGTGTTGGATTATTTTATACTGATACGCATTTAATAAGAAGTTTTTATATGGTAAATACATGCATTATTAACTCAATACATTGTTAGAAATTTTTGTTAGATATGGCACACAGGGGTTTTTGTCAAAGAAGAAGAAGAAATTTTTGTTTAGTGCACTCCAGATAGTCGGATAGATTCTACGTGGTATTGCAGCAAGCGCTTCAGCTGAAAAAAAAATGCAATACAGCCGCGGCGGTGCCCGAAAGTGTAATACCCTGTACCTTTTTTCTCGAAAAAAAATTTTATTCCTTCTAAAAACGTTCCAATTGGAATTAATTTTTTTGGTGAAATTCGATATTTATACCAATAAATTCCGTAAATTTTGACCGATTTTGATGAAAATCGAAAGTTATGTCAAAGAAGCTACTTAAAGTATATGGGGTAAGTTTGAAGTTGATATATTGAGGGGTAATCACAGCGCATCGCTGTGTTAAATTTCAAATAAAAATATTAAACGACGAAAATCTACTGCGGGGGAACGGGGGAAGATATTGACATGATTCAACAAAATTTCATCTTCTCAGGAAATATGAGCACAAGGTGGTAAAGTTTCATATCTCTAGCTCTTATAGTCTCCGAAATCTAGGTGTTCATAAAGACGGACATCGATCAATCGCTACCCGAGGTTATGATAAGCATTTTGGTATAAAGGACTTGGGGTCTGCCGCGCCTCCTTCTGTCCGTTACATACATTGCACAAATCTAGTACGCCCTTTGTACCTAGATGTACAGGGTATAAAAATGTAATACAGTCGAGGCGGTGCCCGACAGAGTAATACCATGTACCTTTTGTATAGAAAAAAATTTTATTCCTGCATATTCTTTCTAAGAACTTTCCAATTGGAAAATTTTTTTTGTCGGTGCAAAACGATATTTATTCCTATAAGTTCCATAAGAAGTTCCAAAGAAGTTATTTAAAGTATATAGGGGAAAGATTCAAGTTTATATGTTGAGGGGTTTGAGAGAAAACACGCTAAGTCAATGGCGGTGTGTGGGGGTCCACTTCGATAAAATTTGGATGTGGATTTGTTCCTTAGAGCCACATAAATCATCTTACCAAAAATTGTGATTCTAGATCACTTGTTACCATAATTACGTAGAGTCAAATATTAACGCAGCTTATTGGCAACGTGTGGTGCAATTTGCACATTTTTGACTAAAACTTTTGTTGTATTTTTCCGATTTTGTTGATTTTTGACACACAGATGCATGTAACCAAAACGCATCGCTCTGTTAAATCCCAGATGAAGATATTAAACGGTGTGGTTCAAAACCGCGAAAATCTACTGCGGGGGAACGGGGGAAGATATTGACATGATTCAACAAACTTCATCTGCTCAGGAAAAGTGCCCACAGCAGGAAAAGTTTCATGTCTCTAGCTCTTATAGTCTCCGAAATCTAGGTGTTCATTCAGACGGACGGATTGACGGACGGACGGACAGACAGACGTACATGGTTCAATCGCTACCCGAGGTCATAATAAGCGTTTTGGTATAAGTGGCTTGGGGTCTGCCACGTCTTCTTCTGTCCGTTACATACATTGCACAAATCTAGCATACCCTTTGTGCCTATATGTACAGGGTATAAAAATATATGTATTTAAAAGGCCTTTACCATAAACAGGAGCTTCGCTTGCCGTCATTGTCTTAACTCGAAATATGACCAGTTTCTGTTGTAGGTATCCGCTAGTTTAAAAAAAGCTTGGTATGCACAATACATTTGACTCGATTTTATACATTGCACAAAAATGGTAAAATGTATGCTGCGTTCTGGTGTTAATACGTAACACACAGGAGGTGTGGCCCATCTCAAAAATTTTGCATGTATGTACTACTAATATAAAACTAATAAAAATGTAATAACAACACTAATATAATAATAATGAAATTATAATGCAATACATTGACAATAAATTTCTTCACTACTCTTTAATGTAAATAGTAGAGTGGTTTTTAATAAAGATGAACCCTCTAATTAATGTATGAGCGTTTTACCTTGGAGCTTGGACTAATACAAAAATTGGTGGACTATATGATATGCTCAGAGGATGAAGTTTGTTCAATTACACTAGTTTACACGAAAAATGAACTAAAAAACTAAAAAAGGGTTTTTTAGGGAAATTTGGAGTCGAGAAAAACGAAAATGGCAACCTTTTTTTTCTTAAGCACCGTTTTCGAGATATTTTCGAAAAACATGATTTTGGGCACTTTTTTCAGTTATTCCTCAATATCTCGTTTGTATCGACATGAAAGACAATTAGATCGAAAGGTATTGATGTGCTCTTTCCAGTGATATATAATATGTACAGATTAAGTAAAAATTATCGAAGTTACAGGCAACTGTAGTTGAATAAAAGTGTAATTTTCGACCATTTTTCAAAATTACAAATTTTCAGTGTTCTTTTTATTAACGAGAAAAAATTTTGGAAAATTATGTTAAGCTTTAAGCAGAAAGGGAATTCTTTTACGAACACTTCGATCTACGATCTTCGATATCGGATAGAAACTATAGATGTTATGGAACCAGGAACGAAAAATCACGACTACTGCTGCATACAAATTCGTGATGACGTAACTGAACGAAAACAAAAAACTTTGAGTGAAAAATTTTTTTTTCAGACAAGTGTGATTTAGTGAATATTGGAACTTCCGTACATGGTTCCATAGCATCTACAGTTCTTACCCGATTTTAAAGATCTTACACTCGAAATGTTCGTAAAAGAAGTCTCTTTCAGCATAAAGCTTAACATTATTTTTAAAATTTTTTTTTCGTTAATAAAAAGCATACCTAAAATGTGTAATTTTGAAAAATGGTCGAAAATTACACTTTTATTCAACTACAGTTGCCTGTAACTTCGATAATTTTTACTTAATCTGTACATATTATATATCACTGGAAAGAGCACATCAGTACCGATCTAATAATCTTTCATATCGATACAAAATTTTGTTCACGATACATTGAGGAATAACTGAAAAAAGTGCCCAAAAACATGTTTTTCGAAAATATCTCGAAAACGGAGCTTAAGAAAAAAAGAGGTTGACATTTTCGTGTTTCTCGACCCGAAATTACCCTAAAAAACACTTTTTTAGGAAGGTTCTCTCGATGACCCTTAAATTTGTAAACTAGTGTTATGTATGTCAGTATCTCTTCCAGTTCCCCACTAGTAAAATTTTGCGCTTTTCAGCTATACCGTTTAATATTTTTATCTTAAACTTAACACAGCTATGTATCGGACAAATACAGCAAAAGTTATAGACAAAAATGTAAAAATTGCACTCCCCTTTGCCTATAAACTGCATTTGACTAAACGTAATTTTGGTAAAAAATTACCTAGTATAACAAGTTTTGGTAAGAATATTCTTGTGGCCCTAACAAACAAACCAACATTAAAATTTTATCGATGCGTTCTTCTCAATATAAGCACTTGAAACGATTCTCATCGAAATCGGTAGAAATTCATAGAACTTTTAGGTAAATATAATATAAATATAGTTCTATAGTTCTCTAGATATGTTACAGCAGCTGTTGCCCAATTTTTTTCCACTTTTTTTTAATATTAGAAAGTTTAACATGTAACTTAAAAAAATGTATTGCCCTTGATGTTTTTCGTTTTTACCGTGGCGTGTACCTGTTGTAATGGTTTTTTAGTAACTTTTAACACGCTCGTGGAATGCATCTTTTGAATTTGGACTAATTTCTGTCTAATTCTTTTTGTTTTTATTAAAATGATTCATAGTGTTCGTGAAATGTTTAAAATTGCCTGCCACTACTTTCCACACATATACTTATATATAAAACGAATTCGGCACATATATGTATGTATCTATCTACAATATTTCTTAATGTTGATTATTACAATTATTTTAAAAAATATTCAGGCATATTCTAGATTTCGGTTCCGACAGAGGCGGAATTAATGAAATGTATTTTGCTTTATTTAGTTAAATAAACGCATTAATGTCACTAAAATTAATTTTGTTTAATTTTTTAATGTGTTAAGAAAATTTAGATGTGCTCAGTTGAACGAATCAAGGTTAATTTTTATTATATATTTTTATTACAAAAAATGTCTATTAAAATTGTGGGTACATGCAAAACCAAAACGAGTGGAATGAAAGTAAGGTGTTCTAGATTTAAGGCCTATACGCAGTTCGAAATATTTCGCACGGAATGACAAAACTTCATATAAAAAAAAATCCCATTTGGGATATCCCATTTTCTAATCGTTTTCATTCAGGCCAGAAACAGCTGTGTTGTTTATGTTTGTTTATGTGGCGCAAAATTTAAATGGCAGCAACACCATACAGCAGCCGTCTTTTAAGAATGGAAACGTAGTAAAAAATTAAGTTGCTTGTAGTTCGCAATTTAATACACACAAATTCAGAGTTACTTCTCTGCTATATCCTCATTTTTCCTGTAATGTTTTTTTCCCATAAGCTTTTCACAAATGCTTAGGCCATGCGGTTAATTATACCAATCTGATGCAAGCAGGTAACTTCCAAGTCGTCCCTTGAACAGTTACAATTCTTTCTTACAGCCGTAGTTCCTGTAGTTGACAATTTTACCAGGATTTGGAAACGTTTGGATTGTGTTGGTGTGCAAAATAATGATCACGCAATATACTCTGCCGCTTACCGCTTCCTTTTTTGCACCTTCAAAAATTTATTATTACAAATAACAATAACAATAAAAGCGGCTCATTTTTGTTTGTTTAAAAAGTGCGCCAAATTGCCAGCTGACCAACAGGCGACCTATCGATAAGTTCACATTGTAGAGTTTTCGAACAACTAACCAAATAATTAATTTTTCTTTAATTAATAATTAATATTTTTTCCTTATGTACAAATTTTGTACAATTTATTTTATATACTTATTTTAAGCCATCAATTTATAAAATTATCTTTGAATTTATTTGTGCAACACGACAACACATAACTTTTCGAAGACAAAACGAGTCTAAAGGCTCATACGCAGCATGCAAAAATTCCGCACGAAATGTCAAAACTTCATATAAAAAAAAATTCCCTTTCTTCCAATTTTTGACATTTTGTGCGGAATTTTTGCATGTTGCGTATGGGCCTTAAAGTCCGTTCTAGCATCCAAAAGATTGAACGAAAAAATTGATAGAAAAACTTAAATAAAGACCTGTACATTTTAATTTATTCTGTAAAGCATTCATAAAATATGCATTTGAATATTTTCAAGATTAGCAACGTTCGAGCATCCAAAAGATTGAACGAAAAAGTTGATAGAAAAACTTAAATAACGATCTGATTCATTTTGTAAAGCATTCACAAAATATGCATTTGAATATTTTCTAGATTAGCAACGCTTGCTTTCAGTGCACTCTTTATAAAATCGATGTTTTACCTTTAATCTTCTCGTCCATTGATTCGGCGTACGCAAGGTTGCCGTGATGGTGATGGTGTTGGTGGTGAGGTGCCATGTGAACATCTGCCAAAGGACTATGCAGTGTGTGCAATGTAGGTGATACTATGTTGTGCTGCTGCGGTAGTTGCTGATGCGGGTTCGCTTGACTTGTGTTGGCAAGATGTACTTGGCTACTATGCAGTGATTGAAGTTGTGTTTGATGGATGAGGTGATGCTGGTGCTGCACTAGGGCTGGCGACAACGTCGCGAGTCCATGGCTTAGATGTGGTGACGTCTGCATTTCCATTATAATCATATCATCAATACCTGCAAAGACAGCAGATTCATATGATCAATGTTAGAGAATTCAAGGCAATCTTCTTCTTAAGACTTTTTACACTACCAACCTCTAGGCAACTTTAATCTTGGATCTATAATTTTAGCTTTGATAGACACACAAATAAATATTTATACATACTCACTGGAGGATTCACTAATTAGGATATAGCTGGCTTACCTAAGCTCGCTGAAGTTAACGTAAGCTTGCATTATTAACCATATTTTCTCTTTTCGTCTGTATGCTAAATTGCTATCTATATACTCAATATTAAACCTATTGTCTTGGAAAATATAACGTGTGGTTGTAGGTAGTAAAACAGCTTTTTACGAAACACGGATTGATTGACGATTACACAAGGTATAGACCGAACTAAGCTATACAGCCGTGTTCCCGATTTCGACTCGTTTTGAAAAGTCATAACGAGTGCATTCTACAATTGGTGTTCCGGATTTACACTGAGTTCGAATCGATTTCGAATCGTTTTCATTCAGACCAGAAACAGCTGTGTTGTTGTTTGTTTATGTGGCGCAAAATTTAAATGGCAGCGACATCATACAAAATCATAGTAAAAAATTATGCTGCTTGTAGTTCGCATTTTAATTTTATAAGTATAACACACAAATTTTCAAACTTTAGTTGATTATTTTATTCAACAAAACAGCTTCAGAGTCGCCTTCTCTGCTATATCCCCATTTTTCCTGTAATGTTTTTTTTCCCATAAGCTTTTCACAAATGCAGATACCTTCCAAGTCATCGCTTGAACAGGTACAATTCTTTCTTCCAGCCGTAGTTGACAACGTCAATGTTTGCAAAACGATGATTTGGCAACGTTTGGATTGCGCTTCCTTTTTTGCCCCTTCAAAAATTTATTATTAAAAATAACTTCCAAAAAAGCGGCTCATTGTTGTTTGTTTAAAAAGTGCGCCAAATTGCCAGCTGACCAACTCGCCACCTATCGATAAGTTTACGCTGAAGAGTTGCCACAAGTTTTCGAACAACTAATTAAATAATTCATTTTTTCTTTTTGCCAAAATCTTTCTAAAAGAGAAAAAATTTTTTTTTTCTTATTTACAAATTTTGTACAATTTATTTTATATACATATTTTAAGCCATCCATTTATAAAATTATCTTCGAATTTATTTGTGCAACACGACAACACATATCTTTTCGAAGACAAAACGAGTCTAAATCTGGAACACCTTACTTTTCATTCCACTCATTTTGGTTTTGCATGTACACACAATTTTAATAGACAAGTTTTGCAATAAATATATTTAAGGCAAATTAACTTTGATTTATTCAACTTAGCACATCTAAATTTTCTTAAAACATTAAAAAATAATACAAAATTAATTTTAGTGACATTAATGCGTTTATTTAACTAAACAATGCAAAACTCTTTGCATTTCGACAGCTGAGAGCCAAACTTTTCAAAACGATTCGACTCTTGTCGGAACCGAAATCCAGAACACCATTCATTTCGATTCTGACACTTTTATTCGGAATCGAAATCGGGAACATGCCTGTATATACATGTTTATTTATTTACAGGGTACTAACTTTCGAAAGCCTTCGATTTCTAGAGAAGAGAAGCAGGTACGATTTAGAGGTTTAGCATTTTTGAATCTAGGGGTTATATAGAACAACTGTACAAACCGTTTTCCGAGGGTCAAGTCCATCAAACCTGCCGCTCCTTGAGGAGGGGTGTGCCATGTTTATTACCCGTTCACAAAATTTATAGACTGGAAACTTTTTGACGTTAGCTCGATAAAAAATAAACAATACTTTTTGCTAAAAGTTTATATTACACAAATTAACCTGGAAGGTCAAAATGTGAGATTTCAGACGTCTAACGTCCATACTATTTTCTAGTAGGTGAATGGCCAGATCGTTTTCATGGATAGACAGTCTCTCTAAATATCGCCGCGATGTTTTGCTTATTTCGTCTTTGATGTAAGGAATTATTTAAGTCTTTGTGTATTTATTGTTGCTTACATACCAAGGAAGATCCCAAAATGTATATGTATACTAGCTGTTTTGTTTTGATGAATAAATATTATCACTAAATACATTTATACTAGTATTTGTAAGAATTACTTGAAATAGATTATTTAACTAAAGTGGTGAAAACAATTTCGCTTACTTAATCATCCTTAAACTTATTATTAACAAATAACTAGACTATCTCGGGTGCCACAGAAAACCATTTCGTTACAATTTCGTTGCCATTCCGATTCTTGGTGCCACAGACATGATTCGCAACGGTTTCAAAATCTTCGACAAAATTGCTTGAGATTTGATTAAATTCACCAATAAAAACTAATTTATTCAATGAAAGTATTACTTATTTGGAAACTGTGTTTAATTTCTGAGTTTTCTGTACCTTAATGTTTTGACAAATTTAATGTTTTAATTCATGATTTTCATTTTTGAAATGATGATTGTCAACGTGCAAAATCTTTTCGTGGCAAGGAGTTGCCACCTAGTTGTGTACTAAATAATAATAATTCGAAGTGATTATTTTAGCATATTAATAGATGTTTTTGATGTTAAATGAAAGTTAAAAAAATCGTTTTTTTTTATTTTAACTAATTTGTCGTTATGAAGTGCGCCGAATTTAATGCATAATTAAATAAGTAATTGCTGTGCACCTTTTTCTCCTAAGGTGGCAATGTACGGCTGTTAGGCAAGGTTTTGAATGTCAATAGTTTAGCAGTTTAAGTTTAAAATTAAAATATCAGTAGCGCAACCTAAGGAGAAAACCACAACAGCATATGATTTTAATAAATGAAGTAATATATTCAATAAATAAAAGTGTCGTTTTAAATAATTGGCGAATGCATCGAAAATACTAAATCCATCTACTGCAAGGGCACAATTAGCATTACAATTTTCACTAGCATTTGCGTGTGTGTGTTTTGTATTCAAATTTCACTTCATTTGTTAAACGCAGTGCACAGCATACATAATTGTTGCAACCTTTGCTGGACTGTACGACAGCCTTGAAGCGATTTAGAGGTTCTTCGACACCTTCGCTCCACTTTTTCTTCGTCCATATGTGTTTTTTTTAAGGCATTAATGGCTAGCAATCCCGCAAGTGGCATTTTAAAAATTATTTTCTATTTTCGTGCAAATTTGCAAATGTAAACAAACGAAATTTGCCATACACTACGCTGAGGACAGCTGTTGACCCGTAGGGTTGCCATACAAACTCTTGTATTGGGCGGTACAAATATTCAAACTTTATTTAAATTTATTTTGTACAAATGGAAATTAAAAAGATGGCGTACGTTAAAGCCGGGCGCGGACGACTTTGGGATACCCTGTACCACTGCTTGCAATAAAATCCGGTAAATTGCTTAAGAACACCAAAAGACATTTGATTGCCAAATTAGATTATGATACCTTCATAAACAACCAAACACAGTCGAATTTTTAATCAAAAACTTTTTTTCGACCGATCGGCCCTATGGGAGCTATATGATATAGTCAACCGATTTTGATCAAATTTGGTACAGTGTTGAAGATCTCTAAAAAACTTCTGAATGCCAAATTTGGTTACAATATCTTCACAAACAAACGAAACACAACCAATTTTGTACAAAAAGCGTTTTTTTCGACTGATCGATCCTATGGGAGCTATATGATATAGTCAAACGATTTTGATCAAATTTGGTATAGTGCTTGGGAACTCTAAAAAACTTCTTAATGCCAAATGTGGTTACGGTATGTTCACAAATAAACGAAACACAACGAATTTTGTAAAAAACACGATTTTTTGACCGATTGGTCCTATGGGAGCTATATGATATAGTCAACCGATTTGATCAAATTTGGTGCAGTGCTTGGGAACTCTAAAAAACTTCTTAATGTCAAATTTGGTTACAATATCTTTACAAATAAACGAAACATAACGAATTTTGTAAAAAACACTATTTTTTGACCGATTGGTCCTATGGGAGCTATATGATATAGTCAACCGATTTTGATCAAATTTGGTGCAGTGCTTGGGAACTCTAAAAAACTTCTTAATGTCAAATTTGGTTACAATATCTTCACAAACAAACGAAACACAACGAATTTTGTACAAAAAACAAATTTTCGACCGATCGATCCTATGGGACCTATATGATATAGTCAACCGATTTTGATAAAATTTGGTACATTGCTGGGGGTTTCTAAAAAACTTCTGATTACCAAATTTGGTTATGATATCTTTATAAACAAACGAATTATCCATCTAAAACTTTTGCTTTTTTTCGAGGTCCTCTGAAACACCCCTATGGGAGCTATATAATGTAGTCCCGATATCAAAAAAATAAAACTAAAATTGTCTCCTATGGATTAATAAGGGATCTTATCTGAAAGTTTGGTTGCTCTAGCTCTTACCATCTCTGAGATCTAGGCGTTCATACGGACAGACGGACAGACGGTCAGACGGACAGACGGACATGGGTATATCGACTTCTCTAGTCGCTCTGATCATACTTTAGGTAACTTTGGGGGGTCTCCGACTTCTCCTTCTGTACGTTACATACATTTTCGGCTTGCACAAACACAATATACCCTTTGTACCATACGGTACAGGGTATAATGATGCAAAATATGCTGACAATTATCGCTTAATGTAATAAAGAATAAACTTTATTGGATCACTGTTAATAAACATTTATTTAAACGAATGTCTAAATGTTCTAAAATAATTTTTGCAAAGTAGCAGCCCTTTGCTGCCATTCTAGCGTAAACATTCGAAATTAATTGTTCGAAAAATGAAATCTTTGAGATTTCTGTGGCACCTTTTAACGAATTGGTTTCAAACCGTTGCCAAAAGCGTTAAAGATTTCTGTGGCACCCCGGTATAAAACAAATCGATTTAGCCATGTCCGACAATCTGTTCGTCAAAGTGACAAAATGAACAGAATTTGGTGTACTTTGGAAAACTGTTTGTGATATTTCGCCAAAATATGCATGTAGACACATGTTACATAAATATGCAAATTGAGTACTACCAAGTGTCAGTTTTCCACGTTTTACCCCCAAAGGGTTAAATCTTGGCAACATTTAAAATATGTATCTGTTCCCTTGTAACTTCTAAAACGTATCGTTGAAAATGTCTTGACCGTCAGCGTTATAGGCTATCTGACGTCACATTAATTTGAGGTTTGAGCAAACTATTCAATATTAATAGTTTATTAAACAAAAAAGTTACTCATATATGTACATTTCAATCTTTTCAGTACATATTGATAATGATGTTCACAAGATAGCCGTGGTCAAACGGCATAAAAGAATATTTTCTAACAATAGTAAGCGATCATAAGATTTGTAATTGAATACTAAGCAGAAATACCAAAATTTTAGAAAATGGTTTAATTTAAGAAATTAATTTTTTTTTAATGGATGTATCTTTAATATATTAAATAAACAATTTTGTTAACAAAAATTTATTTTCGTTTGTTTCAAAATACGTATCACTTTTCATTTTTATAAATATAAAACAATATTTGAAAGTTTTGAAATGTACTCTATTAGTAATAAATAGAGGCTCCGCGGCCTTTCGCAATGTAAAGTAGTATTTTCACTGTACCTGTAAGGTTATATTTTTAATTTCCCTGACTGACTATTTTGTCAGTCGCTCCTGGGCGGAGCATAGGGATCTCTATTAATAACTGTTCGAAGAGAACAGGGACCTACAGTTTATAGCCGAAACCGAACGGCGGTGTCTTGAATTAATACAGATTTTCTTGGGCAAATAGCGTCTTTTTGCTAGCGATGCCAGTGCTTGGCAAATGCACCAGTGCTACTACGGGGAATCGAACCACCGACCGATTTTGACCAAATTTGGTACAGTGTTGAAGATCCCTAAAAAACTTCCGAATGCCAAATTTGGTTACAATATCTTCACAAACAAACGAAACACAACGAATTTTGTAGAAAAAAGGTTTTTTTGACCGATTGGTCCTATGGGAGCTATATGATATAGTCAACCGTCAACTTAATATAACCTTTGTACCATACGGTACAGGGTATAAAAAGAAATATCTTTTGGAGTTTGTAAGCAATAAATCGGACTTGATTGCAATGTGGTGGTACAGGGTATCCCAAAGTCGTCCGCGGCCGACTTTAACGTACGCCATCTTTTTATTATACCCTGTACCGTATGGTACAAAGGGTATATTGTGTTTGTGCAAGCCGAAAATGTATATAACGTACAGAAGGAGAAGTCGTAGACCCCCAAAGTTACCTAAAGTATAATCAGAGTGACTAGAGAAGTCGACATACCCATGTCCGTCTGTCCGTATGATCGCCTAGATCTCAGAGATGGTAAGAGCTAGAGCAACCAAACTTTCAGATAAGATCCCTTATTAATCCATAGGAGACAAGTTTATTTTATTTTTTTTGATATCGGGACTACATTATATAGCTCCCATAGGGGTGTTTCAGAGGACCTCGAAAAAAAGCAAAAGTTTTAGATGGATAATTCGTTTGTTTATGAAGATATCATAACCAAATTTGGTAATCGGAAGTTTTTTAGAAACCCCCAGCACTGTACCAAATTTTATCAAAATCGGTTGACTATATCATATAGGTCCCATAGGATCGATCGGTTGAAAATTTGTTTTTTGTACAAAATTCGTTGTGTTTCGTTTGTTTGTGAAGATATTGTAACCAAATTTGACATTAAGAAGTTTTTTAGAGTTCTCAAGCACTGTAGCAAATATGATCAACATCGGTTGACTATATCATATAGCTCCCATAGGACCAATCGGTCAAAAAATCGTGTTTTGTACAAAATTCGTTGTGTTTCGTTTATTTGTAAAGATATTGTAACCAAATTTGGCATTCAGAAGTTTTTTGGAGATCTTCAACACTGTACCAAATTTTATCAAAATCGGTTGACTATATCTCATAGCTCCCATAGGGCCGATCGGTCGAAAAAAAGTTGTTGATTAAAAATTCGTCTGTTTTTGGTTGTTTATGAAGGTATCATAATCTAATTTGGCAATCAAATGTCTTTTGGTGTTCTTAAGCAATTTACCAGATTTTATTGCAAGCAGTGGTACAGGGTATCCCAAAGTCGTCCGCGCCCGACTTTAACGTATGCCATCTTTTTAGTTTGTATGAGTAAAATGCGGGAAATAAAAAATATATTAACATCATTATAATCTGACCATAAATTCGGAAATAATAGCAATACATACTATATAATGGTAGCTGAGTGGATAGATTATTGGCCTCAAAACTTAACGTCGCACAGTGGCACGGCAGCCGCAAAAGCGTTGCAAAAATCAGAATTTTGATGAAAACATTTTGAAAAGTCAATACATGCATCTGATTTAGAATTTTCCAAGGATCAAGAAAATAAAAATTTTATTCAATTCGGATGAATAGTTTAGTTGCCACAGCCGGTCAAAGTTGAGTATATTTTCAACTATAAAAAAAATCGAAATTTTTGGAATAAAAGTTCATGTTTATGATTGTTTTGTAAAAAAACTATGCAACCAATTGCTATTTTCTTGATTTCTATAAAAAAAATGATTTCGTATCTTTTCTGGTTTTTTCAAAACTTCCGTTTACCTGAACCACTATATATGGACCACTTTTTCAACTTTGGAAGAACAGAAAAAAAATACATAGCACTACAATTTTTGTTTTAACATAAATGCTTTTGTTATTAATTTATTTACCTGCTCTATAAAAATTGTCTGCCTGAATTTGCATATGCAAAATATGCTGACGCAGGTATAAGAAGAAGAACACGCAGTAGATGCAGCCACTAAATTTAGAGTTGTTTGCTTATATTTTTACTTACAATAAAATAAAGCATACCTGTGACATTTGAAAAAAGAAGGATTAATCATGCCAATTTTTTTTTGGTATTTACAGGTATTTCTAAAACATTTAATGTAAATACATTTTTACCTGTTATGCGTTTTGTGGATATAGGGCTTAAACTTAGTATATATTTCCCTGAATACTTCTAAAATATCATAGTCTTGTTTTGGCATTGCAATAACACATATTGCAGTGAAAGTATCTTTAAATATAATTCGTAGCCATTGATTTTATATGTGTAACGATGTCTTTGGAAAACTTTAATGTTTAAACTATTTGAGTTGTTCAGAAACTCCAAAAGCGCGAATGAATTCGTTTCGGCCATCAGAAAAGAACTTAACGTTGAGGAAGGAAATATAGAGAAGTTTGATACCTTAAAAGGCAAACTTAATCTAATTTACGCCCAAATAAAAAAAAAGTGGCAAGACTCCCATCGCTGCCGAGAAAATTTTATTAAGAAACACGAAAACTGGCTAAAAGGACTTAGCTTCCTCTTCAGATCCACTAGTTGCATCCCTTAGACAAGTGAGATCCTATACAGAATTTACAAGTAGTTATTCAAAAGAAATGTGAAGTCTTTTAGATATTCCTTGAAATGTATATGTGGATGTTTATTTAAAAAAAAACTACTGATAAGACACATTATGTAAGATATTATAATAAAAAAGCATTGTTAAATTAAATTTATTTACTGAAACATAAAATTATGAACAAAAAAACATATCATCAAAATTTCTTTATAAATGAAAAAATATGTACTTACATATTTTCAATGGGAAATGTTGCACAGGCAACAAAATCCAACTTCCGCAACATATTGCGCAGTTCGCGGATATCATATCACCATGTATAAGTACTTATTTTGAAGCCTGAACACTTTTCTTTCAACTACAATTTAATTCATTAAAATATCTCAATTGGTTTAGAAAATATGATTTTTGCAACGCTTTTTCGGCTTCCGTGCCACTGTGCGTCGTGAAGTCTAGAGAGCAAGGTTCTATTCGAGTCAAGTCAATATGTTTTGACATGCGGGGCGACACCCGCAAGAGTTCCTCACTTTTTATTCCCTAAACTTTCAGGGTCGATAAGGAGCTTTTTTTTTTGCAACCTATATTTAATATTTGTTGTTAACTTACTTATAAGAAAAAGGACAAAATTTCAACAGGCGGTAAAGGTAAAGGCGGTGTATCCCGATTGAAGCCGACTTACTTGCTTATATCTACATACCAGCACATTGCAATGAAATCCGGTGTAGAGCTTAAGATCTCCAAAAGATATTTGATTGCCAAATTTGGTTACGATATCTTAATAAACAAGCAAAAAAAAATCATGAATTTTTCACAAACTAGTTTTTTAGTCCGATCGGTCCCATGGCGGCTATATGATATAGTCCACCGACTTTGAGGAAATTTGGTACAGTGCTTGAGAATACACAAAAACTGCCAAACACCAAAATTTGTTTTTTAAACTTTTGGTTTTTTTCGAGTTGCTCTAAAACAAACCTATAGAAGCTATATAATATTATCATGATATCGAAAAAAATAAAATAAACTTGTCTTTTACGGAATAATAAGGGATCTTATCTGAAAGTTTGGTTGCTCAAGCTCTTACCGTCTCTGAGATCTGGGCGTACAGACGGGCATGGGTAAATCGACTTCTCTAGTCACCCTGATCAAACTTTGGGGGATCTCTGCCGTCTCCCTCTGTATGTCACATACATTTTCGGCTTGCACAAACTTAATATACCCTTTGTACCATAAGCGACTGGGTATAAAAAAGACATCTGTGCAAATTTTTGTAGAGATTGTTGTTGCAAAGTGTAAAAAAGGAAGTGTGGGTGGGATTTCCAAAATTTTGTTTCTGTTTTATTCTGCCTTTATCTTGTAAAGTTTGTATCCGATCTTAATGATTGCTAGCCCCACACATGCCCAGCATGTGAGTGCAAGCCGCCAAATTCTCATGCGACGACTTCATCTGCGTACAATTATTCTCAATGAAGGTCCAATGCGTAGGGTTACCAGATGGTACGAGTGAAAAAAGCGGACATCCCACAACCGACGTCTTTTACTTATACCAATTAACAATTTATGACGGATAATAACTTAGTGACTTGTGTGTGACATCTTTGCCTGAATCCCCAATTTTTTTCAACAAATATTGATTTTCTGTACAGAAAATTCGGTCAAAAAGAAATTTTTTATGATTTTAGGGTGGTTCTCTTGGAACAGAAAAGATTTTAAACCTCCAAAAATTTTCAAAATGCGCTCAACTGCGGGTAAGAGACTCAACCACCTTGTTTTGCAGTGATTGAGTAATTTGCTGAATGTGTAACCAACAAAGTCACAAAAATCTTTCAATTCGTTCGTCCTGAGTGTGTAAATTGAAAAAAATTAGAAATTTTCAGAATTATCGAATCACCATCGAACATATCAAACTGATCCGAACCATGGTGAGAACTATTATGCAGAATCCTGCCCGGATCAAGTTTTCATTCACTTTATTTTTCAAAATCGCAAAAACATTATTTTCCCCCTTTCGATTTACTCCCCCAAAATTCGTATTCGTATTGTCAGCAGACAGAACTGACAATTTCTCCGAAATATTATATTTTTCCAATGGATTTTTGACCAAATTAGCAGTGAAAGCTTTCTCAATTGTTGTTTCTTTCAAATCCAACATTTTGAAAAGACATTGCCTCGAGTGGAAATTGAACTTTGGGCCCTAGACGTCGCGGCGTTATGCAAATTTAGTATCATTATGCTTTAACCCTTATTTAATGGGCAGAGCAGCAAGTGGAAGTTTTTCAAGAAGATGTACGTATTTTGTATTAGACAAATATTCCAACACAATTGTTTACATTTCGTGCTCAATTTAAAGTTTGAGACCATGGTGCGTAACCCATCGGTGTTTCATGAAAATTTTCATATGTTCTTAACAAATTTCAATATATTGTTCGGAATGTTGGAGCTTTGCTTGGTTCCTAAACATAACCAGATTCCGGCGAAAGCGAAGTTGGCAACCAGTACAATAAAGTGCATTTTGTTTGATATATCCCATAACACTGGGTAATCCTCCACTGCTTTAATAAGCGCAATTTTCTCGTCGCTTACAAATGACTCGCAGCGTATTTTCCTATCTGCCATTACGAACAAAATATTGTGCATGCATATTAAATCGCGCTAAGGCTGCAAAAACCAAACAGCTGTTGTCAGTGCTACCAACGTTAAGCATTTTTAAAATTAAAAGACAACACTGTTTTGTTTTGTTATCTGCGACCAATTGCCGAAAACTTTGGGATTAAATTTTTCGCGACTATTTTTATACCCTGCACCGTATGGTCCAAAGGGTATATTGTGTTTGTGCAAGCCTAAAATGTATGTAACGTAGAGAAGGAGAAGTCGGAGACCCCCCAAAGTTACCTTAAGTATGATCAGAGTGACTAGAGAAGTCGATATACCCATGTCCGTCTGTCCGTCTGTCCGTCTGTCCGTATGAACGCCTAGATCTCAGAGATGGTAAGAGCTAGAGCAACCAAACTTTCAGATAAGATCCCTTATTAATCCATAGGAGACAAGATTATTTTATTTTTTTGATATCGGGACTACATTATATAGCTCCCATAGGGGTGTTTCAGAGGACCTCGAAAAAAGCAAAAGTTTTAGATGGATAATTCGTTTGCTTATGAAGATATCATAACCAAATTTGGCACTGCACCAAATTTTATCAAAATCGGTTGACTATATCATATAGGTCCCATAGGATCGATCGGTCGAAAATTTGTTTTTTGTACAAAATTCGTTGTGTTTCGTTTGTTTGTGAAGATATTGTAACCAAATTTGGCATTAAGAAGTTTTTTAGAGTTCGCAAGCACAATACCAAATTTGATCAAAATCGGTTGACTATATCATATAGGTCCCATAGGACCAATCGGTCAAAAAATCGTGTTTTGTACAAAATTCGTTGTGTTTCGTTTATTTGTGAACATACCGTAACCACATTTGGCATTAAGAAGTTTTTTAGAGTTCCCAAGCACTGTACCAAATTTGATCAAAATCGGTTGACTATATCATATAGCTCCCATAGGATCGATCGGTCGAAAATTTGTTTTTTGTACAAAATTCGTTGTGTTTCGTTTGTTTGTGAAGATATTGTAACCAAATTTGGCATTCGGATGTTTTTTAGAGATGTTCAACACTGTACCAAATTTTATCAAAATCGGTTGACTATATCTCATAGCTCCCATAGGGCCGATCGGTCGAAAAAAAGTTTTTGATTAAAAATTCGTCTGTTTTTGGTTGTTTATGAAGGTATCATAATCTAATTTGGCAATCAAATGTCTTTTGGTGTTCTTAAGCAATTTACCGGATTTTATTGCAAGCAGTGGTACAGGGTATCCCAAAGTCGTCCGCGCCCGACTTTAACGTACGCCATCTTTTAGTATGAAGTTATGAAAATATGTATGACAAAAGTGGATCGGTCTAATAGAGCGAAAAAAGCGAACATTTCTGCAAAAAAGCCGACAAGCGAACACGAGACAGAAAAAGCGTACATGTCCGCTTAAAATGCGCCGTCTTAAAAAAGTTGTGTCCTAGACTAAACTTATATTTATACCCTGTACCGTATGGTACAAAGGGTATATTGTGTTTGTGCAAGCCGAAAATGTATGTAACGTACAAAAGGTGAAGTCGGAGACTCCCCAAAGTTACCTAAAGTATGATCAGAGTGACTAGAGAAGTCGATATACCCATGTCCGTCTGTCCGTCTGACCGTCTGTCCGTCTGTCCGTATGAACGCCTAGATCTCAGAGATGGTAAGAGCTAGAGCAACCAAACTTTCAGATAAGATCCCTTATTAATCCATAGGAGACAAGTTTATTTTATTTTTTTTGATATCGGGACTACATTATATAGCTCCCATAGGGGTGTTTCAGAGGACCTCGAAAAAAGCAAAAGTTTTAGATGGATAATTCGTTTGCTTATGAAGATATCATAACCAAATTTGGCACTGTACCAAATTTTATCAAAATCGGTTGACTATATCATATAGGTCCCATAGGATCGATCGGTCGAAAATTTGTTTTTTGTACAAAATTCGTTGTGTTTCGTTTGTTTGTGAAGATATTGTAACCAAATTTGGCATTAAGAAGTTTTATAGAGTTCCCAAGCACTATACCAAATTTGATCAAAATCAGTTGACTATATTATATAGCTCCCATCGGGCCGATCGGTCGAAAAAAAGTTTTTGATTAAAAATTCGTCTGTTTTTGGTTGTTTATGAAGGTATCATAATCTAATTTGGCAATCAAATGTCTTTTGGTGTTCTTAAGCAATTTACCGGATTTTATTGCAAGCAGTGGTACAGGGTATCCCAAAGACGTCCGCGCCCGACTTTAACGTACGCCATCTTTTTTATTTCAATAGTTAAATGCAATATTGTAATAATTACAATTACGGTCCTTGGAATTCGTGGTATTAAAAAATACGGATACTGGAAAATTTAGTGTAGGAGGAGGTCCCGTATATATATTTTTTTTGTATACGCTACAATACATAAACATGCACATGTGCTCAGTTGCGTGCGCGCAACAGTATATTTCCCGCTCTTTCGGAACTTGCAGGCGTCGTCCTGCCGCCACTTACTAGAGCTGCTCATGTGCATAATACAAACGCGCGCGTTTCTTTACTGCCAACTTCCTACCCTACATTCACCTGTTGTTAGTTGACCCTCCAAAACCGTTTCGGTCATATGCCGTCGGTCGGTGCATGAAGTCACACATATTATATAGGGTAAGAATTGGTATGCTTGTGTTGTATTTTGTTTTATATTTTTTGTCTTTTGTTGGTAGTTACTATTTTGGGGTGTGACAGCAATTGCTATCATCGTCGACTAGTTAAATTACCACCTGTTTTCGTCTGCCTTTGCAGGTACATCACTCCTTCCCTAGATGCCACTGACTTTTTCAGTGAACTTGAAATATTTAGCTTCATCGGACAATGAACCTGCTCTCTTCACAAAGAAAACCATAAATAGTTTTATTTATAAATGTAATAATAATGCATACCTGGCAATATTCAAAATGCCAACCCCATACTCTTTAGCAAAAACCTGAAGAAGCAACAGGGTAAAAGTGAAAATACTGAAGTAAATGCTTGGAAGAGGGCAGTGTCAAAATAATTTTGAAGAAAAGCGTCGAAAACAAAATCTGCAGAAAAAATGCTTTCCATGGGGTGATAAAAGCGGAGCACCCAATTACCGTACATTACTTTAAATAAAAAAAAAAGAATCAACATAAATACAGAAACAGTACAAAAAAGATGGCGTACGTTAAAGTCGGGCGCGGACGACTTTGGGATACCCTGTACCACTGCTTGCAATAAAATCCGGTAAATTGCTTACGAACACCAAAAGACATTTGATTGCCAAATTAGATTATGATACCTTCATAAACAACCAAAAACAGACGAATTTTTAATCAAAAACTTTTTTTCGACCGATCGGCCCTATGGGAGCTATACCGATTTTGATCAAATTTGGTACAGTGCTTGGGAACTCTTAAAAACTTATAAATGCCAAATTTGGTTATAATATCTTCACAAACAAACGAAACGCAACGAATTTTGTACAAAAAACGATTTTTTGACCGATTGGTCCTATAGGAGCTATATGATATAGTCAACCGATTTTGATCAAATTTGGTACAGTGCTTGGGAACTCTAAAAAACTCCTTAACGCCAAATTTGGTTACAATATCTTCACAAACAAACGAAACACAACGAATTTTGTACATAAAACAAATTTTCGACCGATTGGTCCTATGGGAGCTATATGATATAGTCAACCGATTTTGATAAAATTTGGTACAGTGCTGGGGGTTTCTAAAAAACTTCCGATTGCCAAATTTGGTTATGATATCTTCATAAGCAAACGAATTATCCATCTAAAACTTTTGCTTTTTTTCGAGGTCCTCTGAAACACCCCTATGGGAGCTATATAATGTAGTCCCGATATCAAAAAAATAAAATAAACTTGTCTCCTATGGATAAATAACGGATCTTATCAGAAAGTTTGGTTGCTCTAGCTCTTACCATCTCTGAGATCTAGGCGTTCATACGGACAGACGGACAGACGGACAGACGGACATGGGTATATCGACTTCTCTAGTCACTCTGATCATACTTTAGGTACTTTGGAGGTCTCCGACTTCTCCTTCTGTACGTTACATACATTTTCGGCTTGCACAAACACAATATACCCTTTGTACCATACGGTACAGGGTATAATAATCCTTTAGTTTTTATTTATTTGTTAAAGTCGAAGATGTTAACTATTTTAAATAGTTAAAAAGAGAGGTTTCTAGGAGTTTATCTCATGAACCTGACAATGACTAAAAACATAATTAAAAAGAATAAAACGAACAAAGAGTATAGGGGTTTTGGCGGTTATCCAAGAACCCTAGGCAGCTGCAGTTTTTGGATTTCGGATTCGAGATACCATATGGGTAGCCCTGCAACATGTAAAGTTCACACCACTTTTTTTTGTGGGCCTATGTTATTGCGTAGGAAAATCTATAAATCTAAGCAGGTGGTGAATTGTGATTTATTATTATTATTAAACTATAAGCTAGCTTATATTTTATTTTTATTTATATTTTTGATTTTCTATTTTTTATTTAAATCTTCAAATTACTCCGCAAATAGACCAGTTTGCAGCACATAAAGCTAACTTTTTTTAAAAGTGAGTAATGTGCCATGACGTCATTCAGCAAATGACGTACATGTGGGCAGAAATTCAAATCCAGCTGAGGGGGATACAAGCACCTAACTCCTACAAAAATGTTTTTTTTTAATCTTCCATGGATTCGCTTTTGACTTACTTCTTGTAGCAAAATACATTCATTTTAAAAAATAAAAGTGGGAAAACAGAAACGAATTTTCACACACTCAAACTGAATAATAACTATGACGATGACTATTACCACGAGACAGCTTGAACCCCAACCGCTGATTTAAAACTAAGAAACGGGAAAATAAGCTCAAGGTCAGTAGCGTGGGTAAAAACTCAACAAAGAGAGCCGTACCTTACAGCTTGGTCTTGATCTTTTACAATACAATAAAAACTTAACAAATATAACGTAGTTGGGGTTCCCGGTAAAAAAAAAAATGTTTTTTCTGTATGTACTACATATACCCTTAAACGATATCAGAAAGGTAAGCTGTGTCCTGCTTGTACTTTGTGTATAGCCATACAAACTGTTTATCTGGTTTTGGTTCTGTTTTCTCAATCTCAAAAAAATAATGAATAGTATGTACTTCAGATTCTTTGCCTAGTCTTAGATGGTATTCAATTTGACAAGACAAATCGGACTTGTATGGATAAATTAGTATAACTATAAGGATAGATAGTGATGATTATTGAAATTTGTATACATATTATTAAATACTAAAAAATACAATATTCAGGTCAAAGCGGCAAAAAATTACATATGTATGCTGGTTTGTTGCGATTTCAAAATTGTATTGTATTTCTGTATGTATTCATATACTTGCATTTAAATCGTAGATACACTTAGATTATTATGTGTGCACATCCGGATTTCTTTGTCATAACTATATTAATAAATTTTCATACACGTATGTAGTATATGACACAAAAATGCTTATTAATAGCAAATTTGCTTAACACTATCTGTAAATAATAACTGCGCTCGCGAATACGGACTTAGTAGTGTTTCAACTATTCTGTCTTCATCCAGTTGACTTGTAACATTCAATATACGATTACGTCGACCGTACGCGGAGAGATCTCGAACTTGAATGCCAGTGGTTGGCGGAAGAAGTCGTTTCAAGCCACTCTGACAGTCAATTGGTAGAGTCTTCTGTTGCTTTGTATCTGTTAGTGCAACTGTCAGTTTGCATGTATTTGTATCAGTACGTGTGCGGTTAGCGCACGGCATATAATTGTATTGGTGCAACAGCGTTGTTTGATTCTCTCATTGTCTGAGCCGAACTCAAATTCGAAACCTGGCTTATAGAACGAACGCACATATCAAAGTGAGAGAAGGGAGAACGAACACGCTTTACGGTTGGCTGGCTCCATTTGCGCTCAAAAGAGATAGCTGCGCCACTATTCGGGACCGTTGGCTGGTTATACGAACGAAACTTTGGAATAACCATTTAAAATATATGTACTTATATGTGAATGTATATGTACATCTGTTTGAGTACATACATAAGTACATACATAAAAAGTTATATACTTATTAACAAATACTTATTTAAAATCTCACGAAATGCTCACTAGCCTTGTGACTTATGAATCTATTTTTTTATGAATGTATTAAAGATCGATTTTAAGTAACCTCAAGATTAAAGCAAAGTAGCAAAAATATATTTTATGGTATAGAAGGAACTAAAAAAAAGTGGACTTGGCTTTAAAAAATAATTAAGTAGAATAAATGAAAAAATAATCGACAAAAGGACGGTTTTCATTTTACTTATTTTACACTGCTTGAATCCGTATGAAACTTCTATAATCAAGTTTGATAGCAGGTAATGCATTTAATAAAAAAATGTTGTTAAGTAAAGGGTTTTTACGCTAACGGAAGTGGAAACTAGTCATAGACACGGTAACGGTTGAAACCGGACAACGGTAACAACCCTTTTGTGTTAATTTTAAATTTTTCGCTCTTCCCTAAAAACTCATGTAAATTCAACAAGTTGAATGTCAAATTTGTATAGCTATATATGTATGTACTTACATAAGTATTTTATTTACAAGTCCATACATGTAGTAGGTATATGTTTCTATGCCCTGTATCGAGAGTACATATGTATAACAAGTTCGAGGGCATTATCAGCCAGCAGGTTAAGTTTGTCGATTTTTGTCGAAGTTCTTGACACACCCCACTCCGAAGGGAAAGTATAGTGTATACTATAGTCGGATATCCTAACTTTAACCATCCACCAGAGATAATATATAATTTAAGCCACGGTTTTGGTTATTGTGGTACAGTTTTCTTTGGCGCAGTAGTGCGCGCTAGTATTGGTGCTTCAAATTTAAAATTATATACATATACATATACAGATATATACATATGTACATTCAATACATAGGTCGCAATGAAGACTCGGGCAGGTGTAGGTAGTAGTAACTTTCAAGACGGCGCGTGCCAACCAAATCAGCAACAACCGTTACAATGTGGACTGTAGATTAGCAGACTGATCACTGAACCGGCGCGTCGCTTGCGCGTATGTATCTTAGGGATAGTTAGTTACTCTAGTAACTAGTAACTACACCACACATAAAATGTTTGGGATAAATGTATGGCTGTGCCAAACATAATATTCATATAAATTTTATTCTTAATAATTTTATTCTTATTCCTTAATTTCTCGATGAAGCACATGTTTATATGATTACCATGTATTTGTATATTATATTAAAGAAATAGGGACGGACGGCTGGTGGATACTGAAAAACAGCTGCACCAGTATCAGGGTTAGTTTTACAATTTTTTTTCATTAACTGTGGCTTGCTTTTTAAGTGAAAACTTCTTAATAGCCTACGGACTAAGTTGGAAACACCTGTACACAAAGCCGTGGCATTGAACGATCACAAAAACCACCCCAATTTTTTCCCTTTTTTTTCATTTTCATTTTCTTTTTTTTGTTTTTTTGTTTTGTAACCCAACAAGTGTTTTGAACTTAAGGTTGAACCCCGTCCTGCAAGAACCTTATGCTACTATATATGCTTTTCATAATTAATATATAATACATATAACTTTTGATCAATATGAAGTCAACATAATTCGTACATGAACCAGCTATACGTGGTGATCATTTATCAGATATAATTTTTAAAACATTGTTTAAACGCTACGTTGTTTTATTTCAAATTAAAGTTGGAACGCTTTTAAAAAACACCCTACACAAGTACAAAAGTACTCAAATACCGATATTGTTAAATTTAGCATTTTCTCCAGCTTATGTCAACTATTATTATTATTTGGCGGTATAAATAAAAAAATATTTTTTAAAAATAAAGTATTAGGTTGGATTTAGATAGATAGCCCATTTCTCTAACAGCACTTTTATTCGATACTTTTCAAAAATTATCACCGTCGGATACCTACTGATCATTTTTGGTAAGAAACATAAAAAAATATATTACTATTTACATTTCTTTTTACTTATTTTACTTATATTCATTCAACAGATATTTTGAATTTCCTTTAATGATTCTTTTTTTATTTACTTATTTTTTTTATCAGTCTATATAATTTCGGTCTTCAAAAGTACATACTTACTCAGTACATGTGCTTATTTAAACTGGTATTTGAGTCAGAACGAATACGTGAGCGAGTGTTTATGTAGAGACATCCATAGCGCTCTTTATTTTAACAATCAGTATTCATATGTTTTAGGTATTATATTCGGTATTTCAATCGTGGCTCGTGGCTTTTCACGGTCTGCAAGCCAACCGAGACTGCTGTTAGCTCTTACTATGACTCTTTGACTGTTTCTGTTGATATTTTTTGTGCTCTATCTGGGAGTGTATTAACTGCTAGCTTTTGTTAGCTACTAAGGAAAGGACTTAAAAAGGCATTTTTCTTTTTACACATGCCGAAAAAGAAATTTTATATTTCAAATAAAATAATAATAAATTAAGAATAGAATATTGTGCATACTTTTTAAAATAAATGTTCACGGTTCTTTCTTCAATAATTATACCCTGTACCGTATGATAAAAAGGGTATATTAAGTTTGTGCAAGCCGAAAATGTATGTAACATATAGAAGGAGTCGTCGGAGACCCTTCAAAGTTACCTAAAGTATGATCAGGGTGATTAGAGAAGTCGATAACCCGATGTCCGCGTGTCTGTCTGTCTGTCCGTCGGTATGAACGCCTAGATCTCAGAGATGGTAAGAGCAAGAGCAACCAAACTTTCAGATTAGATCCCTTATTATTCCATAGGAGACAAGTTTATTTTATTTTTTGATATCGGGGTTATATTATATAGCTCCCATAGGGGTGTTTCAGAGGACCTCGAAAAAAACAAAAAGTTTTAGATGGATAATTTGGTTGTTTATGAAGATATCGTAACCAAATTTGGCTTTCAGAAGTTTTTTAGAGTACCCAAGCACTGTACCAAATTTGATCAAAATCGGTTGACTATATCATATAGCTCCCATAGGAGCGATCGGTTAAAAAAACATTTTTGGTTAAAAATTCGTCTGTTTTTGCTTGTTTATGAAGGTATCGTAATCTAATTTGGCAATCAAATGTCTTTTGATGTTCTTAAGCAATTAACCGGATTTTATTGCAAGCAGAGGTACAGGGTATCCCAAAGTCGTCCGCGCACGAATTTAACGTACGCCATCTTTTTATTTAATTTTACTTATATACTGTAGCAGCCCCAAAACTACGGTTTTTTATACCCTGTACCGTATGGTACAAAGGGTATATTGTGTTTGTGCAAGCCGAAAATGTATGTAACGTACAGAAGGAGAAGTCGGAGACCCCCCAAAGTTACCTAAAGTATGATCAGAGTGACTAGAGAAGTCGATATACCCATGTCCGTCTGTCCGTCTGACCGTCTGTCCGTCTGTCCGTCTGTCCGTATGAACGCCTAGATCTCAGAGATGGTAAGAGCTAGAGCAACCAAACTTTCAGATAAGATCCGTTATTTATCCATAGGAGACAAGTTTATTTTATTTTTTTGATATCGGGACTACATTATATAGCTCCCATAGGGGTGTTTCAGAGGACCTCGAAAAAAAGCAAAAGTTTTAGATGGATAATTCGTTTGCTTATGAAGATATCATAACCAAATTTGGCAATCGGAAGTTTTTTAGAAACCTCCAGCACTGTACCAAATTTTATCAAAATCGGTTGACTATATCATATAGCTCCCATAGGACCAATCGGTCGAAAATTTGTTTTATGTACAAAATTCGTTGTGTTTCGTTTATTTGTGAAGATATCATAACCAAATTTGGCAATCGGAAGTTTTTTAGAAACCCCCAGCACTGTACCAAATTTTATCAAAATCGGTTGACTATATCATATAGGTCCCATAGGACCAATCGGTCAAAAAATCGTGTTTTGTACAAAATTCGTTCTGTTTCGTTTATTTGTGAACATACCGTAACCACATTTGACATTAAGAAGTTTTTTAGAGTTCCCAAGCACTGTACCAAATTTGATCAAAATCGGTTGACTATATCATATAGCTCCTATAGGACCAATCGGTCAAAAAATCCTTTTTTGTACAAAATTCGTTGCGTTTCGTTTGTTTGTGAAGATATTATAACCAAATTTGGCATTTATAAGTTTTTAAGAGTTCCCAAGCACTGTACCAAATTTCATCAAAATCGGTTGACTATATCATATAGCTCCCATAGGACCAATCGGTCAAAAAATCGTGTTTTGTACAAAGTTCGTTGTATTTCGTTTATTTGTGAAGATATCATAACCAAATTTGGCAATCGGAAGTTTTTTAGAAACCCCCAGCACTGTACCAAATTTTATCAAAATCGGTTGACTATATCATATAGGTCCCATAGGACCAATCGGTCAAAAAATCGTGTTTTGTACAAAATTCGTTCTGTTTCGTTTATTTGTGAACATACCGTAACCACATTTGACATTAAGAAGTTTTTTAGAGTTCCCAAGCACTGTACCAAATTTGATCAAAATCGGTTGACTATATCGTATAGCTCCCATAGGATCGATCGGTCGAAAAAAACGCTTTTTGTACAAAATTTGTTGTGTTTCGTTTGTTTGTGAAGACATTGTAACCAAATTTGGCATTCAGAAGTTTTTAGAGATCTTCAACACTGTACCAAATTTTATCAAAATCAGTTGACTATATCATATAGCTCCCATAGGTCCAATCGGTCAAAAAAACGTATTTTGAACAAAAATCGTTGTGTTTCGTTTATTTGGCAAAGAAATATATTTTGGAGTTTGTAAGCAATATATCGGACTTGATCGCAATGTGGTGGTACAGGGTATCCCAAAGTCGTCCGCGACCGACTTTAACGTACGCCATCTTTTTTAATCTACCTTTATTTTTTTTTTTTTCGTATTGTTTCCTTTTGACTGCTTCTTATTCAAAAATTTTGACTAATCTTTACTCATATTTACTAATCTTAGAAACATTTTCTAACGATGAGAAAAAAACATTTTTCTTTTAAGTAAAGGGAATTTTTGCATTCTAATAATTTTTAATAATATATATACGTCAAAATGCCAATTTTTTTGCACATCTTAAACATTGGATAAGTTGCAACTTGCAAGTTATATTAGCCTTCTATTGAGTTTGTAAGTTTTTTTATTTGTTATTACATTCAATTTTCGAGACGGTAATAATCCACTTTAAAGAGTATTTTCTTTCTTTACCACTTGAAAAAGAAACTTCTACAGACACGGTATCAGGTGCGCCTTAGTCCGAAAATATCCTTTAGGTCAAATAAGACGGGAACAAAATGTTATTTGATACTACTATACTATACTATATACATATACATATACATATACATATACATATACATATACATATACATATACATATACATATACATATACATATACATATACATATACATATACATATACATATACATATACATATACATATACATATACATATACATATACATATACATATACATATACATATACATATACATATACATATACATATACATATACATATACATATACATATACATATACATATACATATACATATACATATACATATACATATACATATACATATACATATACATATACATATACATATACATATACATATACATATACATATACATATACATATACATATACATATACATATACATATACATATACATATACATATACATATACATATACATATACATATACATATACATATACATATACATATACATATACATATACATATACATATACATATACATATACATATACATATACATATACATATACATATACATATACATATACATATACATATACATATACATATACATATACATATACATATACATATACATATACATATACATATACATATACATATACATATACATATACATATACATATACATATACATATACATATACATATACATATACATATACTTGATCTCTTCGCAAAACGAATTCTTCCAAGCGTCATGTTCTTTCCTTGTAACATTCAGTAAATTATCTTTCATTTTCTTTGTGATTATTAATTTGACTAGTCGATTAACATGGCCTTAAAGACCTTCTGTTGTGCCAGATTACTTCCGTAGTTGATCGGCCATTTCCAAGCATCTAGTTGCGTTATTAATACACTTCTTTTTCAATGAAAGGCTTGCGATAATTTTCAATCTTTTTAGAGTATATTTTCCAAAGGGTCAAAAAATTAAGATCTGTAACTCAATTAAAAAATCATCACATATACTTTTCTTACTGGAGTTGAGCTACATTTCAGTTCTACGAATAAACAACAAGCGCATGTCCATTTGTATAGAGAAATAAAGAGAAGTTGCAATTCATTTGAAAGAAAATCTAGCATTACGAAGTCGTCTTTTCGACATCGATCTCTTCTTTTTTCGCAGCGCTTGGGTAATCGCTTTGTTCTAGGCGTCAAATATTTCTCAAACTTGAAAGCTTCATTTCGTGCATCTTCGAAAATTAGCTATAATTCTGCATAACAGCGAAGTCCTTGAATCGTGTGCACTAGGTACAAAAAAAAAACATTAAGCCAAACTTCTTCAGTTTCTCTAAATATCCTCGAACGGATATGCCTGAGTACGTCTACGGACTGTGGTTGCTCATTTTTTAGTAACTTATCAACCGATTTATGATTTTCGGACATGCAAACCCTGTTCTGCAAAACTGTTCTTCCCCATCGCAACTGTGTTTTTTCCTTGTATGCGTAAATAACGCCTCAATGATCTTTATTAAAATATATTATTCCGTTAAACAAAATATGAAGGATAATAATTTTGTTTTATATCGAAGTTGTTTGTAGCTGCTACTTCTGATTACTGCTGTACATTAATATTGTTGTTGACTTCAAAATTGCATGCACCACGCCGCTTGTTTCACCGCGACTGCAACTATTTTATAATTATTTTTTTTATTTTTATTTATACTATCAGATATTTTTCTAGTATTGTATACTGTAGATTTGAACGATCTTTTGCAATTCTATGGTAAAAATAAATATTATACTATAAAAAGGAACGCGGGAACTCATTATAGTTTATTTTTTTAGTGAGCGACCAGACACGTCAGCCATCTCTATAACTCCATATAGCCCCATCAGTATGCTTTGATTGTGTTAGTGGTTCAGGAATTACGGTTCGTTGCGTCTTTTTCCTCTGTATAGTATAATATATGTACATATGTACATAAGTTTATACATATGCAAGCTTGTTCATTTACATTCATATATGTATATATTTGGACTAAGCAACGAAATGATGTACATATGTAATTATAGTTATGTGTTATGTGTATGTATATTGGTTTTTATATTTTAAGTTATTTTTATTTGATGTAAAAAAGCCAGTAAGAAATCTGACAATAATAATAATTGAAATTTTAGTATAGGTATTTTTAATTTTTTTATTTCCTTTTTTTATTTAATTTAATTCATAGGTTTTCAGCTTTCGATTTCCTCTTTGGGGCCACCTACCCCAAACATGACTTTATTTAATCCCCGAATTAAAATGTGTGCAGCCGCCATAAAAAGTAGGTCTTACCGGTAGAGCTATGCGTTAATCGCCCAAAATGGAAATTTAAAATTTTTAAAGATACTACAACATAATAATTTACAACGTTTTCTCTAAGGCAATGTTTTTCAAATTCTGACTGTATGCAATTTTGTTTCCCAAGTAAACGTGAACTCATTTCTCGATTTATAAAACTACAAACATGTTAGATAAAGAAGAGAGTGTAGTTTATTGTTACAGGGTTAATGAACTTGTTCCGCTTATATATTTTTTAAAATTTACAGTATGCAACAACTTAACTAATTGCTGCAGACTGAAAGGTTATGTCGGGCGAGGACGACTTTGACCTACCCTGCACAATCACATTGCAATCGAATTCAGTATATTGCTTAAGTACTCAAAAAAAAAACTTTGATTCGCAAATTTGGTTACGATATCTTCATAAACCAACAAAAAACAGACGAATTCTGCTCCAAAAACTTTTTTTTGACTGATCGGAGGGGGTATAGTGCTATGGAACTCTAAAACTTCTTCATTGTGCTTGAACTAACAAACCTACATCCTTGATACATAATTTTATTTACAACATTTTCGAACTTGATGTCATGACTCTAAGTTTAATATAAAAAAAGATATTATGCAAAAACCGTACAACACATATTGTCACGGGGCGGTGCCACGCCCCATACCCACAAATACGAAAACTCGGTTTTATACTTACAACAAGGTCCCTAACGATCCATGAAAGTTTCATCCATTAAGTATTTTTTTTCCAATAAACTTATTTTTTCAGCCTTCGTTTACTGAACTATTACTGTACTATCTATCAATCACAAGCACAACGCGTACACGAATAAGAAAGAACAGCGAGAGCACAACCAAAAACAAGAAATCTGCTTGTGTCTGTGTGTGCATTAACATTATGTCTGCTGCGCAAAAAATCAAAACATTCTAGTGCACTCGCTATGCTTGTCGCAAATTTACTTCACTCAAGCATTTTGTTTGATGTTCTAATGTTTTGAAATATAATTACAATCACTGTCAAGCACAGAAGCAAAGGCATTTCAAGAACTGAAGGTTTTGTTTTGAAGCAAACAGAATATCTTAACATTTTGTTCTGCTGTCAGCTCTGCACTGAAATACAGTGCTTGGAAGTACTGTGCAGTAGTGAAGTGCGACGTTTAGAATAGCGGTGGGCAAAACTACTAATGCAATTTTTTTTGGATGTGCGTGCACACAAAAAAAGCTTTCTCAAATGCCGACGTTCAATGGGCCAAAACTGTTTTTTTTTTTTGGCATAGCTGAGATCTATTTGCTGTTATCACTAATATAATAATATAATTGACTTTTATTTCAGATGACCAACATTTTATTCGAATCAAATTGTTCAAATGTCATCTATGAGTGCATTTGAGCAGAGCAATTTCGCCTAAAAATTTGGGGAAAAAAATCACTTGCTCATACCATATTATTATTCTTTGCAAGTGACGCCTGCTAGACACTCACATTTTAATGACTAACAAAAACCAAAAAAATGCAGTGTGCGCAATGTTTTGTGTTTTACTGTGTGGCTCTGCTTTTCGTTCCATTTTAAAATTAGCTCACACGTACGAAGCGAGCTTTTACGGTAAAAAGCTCTTATCTTGTACGTGTGAAAGCTCTTTCGCACGGGTGCATACTGAGTGCCCACCGCTGGTTTAGAACATTTCGTGCAGCTCCCTAATTCATATCGATATCTTACCGAGTTCCCCGCAATTTGCAAAAGATGGCGCCAGTAGTTTACCCTAGATGGCGCTAGCAGAACAAGAAACATCTAAGTGGCAGCAACTTTTTTTGGAAGTAAAAAATTATGGCAGGTAGACAATATCGTTTCACGTAACTTCCAAGGGATAACCAAATAGCTTTCGTAAAGCAGTGGGGAGGTACAGCCGGTGGCGCATTTATTAATTAAATGAACAATAATAATATTTAATTTGCTTTAATTATTTGCCTCTACGTTAAGGCCCTATGCTCCACTAGGACATGGTATAACTATACAGGTAGTCTATTCCGGCTTGCAACTACTGCGGCTTGTTTTATGCAGTGCAAAAGTTTGGTGTTATTTACTTGAAAAATTTAAATATTTAATTACTTTTTTTTTTAAATTTTATATATTTATTTCAATACGCTATTACTATAAACTTAACAACCAAATTAACCGCTGCACAAAATTACTGTATATGCTTAAAAACTATGCGCAGACACAACCTTCCTCCTGAAAATTCGCAATGAAACTAAAATTAAGAATTTTCGTGAGAGTGAACTTAGGGAATAGACTACCTGTATAATTATACCAGTGATGGGCAGTCTCTCAATTTACATAACTCGCGAGGCTATTGCACCAAAATCTGCCGCAGCGCAGTCGGCTCATGTACGGTCCAGGTGTGTGAAATCTCTCGCTCGTTTTTGCTTAATTGCGGTTCTTGTTCTCTCGTGTGCTTTTGCATACTGCGCTGTTTACTCACACAAAGAAATATTTGTTGGTATGAGTTTTGCCCATCACTGAATTATACCATGCACTAGGAGTTAATGGAACAAAGAAGAAGAAGATTTGCCTCTGCGTAATAAATATGTGTTCATCCATCATTCCGCCTTTCGCTGTGTCCTGCCTCCTCTCGTTACCTTATTTCTTCATCCAAAATTTAAATCGCAACTTAAGTCACTATTATAGCATTGTTTACATAAAATAATGCAAGAAATAGACGTTGAAGATAATTCATGATTTATATTTGTTTTATTTTGCGTTTTCAAAAGTTGAAAATTTCGTTAAATTGCATGTTTTGTTTCTTGATGCCAGCAGTCAACCATAGATGTTGCCAGCATAACAACATTTGTGCAGTTTACCGTAACAACCAAAACTAATGTGCAGCTACTTATTTTAGACGCGAAAACTATGCAAGGTTGGCAGGTTGGCAAAATCGTTGCGCGCCGTTTTTAAACGATGCGAGAATGGGCCTCATAAAAGCGGTGTGACTATAATAATTTATTAACATTAATTTTAAAATAAATATTTAAATTATTAATATTCAGTCGTGTTCCCGATTTCGATTCGAGTAAAAGTGTCGGAATCGAAATGAATGGTGTTCCGGATTTCGATTCCGACAAGAGTCCAATCGTTTTGAAAAGTTTGGCTCGCAGCTGTCGAAATGAAAAGTATTTTGCTTTGTTTAGTTAAATAAACGCATTAATGTCACTAAAAGTAATTTTGTGATTTACTCAAAACACTCACAGATGGTATCTTAACAAGTACGATTAATATTAACTACCCGTTTTTATTGTATCATGCATTATTTTATAACTTGCTTTCATAGTGACCAGACCGTTAAATTCTTGAAATATAGTACATACTTACAAACAGACCAACTAATCATTCTAAAAAATAATTGAACCAAAAGACTTGCACAATTCTCAGAAATTTCAGCTTATTTATAAATGTAGCTTTTTCCTTTTTTTGTTTTTTTTTAACGTCACGCCAAAATGCAAATGGCCATATGCTATAAATTTTGGCTCAAAAAATAAATTAAATTACTTCGAGGAAAAAATAAAGGTGGTTTAAGCTTTTCACAAAAGGCCGTGAAGTATGTGAGCAGCTGATGAAAACCCTGAAGCATTGTGAAAAATTAACATCATTATAACTCCCAGATGATACCCATTGTTATGTTCTGAGTATGAAACATGCGTATGGGATCATCCTGATCCCAATGCATAACAAAACACGTTCAACTTTTATAGCGGTCAAAAACCCCAAAATAGCTGATCATGTCGAATTGTGTTAGGATCAGGTTTACCAATTAACATAACAAAAAAGAATGGGTGCAAATCCTTTAGTTTCATAAATTTTTAATGGAGAAAAACGTATTTATTAAAAATTACATACAAAATATTAATTAAAAATTGTATTTAAAACAGAAAGAATCTAAAAAAATATTGTAACAAATTATATGTATATTTATAATATAAATATAAATACTTAATAAAATTAATTATGTACAATATAGTTGTATTTGCTTGCTGCTTTTCTGCTTTTTTAAACTTTCTTAAGAAAAAAATAAATATTAAAAATTCAAAAAAAAAACCCTCATTAAAAGGCGTTGCAAAAATATTTTGTAATCACGCACAGCATACCTCATATTGTTACGTGACGAATTACACTAGTTTACAAATTTAAGGGTCATCGAGTGAACCATCGTATAAAAGTGTTTTTTAGAGACATTTTGGGTCGAGATACGCGAAAATGGCAACCTTTTTTTTTTTTAGCACCGTTTTCGAGATATTTTCGAAAAACATGTTTTCGTGAACAAATGTATCGACATGAAAGACGATTAGATCGAAAGCTATTGATGTGCTCTTTACAGTGATATATAATTATGTACCGATTAGGTACAAAAAAAATTATAGAAGTTACAAGAAATCAAAGTCTAAAAAAGGCGTAATTTTTGATTATATCTTAGTTCTGGAATCATATAGTTTGGAGCATTTTATGTGTGGGTTTGGAAAGAAAAATCAAAGTTGAATTGCAATTTTTCAAATGAAGATTTTCCATATATTTTTTGCATCACGTTTCGCTGAATCCTTCCTGTTGACTTTATGAGTTGATTTGTTGACTTTTCTTCTTCTTTCCGGTTTTTGTTTACATTTGTAAATTGGTCGAATTGTAAAATCTTTACTTACAGAATCTGTAGCTAAAGTAGCTATGGATTACTCAGATTTTTATTATTTTATTGCTGCGAAAATGAAATAATTGCAGAAAAACCGTATTTGACTTTGTGCTTGTTCTTCCATGTGTTTGTTTACTTTTGTAAATTGGTACAAATTGCATTAAATTTAAAAAACTTAAATTAAAAATGCAATGAAATTAATTTTATTGAAGGTTCGTCTGCTAAAACCAATTCATTGCAGAAATACTTAATTTTTGTTTAATACAGACACAATGGGGTTGCGTGGCGACGCACAAAATGAGGAAGTTCTAGAAAATTAGCATGAGGACATGAAGTCAATTGACTGGCGCCAGAACGTGCTCAGTTCCTTCGACGAAGACCGATTTCTTCAAATGCTGAGGGTAACTCAACAACAGTTCCAGCATATATTAAGCCTGGTACAGCTCCAGGATTTTCCAATTCGTATTTGCGTAAACTCCAACAAAAAGTAATTATGTCTAATTCACTTAATTTCGCGCGGAAAAGGCACAATCTTTTTTTACTTGCGTTAATACAATTTGATTATTTTAAATTTGGCGCTAATTTTTTTTAGCGAGTGTGAGGTAACTCGTTGCTTTTCATATCATGAAATGTCTAAGAAAAATGACAAATGCGAGCAGTGCTGAAAAGGCAGCGAATTACCGTTTTGATCTCGTCTGCTTATTCATATTCGCAAATGAAAACTGTTTTCATTTCGATACCGAAAAAAAAAATCGAATCGAAGTATTGAGTATTCCAAAAAACTCGATACCGATTCGGTTCTCCCAAATAAGAAATCGATATCGACGGTATCGGTATCGAATTTTTGATGTTATTTTAAAGATAGAAATAAACAAAATGGAGGCTCGACAAAGAAACAAAAATTTTCTAATTTTCATAATAAATTGAGATTGGGGTTATAAAATCAAACTGAGAATGGTATAAACTTTTTCTTATTACAATTTTTTTCGCATAGTTTTTTTTTTGTTGATTGTTTATTAGTGTTATTAGCTTATATTTAACTAACAAAATAATTATTATCTAAAAATAACAGTACACACTGTATATTTAAAGATTTCTTAAGTGTTTTTACGTGTGTTACATGTCCTTTTTATGTACCAAATTTTGCAAGTGGCGTCAGCCAGAAGAGAAAATCGCACCATAAAGGAACTTTTTGCCAAATAAATTTCAAGCGCCAAATGTAAAATGGCTAGATACCGATACTAAGCAAATTAGTATCGGATCGACGATTAATCGAGAACCAAAAAATCGGTATCGAATATTCAGTATCGACTTCGATATTCTCGATCGGTATCAAAATATCGGATCGGTA
This sequence comes from Chymomyza fuscimana, assembly GCA_949987675.1. Classification (NCBI taxonomy): domain Eukaryota; kingdom Metazoa; phylum Arthropoda; class Insecta; order Diptera; family Drosophilidae; genus Chymomyza; species Chymomyza fuscimana. The sequence continues at coordinate 6,312,708 of OX465092.1, forward strand.
TCGCGCATCCCTAATTTGTAGGTTGTTAATGCAAAGGATGGTACATGTGTATGTGCAAGAAGTTGTTCATGAAACTGTTGAAGCTTTATTGACGAAAATGTTGCCGTCAAAATGTATAATTTTTATTGATTAAAACAAAATACTTTTTAAACCCTGTACTAAAAAGCTTGCATTTATTTTGCACATACATGTGTATGTGAAAGGAGTTGTTCATGAAACTGTTGAAGCTTTATTGACGAAAATGTTGCCGTCAAAATGTATGATTTTTATTGATTAAAACAAAATACTTTTTAAACCCTGTACTAAAAAGCTTGCATTTATTTTGCTGACATTGTTATAGAAAAATAAATTAAATTTAGTTGCATTATTATACTCATCATATTCATAAATTTCCATTGCTTTCCTGCAGTTCTCTTCACTTATGACAAAGGGGTGAAAACACATGCATTTTGAAGTACCACCTATGAATCTTTCGATGCAACTAAGTGCTTTTGAGGGGTGAATTTAACACGTGCATGTCATAGGAGTTCATGAGTCCTACTTAGGCGTTCGCTTCTCGTGTAGGGGTGATTTTCATGCCTCTCTTCATATCTTCTGCATGTATGGAAATCATAGCTTGTTTATGAAATATGCATGCATGAAATTCATGGCTTGTCTACGGAATATTCATGCATGCAACCATATTGGCTCGCTGCTGTAAAATTATTATGAAAAACACAAGGCACAAATTTTTATTTCAATTCTAGTTTTTATTTTATTATTACCTATATATGTATTATACAATTTTGTATTATTTATTTCTTTTAAAGTTATTTTAATTCAATACAATTTTTTGACAATAAATAAATAATTAGTTTAAAACAAACTTTTATATTTTTAGTAGTAGTAGTCGTACTTACTATTACTACTAGTTATGTTTTTTACATTGATGGCTGGGTTGTTTTTTAAATGTAAGGCCTTTCTTAGCTGTTTGTCTGCTGGTCATGACAATTCGGTCACAATAATTAATTCTGCAATAGTAAACAAATTGTATTTATTTTTTAATTAGACGTTGCATTTGTTGCTTACCAACCATGTTTCTTTGTTGTATTTGCTGTCACACAGAAATAAAATAATAAATAAACAACAAAAATGCATGGAATTGTTATTAATTTATATTTTTAATAATTGTTTTAAAAAATTTAATTTTTTTATGCACGCGCACTTTGCTTATAGAAAGCCACAGAAAACTAATTTACGCGAGAATAAACAAGGCATTGGTCAACCAAAAAATATAACAAGACAAAAAAGTGCAGTTATACTTGCATTTTCGGTTTACACATTTTTGTCTTTTTGTTATTTTTTGTTCTTGCAAGAGCATAAACAAAAATTTATCTCATTTTTTTAAACAAAGAGAGCGTATCGCACTCTCATTATACGTCGCTCTTTCAAACGCTCGCATTTTGTGAGGCTCTTCTTCTTCGACCGCTTCGCGCTCGCTTCAAAATGCATGCCTGTTTTCATGCGTGTCACAATCACATATGGATGGAAGCAATCGCTCCAAGTAGAACTGCTGGGTTCTGCTGCATACCAAAGAATATAGAATTACTATTTGTATATATTCTTTGCCCATACATACTTAAATATATATGTATGTATGTACCTAGCGGAAGCAAATGACCAATGTTGCCGAATTTCTTATAAGGCACTTTGTTAATCAATGCAAATCAGACGAGCAAGGTTGCCGAGTTTCTGCTATGTGGGGAACAGGTACATATACATATGTATGTATGTGGCCCCTGGCCCCCGTTAATCCGTTGTGAAATAAATCAAACAGGGACGACGTTTAATATGTTGTTTATTTGGATTGAATTGATTACTTAAATATTAGTGATATAAATGATGCTTAAACTTTTTTTTGACGATCTTACGTGTGCGTGTGACTAGGAGGAGATACCGGCAACGACTGTCTTTGTGTGTACGCGACATTTACTTGCTTACTCGTTTATCGTTGGCTACTCTCGATAGACTCCTCGCTCATTATCGATGCTCATTATCGGTTCCCACATTCGGCCCTCCTGACACGGGATTCGTCCCGAATTCCTTCATAAATTCAGCAACAGTTGATGTTTTGCAAGGCCCTTCCCCATCCCCAACTTTCTCTACGTCATACCGTCCGTGTTTTCGAATCTTCACAACTTTATACGGACCAAGATATTTACCTTTTAACTTCAGCCCTGTTCCATACTGAGTGCGTTTAATCGCAACCAAATCATTGATGTTATACTGTTAGTCCACTTTTCTCCTCAAGACCTCCTTTGACAACATAGGCACAACGATCCTATGCATCCGCTCTACTTGCCCGTTGCCTCGCGGAACACCTGTAGTGATTAAGAAATGCTGAATGCCATGCCTGTCGCAATATTCATTAAACAAGTTTGACGTAAACGCCGCACCCCTGTCTGACACAATCCTGTACGGGTTACCAAAATTAATGGCCTGTCTCTCCAAACAACCCACGACTTCCTCAGCCCCTGTACTACGAGTTGGATACAACCAGACATACTTAGAGAACCCATCCACAATGACTAATATATGATTATAACGTTTCTTTGTTGTTTCCATCGGTCCAACGTGGTCGATATGATACGTCACTAACGGTTTATCTCCCTTATCAATCGTGTTTAAAAGTCCTTCCTGCTTTCCAACCTTGGCATTTACCAAAATGCACTCAACACAATTTGCAACGATTCGAGATACCTTCTTCTTTAACTTTGGGATAAAGTAAGTCTTTTCCACTAAATCCTGAGTTTTCTTTGCTGAGAAATGACCCTGCCTATGCGCAATCTGTATTATTTCCACTTCCATTTGAGACGGAACGACAATCAACTCTTGATCTGGATCCTTAAACAATATTTCGTTTGCAATATAAAAGTCTTCGTACCCTTTGCTCTCAACAAGACTTCTCACAACGCGTGTCCAATCGTCTACTAACTGCGCCTCCTTTAATCGATGCTTAACACTGTCTGTCAAAAATAAACAATTAACTCGACTCAACGCATCCACATGTCTCATCTTTGTGCCCGAACGATGCTCTATTTGATAGTCAAAATCCTGCAAAAACATTGCCCAACGTGCTACTCTTAACGGAATTTCTTTTTTCTTCATTGTCATGGCAAATGCATTACAATCCGTTATGATTTTAAACTTTGTTCCCAGAACATATACGCGCCATTTTGTCAAAGCTCCTATGACCGCCAACACTTCAAGTTCGTATGAGTGATACTTCTCCTCGCAAGGTTTTGTCTTACGGCTCATGTACATAACTGGATGTAACATTCTATCCTCTGAGTCCTTCTGCAGAAACACAGCCCCAAAACCAAACTTACACGCATCTGTGTGTATTTGCGTTGACAATTTTGGATCATATAACTTTAAAACTGGATTACTAGTCAATGCCACTTTCAACTGTTCATCTACTATTTTTTGTTCACTCTCCGCTAGACGCCTTGGATGCTGGTAAACCGGTAACTCATCTGTCAACACGATCTTCATCCTCACAGGGCTATCTATGTTTCTCTTTGGTTTATACTCATTTATCATACACTTAACTTCGGTAGCCTGCTTCTGAGACAGATCTGACAATGCTATTTCAATTTCATTCTTCTCCAAACTCAACGTACAAATGGATTTCAGCTCACTTAACAGCTCAGAGCAAGGTCCACTGTTATTCTGACCTTTGTTTTCATTATTCGTGTCCTTTTTGCGCATAAACGTCGTTCCATGTTCAGTCACCATCATATCAACAGCCTTCGAAATAGTTTTCCCTAAAATCGCTTCAAATTCCATATCCTCATCAGCTATGACGAAAAATTCGAGATCCATATCAATATTCTCAATCTTTACAGGAATCGTTACACTTCCAAACGCTAGTACCTGAATACCGCCAAAACCCTTTAAACTTCTCTCCGGTCCCACCAAATCTGCAAGACCCAACTTCATAACAGTGCTTTTATGCATCACACATACTTCCGCTCCAGAATCTAAAAGCCCTTGGAAACTTCCTTTCGAGTGCACTACGCGCTTCATTTCTAACCCGGAACCAATAAACATGCCTGTTGCATCTGCGTTTGTGTCAACCCTTACCAAATTCGTTACCTTTTCTGCCTTTACCTGCACTGCAACTTTACACTGGGTCGCCTTATGCCCTGTTTGATTGCATCGGAAACACTTAAAATCATTTTTAGGACAATCTCTACGCAAATGTGATTCGTCCCCACACTTGAAACATTTTTTTACTCTTTCCAATCCTTTTCCAGTATCATTATCAAGCCTACTCAACTGCGTGTCATATTTGCTTAAAGGCTTAAACGAGCCACGCATCTTCTGATATGCCTCAATCTGCATCTTTAATTGTCGTATGTTTCTAGCCTGATAGAGCATTGCTTTGTTTGTCCTGCTGTCCGGAATTCCGTTCACAAAATATTCTATCAAACTTTCTTCGTCTAAATCAATCGGCTTAGCTAACTCCATTAGGGAATACAAAAACTCATGCAAAGTTTCATTCTTTTTCTGCTGCCGCTTACCAAGTTTACGATGTATCTCAGCCGAAGACACTCTTACACCAAATTCTTCGATCAATACAGCCTTTAATGCATCCCAATTACGAATATCACGCTGGCTGCGTACAAACAACTTTGCTGCCCCACAGAGTAACTGTTTTGCGTAAATAAAAACTTGTAACTGACTCCATTCTACAGTCACTGCACATTCTTCAAGTTCCTCTATCCACTGATTAATGTCTGGGGAATCTGAACCTGAGAATTGCGAAACACTCCCTTCTACATTCTTTCAATAAACCAAGACCTATTCACACCATGAGTTTCTGTTGAACGAGTCTGGCATACCTCACTTAAACATGCATCACCACCCAAACGCGGTGGACTTTCGTTAACCGTAGTGAAGGACACTTCCTCATCATCCATTTCCTCAATACTGCCTGTAACCGCCGACAAACCATAATGAGCGAGCAACCTATTTTGAAGTCCCAATTTCCTTCCACTTGTACTTAATTGTAGCTCACTTAACTTTTCGCGCAAACCTGCCACTAACAGTGCCAAAATCTCCTCTCTATTCATTTTACAACCTTGTATAATAACTTAATGGTATTTATCAAAAGTATATAAAATAAAATTCAAGTACTCTAAAACTTTGCTGACACAGCAAATTACAAATCGTTCAATGTCAATGCTTCTCAAACTTTACCAACACACTGTTATATAACCGCTTATTAAACCGAATATCAATGTTAAACTTAACACTATGTTAATCAATAACAAAACTCAAATTCTAACAGCTTGTTCTGCAATTTTTCCGCCACTCACCAACACATGGATATCAATACAACCTCAGTCAGCTTCTCTCTTCACTCTCGCCTGTCTTAGCACCAAAACTTGACCCACCAGAAACACACACCACAGCTGCTAGCCTTGATTCGAACTCTGTCTCTTTCGAACTCACTTGCCACCACAAGCCATTGCTCTCTGCTTTTGTTGTCTCTGTCTTTATGCCGCCGGACACCTGCGATCGTACTCCGTAATGTAACTCCTCTCCGCCCGTCGCTGCCCTTCCACAAATTGAATTTCACAAGTCTAGCAAATTCAATGTGCGTTCTGTTGCCTTCTCTTTCGCACTCAAGCAGCCAACGCTGTTTTTCAAGCTGCTTTCGCCTTATAACTTTATTGTTGTTGCAATAATAGTTATTAATTTTCCTTCTGCAACTTTGCGATTTCTGCAACAATTCACTCCACTCCAGCACAACACACGTAACTCAATGTTCAGTTAATTAATACACAGTTTAGCAATTTGTAATCAATTTTTTATCCCGGTCGAGCCCCCAAAATTGTGGCCCCCGTTAATCCGTTGTGAAATAAATCAAACAGGGACGACGTTTAATATGTTGTTTATTTGGATTGAATTGATTACTTAAATATTAGTGATATAAATGATGCTTAAACTTTTACTTGACGATCTTACGTGTGCGTGTGACTAGGAGGAGATACCGGCAACGACTGTCTTTGTGTGTACGCGACATTTACTTGCTTACTCGTTTATCGTTGGCTACTCTCGATAGACTACTCGCTCATTATCGATGCTCATTATCGGTTCCCACATGTATGTATGTGCGTTCATAGTTTGTGTGCAAGTGTGAATGCATGCACATGTGCAAGAAATCGTTGTCATGAAGCTTGCGAAGCCTTATTTATGAAGATGTGCCGTCGAAATGTATGATTTTTTTTGATGCTTAAAATAAATGAAATTGAATAAAACACACGAATTTGTATTTTCATAATTTTAACTAAAATTTTTACTAATACCTATTATTTTTTTAGTACATATTAACTAATTTTTGTCTCTTGCTGAAAAGTATATGTTTTCATTATATGTAATTCCTTTTTTGCTATTATTTTTTGTCACTATTTTGTTTTTGCAGTTAGCTGTCAGTTGAGCAACGACACACGCACACTGTGTTGTTGTTGTTGTCCTCTAAGCCTTCGGTCGGGAATCTGCAACTGAGCTATCGCAGGTTTGATTGGTTTGCTTGCAAAACTTCACATGGAAGCAATAGCGCCACTTGGGTATCAACACGGTGATGCCCTACCATAGAGTCAAATTATTTTTTCAGGCGAAATAACCACCTGACAACAGAAACAATAAAAATAAAACTATTTACTTTTTATTATATTTAAAAATATACCAATTAACTAATGATGAAACAAAAATTATTCTGCGCAAAATGTTTTGAGCTCTATGGTACAGGCGGGCAGAGAAAAACCGAGAATCTAAAAATAGAGCAAGAATTTCACGTGAGCTGGCAATTGAAGTCGGCTTTAAGCTTCGTTATTTAGTTCAATTTATAGATCTTTAGTTTCTCACATTTCAATACTTTCGGAGTATGTGACTGTTTTAACACTTGTAGACCACGTTTGTCTTTATATTAACAAATTCATGTATACAATGCAAAAAAAGGTATTTAGCTATCGACTCTCTCATTCTGTTAAACGAAAAATATCTATGCACATATATATATGTATGTATGTAGTTGTATGTGTGGGCAAAAAGGGATTCGCGTGACGGCCTATCCGAGAATAGAACGCCATACTGCACAGTGGGTGGAATTCCAATCTACTGGAGATTCATTTCAAAATCAAAAGTAGCCCAAAATTTATTGAATTCGATTTATCATATAACAGAGAGGTTATCGGCAACTGCTGCTTGGCATGCTCTGTTTATTAAAGCAGTTGTAAGACTTCGTGTTCTTATACCCTGTACCGTATGGTACAAAGGGTATATTGTGTTTGTGCAAGCCGAAAATGTATGTAACGTACAGAAGGAGAAGTCGGAGACCCCCCAAAGTTACCTAAAGTATGATCAGAGAGACTAGAGAAGTCGATATACCCATGTCCGTCTGTCCGTATGAACGCCTAGATCTCAGAGATGGTAAGAGCTAGAGCAACCAAACTTTCAGATAAGATCCCTTATTAATCCATAGGAGACAAGTTTATTTTATTTTTTTGATATCGGGACTACATTATATAGCTCCCATAGGGGTGTTTCAGAGGACCTCGAAAAAAAGCAAAAGTTTTAGATGGATAATTCGTTTGCTTATGAAGATATCATAACCAAATTTGGCAATCGGAAGTTTTTTAGAAACCCCCAGCACAGTACCAAATTTTATCAAAATCGGTTGACTATATCATATAGGTCCCATAGGATCGATCGGTCGAAAATTTGTTTTCTATACAAAATTCGTTGTGTTTCGTTTGTTTGTGAAGATATTGTAACCAAATTTGGCATTAAGAAGTTTTTTAGAGTTCTCAAGCACTATACCAAATTTGATCAAAATCGGTTGACTATATCATATAGCTCCCATAGGACCAATCGGTCAAAAAATCGGTTTTTTTACAAAATTCGTTGTGTTTCGTTAATTTGTGAACATACCGTAACTACATTTGGCATTAAGAAGTTTTTTAGAGTTCCCAAGCACTATACCAAATTTGATCAAAATCAGTTGACTATATTATATAGCTCCCATAGGGCCAATCGGTCAAAAAAACGTTTTTTGCACAAAATTCGTTGTGTTTCGTTTGTTTGTGCAAATATTGTAACCAAATTTGGCATTCAGAAGTTTTTTGGAGATCTTCAACACTGTACCCAATTTTATCAAAATCGATTGACTATATCTCATAGCTCCCATAGGGCCGATCGGTCGAAAAAAAGTTTTTGATTAAAAATTCGTCTGTTTTTGGTTGTTTATGAAGGTATCATAATCTAATTTGGCAATCAAATGTCTTTTGGTGTTCTTAAGCAATTTACCAGATTTTATTGCAAGCAGTGGTACAGGGTATCCCAAAGTCGTCCGCGCCCGACTTTAACGTACGCCATCTTTAATTAAAGTTAAAGGTATATAACAGCAAAAATCTAAAACTGTTTGTGGAATCTAATTCTGTTTTGCCCAAAATGTTATGTTAATTGTAATACTAGAAGGAAAAGACTTTTACTAATGTGTTTCGTAGAGTGAAACTTCTGAGTTAACTCTAAAATTACTATAGTGTCTTGTGATGTGAGCTCGAACAAAACTCGTCGAAAATGATGAACAAAAAATATTTTAAAATTTTAAATTTGATGGTAGTGAGTTGATTTTTTCAAAAGATATTAATCGCCGCTAAATTAGTAATTTGTCCCACTGTGTGCTAGGATGGCTATGCGCTGCCTGAAGAGAAAAAGCAAAAACAATGAACAACAACAACTGTATTAGCAAAAACAATAGCAGCACTAACAACTACAAGCCGCAACAAGAATAGAATAAGCCTGTGATAAAAATTCAAGTGAATGTGTTTCATTTAATTTTTGTAGCAAAAATGTTTATTTTTCAGCAAAAATCAAAAATTGTCAATAATAAAAACAAAAATTTTAATAAAAATTTTAAATAAATTTATGAAAATAAAAATGCATGTGTTTTATTCAATTTCAGTTTATTACATTTATATACGGTCAACAGTTTCAATGATAAAAGAAATCATGTAGACCAAAAAAAGTCAAATATACCGGGGTGCTACAGAAATAATAATAATCACAATAAAAAATACAATTAAAAATATTTGTATAACACTTGACACAATAATATGACTCGTCTTATATTTGACTATTTTCACGAACACATACCGTTTCAAGAGATGCCATATAATTTTAAATAATTTTGTGGGACTGAGTTTTCTAGTGCCGAGCTTTTGACAGCGTCCAGTTTTCATTGATATATTTTATGTGAAACGCTGCAATTGGTAAATAACTTTGTATATACTGGGGTGCCACAGAAAACCATTTTGTTGCAATTTCGTTGCCATTCCGATTCTTAGTGCCACAGACATGATTCGCAACAGTTTCAAAAACTTCGCCAAAATTGCTTGAGATTTGATTAAATTCACCAATAAAAACTAATTTATTCAATGAAAGTATTACTTATTTGGAAAGTGTATTTAATTTCTGAGTTTTCTGCATCTTTATGTTTTGACAAATTTAATGTTTTAATTTATGATTTTCATTTTTGCGAAATCTTTATTAAAAACTTTGGTACATTTGCCATTCTGTGTCAACGTGCAAAATCTAGTTGCCACCTAGTTGCTGTACTAAATAATAATAATTCGAAGTGATTATTTTAGCATATTAATAGATGTTTTTGATGTTAAATGAAAGTTAAAAAATTAACTTTTTTTAAATTTTTTTTTTAAGGCATAAATGGCTTACAATCCCGCAATTGGCATTTTTAATTTTTTTTTCTATTTTCGTGCAATTTTGCAAATGTAAAAAAATGTAATTTTGCCATTCACAACGCAGAGGACAGCTGTTGACCCGTAGGGTTGCCATACAAACTCTTGTATTGGGCGGTACAAATATTCAAACTTAATTTAAATTTTATTTTTATTTATTTAATAAAGATTAAGAAAGCTTATAAAACTAACTTAACTAAAATTAAGCACTGGCTGCTAAAGGTAATTTAAATTTATTTTGTACGAATGGATTTCGATTCCGAGTAAAAGTGTTGGAATCGAAATGAAAGGTGTTCTGGAATTCGATACTGACAAGAGTCGAATCGTGTCGGAATGAATAGCAATTGGCTTAATTTACTTAAATAAATTAGGAGAAAAAGGTACACAGCAATTATTTGTTTTATTATGCATTAAATTCGGCGCATTTCATAACTACAAATTAGTTAAAATAAAAAAAACAATTTTTTAACTTTCATTTTACATCAAAAACATCTATTAATATGCTAACATAATCACTTCGAACTATTATTATTTAGTACAGCAACTAGGTGGCAGCTCCTTGCCACGAAAAGATTTGGCACGTTGACACAGATTGGCAAATGTACCAAAGATTTTAATAAAGATTTCGCAAAAATGAAAATCATGAATTAAAACATTAAATTTGTCAAAACATAAAGGTACAGAAAACTCAGAAATTAAACACACTTTCCAAATAAGTAATACTTTCATTGAATAAATTAGTTTTTATTGGTGAATTTAATCAAATCTCAAGCAATTTTGTCGAAGATTTTGAAACCGTTGCGAATCATGTCTGTTGCACCGAGAATCGGAATGGCAACGAAATTGCAAATAAATTGTTTTCTGTGGCACCCCAGTATTTCTTGCCGACAACTCTTTTCCCAATTACAATATACATACTAAGATGTGTATGCCAAATTTTTAGAGCTCTATGATGCGGGCGGGCAGAGAACAAACGTCTGTCGGCAATGTGCATATTTTCAGCCTCAGCCAAATTTGAAAATTTTAATTTTTTGAGCATCCATGCCCTTTCGGAGAATGTGACTGGTATGACACTTCATAACCACGTTGACCTTCATACTAACAAATTCATGTAAAAAGGGAGAAAAATATGAAAAAGGGTATTTCGCTATCGATTCTCATACTGTTCAACGGTTTTTCGGCGTGTACACACAAACTGCATTCTCATTCCTTTGCGCAAAATTTTTAGAGCTCTTGTTTACCGGCTGGAAGAGCAAACGCGAAAATCTAAAAATAGCACAGGCATATCACGAGCGCTGGCAATTGGTCTCGGCTCTGAACTTCGTTTTTAGCTGTCGACAATGTTAATTTTTCAGCCTCAGCCAAATTAGTAAATTTTTAGTTTCTGAGCATTCATGCCCTTTCAGAGAATGTGCCTGCTATGACACTTCTTAACCACGTTTGCCTTCACACTAACAAATGCATGTAAAAAATGAGAAAAATGCGAAAAAGGGTATTTTGCTATCGACTCCCAATTTGTTGAAGGATTTTACCGCATGCCAGGGATGTCCAGGCCCATTGCTCATCTGGCTCTTTTTGTTTTTGTAATGGCTCTTAGGCATAGGCAGCGATGCGCGTGTACATGCACGGCCCTAACTGTATATCACCCAGTGCCAATGCAAATTACAAAAACAATTTCGAGCGTTGTCTCACTTACTCTCTGTTACTCTCTTTGCTCTCTGATCTCGTGTGCACAAAAACAACCCTTGCGTATATTTGTTGTTGGCCCACAGATATTCAATGTAATTTGTTGTTGCTTTTCGTTTGAGCATGCACTCACAAAAATCGGTATGAGATTCTTTCGCTATTTTTTAGGAAACTTGTTAAATGGGACTTTTGAGGCGTTGCTTGCAAACAATAACTACTTATGGCCCTGTACCTTTCGGTACAAAGGGTATACTAGATTTATGCAATGTATATAACAGACAGATGGTGGCTATAGGTAAAAACATATGAATGGAATATATATTTTTTGAAAATCCGGTGGTAATAAAACAAACTTACACGTGACCATCATAAATAGATATTTTTCGGGAAATCCCTTGGAAGAAATTCGCACTTGTATACAATCTTTTTTCTAGTAGTAACAAATGTTAACAGGTACCAAAGGGTGTTTTGCATCCATTGACCAAGTTTATTAACTTTGCAATTTTTACGCCCCTACCTGTGCAGGTAAAGAGTTACATTGTAATATCTTTCAATTTTACTTTTTAAATCATTTTTATACTGATATTTCCCTAATTTTTCAAATACCCCTTACTCCACAGCGAAATTATGCGAGTTTTATCTATTTTTGGAAGCACATATATTTGTGAATGTGCGTTTTCAAGCTTAAAATTAATTAAAAATAAACTGAGAAATCGATTAACAATCGAACATTTGGAGGCATTATTAAAACTATCATTAACTAAAATAAATATTGATATTGACCAATTTTTAAGTTCTTTATAAGTATACATATGTATGTACCATAACTTTTTTTTCATTATTTTTTACCACTCTTATAAGAATGCACATACAATTTCTTACAGTGCACTCAATAAACCGTAATAACTGTTTACTTTAAATGTGTTAGTGTTTTTCTTTATATGTATTGGTTTTTGCTCTTCCATAAGCAGTGTTTGGACATCCCTGCCGCATGCATACACAAACATGTGCTTGTGTGTGCACATCTGATGCAGTTAATGATAGAGAGGGTTAGCACAGGTCCTTTTATTTCCCACAGAAGGCAGCAAATTATTTTTAATAATTAATTAATTATTTTTCATAAAAATGATTTCTCTAAATCTAATTTCGGTAGGCTTTACACCTTCCGATTCTTTAGTGGAAGTATTCAAAAGACATATTATTATTACAGTTGCTTTAAGAAATAATCAGAGAAATTACAAATAAATCAACATATCATTCACCTTTGCCATACTACGACTCCCGAATTGTTCTTTGGTGATTGCAGATACCACAAAAATAAAATAGAATTTTTATTTAATAAGCACTGTAAATGGAAGGTACAAAAAGGCAGCACCAGCCAACGCAAAATAAACATTTTTTCTACTTAATAAAACAATAAAGCCTATAAAATCAAAAATTAAAAATGTAAAACCGAACAAAAAATATAAAAAATAAAAAAAAAAAATTTGTTAACAATTCCGAACTCTGGAGTTGAACTCAAAATAATTTCACGCCATTCAGGCACGCATACCACTGACCCATCAACACTAACTCGGAATCTGTGTTAAAATTAGTCTCTTGAACATTGGGTAGGACACCAACTTTGCAAATTAACGGAGTCTGCATGTTCTAAAAATAGAACCAACATTTGGCTTCGTTTAGTGCCGCCCTCCCGTTTCGACAAACGGAGCCTGCGTGTTCTAAAAATAGAACCAACATTTCGCTTCGTTTGCTGCTGACCGCCGGTACTAACAAGCCATAAACTGAATTTGAGCGAGATGCGCATTCTATGTACATATGTATGTAGTTCTATATTCTTTGCCTATACACAAGAACGGAGACAAACGCAAGTGCGAAAATTATAAGCCGATCACTCAGCTAAATACAAGCTACAAAATTATTTCCAACATACTATACAAAAAACTTCAATCCTATGCTAGTAAAATAACTGGTAGATATCAAACTGGCGAAAATCAAGAAACAACATATCACCCTTTAGTTGATTTCAAAATGGCACTGGTCATAAATGAACAAAAAACCAAAATTTTGATATCAACGACCTCATTTTTTTAAGGCATCTGCGACAACGGATTTTGGCGAAAACCCTACAATTACGAGCTTCGGGAACCCAGTGGCATCTACGGCAATTACAATACATAAGTGGTGGTGGGCTGGCCACATAATAAGAGCGTCGTGGCCGTCCAAATTTACGATGGCCCGATAGCGTGGACGTCGATGCTGCGTGCCTCGGGATACGTTGTTGGAGGACACAAGCCAGAGATAGAGACGGATGAAGGCAACAACTGGTGCGAGCGAAGACCCTTAATGGGTTGTCCAGCTAATAATAATAATATATATCATAAATTTATTTATAGTGTCGGAAAAAAAAGGGATAGAGAGAGAAAAGCAAAGAAAACTCGAAACTTTTGATTCGTGGAAACGTTTGCCTATCATTTCGTTCGCGTTTAGTTTTGGTTTTGCTCTCGAACAAAACGATTAAAAAAATGAAAAGTTTGCGGGCTTGGACGAATCATTCGTGAAACGTTTGAATTTTCATTTGTTTTCGTACTCTGATTATAACTGAAACAAAAAAATGACATGGACATTATTATTACATACAAATACTCTTCAAGAAACCGATTGACAAGGTGAAAGCTTTTGCTTTTATACTAGCTCCATCTAGCGTCTGCTTTCAAGGACGTGCTATTGGTGAATAAACAGCTGCATTGTGCAAATACTTAGATTTACCAACACTGTCGAAGTCAGTTTGGTTTCCTGCACGGACTTAGTTAGTTAAGAGTTTCTGTCGTGTTTGTTCTTGTTTGAGGAAATTCGGAAACTTATAATAGTAAATATAATGCGAATTTTTTTTAAGCCTTAGTGAAAGGGTGCTGCCTAATTTTATTCATGGTAACCATCAGTGAATTATCGACTTTATTTAAAGTTATTTTATAAAAAGTAATACATAACTTGCAAATCGATAATAGAATGTCAAAATGTTTTACTTCATTTTGAACATAGCAAAATAACACGAAGAACACTTTTTTTATTACCTACTTTACCTAACTAATACAATCTACATTTTAAATAAGCGTAAATGAAGCTAGAGATTAAACTTAAATTGTCTCAATTCATACTTACATACATATGTATTTGATTTTTCTTTTCAATACCAAAATCCCGTTTGCAAGAGGGTTTTTACTGTGTTCTTCGGTGTTCTTAAAGTTTGCAAGCAAATAATTTATAGTACATACATACATGTAGATACATACATAAACTTGCATGAATGTACATATACATATGTATACTTAAGTCCAACGGGATTTCGCAATTGCCGGTGCCGCTAGCCGCTAGGTGCCTACCATTTGCCATTGAAAAAGTATTGCTTACTCTTATTTGTTCGAAGCTTAATATGCTCATCCTGTTATGTTTGCTCTTTTCAACAACTACTGGCGTCGTCGCGACGCCTCCTTTTGTCTGCTTGTAAATATGTATTTGTATTTATAAACACATACATGTGTATATTTGTATGTACAAACATATATGTATGTATGTACATACATACATATGTGTATGAACATCTACCACACAGCTATGGGTTTGATAATAAACGAAACAAGAACAAGGCGTTAATTTAATTAATTAATTTTAATTTTGTTTTCCTGTGTGTTGCCTACACACATGCGTGCATTCATAACATGACATGCATGAAGTACATACAGACATGCTGACATTGCATATACATATTTACATACATACCTATGTACATAGACGTGCGCTTACCTGTCGTCTGTCAATGATTGTCGTTTAATGAACCTGCTTACACACATAGGTACATACATGTATGAATTATATTTATGTACATAGGAATATGTACATATTTACGCACAAGAAAATAAATTATTAATTCATTTATTTAAATACCCAAAGCAATCATAAAATAAAAACTAATTTACCGTATATATCAGCTTTTTCTAAACGGGCTTAGGGAAATTTTATTAAAACCCTATACCTTCACATTGCAATTCAATTAGGAATATTGCTTAGGTTCTGAAAAAAAATTTTGATTGTCTTTGGTTACGGTATTTTAATATCAAACAAAAAACAAACGAATTTTGCACGAAAAACATTTTTTGACCGATGTGGGGGACTATTTTGTTTAAATTTTGTACATTTCTTGAAAACTTTAAAAAAAACTTTGCACAAAAATCGATTTCTTAGCTATGGATATAGGACTATAAAACCCGGTATAAAAAAAATTTAACCATGTCTACCGTTAGATATTAAGGGATTTAATGTGAAAGTTTGGTTGCTCTGGCTATTACCATCTCTGAGATCTAGAGTAGTGGTCGGCAAGAAATGCACTCATTATACCCTGTACCTATAGGTACAAAGGGTATACTAGATTTGTGCAGTGTATGTAACGGACAGAAGGAGGCGTGGCAGACCCCAAGTCCTTTACACCATGAGTCATGTCCGTCCGTCCGTCTGTCCGTCTGTATGAACACCTAGACTTCGGAGACTATAAGAGCTAGAGAACTCTAATAGCTGGTGCGCATACTTCCTCAGAAGATAAAGTTTGTTGAATCATGTCAATATCTTCCCCCGTTCCCCAGCAGTAGATTTTTGCGGTTTTTAGCCACACCGCTTAATATTTGTATTTGAAATTTAACACAGCAATGCACTGTGGTTACATTGTACAAATTTCACCTCCCCTTGCCACTAACTGCGTCAATATTTGACTCTTCGTAATTATGGTTACAAGTGACCATAAGGTAAGCTGATTCATGTGGCTCTAATGAAAAAATCCACATTCAAATTTTATCGATGCGGACCCCCACCCCCCGCAATTGATTAACCGTGTTTTCTCCCACACCCCTCAACATATCAACTTGAAACTTACCCCATAAACTTAAAATAGCTTCTTTGACGTAACTTTTTATGAAAATCGGTACAAATTTACGGAACTTATAGGTATAAATATCGTTTTGCACCAAAAAAAAAATGTTTACAATTGGAAAGTTCTTAGAAGAAATATGCAGGAAAAAAATTTTTTGCGAGAAAAAAGGTACAGGGTATTACACTGTCGGGCACTGCCTCGACTGTATTACATTTTTATGCCCTGTACCGTATGGTACAAAGGGTATATTAAGTTTGTGCAAGCCGAAAATGTATGTAACATACAGAAGGAAACGTCGGAGACCCTACAAGGTTACCTAAAGTATGATCAGAGTGACTAGATAAGTCGATATACCGATGTCCGTCTGTCTGTCTGTCCGTCCGTATGAACGCCTAGATCTCAGAGATGGTAAGAGCTACAGCAACCAAACTTTCAGATTAGATCCCTTATTATTCCATAGGAGACAAGTTTATTTTATTATTCTGATATCCGGGTTACATTATATAGCTCCGATAGGGATGTTTTAGAGGACCTCGAAATAAACCAAAAGTTTTAGATGGATAATTCGTTTGTTTATAAAAATATCGTAACCAAATTCGGCATTCGCGAGTTTTTAATAGTTCCCAAGCACTGTACCAAATTTGATCAAAATCGGTTGACTATATCATATAGCCCCCATAGGGCCAATCGGTCAAAAAAAACGTTTTTTGTACAAAATTTGTTGTGCTTCGTTTGTTTATGAAGATATCGTAACCGAATTTGGCATTTGGAAGTTTTTTAGAGTACCCAAGCACTTTACACATTTTAATCAAAATCGGTTGACTATATCATATAGCTCCCATAGGACCAATCGGTAAAAAAAGGTTGTTTATGAAGGTATCGTAATCTAATTTGGCAATCAAATGTATTTTGGTGTAATTAAGCAATATACCGGATTTTATTGCAGGCTAGTGGTATGTAACATACAGAAGGAGAGCCCCCAAAATTTATCTAAAGTATGATCAGGGTGACTAGAAAAGTCGATATACCCAAGTCCGTCTGCCCATATGAACGCCTAGATCTCAGAGATGGTAAGAGCTGGAACAACCAAACTTTTCTCATATTTGTACAGAATTGCAATTATTCACACAGAAAAAACACTTGCGTAAAGATACAGTGAAAAATATTGTTGTATATGTAAGGGGTACGTTTATGCGACACGAGTTATCTTTCGCTTAGTTTGTAGTGGACGAAACTTTCGCAATCTGAATTATTAACGATCTTTCCTTTAGAGCAAAATAGTTCTTTTGCGACTCTTTAACGATATCGCCAAGGCAACTAGAGGTAGGTATGTACCGATGATAGTCTTATGCATTGCTTTTTCACAGTAAAATTATATACACCTAATTCTGTTTTTACACGGTAGATACGTTCCAGAAAATACCGTGTAAAGTAAAGAAATTAAGTAAACCCTTAAACTGTTATGAAAATAAATTAGAAAAGGGAATCCCTTCCTAAATTTTTAAGAGACTAGATTAATAATAATCCTGCTAAATTGAATGAAATTGTTTAAAAAAAATTTTTCTAGGCCGTGTTATTTTAAACCCGTGTAAAAACAGAATTGGGTGTATTTTTGTCAAGTATAAAAACCTTAAGTAATCAAAACAAAATGAATAATTAGTGAATACAAGTAAATGTAATAAGAAAGGATTGTTTACAAAAAAAATGGCAAAAATATCCCCTTACCTCCTTAAGGTATTAGGTCCTCGGTAAGCTTAAACAAGGGCAATTTACTTACCATCTTGCTAAATTTTGATTTGAAAATAAAGCTTTCACTTTATGTGCCATTTTGTTATTACGACACTATAGTGTTGTTTTTTATACCCTGTACCGTATGGTACAAAGGGTATATTGTGTTTGTGCAAGCCGAAAATGTATGTAACGTACAGAAGGAGAAGTCGGAGACCCCCCAAAGTTACCTAAAGTATGATCAGAGTGATTAGAGAAGTCGATATACCCATATCCGTCTGTCCGTCTGACCGTCTGTCCGTCTGTCCGTATGAACGCCTAGATCTCAGAGATGGTAAGAGCTAGAGCAACCAAACTTTCAGATAAGATCCCTTATTAATCCATAGGAGACAAGTTTATTTTATTTTTTTGATATCGGGACTACATTATATAGCTCCCATAGGGGTGTTTCAGAGGACCTCGAAAAAAAGCAAAAGTTTTCGATGGATAATTCGTTTGATTATGAAGATATCATAACCAAATTTGGCAATCAGAAGTTTTTTAGAAACCCCCAGCACAGTACCAAATTTTATCAAAATCGGTTGACTATATCATATAGGTCCCATAGGATCGATCGGTCGAAAATTTGTTTTTTGTACAAAATTCGTTGTGTTTCGTTTGTTTGTGAAGATATTGTAACCAAATTTGGCATTCGGAAGTTTTTTAGAGTTCCCAAGTACTATACCAAATTTGATCAAAATCGGTTGACTATATCATATAGCTCCCATAGGACCAATCGGTCAAAAACACTTTTTTTGCACAAAATTCGTTGTGTTTCGTTTATTTGTGAACATACCGTAACCACATTTGGCATTAAGAAGTTTTTTAGAGTTCCCAAGCACTGTACCAAATTTGATCAAAATAGGTTAACTATATCATATAGCTCCCATAGGATCGATCGGTCGAAAAAAACGCTTTTTGTACAAAATTGGTTGTGTTTCGTTTGTTTGTGAAGATATTGTAACCAAATTTGGCATTCAGAAGTTTTTTACAGATCTTCAACACTGTACCAAATTTTATCAAAATCGGTTGACTATATCATATAGCTCCCATAGGGCCGATCGGTCGAAAAAAAGTTTTTGATTAAAAATTCGTCTGTTTTCGGTTGTTTATGAAGGTATCATAATCTAATTTGGCAATCAAATGTCTTTTGGTGTTCGTAAGCAATTTACCGGATTTTATTGCAAGCAGTGGTACAGGGTATCCCAAAGTCGTCCGCGCACGACTTTAACGTACGCCATCTTTTTATTTAATTTTGCGAAGTTTTTAAATTTTATGAATTGCAGTTTTCTTATTTAAAATCGCCAATCCAGGCTGTTGAGCTGTAGAAAAGGAGCGTATTAGCACAACTCAATTACATTTCGTTTTGTTATTAACTCTCAAAAAAAAGTTATTTTTACGATATCTTCGAAAAGTTTTTAAAGTGTTGTATTGACACCCCCACGCGTTTAATAAATTTTTTTTTTTTTTTTTAATGATTTTTTTTTTACAAACAGGTATAATAAATATACAAATGCAGCGGTATTTAATAAAACTAATCACTGTCTCTAGAGCCCTCGTGACAAAAATTCTGATATATAATCTGAATATATATAATTGTAATTTTCAAAGATATAAGTAAATCATTATTTATTTATGAAAAACAATTTCGGTCAAATGACCACCATGGCTGACTTGGCAGTAGCCAATTCGATCCACCCAATTTTTTAGTACATTTTCGATTGTTTCAGGCCTTATGTCAGCAATAGCAGCTTAAATTTCGTGCATGGCTTTAGCTGGTGCACCAATTGAACTTTATATGGCTTCATGGCAATGTCTTTATGCAAAACTCGCATCAAAGAAGTGCGTGAATTGTCCAATAGTTGAGAACGATGACGAGTTGATGTTGTTGGGTGTTCACGCACACTTTCAGCAACAGCAGCAATGTTTGCGTTTCAACGCACCGGACGAGTACGTACACGGGTTGGTTTATCCACCAACATTGCAGTTTCACGAACTTGCTTTACGAATTGATTCACAAATTGGCTTTTTTTGAAGATTTTTTGTCAATTTTTTTTTTTAAATTTTTCACAGTTTGAATTGAAGAGTCACCACTTTGGAAATAAGTTTTTAATATTCAAGCGAATAGCGCACCATTTCGTAAATGTCAGAGTTTTTACTAAATATATGTTACTTCCCGAATGACATTTGACATTTTTAAAGTGAATAATTTCAAGTTCAAATTCCAAACACTAGATGGACCACCGTATATAACAAAAATTTTTAAATGAAAAAGATTATAAAATGTACATAAGTATTTATAGCGGGGAAAAACATTATATTTAATAGAAAAAATGGCGTGGGGTGCAATTTACTATATTTGCATAATGACTTTCATTTTATAAATAGCTACTACTGAAATAATGGTAACATTTAATATTAAGCACCGCACGCTTTTTTTTACTATAATTGAATTATTTTATTAACAATTTGATTTCTAATTAAATCTTATTCCAAATTAATTAGTCGTAATTGATGGTCGGAATTTTCTATTGCTGTAATACAAACTCTTGATACATCAAAATTATTTGCTAGTTTTTAGTTCGCTTTACTATTAAGCGTGTTTTTTAGTTTTCTTAAACTATAACTATTTTAAACTATACCACTAGTTGCAATTAAGTCCGATATATTGCTTAAGCACTCTAAAAGACAATTGATTGCCAAATTTGGGTACGATATCTTCATAAACAAACGAAACAAAACGAATTTTATGCAAAAAACGTTTTTTTGACCGATTGGTCCTATGGGAGCTAGCTATATTATACAGTCATTCGATTTTGATCAAATTTAGTAAATTAGCACTCTAAAAAACGTCCAATTGCCGAATTTGGTTACGATATCTTCATAAACAAACGAATTATTTATCTAAAACTTTGTGGGTTTTTCGAGGTCCTCTGAAACACCCCTATGGAAGCTATATAATATATCCCCGATATCCAAAATATAAAATAAACTTGCATCCCCTGACATAATAACGCATCTAATCTGAGAATTTGGTTGCTCTAGCTCTTACCATCTCTGAGATCTAGGCGTTCATACAGACAGACAGACGGACATGGGTATATCGACTTCTCTATTCACTCCGATCATACTTTAGGTAACTTTGGGGGGTCTGCAACGTCTCCGTCTGTATGTTACATACATTTTCGGGTTGCAGAAACTTAATATACCCTTTGTACCATACGGTACAGGGTATAAATATAGTGCTGAATATTAAATGTTACAATTATTTCCGTAGTAGCTATTTATATAATTAAAGTCATTATGAAAATATAGTAAATTGCATTCTATAATTGAATTATTTTATTAATAATTTAATTTCTAATTTAATCTTGTTCCAAATAAATTAGTCGTAATTGATTGTCGGAATTTTCTATTGCTGTAATACAAACTCTTGATACATCAAAATTATTTTCTAGTTTTTAGTTCGGTTTACTATTAAAGAGTTTTTTTTATTTTTTTAAACTATAATTTTTTATATTAAGACTAAAAACAAACATGGATTTTTGTCAACAAGCCTACTAAATATTTTGAAAAACTGTTGCATACTTTTAGTGTACATTTTATATTTTAAATCCTGATGATCCTAGTCAGGACATTAGAACAAAGTTATTAAATAATTGTATTGTCATCAGTCCTTGACGCCTGTGCAAATTTTCAAGATGATCAGACTTCTTGAAATTGGTGAAAATTAAGCTGAAAGATTTTGTTACATACATACAGGTGAAGCTAATAAAAGCATGTTAAAAACCCAAGTTTTTCCTTAAAAATAACGTATTTTTTTTCACAGACATGAATCAAATTACAAAATGCTACGATCGTGAGCAAGAAAATATGGTTGGCTACGAAAGACAATTTGGGGACACTTAAAGACTTTTGATCAGCAAACACCAGATGCATTGACATGCACAAAATTCACAAATCAGTAAATTTGACAATTTTGTATTTTAATACCTCAATTGAAAGGCAATCGCACGCATGACTTTTGACATACACCCCAACTTGCGGAAGCATAAGGAGGAGAACCCCTCGGGCAGATGTTTTTACAATTGTTCCTGTTTTTGCTGCCGGCAGGGATGCTGCATCGTCACCCTTTGCTGTTGCTGCTACTGTGGTCTTGGATGTCTTACGTCGCGTTCCGGCTATGTAAAACATCCGAAGGGCGACAAGCGATTAAGCGATTGGAGTAGTTTTCTGTGGCAAATACTAAAAACGGCAAGCCAGTTTACCCAGTGGACGGCTGCCCTAGCCATTCCGCTAATTGTATGGCTTCAAACATTCTTAGCAAGTTCCACAATTTTCAATACTATGAGTCAGCCAGTCTCGTCTAATGGCGGCCGTACACATACAAATCCAACTGTGTTAACGCCAGCTACCACTACAGCGAGTACGAACTCTGATGTTAAATTGAAGGAACCGTACGGTCACACATCGTACGATATCGCTAACGATCAGCAACTGAAGACAAACAGCTTATGCAAAATGTTTTGCAACAATCGAAAGCGTCAACGAAGACGTCGCCGCAGGCGCCGACGTAGACGACGAAGGCACTGCAACAGTGATGGTGGAACCGATAGTAACAAACAGCACCAGCACCTACAAGAGAACGTTTTTCAACTAAGTAGGCGTCACAACCAGGCCCGGTATCAGAGTTACGGCCAAATCTGGTGGATTAACTTACTCTTTCCGTTAAAAACTTTGAGTGCATTCAGTTGTGCTTTACCAGTACCAAGTACCGACGAGAGTGCAGAATTGTCACTGTCACCTTGTTCAACTTCCAGCACGACCCGTCATTGTTCCAAGACAAAACGTAGCCGTACAAATCTTTTGTGGCTTCTGATTGGGCTAGTCTGGTTTGAGGTGAAGCTGATTAATGGTAATGCCATTGCCAGTGGCTATGTCTCCAATCTTGTAACTCAGAAAAGTTGTTCACTATGTCAGCTCGGCGAAGGCGGTTTTTACAGTGACAAGGGTGAGTTTTTAAACCGCATATCTATACTTGTTTAACTTCAATGACTATAACAATAAACTGAAAAATTAATCCAAATAAAAAGTTAACGCACGTTAAAGTCGTGCGAGGACGACTTTAAAATATGCTTTACCATCACATTGCAATTAACTTCGGTATATTGCCTGGGTTCTCCAAAAAACTTTTGAATGTCAAATGTGGTTATGATAACTTCAATTATGCCCTGAAAACGTTTTCTTTTTAATTCATTAAAAATTGTGATAAAAAGAAAAAATAAATTAGTCTACAAGCTGGTAGAGCATTATGCTACGCTACCTCGTTTGGTTACGGAATTAGTCTGATAGCCACTTGTGGGGATATCTCCTGTGCTATACCCTCCGTTCAAAAGCAGTTCGTATTTCCGTTGTTCTGCGATTGACCTGCTCAATGTCATCATGTTTTTCATGAAAACCGAATTGATGAGCTGGAATCTGCTCAGGCGAGGGATGATGTTCGTCAAAAGACATTTTTCAAACAGTTTTGACAGACAAGATAAGAGGCTGCTATGCCTATACGACAAAGGAACAGTATGATCTTTTGCAGGTTTCGGTATTTGTAATGATCTACTTATTCCCTTTCTCTGGAAAGTAGTAAATTCTTGTCATCGTTGAAGAGTTGACAGACGTTGCAGTTAGAACAGTATGGAAGCTCAAACATTATGGAGTTAAGAGGTGGCTTTTTTGGTTTGAGTTGCTCTATAATAATGTTGGCGATCTCATTTGGCCGGAATCCAAATGGCTCATTTTGTGTTTGGCTGCCAACTGGTGGGGACAGTAGCATAAACGTATTTGTTGCCGGAGTTGGGTGAAACACATTTTGTAGGTGGGCAGCAAATGCATGTTCGTTTTGTTTTGCCTGTTTGATGCAGGCGAAAGAAGATAAAAGAGCATAGGCGAATGATCGATGGATGATACATCCGTCAGTGACTCGGTGTTTATCAGGGTACGTGGGATAGTCTTGGTGACTGCCAAGTCGATCAAGTAAGTTTCTAGGGTCTATTGGCCAGAATGTAAGTCAACTTTCTCTGGGTTTGAACTAAAAAAATAATGATTTTGCTCGAGATGCGCGTTCTATGTGGTTGTACATTCTTTGATAAAACGTATACGTCTCTTCATCTCTTGGGATACCCTGTACCACCACATTATAATCAAATCCAGTATATTACTTTAGAACTCCAAAAGATGTTTGATAGCCAAATTTAGTTACGATATTTTCATAAACAAACAAAAAAAAAAAATGTGGTACAGTCGAGGCGGTGCCCGACAGTGGAATACCCTGTACCTTTTGTGTCAAAAAAATTTTTCCTGCATATTCCATCTAAGAACTTTCCAATTGGAATTTATTTTTTTTTGGTGAAAATCGATATTTATACCTATAAGTTCCCTAAATTTTTACCCATTTTGATGAAACTCGAATGTTACAACAAAGAACTTATTTAAAGTATACGGGGTAAGTTTCAAGTTGGTATGTTGAGGGGTGTGGGAGAAAACACGGTATATGGATTGCGGGGGGTGGGGGGATCGCATCGATAAAATTTCGATGTGGATTTGTTCATTAGAGCCACATGAATGAGCTTACCAAAAATTGTGATTCTAGGTCACTTGTAGCCATAATTGCGTAGAGTCAAATATTGACGCAGGGTATTGGCAAGGGGAGGTGAAATTTGCACATTTTTATACCCTGTACCGTATGGTACAAAGGGCATATTGTGTTTGTGCAAGCCGAAAATGTATGTAACGTACAGAAGGAGAAGTCGGAGACCCCCCAAAGTTACCTAAAGTATGATCAGAGTGACTAGAGAAGTCGATATACCCATGTCCATCTGTCCGTCTGTCCGTATGAACGCCTAGATCTCAGAGATGGTAAGAGCTAGAGCAACCAAACTTTCAGATAAGATCCCTTATTAATCCATAGGAGACAAGTTTATTTTATTTTTTTGATATCGGGACTACATTATATAGCTCCCATAGGGGTGTTTCAGAGGACCTCGAAAAAAAGCAAAAGTTTTAGATGGATAATTCGTTTGCTTATGAAGATATCATAACCAAATTTGGCAATCGGAAGTTTTTTAGAAACCCCCAGCACTGTACCAAATTTTATCAAAATCGGTTGACTATATCATATAGGTCCCATAGGATCGATCGGTCGAAAATTTGTTTTTTGTACAAAATTCGTTGTGTTTCGTTTGTTTGTGAAGATATTTTAACCAAATTTGGCATTAAGAAGTTTTTTAGAGTTCCCAAGTACTATACCAAATTTGATCAAAATCGGTTGACTATATCATATAGCTCCCATAGGACCAATCGGTCAAAAAATCGTGATTTTTACAAAATTCGTTGTGTTTCGTTTATTTGTGAACATACCGTAACCACATTTGGCATTAAGAAGTTTTTAGAGTTATCAAGCACTATACCAAATTTGATCAAAATCAGTTGACTATATTATATAGCTCCCATAGGGCCAATCGGTCAAAAAAACGTTTTTTGCACAAAATTCGTTGTGTTTCGTTTGTTTGTGAAGATATTGTAACCAAATTTGGCATTCAGAAGTTTTTTTGAGATCTTCAACACTGTACCAAATTTTATCAAAATCGGTTGACTATATCTCATAGCTCCCATAGGGCCGATCGGTCTGTTTTTGGTTGTTTATGACGGTATCATAATCTAATTTGGCAATCAAATGTCTTTTGGTGTTCTTAAGCAATTTACCGGATTTTATTGCAAGCAGTGGTACAGGGTATCCCAAAGTCGTCCGCGCCCGACTTTAACGTACGCCATCTTTTACTATAACTTCTGTTGTATTTGTCCGATTTTGTTAATTTTTTTACACATAGATGCATGTAACTACAACGCATCGCTCTGTTAAATTTCAGATGAAAATACTAAACGGTGTGGCTAAAAACCGCGAAACTCTACTGCGGGGGAACGGGGGAAGATATTGACATGATTCAACAAACGTCATCTTCTTAGGACCAGCTGGTAAAGTTTCGTGTCTCTAGCTATTATAGTCTCCGAGATCTAGGCGTTCATACGGACTGATAGACGGACGGACGGGCATGGCTCAATCGCTACCCGAGGTTATGATAAGCATTTTGGTATAAAGGACTTGGGGTCTGCCACGCCTCCTTCTGTCCGTTACATACATTGCACATATCTAGTATACCCTTTGTACCTATAGGTACAGGGTATAAAAATCGGGCGCGGACGATCCTGTACCACCACATTACAATTAAATCCGGTAATACCGGGATGCGCGATACCGATCCGATATTTTGAATATCGAGAATATCGAAGTCGATACTGAATATTCGATACCGATTTTTTGGTTCTCGATTAATCGTCGATCCGATACCAATTTGCTTAGTATCGGTATCTAGCCATTTTACATTTGTCGCTTGAAATTTCTTTGGCAAAAAGTTCCTTTATGGGGTTGCCCATGCGATTTTCTGGTCTGGCTGGCGCCACTTGCAAAATTTGGTACATAACAAGGACATGTAACACACGTAAAAACACTTGAGAAATCTTTAAAGATACAGTGTACTGTTATTTTTAGATAATAATTTTTTTGTTAGTTAAATATAAGCTTTTTATGGAACTACACTAATAAACAATCAACAAAAAAAAAACTATGCGAAAAAAATTCACGTGCAGTACAAGCACGCGTTAGAAGTAAAACTCTACGCTGTTTTTTTTTTTCTTTTGTTTAGCCGTCTTAACATTACTTTGGAGTTCAAACGGTGTCTTAACAATCAATTATGTATTATAATAATAATGAAAGTGAAGGAATTCTCGTTCCAGAGAGATATCTGATATATGTATGTGATGTCAATTTTTGTTAAATGTATAGCAAAAAGATAGAACACGTCAAATTATAATTTCTATGCATATTTTATTTTTTCTGAAGTAGCATTTTTACAGTTGTATATTAAAGGTGTTGGATTAACTAATATTTTTTAGTTAATTGTTTTTATATAAACGAAATGAAACGAACGTATTTATAAACGTTATACATTTTATTGTATTGTTGTTGTCACGCAATCGTGTAAGTTAAGTTACAGCGACGGCACAGAACCTAACAACCGTATGTTTAGCAAAAACTAATTTGATCTTGGAACGCTGACGGCAATGCAAGGGCCCAGCGCTGCCAAGAATCGTACATATTATAATACATTAATAAATGTAATTAAATTGATAACTATTATATTGCAGTAACCAATTAGATAAACAGTTATGCATAATGCTAGTTAAGAGTAATTAGTTGCACAATTTAAGAGCTTTTGTTTGTTTATGTTATGTTATGTTATGTTATAATATGTTTGACCTGCTTTTATTGGGAAGCTGCTGCTCCCGACAAAAGGTAACAAAGATAAATTGTCTAAATTACGTTACAAAATTACAAGTTATTGTTTGTTTATTGTTGTTTTTTGTTTCTTTACTTTAATGCCTTGCCTTTAGGTTTTATAACGGCTTTCAAGCGATGCCTCATATTTTTTAAGGATCTATTGGTCACCTGGGGGTCAATCTTCAATTCCTTTGGTGTTATTTTGTTTAATCAAATGTCAAGGGTATGTTAGTACGGAGACTGGAGTAGAGTTTACAGTTGTTTGCAAATTCATAAAAAACCTGCATTGCCAAAGATTTTAACTACTCTAGATCAGCGAAATCTGATAGGAGCTGTACTTAAAACTTCAAAAATGTCCATGCCAGTAGTAGATTAATATGTGAAGAAGCATTGTAATACAAAATTTTGACTCAAAAAGTACGCTATGGAAAATACAATGCTATGTTTCGTATGCTATATGCAAATTGCAAAGCACTAATTTTCGTTGCTAATGAAAACCAATAGCTAGAATTCACCAAACACCAAGCAAAAATACGAGCTGGCACCAAGGTATACTTATTTAAGGTAGCATACTCCCGCCGAAGGCTCTCAACGAAAGTTACCAATTTTTAGTTTCGTTGCGACTGCGCGTGAGTAGAGTTGTTTTCACGCATATTATTTTAATGTGTTTGCGTTCTCTCTCTATTTTTCTTGCTCTCAGTAAAATTGGTGACGACGCCGGCAGCATTACTCTACCTTAAATAAGTATACCTTGAGCTGGCACACAAGCTAATGACAAACACTGGCTTGTATGTATGTATAGCGCTGTGTTGTATTCACGCAATGCATACAAAAACAATTCTTTCGTTTACACACATACACATGTGCTGCGTGCTTTAGCTGACCAGCCGCGGCCGCTTTACTCCCCTCTCTATTCCATGACCGCGGCTCGCTCTCTCAACAAGCGCCGAACGTCAGCGTCGCAATGCGAAAGAGAATATCAAAAGCAGCTAACGTTTTTTTCGTCTAACAAAATTTCAAAGTTACTCCCATAGAAATTCACATTCAGTGTGCCCAACAATGCCCAAAAATGCACAATGCCGCCTAAAAAGTTTTACTTCAAAAAGAAAAAGAATTAGACAATGTAACTGTCGTGCAATGCTGCTTGGCTTTGTTGTTCGTGCAACTCTCACCTCCCCCGCACCAACTTCAACATCGTTCTTTGCGCAGCGCGATCTTATTTTGTAGCCAACCACCAAACAACACCAAGGCCACGGCATTGCTGTGAGAGTAACAAAAAGTGAGAGAGAGAGAAGCAAGCAAAAATACAAGCTGGCACACAAGCTAATGGCAAACACTGGCACTTGTATGTATGCATGCATGTATGTCGCTGTGTTGTATTCACGCAATGCATACAAAAACAATTCTTTCGTTTGCACACATACACATGTGCTGCGTGCTTTAGCTAACTTTACAAAATTTCAAATTTACTCCCTACGAAAAGTCGCAATGCCGCACAGCTGGCACACAAGCTAATGGCTAGCACTGGCACTTGTATGTATGCATGCATGTACATATGTCGCTGTGTTGTATTCACGCAATGCATACAAAAACAATTCTTTCGTTTGCACACATACACATGTGCTGCGTGCTTTAGCTAACTTTACAAAATTTCAAATTTACTCCCTACGAAAAGTCACAATGCCGCCTAAAAAGTTTGCTCTCTCAACAAGAAACGAAGTCATGACTCATGACCACGTCGCAATGCGAATGAGAACATCAAAAGCAGCTAACGTTTTTTGGGTTAATAAAATTTCAAAGTTACTCCCATAGAAAAATGCCCAACAAATCCAAAAATGCATAACGCCGCCTAAAAAGTTTTACTTCAAAAATTGAATAAGAAAAGTGTATAGCATTCTCAGTTTGATTTTATAACCACTATCTCAATTTATTATGAAAATTAGAAAATTTTTGTTTCTTTGTCGAGCCTCCATTTTGTTTAATTCTGTATTTGAAATAACATCAAAAATTCGATACCGATACCGTCGATATCGATTTCTTATTTGGGAGAATCGAATCGAATCAATATCGAGTTTTTTGGAATACTCAATACTTCGATTCGATTTTTTTTTTCGGTATCGAACATCCCGGACCGGTATATTGCTTAAGAACTCCAAACGACATTTGATTGGCAAATTCGGTTTCGATAGTTTCATAAATAATCTAAAAATAGTCGGTTGACTATATCGCTTATTTTGATCTTTGGTACAGTGCTGGGGAACTCTAAAAAACTGTCAAACACCAAATTTGGTTACTATATCTTCATAAACAAACGAACCACAACGAGTTTTGCACCAAAAACTTTTTTTTGACCGATCGGTCTATGGGGGCTATATGATATAGTCAACCGATTTCGATCAAATTTGGTACAGTGCGTTGGATACATATATTTTCGGCTTGCACAAACATAATAAATAAATATTTTGATTTCATTTTTTTTAATAAAATTCAAAAGTGATTTTATCTTTGCTTAAAAAGGAGGAGGCAAGAAAAAAATAACAATAGGTAACTCCTATATATGAGGAAGTTACGCTTAATTTAGTGACGGCACCTCTAATGGTCGCCATAGTAGACAGTGCCTTGCAATAGTGACAAATAAGCATAACCCCTTGGAAAAATGGATAAAAACTTAAAACTTGTTTTGAAAGACGATTTTGACATGAAAATTTTTAAAAGTATTGGTAAATATCAGGATAGAGTCTCAGAATATTTGAGTTCAAATGTTACAATAATCGGTTTTTGGCAAATACAATTTTTTCCGTACCTTTAAAGATTTTAGGATGTTCCAAAAAGTTGTTGAGCGTAAATTCTCTAAAAATATTTCGGAAAAAGTAAAAGGTTGAAATTTTCAGAGCATCAAATTTGTACGCTATCAGCCGTGCTCCGGAAAACGGATGCGTTTTGAAATCGAATATTTGGTGCTCCCAATTCCACCAAAACGAATTTGGTTTGAAAACGAATGTTTTGTTGCAAGGGGAACTAAAACGGATCGCCAAAACAGGTTTAAAAAAGCACTTATTTTATACTGAAATAAACGAATTTTTTTTTGTGTATGTGTGCGTGAACACATGGCCGATAAGTGCTACAGGGTTCCCGCGTTACAAAAAGAAAGCAAAGCGTGTGGCTAATAGCTAAGTCGTGTTTGATTTGAATATATTGTTGTGACTTCTGCTTGAAGTTGGTCAAAAGTCAAAGATGAGTATATGTTCACTACTCAGGGGTTATTTAATTCAATAATTATTACTTAATTTCACTATTTGACAGTTGGTGTGTGTTTATGAACTTATATATATATATGAATTTAAGAAACGGTTTTAAGCGCGACCAGAGTGCAGTGCGTGTGTAGTGTGCTCAGCCAAAGATCAAAAGGGAATGTGTTAAGAGCGTTTAATCAGCGCTCTCATTCTTTGGATGGTGCTGCTAACTCTTGAAGGTTGTTGGTAGTGCTAACTCTTGTTAGTAATTTAACGATAACGATAAACGTTCGAACATGCCGGCCCCTAAAAATGCTAAAACCAGCATTTTTACTGAAACGAGATAAGTGTTCGTTATGGAATGTAAATGAGTGAACAAAGAATGGTACATTGCTTTAGACTGCGTGGGTAGCGTCAGTATAGGTCGGAATTGGTAATCGGCAGATTTTAGAGATGGAGCGTTTATAAGTTCCGGAAGCAGTTTTGATTGTTGCTACGCGTACCAGGTTATCAGCTCCAGGATGCAATTCAAGAATTCGACCTAATTTCCATTCATTTGGTGCAACGTTGTCATCTTTGATGATGACGAGGTCGTTAACTTGTAGATTTGATTCCTCGTGACGCCATTTGGGACGAGCTTGTAAGTGAGCTAACCAGTCAGTGGTCCAGCGTTTCCAGAAATGTCGCACCATTCTCTGACCTTCTAGATATTGGTCGTTTAATGCCATGTCCTTTGATGTAGGTTCCGGTAGAGCTAACATTGAATCACCAATAAGGAAGTGTGCCGGTGTCAATGCATATGTATTGTTCAAATCAGAAGTTAAAGGGCACAACGGTCGGGAGTTTAAACAAGCCTCAATTTGTACCAGAACTGTTGACAACTGTTCAAAAGTTATGCGT
Organism: Chymomyza fuscimana; assembly: GCA_949987675.1. NCBI lineage: Eukaryota > Metazoa > Arthropoda > Insecta > Diptera > Drosophilidae > Chymomyza > Chymomyza fuscimana. Next base: position 6,344,409 of record OX465092.1, read on the forward strand.
ATGCCTTTAAATGTGCGGAACAAATGTGTCTTGACAGCCTTTACATTCGCTTCCCAAAGTCCTCCAAAATTTGGACTATGTGGGGGGTTAAAATGCCACTGAATATTGCGTGCAGTTAGTTCTGGTAACACTGTGCTAGATATGTCATTGAGAAACTCGCGATTCCACAATTGTAGAGATTTATCAGCGCCGATAAAATTCGTACCACAATCGCTATATATATTTGCGCAAAAACCTCTACGGCCAATGAAACGCTGCAATGCCCAAAGAAAATGTTGGGTGGTTAATCCTGTGACTGCTTCTAAATGAATGGCTTTGGTCGCTAAACATATAAATACCGCAATGTATGCTTTATAGGTTGTATGTCCTCGAAATCGTGATGCCTTGATTTCAAATGCTCCTGTGTAATCTACTCCAGTGTTTATGAAAGCACGCTTCGGTGGGTTTACACGATGTAATGGAAGATCTCCCATAAGCTGCGCAGACGGTTTTGGGCGATGTTTGAAACAAGGGATACATTGACGAAGTATAGTTTTAACGGCTTGTTTGCCGTTGAGGATCCAAAAGGTTTGTTGAATTGTAGCAAGTGTGAGTTGGACACCTCCGTGTAACGTATTAAGATGGGCATTTCGAATGATAAGTTCAGTAAAGTGATGTGATTTTGGCAAAATAATTGGAGTGCGCTGATTTGACGAGACATGAGTCGGCCACGTACCCGCAGAATTTGATGTTCATCTAAAAATGGTGAAAATTGACTCATTTTATTAGAGTTAGGTAAGCATTTTTTTGCTTGTAATTTAGATATTTCAGCGGCAAAGACTTCATGTTGAACCATTCGGACAAGTTGGTAAGAAGCATTTTGATATTCCGTAACAGTTATTGGACCCGGCGTGTGTCACGAGTTGAGCGGCAATTGTGTATGAAGCGTTGCATATATGCTGTGACAAATAAGAGTTTGTTGTATGAAGAGTATAACGTAATAAATGTATCTTGAGTTGTGCAGACGTGTGTTGCTACAGCAGTTAACTTCTGCTCAACTACAGTACTTTCAAGGTTCGGAGTAGCTAGTTCATTGGTTGGCCACTGAGAGTCAGGCTGTGCCAGCCATGTTGGGCCAAACCACCATAGACTATGTGAAGCTAGCTGTGAGGGTGTGAGACCGCGTGTAGCACAGTCAGCTGGATTGTCCTTTGTTGGCACGTGTCGCCATTGGGAAGCATTGCTGTGTTCTAAGATTTTCCCAATTCGATTTGCAACAAAAGTTTTCCAGCGGTTTGGATTTCCATTGAGCCAGTATAGCACGATCGTGGCATCAGACCAGTAATGAACAGAAACTGTGTGATTATATGTGCGAAGTTCCTGGTAGATCCATCTAGACAATTGCGTAGCTAATTGTGCGCCGGAAAGTTCAATTCTAGGTATTGTCATAGGCTTGATGGGTGTCACTCGGCTACGGGATGCGAGCAAATGCGTGTGTATATGACCATCAAGACAGTGTGCTCGTAAGTAAGCACATGCTGCGTATGCCAGCTGTGATCCGTCACAAAATATGTGGAGTTGTAGGGACTTAACATTTGTAAAGTCGAAACCTAGCCAACGAGTTACGTGTACAGCCTCTATGGCTGGCAAATGTGCAATATAATCCTGCCACCGTGCCTGTATTGGTATTGGTAATTCCTCGTCCCAATCCAATGAAGTGGAAGAATCTTGGTCTCGTTGTATGCGGATGGTCCATACTTCTTTGAGGATCGCTTTAGCCACGGTTATGACCGGCGCTATGAATCCCAAGGGATCGTAGAGTCTTGCAACTGTGGATAATAACGATCGTTTAGTAAATGTATTGGGAAACTTGAAGTTAATTTTAAAACCATAAAAGTCTTGCTTGGGATGCCAATACAAACCCAAAGTCTTAATTGAATCGTTGTTGTCAAACTCTAAGATGCTACTGTTTGACAAGTGTGATAAAGGAATGCTGGTGAGAAGGGATGGGTGATTTGATGCATGTCGATACATCGGTACATTTTTTGAATGTCTGCGGCGAAAACGAAACGATGGAGTCTCCAATTCAAAATTACTCCTCCCAAATCGTTTTGAAGAGCTGGGCCAACACAGAGAATATCATTAAGCGATTTTCCGTTGGAGGTTTTACATGATGCATCGTATACCACACGCAGCTTTGTTGTGATGCTTTCTTCTTTGATGACTGCATGATGTGGTAATGTACATGATGCGAAAAATGTTTGCCCTTTTTCATTTGCAACACGGTGCTGGTCTTCAGTACTTGTAGCTTCAGTGATCTGTCCCAGATCGAAGTATTCTTGAATGACTGATGCATACTGATTCTGCAATTCAGGTTTCTTTTGCAATTTTCTGTCTAGCAGATGAAAACGATTTAAAGCTATTTGTCGTGATTTTCCTAATATTTGAGTTGGATCATAAAGCGTTTTCAACGGTAAGCGCACCATGTATTTTCCATTTGGTTGACGTACGTGCGTGCGTTGAAAATGGTTTTCACACCACTGTTCCTCTGCAGTGAGTTGACGTTCGGTACTGATTTGTTCAGTCTCGAAGAATTTTTGTACTAAGGTCTCTAAATTGGTTTGATGACAACGAATGGATACTGTGTGAACCTTCGCTGTTTGTAGTTGTCCAAAAACTATCCATCCCAATTGTGTGCGTTGGGCGACAGTTTGGTCAGGGTTGCCCTTACGTATTTCAGGCATTATAATTTGAGGAATAACGTCCACGCCAATCAGCATATCGATGCGGCTGGGGCGTGTAAACGTGGGATCCGCCAGTTGCAGTCCTTGTAGATGAGTACATGCGTGTACTGCAAGATTTGCCTTTGGTAACTGTGTTGTTAAAGAACGAAGAACAAAGGCTGGATTTACACAAATGTTGAATTCTGAATTAGATAACGAAGTTAACGTAAACATAGTTGTGAATTTGCATTTGTTGTTAGAGGTCGAACCCACTCCGGTGATTTCTGCTCTAGTGCGGTGACGTTGGAGTCCGAGAGACTGCACAACGTTTTCAGTAATAAGAGTGCCTTCGGAACCATGATCGATGAGTGCGCGAACAATAGCCGTTTGGCCTGTGGCAATATTATGTATCCGAACCAAGGCGGTTGCGAGGATCATATTGCGCAAAGGAAGATGAGACGCAGCTGCCGTGACGAGTTGCGCTGTGTTGGCTCCCAACGCCGAGCTAAATGCTGGAGACGATGAGGGCTTGGTGGATGAGCTAATAATCGGAACCTTTTGAGCCGGAAGCTGCGATGAAAAGTTCATATTAGTATCCGCATAATTATTAGTAAAATGTAATAAAGTGTGATGACGTTTACCACAATGTGTGCAGTTCTTGCTGCTGCTACACTGTGAAAGTGAATGTGTTTGACTGAGGCAATTGAGGCATGCATGTATTCGATCAACGATAGATTTTCTAGCAAAACAATCCTTGGCTAGAAAGTCAGGACAACGCCTTAAAATGTGGTTTTCATTGCAATGGGCACAAATTGGAAGATGAGCAGATCCAGTTCCCGTGTGAAAACTGCTACTTTGATGCTTAATGTTGCGTGACTGTTTAGCAGGTTGCCTGTGGGAAGCATTCTGTGGATAGGATTGTCGCAATAGTTGTGGTGACTGGCGATTTTCGAGTAAATCGATACTGACCAGTCGACAGTTCAGAAATTTTTCTAACATCGTAAACGTAGGAATTTCAACTATGCTACCTAGCGAATGCTCCCAGGCTTGGAGTGTTTCTGGCGCAAGTTTCGTGGTGAGGTGATGCATAATCCAGTGGTCACAAGATTGGATAGGAATATTGAGACGCTTAAATTCATTTATACATACGTTGGCAACGTTTAGCATCCGCTTAATTTCGGATGAATTTTCTTTACCTAAAGATTGTATATTGTACAACGCGTTCATGTGATGCATGAACTGCAATCGTGGATTGTTGTAACGAGTAACAATAAGATCCCATGCAAGTTGGTAGTTATCTTCAGTTAAATTCATTTGCTGTACATCTTGATCGCGATCCTTTGGAATAGCCTGCTTCAGAAAGTGGAATTTTTGTATGCTTGAGAGTGCTGCATTGCTATGAATCAGTTGAACAAAAACATCTTGAAAGGCGGGCCAGTCAATAAATTTGCCGGAAAAACTCGGTACAGGCAATTTGGGCAATTGGACTGAAGAGGGAGATGCCGCTGGTAACGCTGTAGAATTATGGACGCCAACAGATTCATTAACCGCTAATGGTGGTATACTGTTATCATACGCTTCTGACAAGGCGCATCCAACAGTAAGGTAATCTTCTTGAAATTTGTCATTAATGTTTTTTGCAAAATAGTCGTGCGAGCGCGGAAAATTGTTGACAATTATCGCTTGATGGTTTTTATTGAATTGCGATGATAATTCGTCCAAGTTTTTTAAACGATACTGACAATATTGTTTGGTTTTTCGGGATGCGCTGTCTTTCTTAAAATTGCTAAAAAGTTGTTTCAATTGTGTAAGGAGATCAAGTTGAAGCGCATAAAGATTATTAGTGTCGTCGAAAATATTTGCACTCGGCTTGGTTGATATTGAATCAGTCTCACTCTTATGCATTGTGACTCTCTTGAGTTATTTTTGGCGAATGTACTCAAACTTTGGACAAACAAGAACACACTCAAACAAACACTCACCCGTTGCTTTTAGTTATAACGGATCCGTCTTGTTATCGTTGATTCTTCTGTGTCCGTTATTCCTTTCACTCTATCGTCTGACCGCTGCCGTCTTGTGCCGTCGTTTTACGTTATTTACGTATGTATTTAGCGTGGGGTACAGCCAGCAAAACGTAATGTATGTAGATATGTTTGTAGAATGTAAGCACTGCACTTCTGGTATATGTTAAATATATATTTATGTAGTTTAGGCTGCACAGCACCAATAGTTAACAAATAATGATGAAATTGAAACTGTTATAGAGTAATTGATTGAATTTGTTCCCCTCATGGGCCACCAAAAATGTTGTGACTTCTGCTTGAAGTTGGTCAAAAGTCAAAGATGAGTATATGTTCACTACTCAGGGGTTATTTAATTCAATAATTATTACTTAATTTCACTATTTGACAGTTGGTGTGTGTTTATGAACTTATATATATATATGAATTTAAGAAACGGTTTTAAGCGCGACCAGAGTGCAGTGCGTGTGTAGTGTGCTCAGCCAAAGATCAAAAGGGAATGTGTTAAGAGCGTTTAATCAGCGCTCTCATTCTTTGGATGGTGCTGCTAACTCTTGAAGGTTGTTGGTAGTGCTAACTCTTGTTAGTAATTTAACGATAACGATAAACGTTCGAACATATATATTATTGCTAAAGTAATATTTTTGTCTAATTTTATCTAAAAGATAGAATAATAAAGTAATAGTAATATTTTAATAAAAAAAAAAGTAAACAACATTTTTTAATAAAAAGGTGTAAAGCTTCGGCAACCATGTCAGCTGTTTTGTATCAAACAAAAATAACTTCGCGCCAACACAACGGGAGAATTTATTGGAAAAATAAGGGAAATATACAAATTTATCGAAAATAAAAAGGGAAACATCGACAAAAAATTCGTTTTCCGGAGCACGCGCAAAGAAATTCGAATAAAATTGTTCGGTTTGGATTTTTCGTTTTCCGGAGCATAAATATCTTTGAAAAAGATGGCCCAGTGTAAATAGGCTATAGAGCAGCGGTGGGCACTTAGAAGGCATGCGTGCCAAAGACCTTTCGCACGTAGAAGATGAAAGCTTTGTATCATAAAAGCTCAACATGTACGTGTGAGCGAGCTTTTCAATGGAACGCAAAACAAAAGCAAATGACAAAAATTTCCTGAGCCCATTAAATTTGATAGGAAGAAGATTGCTACTTCTTCACATTCAAATACAAGAAAGTATTGTTTGAATTTGCAGTTGACTAATGAATCTTGTTTGTACCGATTTGCACGAAGAAACAATAAAAATGCTAGGCTAGAATCTTGTATTTTGGAAAAATATTAATTCCGAAAAATATCCAAAATTAAAAGATTAAATTTACAGGCTCTTTTCAAGGATTGGATCCAAAATGAAATAAAATAAATTTCAGTTATGCCAATAAAAACAAATTTTGTCCCATTGTACCTCGGTCATTGCGAAAGCTTTTTGTTGTTTACGTAAATAGGCACAAAAACTGTCACATTATGTGAAATTGTTGAAATACGTGAAGTTATCGACAGCAATAAATGTGAAATTCCCGAAAAAAAACTTAATTATTTGGGATGGTTCTAGTCAGCAGATATGATGCATCGAGATTCTATGATATTTTGTAAATATGTGCTGGGAGGTTCCCTCGTCAATTTCACAAAACCTCCACGTGCTCGTATTTACGATGCCTTTATTACTCAGATGTTTCCTGAGTCTGCAGTGTCCCGTAAGTAACCCCATCAGTAACCTAAGGAAATTCTTGTCCAAATGTAGGCCAGCCGTGGTGATCCAGGCTGCATGGTGGTGGGTTTTCGAATACCACAGATGGTTTCAGGCTGCAAAGTCACTAATACCGCAGCACAGTTTCTCACCAGCTAATCAGCTGCTTCGTACCTAGGAATATTTCAAGGATATTGAATCCATCTATGCGAGAGTCTATTCCATTGCTCCAGACGGTGAAGTTTGGCGTTGGTTTCGTAAATCAATTTTGAATTGATTTTGAATTAAATTTTCTTATAGCGACAAAGACGACATCGGCAAAACCTAGGCTTTGAATTTATTTGTCAGATAGTCTTCCCAGTGGCTTTACTAAGGTCTAAAGGTCTTTGGTGACATTTTTTTTCCAGCTTTGGTGATGAACACCACCCTAATATAATATTAATGTATGTATGTATATCTATCTTCTATCTATCTATCTTCTATCTTCTATATATATAAAAGAGTAGCCTCTTAAGTTTGTAATTTCATAAGTTGACAATGCGCGTACAGATTTTATCCAAACCACTTTTAAATTAAAGGTATTTCTATTCTTAGGTTTATTACAAGCGAATTTTGCACAAAAACGCGTATCTTTATGGAAAAAACAATATAGATATTGTGGTAGGTGACCGATCTTTCAATAAAACACTACTACGTTATTAACCAGAGCTCGCAAAAAACTGTCAACCCAATTATCCAATGCGGTTGGCTCACGAGCAAAACAGAAAAAATAAAACAAAAACGGTCTCTCACTGAGCCGAACACTTTTTGCGTTTCGCTTTTCGGTTCTGGTGTTTTCGGTTGAGCAAAACGAATGTGTCGCTCTCACAATAACACTTATGTTGAGACACTTTGAGCGATCGCTCACTAAAAAACCCTCAGCGTTTTGCAAAAAGTGTCTGCGAAAAGTGTATTTTGCGTGTGTATGCGTGCTTGTGTAAGTCGCCTGTGCTACCAAACGCGAAGTAAAACACAAAAAAAAAAAAAAAAAAAAAAAGCTTTTTGCTCTTTTGTTCGGTTGGTCGTGTTTCTACCGCGCTCCGGTTACTTTTTCTTTTTATAAAAAAACCCTACGAATTTTAACCAATCTTTGTTCGCAATAACTAATAACTTAGTGGTGGTTCATTTAATTAAAGTGACAAACTCAAAATAACTGCAACAGTGTTAATTTAATTGCTAAAACATTTTGCTTAAATTCTAAACAGTGCAATTTGTTGTTGCTGCTCAATTTTTGTTTGCATTTTAAGCTCAGCCTAGCCGCTCAGCTTAGTTTTTGTTGTTGTTGCTTGTTCCTCAGTGCGAGCTTTTATTTCGTGCGGCGCTTTGCGTATTCTTCTTTGTGCTGCGCTCACCAACGCTTTCTTGTTGTTGCGTGCATCTCTTCTTTGCTTTGAGCATACGTATTTGTTGTTGCTGAATAACTGCTGTGTTTATAAGCTTTGGGTCGCTTATACACCGTCAGACTCATATACACTGTCTGTCTGCTGCATCTTTTGTAAATAATCATAGCCATGAGTGACCTAAAGATTTGTTGTTATCCATCTTGTCAATGGAGCGGTATACAAACCGAAGCCTGTGTTGCATGCTGGATGTGCGACAATATGGCTCATTTAAAATGTGCCGGTCTGACCGGCCGTGTCTTTGACTTTATACGTGAGGGCAAAGGCCTAAACTGGACCTGCCCAACTTGTCGTTCCGCTGAAGTTGAGATGAAAGCCTTTATGCGCCAGACAAAACTGGGATTTGATGACCTTTATAAGGATTTTCGTTCTCTACAAGATAAGTCTTCTTCAATTTCAAGTATGTTTGGCAATTTGCAGCTTATGAGAGTTTCACCTAAGCGCAAAAAGGCAAACCTACCAGCCATTGAACCAACTTTAATAAATTCTAACCCTACAGGGTTGGACTCGCCTATAACTCCCCGTCCGTCGCAGCTTATTTCGTTTGCTACACCTATACTAGTTCCTTCAGCCGCTGCTAGTGACACGGCTAGTGCTGTTGCTGTTGACACTGGCGCTAGTTTGACTGTAGCTTCTACAGCTCCTACCGTTTCTGTCGAGTCTGCCACTACGGACTGCGCCACTAACAGCGTGACTGATGCGCCGTCCTCTGTCATCATTTTGAGTGGAGTCCCTATACCTGCCGCCCCGCCAACTGCTGACCCCTCGGACTCATTGGTAGAAGTGGCTCCTAAAAAGACAATCTTCGTCTCCAGGCTAATGCCATCGGCTACTGAAAATTGCATTAATCAATTCGTTTGCGAGAAGCTTAATATTTCTCCAAATGAAATTGAAGTATTTAAGTTCAATTTTAAGTATAAGCGCGATATCTCTTCGTTTAAGATTAGTGTCCCTGATTCTCTCTTTTCTGCTATACTTAATCCTTCATTCTGGCCTACTCATACTTTAGTGCATGAGTTTATTAGAAAACCTAAAAAGACTTTAGCATCTAATGTAGCTTCCTCTACAAGTGTAGTTAACACAGCTTCAAAAAACTAAATTCTGTTCTTACCATTCAATATCAGAATGTTCGTGGTCTCCTCTCTAAACTTAGTAGACTTTTCACCAATAGCGTAAATTTCGATTCTGATATTATTGCTTTCTCTGAAACCTGGCTTAATGCGTCTGTCTATGATTTTGAGATTTTTGTTAGCTCCTATGTAACCTACAGGCTTGACCGGTCTCCCGGTCGTGGTGGTGGTGTACTCATTGCTGTAAATGTAGCCTTAGAATCTCATTTACTATCTCTAAATTTTCCAATAGGCATTGAGTTCATTGCGGTAAAAGTGTTTTTTAATAATTCCTATATCTATTTTACTTGTTCCTATATACCTCCTTGCTCCGACTTGAGTGTATATCAGAATCATCTCACTGCCATTCGTATGGTGGCTGATTCTGTTGGTACTCGGGATCAAATTGTTGTCTTAGGCGACTTTAATCTGCCTACATTATATTGGCTTAGTTCAGTCAATTCTAGTTTTCTTTTTCCATCTGGTAATCATGAGTTTGTTACAGGACTGATTGATATCTCTCTTAGCCAAATAAATTTTATACATAATTGCTCAAATAGAATGCTTGACCTCGTTTTTGTCAATGATAATTCTGATTTTTAAATTTCTAGGGTCTGTCCGCTCTCCGTACCCGAGGATCCGTACCATCCGACATTACAAATCTCTTTAAAATTTAATGGTCTCTACCGAAATCAGCCACATGCTCACGCTCTTCGGTATCGCTGCTTTCGCAAGTCTAATTTTGTCGGTCTTAATAAATTTTTGTCCGAAGTTAACTGGTTGCCTTTGTTGACTACTAATGACCTTGACTTATCCATTTCCAATTTCTATCGGGTTTTATACGCTGCTTTTGATCTCTTTGTCCCTTATTCTGTCCCGGCTCCTTCTTTAAAGCCGCCTTGGTTTACTACTAGTCTGTCCTCTTTAAAAAATCGCAAGTCTTCTTCTTACAAAAAATTTAAGAAATCTGGATCTCCTGTCGACTTTTATAAGTTTTCTATTTTACGCAGCAAGTTCGTCCTTCTTAACAGAATTTGCTACAATAATTATCTTTTCCGCTGTCGGCTTAACTTCTGTAGTGATCCTAAAAAATTTTTTTCTTTTGTTAATTCTAAACGTAAATCTTCCTTATTTCCTTCATCGCTATATTTCAAAAATGAAAGCTCTACTAACAATTCTGAAATCGCCGACCTGTTTGCGAAATTTTTTCAAACTACCTATTCTGTCAACCCTAATTGCATTGACCTTAACTATCCCTATAAACTACCACATTCAAATCTTATTGCTTATCCAGAAATCTTTGAAACCGACGTTTTACAATCCCTACTGTCCATTAAATCATCCTTCTCCCCTGGCCCCGATGCCATTCCTAGTTGCGTCTTAAAGCATTGTGCTCACTCTCTTTCTACACCATTATCTGTTCTTTTCCGCACTTCATTAAAATATTCTTATCTTCCGGCCATCTGGAATGAATCCTTTATTATCCCTATTCACAAAAAAGGTTCCAAGTCCAACATTGAGAACTACCGCGGTATTGCCAAGCTTTCATCAATTCCAAAAGTTTTTGAAAGGATTGTAACTTCACAATTGCAACACTACTGTCGTTCTTTAATGTCGGATTCCCAACATGGGTTTGTAAAACGTCGGTCCACTTCTACTAACCTTTTCGAACTTTCGTCTCTTATTAATCTTGGTTTTACGGAAAAAAAACAAACTGATGTCATTTATACTGACTTTAGTAAAGAATTTGACTCGGTAAACCATAGTCTTCTACTTGTTAAACTGTCTCGTCTGGGGTTTCCGTCTTGTCTTTTAAATTGGATATCGTCCTATTTATCCAACCGAGTCCAGAAGGTAGTTTTTAAAGGCTGCGAATCTACAGAAATTATGGTCACGTCAGGGGTACCTCAAGGTAGCCATCTAGGCCCTCTTCTTTTTAACTTATTTTTAAATAATCTCCCTCAGGTAATCTCATCTTCTCACATTCTTATGTATGCGGATGATGTTAAACTCTGTATGTCCTACTCCGATAATAATAAGTACTTACTTCTTCAGCATGATTTTGATAACATGCAATCTTGGTGCAATATCAACCAACTCTTTCTCAACAAGACAAAATGTAACGTTATGACATTTTATCGTTCTGCTCCTTATTTGGCCACTTACTCTTTAGAATCTTCTACCTTAGAACGCATCGAGAGTGTGTCTGACCTTGGTGTTTTGTTTGATCATAACCTTAAATTTAATAACCATATTTGCAACATCGTGAATAAGGCTAGAGGTGTTCTTGCTTTTATTAAGCGTTGGTCTAAAGAGTTTAACGACCCTTACACAACCAAACTTCTTTATATTTCTCTTGTCCGTCCAATTTCGGAATATTGTTCCTGCGTTTGGAGCCCTCAATACCACCTTTATCAGGACATGATTGAGTCTGTACAAAAGCAATTTCTCCTTTTTGCACTTCGTGGCTTAAACTGGGACCCAAATATCCGACTGCCGCCATATTCTGATAGACTTCGCCTTATAAAATTGCCTTCCTTAAATCACCGCAGAACATGCCACGGCGTGTTATTCTTGCATAAACTGTTACTCGGTCTTATCGATTCCAATGTACTCCTTAGCAAAGTTACTTTGGTCATACCATCCAGAGTAACTCGTAATTTTCGACCCTTAGCCTTACAATTTTGTAGATCAAATTATGCTTTGCACGATCCTTTCCGTGTCTTATGCTCTAACTATAATAGCTTTAACAATTTCCTCTCTTTCGAACGGTCTATTCAATCTATCACTTCTTCTATCTTAAGTCACCTTGACTTGCCACTTCGAGCATCCTTGACCAATCCTATATTATGAGTCACCCACTTGGTCAATGGTGATCCATTGGCTTTTTTTGCGATATAATGTTTAATTTTTATCTTGCTTCCTTTTTTCAACTTTAATATTGTAAATCCAAGTTTCTGGCCAGTTCTTGATGTGAGTTGGTGCATATCATTAAAAAGTTCACCCATCGGGCTAGAGACGCGGATTAGTTCATATCAATTCCCTCGCTCTATTTTCTTTTCTAAATAATTTATATGTACTTTTTATACCCTGTACCTATAGGTACAAAGGGTATACTAGGTTTGTGCAATGTATGTAACGGACAGAAGGAGGCGTGGCAGACCCCAAGTCCTTTATACCAAAATGCTTATCATAACCTCGGGTAGCGATTGAGCCATGTCCGTCCGTCCGTCCGTCCGTCCGTATGAACGCCTAGATCTCAGAGACTATAAGAGCTAGAGACACGAAACTTTACCAGCTGGTGCGCATATTTCCTAAGCGGATGAAGTTTGTTGAATCATGTCAATATCTTCCCCCGTTCCCCCGCAGTAGAGTTTCGCGGTTTTTAGCCACACCGTTAAGTATTTTCACCTGAAATTTAACAGAGCGATGCGTTGTAGCTACATGCATCTATGTGTAAAAAATGAACAAAATCGGACAAATACAACAGAAGTTATAGTCAAAAATGTGCAAATTTCACCTCCCCTTGCCAATACCCTGCGTCAATATTTGACTCTACGCAATTATGGCTACAAGTGACCTAGAATCACAATTTTTGGTAAGCTCATTCATGTGGCTCGAATGAACAAATCCACATCCAAATTTTATCGATGCGGTCCCCCCGCCCCCCGCAATCCATTTACCGTGTTTTCTCCCACACCCCTCAACATACCAACTTGAAACTTACCCCGTATACTTTTAATAAATTCTTTGTTGTAACATTCGAGTTTCATCACAATGGGTAAAAATTTAGGGAACTTATAGGTATAAATATCGATTTTCACAAAAAAAAAAATAAATTCCAATTGGAAAGTTCTTAGATGGAATATGCAGGAAAAATTTTTTTGACACAAAAGGTACAGGGTATTCCACTGTCGGGCACCGCCTCGACTGTACCACATTTTTTATAATATAATGTCAACTGTACGTAGTTGTACCCCTCAAATAAATAAATAAACAAACGAATTATTTATCTAAAACTTTTGGGGTTTTTCGAGGTCATCTGAAACACCCCTATGGGAGCTATATAATATATCCCCGATATCCAAAATATAAAATAAACTTGCATCCCCTGACATAATAACGCATCTAATCTGAGAATTTGGTTGCTCTAGCTCTTACCATCTCTGAGTTCTAGGCGTTCATACAGACAGACAGACGGACATGGGTATATCGACTTCTCTAGTCACCCCGATCATACTTTGGGTAACTTTGAGGGGTCTCCGACGTCTCCTTCTGTATGTTACATACATTTTCGGCTTGCACAAACTTAATATACCCTTTGTACCATACGGTACAGGGTTTTTGCCCGCACTTATGCTTACTCGCTCTCGCTACAGTAGCAAAGGGGATGTTTTCTCTTGCTCAATTGCACACATTTTCTTATGGGTGCGTATTTTTCGCTTTTGTCCTCACCTTGTATTATTACACCATGGTTTGGGCCGTGCATGTACACGCGCATTGCTGCCTATGCCTAAGAGCCATTACTAAAACAAAAAGATGGCGTACGTTAAAGTCGGGCGCGGACGACTTTGGGATACCCTGTACCACTGCTTGCAATAAAATCCGGTAAATTGCTTACGAACACCAAAAGACATTTGATTGCCAAATTAGATTATGATACCTTCATAAACAACCAAAAACAGACGAATTTTTAATCAAAAACTTTTTTTCGACCGATCGGCCCTATGGGAGCTATGAGATATAGTCAACCGATTTTGATAAAATTTGGTACAGTGTTGAAAATCTCTAAAAACCTTCTGAATGCCAAATTTGGTTACAATATCTTCACAAACAAACCAAACACAACGAATTTTGTGCAAAAAACGTTTTTTTGACCGATTGGCCCTATGGAAGCTATATGATATAGTCAACCGATTTTGATAAAATTTGGTACAGTGTTGAAAATCTCTAAAAAACTTCTGAATGTCAAATTTGGTTACAATATCTTCACAAACAAACCAAACACAACGAATTTTGTGCAAAAAAAGTGTTTTTGACCGATTGGCCCTATGGGAGCTATATGATATAGTCAACCGATTTTGATCAAATTTGGTACAGTGTTGAAAATCTCCAAAAAACTTCTGAATGCCAAATTTGGTTACAATATCTTTACAAATAAACGAAACACAACGAATTTTGTACAAAACACGATTTTGTGACCGATTGGTCCTATGGGAGCTATATGATATAGACAACCGATTTAGATCAAATTTGGAATAGTGTTTGGGAACTCTAAAAAACTTCTTAATGCCAAATTTGGTTACAATATCTTCACAAACAAACGAATTATCCATCTAAAACTTTTGCTTTTTTTCGAGGTCCTCTGAAACACCCCTATGGGAGCTATATAATGTAGTCCCGATATCAAAAAAATAAAATAAACTTGTCTCCTATGGATTAATAAGGGATCTTATCTGAAAGTTTGGTTGCTCTAGCTCTTACCATCTCTGAGATCTAGGCGTTCATACGGACAGACGGACATGGGTATATCGACTTCTCTAGTCACTCTGATCATACTTTAGGTAACTTTGGGGGGTCTCCGACGTCTCCTTCTGTACGTTACATACATTTTCGGCTTGCACAAACACAATATACCCTTTGTACCATACGGTACAGGGTATAAAGAGCCAGATGAGCAATGGGCCTGGACACGCCTGATCTAATGTGTCGAGGTTCGATTCTCAGGTGGATGTTAATTCAATTGGTTTTTTTTTTTTTTTTTTTTAATTTTCCATAATTTTTGTTCTTTTTAACATGCTTTTATTAGCTTCACCTGTATGTATGTATGTTTGTATGTATGTATGTATGAATGTGTGTATGTATGTATGTAACAAAATCATTCAGCTTAATTTTCACCAATTTCAAGAAGTCTGATCATCTTGAAAATTTGCACAGGCGTCAAGGACTGATGACAATACAATTATTTAATAACTTTGTTCTAATGTCCTGACTAGGATCATCAGGATTTAAAATATAAAATGTACACTAAATGTGTGCAACAGTTTTTCAAAATAATTAGTAGGCTTGTTGACAAAAGTCCATGTTTGTTTTTAGTCTTAAAATAAAAAATGATAGTTTAAAAAAACTAAAAAAATACGCTTTAATAGTAAACCGAACTAAAAAGTAGAAAATAATTTTGATGTATCAAGAGTTTGTATTACAGCAATAGAAAATTCCGACAATCAATTACGACTAATTAATTTGGAATAAGATTAAATTAGAATTTAAATTATTAATAAAAGATGGCGTACGTTAAAGTCGGGCGCGGACGACTTTGGGATACCCTGTACCACCACATTGCAATCAAGTCCGATATATTTTGTACAAAAAACGTTTTTTTGGTCCTATGGGAGCTATATGATATAGTCAACCGATTTTGATAAAATTTGGTATAGTGCTTGGGAACTCTAAAAAACTTCTTAATGCCAAATTTGGTTACAATATCTTCACAAACAAACGAAACACAACGAATTTTGTACAAAAAGCGTTTTTTTCGACCGATCGATCCTATGGGAGCTATATGATATAGTCAACCGATTTTGATCAAATTTGGTACAGTGCTTGGGAACTCTAAAAAACTTCTTACTGCCAAATGTGGTTACGGTATGTTAACAAATAAACGAAACACAACGAATTTTGTACAAAACACGATTTTTTGTCCGATTGGTCCTATGGGAGCTATATGATATAGTCAACCGATTTTGATCAAATTTGGTATAGTGCTTGGGAACTCTAAAAAACTTCTTAATGCCAAATTTGATGACAATATCTTCACAAACAAACGAAACACAACGAATTTTGTACAAAAAACAAATTTTCGACCGATCGATCCTATGGGACCTATATATAGTCAACCGATTTTGATAAGATTTGGTACAGTGCTGGGGGTTTCTAAAAAACTTCCGATTGCCAAATTTGGTTATGATATCTTCTTAAGCAAACGAATTATCCATCTAAGTCTTATGCTTTTTTTCGAGGTCCTCTGAAACACACCTATGGGAGCTATATAATGTAGTCCCGATATCAAAAAAATAAAATAAACTTGTCTCCTATGGATTAATAAGGGATCTTATCTGAAAGTTTGGTTGCTCTAGCTCTTACCATCTCTGAGATCTAGGCGTTCATACGGACAGACGGACAGACGGTCAGACGGACAGACGGACATGGGTATATCGACTTCTCTAGTCACTCTGATCATACTTTAGGTAACTTTGGGGGGTCTCCGACTTCTCCTTCTGTACGTTACATACATTTTCGGCTTGCACAAACACAATATACCCTTTGTACCATACGGTACAGGGTATAAAAATAATTCAATTATAGTAAAAAAGCGTGGGGTACAATTTTCTATATTTTGATAATGACTTTAATTTTATAAATAGCTTCAACTGAAATAATTGTAACATTTAATATTAAGCACCAGTAAAGTAAATCTGCTTCGATAACAGGAGGAGTGAACGACTTATCTTACGTAGTCCTTTCAAAAATTTGCTCCACTATGGATCATCTCTATTTTCGCGTGCGCGGTTGTAAGGACAGCTACCTTTAAAGGCATCGATAATACATAGTCCCTTCAGATATTTGCTCCACTATGGATCATCTCTATTTTCGCGTGCGCGGCTGTAAAGTCAGCTAACTTTTAAGCAGTGGTCGGCACAAAATACACTCACATTTTTTTCTTGCGTATGTATTGAAGTTTTCTCTGCCGCAGTGACGTATACGACGCTGACGTTGCTAAGCAACAGACACGAAGTTGATGATGCGTGGCTTCGGCTCTTGTTGCTCTGCTTTATTGCCACTGCAGCAGAGAAAACAATATAGGTTGCTTATGAGTAGTCAATTGACGAAGTTGAATTACGCTGCGCAACGTTTTGTTTTTAGCTGAGCTCTTTTTGTAGCCTCTAAATTATCCGCAATAAATACTAGGAAATATTAGGCTTGCAATTCCAATATTTTTTGCATACGCTCAACTCCTACTAATTGTTGATACATGCTATGATTTCTATTATAATGTTTTAAAATACAGTCAAATTTACATCGAGAGGAACAGATTGGGGGCAAAAAACCGCTTTGAAAGGGAACGAGCTGACAATTTATACTGACGGCTCGAAGATGGATGAGGGCACAGGAGCAGGCATCTTCTCTGAAGAGCTTTCAACGAAGCTCTCATTCCGTCTTCCCGACTGGTGTAGCGTTTTTCAAGCCGAGATTTATGCAATCTGGCAAGCGGCTAGACTTATTAATACCTTGGACGGAAGTCCAAGGAACGTTGTAATTCCAGTCGATAGTCAGGCTGCAATCAAGGCTCTGTCATCGCATACCATAAAGAGCAAACTGATCCGTAAGACGGCGCTTGCGCTCAACCGTATCCAATATCACTCTATCACCCTCTGCTGGGTACCGGGACACTCAGGCGTCCCTGGTAACGAGGAGGCTGACGAGTGCGCCAGGAACGGATCAGCGCTGGCTGCTAACCTTGCGGTTACAGACATAGAAAGACCATTACAGGACGTCGTATCGCAAATAAGGTAGACGGCCAGAGCTCTGGCGGAAAGAGAATGGGACACGGTGTCCGGTTGTCGCATCTCCAGAGCACTCTGGCCCAGGTATAACCCAAAGCGCACATCTGAACTCCTGCGATTTCATAAAAACAGGACCAGGATGGTGGTAGGAGTCGTAACGGGGCACTGCACTATTGGCCACATGGCTGAGAGGCTGCATGTTCCCCACCACGATTTCTGCCGAAGCTGCGGAGACGAGGAGGAGACAGAAAGCATCCAACACCTGCTTTGTGACTGCCCGGCGCTTCTAAGAAGACGAACCCAGTTTCTGGGAAAACCGTTCTTTGAGGATCTGGGTAGTCTGGCTTTTGTGCCAATTGCGGATCTGGGTGCGTTTGTCGAATCCTCAAAATGGTTTTGTAATAGAGCAGAGCAACAAGAGCCGAAGCCAAGGTATACTTACTTCAGGTAGCATACTCCAGCCGAAGCCGCTTAACGAAAGTTACCAATTTTTAGTTTCGTTGCGCCTGCACATGGGGTAGCTTGGCTTGCATTGCATGGACGTAGGTGTTGATATAGTTTTATAGAGCATGGTTTTGTTTAACATCGCCAGCTTACTGCATCTGCCCAGGAGCCAGTCCACTTTGACGAGTTTTGAGGTACACCTTACTGGGGCTTGGCTTATATGCTGGTCCTAGCATAGCTTTTTGTTTAGGTGTACACTAGGGTGGCCGCCGCTGGTATGGAGGATTTTTAAACCGTCGATATCAATAACGCCACCCACTAAAAAGTTTCCTTTTTACCTGCATATAGCGCATGTAAAATTTAAAAACGATCCGAATGTATTTGATGGGTCCGGCAATAGGTCAAAGGTCATAACTTGCACTTTTCCCGTTTTTGACTGTATTGTTCTAAATAAACTTTAAAATCTTGTTACCAATCAGACAAATTATGGTTCAAAAGGTCTCATATCTATCAAAACATAATTTTAAAAAAATATAGACTCGGCCTAAATAAATTTGGTAAGCTCTAAAATTGATTAAATTGACTAATTACACCAGTTTACAAATAAAAAAAAATTTTGGTATCCTTAACATTTTTGAATCGTTTCTGTAGTAAAATGACATGCTAAAACCGAAAATGCAGTCAAAATTTTTTTTCATGAAACGGGTTTCGAGATATTTTGAAAAAACCATTTTTCGAAATTAAAAAAAAAAGTGCCTTTACTTAACAGTAAGTATCTATGGTTATACTAAACTGATTTCGATAATTTTTTTTCTCGACTGTAGATAATTGAATTACCCATTGATTATATTTGGAACATGTTTTTGTCAAACTTACGATTTGGTCGCTATTTATGCATTCATATGAAACTTTTTTATGACCTTGGACCTACTTTGTTGTTTTTTAAGCTATTGAGTTGAAAATCGATTTGTACACATATTTTGAGCTCCTTAGAAGACTTGTGAAATTTGGTTTTGTTTGGAGCTCTCTATCATAAAGGTGTCATAAAATCGATCTAGCTGACTTGAACCTAAAATTTTTTTTCTTCTATTTCGCTTAAAATGTTACTTATTTGACCAAGGCTCTTTAATTTATGCGAAATTCAATACAAAATATTGTTTTTCTATGTATTTTATATTTTATAACACATAAGCAATACGCAGGAAAATAGGACAAAACACAAAAAAAAATGGTTAGAGTATTATTTAATCTTTAATATTAAATACCTTGGCTACCGCCAAAAATGCAAGCCAAAACGAAGTACAATCAGCTGACTTTGCCCGCTCCCCACAGTAACAGGGTTGCACCAATATTTCAAATCGATTTTTTATCATTTAATTAAAGTACTTAAATATTAAAAAACCAAAAAAATTTGGAATTTGGAAAATATAAATTTTGAGGTTTATGCCAAAAAAAACATTGTGCGGCGTAGTTCTTTTGCTAAATTGAAGTCTACTCTGTAAAACTGCCCCGGTGAGCTGTGTTTCGGGCGAAACCCACACTGGTTTTTTGGGATGATGATTGCCAGGAGAGTTGTTGCCCATACTCTGGTCAAAAATATTTTGGCGAATATCGGAACCAAGCTAATCGGGTGGTAAGACGAAATGGAAGTAGGTGGCTGGCCGGGCTGTAAAATCAATGCGATCTAAGTACATTTCCACTCTGTTGGGAAATATGCCAGATGCATATCGTATTATATATTTTGCTTATGGGTAGAGGCTTTGCCGCTCTGATTTCTATTCTTTCTAATCCCGCCGCTTTTTTGGGGTTAAGGGGCCATACCCAAATTACGTGACCCTATTCTTGCAATTTTTGAACAAATAGATTTTTTTTCGACAAATAGATTTTGCAAACAAATTGCTATTCTGCTGAATATATGTGTTATTGGTTTTCGGATCTAAATCTACAAAAAAAAAGTATAGTGTGGACCCGTCTCGCTTGCTTTTCGGGTTATCAAATGTTACGGGCCGAGTGCCCGAATTTCGTGATTTGCTGTGAAAGGTAATCTTGAGGACCACTCTATGAACAAACTCGCTTTTAGTTGATAAATGTATATGTTGGTAAGTCGGCACAGATAATTCGCAGATTCACCTGCAGATTTCGTGAAGAATTTTTCGGAATTTAATTCTCCCAAGTCTTGAAAAAATGCATTAATGCCTGTGTACCTATGGAGACTTTAAAGTTCGTGGTTGGGCCTCGTATGGCTTGCAAATCGCAACAACCAAACCCTCATCCTGTGGAGTGCTGAGACCAATGCAGCGAAACTATTGGTATGGTATGCAGCTGTACTCGTACTGGCAGCTTGTACAGCTGGCGAACGGAACAGTGTGTTCACTCGGTGCAAATATGCCCTCGGTTACTTAAAATTGCCGAAAACGTGTTAGCGCTGCAAAGAAATACTTAAATTCTTTAATGCAAATAATTGTGCCCAAAAAATTGGTTTTATAAAAGTATGCTACAAAAATTACCACCGTAAGGCCTTCTATGATCATTTTGGACATTACGAGCACTTTCCCCAATGTCTGTTAATTTTTTTTTATGATAATTTAACACTATTCAAATAAAAATTCAACTTCAACATTAATATGTACATACTTATATTTATTACAATAATTTCTCGTTAATTAAAGAAACAAACAAAACAACTTCAATACTTATACTTATATTTAAATACATTTTGAATTCAACTAGATAAAAAAGTCGGTTACTTCCTTCTGTCTGGCATTTCTTTTTTGCTACATGTAAGCAGCTTTTCTTCTAATTCAATACCCTCATTAAAAATTCATTGCGATTTCTAGTTAAGTATTTTTTTAACACATTGATAGCGCAATAACCCTCTTTAAAGGATGGACAATTGCTGCTCAATTGATGGTTATGCTATAATCAATTGGAAACTCTTCTTCTTCATCGAATGCGCTATCTTCGACATTAAATCCGGCCTGTAAACAACAATCATTGGTTGAATTAGTAGATCTAAAGCAGTGGTCGGCATGGCCCTATCCTTATATGCCTACCTTTTTAAAGCAGTTATAGATGGTTGATTCCTCAACACGCTTCCATGCCGAAAAATGAGAGTGTGTTAGTAAGCTGTACACTGCGCAAATGAATTGTGTTGCAAAATGTTTTTGCATTGATTTTTTATATTCGATAACGTTGAACGTTTTCACCTTACTATTGTTATTTATTATTTCTCTCCGTGCACACAACGTACAAAGATGAAATGAGTCATGATTTTGCTCTCTGCTGTGCTGAAATTGACGACTTCGGCTTGCTTCGGCCTCGTGTCTGTGTAAATGCACGAAGTAAAAGTGTCCGTTTGGGCCATGGGCTGCCCAGTTCCATGGTGGAATAATAAGGTGATGTCGTGCGAACGCTCACTCTCTCGTTTAGAGCCCTTATCGTCAGTGCAAAACTTGCTATGAACGAGTGAGGTTGGTTGCGTACGAAATTTTTAGCAGTGTGCGTTTTGTTTTTAAACACGAAACTTGCAATACAAAAGCAAAACATTATGGGCAATTGTAAACTTGTTAAAATTAAACTATGTAAAATTATTTATTATATTTATTAACTATAAAACATATCTGAATTGTTCTTTGTTATTTATTTACAAACATCTACAAAATTTATTTCTATCTCTTTCACATTCACGAAGCAATGGTAAGAGAGCTTTCCTAACAGAAAAGCTTTCGACCTCTTATTCGCACTCACACGCTACACACAATAAGGGATAGCTTTTACGGACGATACCACCTTATATTATTCCACCATGCCCAGTTCTGCTTATGAGTAGTCACTTGAAAAAACTGAATTACCCTGCGCAACGTTTTGTTTTTAGCTGAGCGAAAAATGTTTAATAAAGAGGGAGAGAATTTTTTTTATTGAGAAGTCGGCAATTTGTGCACAGCAGAGAACAAAATCATTATTCAGTTCAACGCAGCTGTGTCTGTAGAACAGAGCTGGGCAAAAAGTGAACGGCCGAAAAATGAGAGTGTGTTAGTGAGCTGTACCTGTGCAAATGAATTGTGATGCATAATGTTTTTTACATTGATTTTTAATATTCATCGTTATTACGGGTTATTACGGGAAAGCGGGAAATTTGAAAATGTCAAATTTTTTCATACTTGATGTATTTTTACAAAATGAATAACATACATGAACACATAGTTATTTTTTTTCTATATGTATTTTTCATTTGTGATCGCTTTTCGAAGAAGTGGCTCTTGTTCCGGTCGATTCAAAAAAAGAGCAAATTCTTCGCAACTCATATGGAAATTTAATTTCGCCAGAAGCTCCCTCACCCGTTCGACTCTCATTCGATTCCTAAAATGCGTTTCTTCATCACTGAAAAAACTTTTTCCACGTAGGCGTTGCTGATGGGGATCGATAAAACTTTTCCAACAATTAAGGGCAATCGGACAAATCCGTCAGAAATTTCGAAAATTTATACGCATTTTATATCGACAGGGAGGTCAATTTGTTTGATTTTGGGGATAATCTTCGCCAAAGAAAGTATTTCGTTGTAAAGAGCGTCTTCGTCAACATCAAAATCAACCGCTTCAGCCGCTAAAAGAAATAGTTTTCGGTCTACTATTTCGTCTTCAAGGTTCAACACTGAAAAGTGTTAAAATGGAGATTTTTCAAAATCGTACCATTTTCCCAAATACGTAAGAGCTCGATGGTAAACTAATAATGCCTCTCTCTCAAATTTCGATCGTTGATGCTGTGTCAAATGAGGTAGACTTTTGTTGACTTTAGATCCAAAGTACTTGTCATCCATTCTGGTTTGCAACCCATCTCTCAATTCAGTCATTACACTGTGAATGTGTACTCATCACTGTTCTTTTTTCCAGATTTTTTGATGTATAGATCGTCGTTCAGTTCATTCATCTTCACCTTCATTGATAAAATATTACTTTAAACCCGGCCATTTTTTAATAATCCGCTCGATTGATGGAAAAAGGCACAACCATCTGGTCACCACATGTCTCAAAACGTCTTCGTACTCTATATCAAGATCATCGAAACACGACATTTCTACCAGCATTGTGGAAAACGTGTGCAGTATAATTGCTTTTAATTATTTTCGCATTTCGCGGGGTCAGCTTCTGATAAACGGAATTATGCTTTCCATAATTCACGGGTGCATTATCTGCTGAGTAGGAACTACATTTTTTGATTTCGAGGTGGCGACTTTCCGAGCTTATCATTAGCTGATCGAATATCGCTTGTGAAGATTCTTTACTATCTTCGTAAAAATCGATCATTCTGTCTGTGACCCCACATTTGATGTCAAAATATCTGCAATTGGATAAAGTTTCCTGTTCCCCTTGTTTGAAGCATCAGTTGCGATTGAATAGAAAACTGGTGAATCAGTGAAGACCTTCATTTCTTCCAACACCATTTCGATCGACTTTGGGGCTAAAATATTCTCTACTAACGCCTCTGCTTTCGTTCGTCCACACTGAATTTTTTTGGCCATTCTGCTGTCCGGATATAATTTCGATAGTAGTTTCACGCCGCAATCCATGCTCATGTAGCTATGTTGAGGATTGACCCCATGGTAAACGCTGGCCAATTCAACTCTTCGAGTGAACCTGTAAAAAAGAAAATTAATTGAAACGTACCAGAGAGCTGCAAAGAGTATACAAAATTTTGAGTGCACTCAGTGATGACTTAAACTTTTGAGCAATGTAAGTCAATTGAGCAAAACATGTATGTGTATCTATTGAGCTATCAAAAGTGACTCACGAGCTCTTATTTTTTGAGCTGTTGATTTGCAAAACTCGTACTGTACTCGTGTAACACGAGTGACCTAAAGAAGTTTGCCACGGTCGGTCTTGCTTGGCCCATAACTTGCATTCTTGTTGCTATTGTTTATGAAGTAGGTTGTTTTAGCAATTTTTTATTTGCAGCATTAGTACGCATACACATGTGCATGTGTAGCGACGAAGAATGAATTGTGAACCTTTTTTGGGTGAATGCAAATGCGTAGTATTGTGGGTGAGTGCCTAATTGATCTTATTAGTTCACCCTATAGTGCTTTTTTACAGCTTTTTCTCCATCGTACTTGACAGTGAATTTCGTGCTGCAATGTTTACACATGCTCGTCTGCTTTTACGAGCCACCCCTTATATTCTGCATAACCACTTTTCTTGAAATTTAGTACTATAAATCCTCCTTTTTTTGGTTGGTAGCTCGGACATTTTTTTCATGTTTCAAGGGCTAGACGCAGACACGAAAACAGCCACCTAGCAAAAAGATCGACTCATTTTGGTCACGAAAGGTACAGTGTGTCTCTAGTAACAAAATGTGCAATTTATTGCAATTATTATCGATAATCAGCTGCTTTTAACAAAATAGCAAATTTTTAAAAGGCGCGAAGTAAAATATAAAAACACGAAATATCGTCAACGTTTATTACTTATGCTTTTTTGTGTAAACAATGCTATAATAATGACATGCATTGCAATTGAATTGTTGGATGAGGAAAAAAAGCGACGAGAGGAGGCAAAACCCAGGAAAAGGCGGAATATTAGGGTGACCCCATATTTAATGCGCGAAGCTGATTGTGGACGGATTGCATAGACGTATTTTAGCGCACATTCATGTTACAATTGAATCATTTTATTATTATCTGGGGTGCCACAGAAAACAATTTCTTTGCAATTTCTTTGCCATTCCGATTCTTGGTGCCACAGACATGATTCGCATCGGTTTCAAAATCTTCGACAAAATTGCTTGAGATTTGATTAAATTCACCAATAAAAACTAATTTATTCAATGAAAGTATTACTTATTTGGAAAGTGTGTTTAATTTCTGAGTTTTCTGTACCTTTAAGCGGCCCATACACGAGCAACAAATTGTACAATCGGTTGAAATTCGTTTTGTCACACACTTGTGGATTGGTTGATAAATTTCATTTCTTGTTGATTTTTGACGAGTGAAGATGGAACGCGGAAAAACACTTTTTTAATTTTATGCATAAATTTTTTTTTCTTTTACTTTTTCCACCAATGGCGTCTTTTTTAACTTCCTTGTATTTTCCGCCCTATGCTCCTCCTAGGTGCGGCTACTCGTAAACGCATAATTAAGCTCTACAGTAGTCGAGGAATAAATAAATATATATATATTTATCATGCAAAATGGGCCACGACTTTAATCTATAATGCCGGTCGTACACTAGGCTTTCAACGCACGCATTCGACTCTCAACTCATTCAACGCTAATGTACGAGGCATTCAATCTCATTCAATCAACGCGTTTAATGCGTTGCGAGCCCATCATTCAACGCGTTGATCAACAAGTGTACGGATGGTGGACGAGCTCGAGTTGAACGTTGAATAGTGTTGAGCAACGCGTTGAACATTAATGTGCTACACATAAACTTATCAACGCGTTGCTCAAATTTGATTGGTCAATTTCGAGTTTGTGTGCATTGCTTGAAGTGTGCGTGCGTCCAGTTGAATGTGTGCGTTAATGCCGGTCGTACACTAGGCTTTCAACGCACGCATTCGACTCTCAACTCATTCAACGCTAATGTACGAGGCATTCAATCTCATTCAATCAACGCGAAAATGTCTGTGGAATTGGGTGAAAATACTGAGGTGCAAACCGTGCAAGTTGTGTCGACAAATGAATTAATATTCGATTTAATAACGGCTGTTGAAGAAAGAGAAATAATTTGGAATGTAAAAAGCAGCCAGTACAAAAACCAAGATGGACGAGAACATGCATGGAGCGCCATCGTGATAAAAATAAATGTGACGAAGCAGGCAGCAAATAATAAATGAAGACTGTTGCGGCAGCACAAAATTTAAAAAAAAATGACACAGCATTGGAGAGTGCCTGCAGAATTTATCGACTTCAGTTTCGAATATATTTCGTTGAAAAAACTGCTTTCGTCGCGATTCAAAAACATTTCGTCCACCCAGAATCGTTTACGCTTTTTTTCGCTCTGGCGTCGACGTTAAGCGTCCGCTAAAATTATTATTGCGGCAGCGACTTTTCTCTTTCGTTCAGCGGAAATCATTTTTTATTTTCATAAAAACACACGTGTCTCACTTTGAAATCTCAAATAGAAATGAATTTACACTAACAGTTTATATACATTCGAAGCTACCAGTTGTCAAGTGCGTTGACCGAGCTGGTCAACACTCAATGCTTCGTCTAGTGTACGAGGTTATCATCGCGTGCATCAACTAGATGCTTCAGCCGTGTTCAACTCGTGTTGGTCAACGATTTTTTGTCCGAATTTGCGTTGACGAACTCAAGTTGATCAACTAGGTGGACGAGGTCTCTCAACAATTGAATGAGTTGACCAACTAGGTGGACGAGGTATCTCAACAATTGAATGAGTTGATCAACTAGGTGGACGAGGCTCGCAACGCGTTCAACGCATTCATGTTCAATTTCAAGTCTGAACGCGTTGATCAACGCAAAAATTGACAAGTAACGCACTAGTGTACGAGCCCATAATTTTGTTTATTCAATTGGAGAATGTGAAAGCAAATTGCGTGCGTGCGTTGAAAGCCTAGTGTACGACCGGCATAACAGTTTATATACATTCGAAGCTACCAGTTGTCAAGTGCGTTGACCGAGCTGGTCAACACTCAATGCTTCGTCTAGTGTACGAGGTTATCATCGCGTGCATCAACTAGATGCTTCAGCCGTGTTCAACTCGTGTTGGTCAACGATTTTTTGTCCGAATTTGCGTTGACGAACTCAAGTCGATCAACTAGGTGGACGAGGTCTCTCAACAATTGAATGAGTTGACCAACTAGGTGGACGAGGTATCTCAACAATTGAATGAGTTGATCAACTAGGTGGACGAGGCTCGCAACGCGTTCAACGCATTCATGTTCAATTTCAAGTCTGAACGCGTTGATCAACGCAAAAATTGACAAGTAACGCACTAGTGTACGAGCCCATAATTTTGTTTATTCAATTGGAGAATGTGAAAGCAAATTGCGTGCGTGCGTTGAAAGCCTAGTGTACGACCGGCATAATTTTTATTTTCATTTTCGCCACTTTTGGTTTCCCACAATGATTTTCTCCGCCGACGTGCACTTGCCGAAGTCAAAAAAGAAATGAGAAAAGTCACATACACACACAACCGATTGCAAAACACGACAACAAATCCATCAACTTCGCCACTCACAAGCAACCGATTGCAAGAAAGACAAAATTTTTTGACAATTTGCAATCTGTTGACAAACTGCGCCACTAACACGAAATTTCGTTGCAATTTCAACCGATTGCTTCAATTTGTTGCTCGTGTATGGGCCGCTTTATGTTTTGACAAATTTAATGTTTTAATTCATGATTTTCATTTTTGCGAAATCTTTATTAAAATCTTTGCCATTCTGTCTCAACGTGCAAAATCTTTTCGTGGCAAGGAGTTGCCACCTATTTGCTGTACTAAATAATAATAATTCGAAGTGATTATTTTGGCATATTAATAGATTTTTTTGATGTTAAATGAACGTAAAAAAATTGCTTTTTTTATTTAACTAAGTTTTCATTATGAAGTGCGCCGAAATGAATTGAATTAAATAAATAAGTGCTGTGTATCTTTTTCTCGTAAGGTGGCAATGTACGGCTGTTAGGCAAGGTTGTGAGTGTCAATAATTTAGCAGTTTAGTTTTAAAATGAAAATATCAGTAGCGCAATCTAAGGAGAAAAAAGCCACAGCAGCATATGGATATTTAAAAAATTGATTAAATGATTTTAATAAATGAAGTAATATTTATTGAATCTAGCGTCGTTTTAAATAATTGGCGAATGCATCGAAAATATGTGGTAGGTGACCGATCTTAAAACCAAAACAACAACTGCGTCGTTAACGTAACAATTTATTTATTCCTTAATGCAGTACATGTCTTAACTGAATCAACACTTAACATCGAATGTCTCTCCAACTTAAAGTATATACACATTTAGCCTAGCTTAGCACAGAGAGTACCAGAGAGTACCAAATAGACAGAGGCGAAAATTCTCTCCGAGTTCGAAAGTGCCGTTGAAACTTTATCCAACGACTTGGGCTCGTCTGGTGTAAAAGCAAAATCAAACACAAAATAAAGTCACGCACCAACAACAAGCAACAGCAATGGTAGACAAATGAATGGCAAAAGCCAAAGGCAGCATTGGCTCTTGGCTCGGTTTGTGTTGTGTTGTGATGTTTGTCCGGTGACTTGGGCTCGGCCAAAGCAAAGCGATATGAAGCATTGGTTGTCGCTGCTTTTGTGTTGATAGTTATGCACTGACGTAGGAGCATTTTAGTTTTTATAAGAATTTTATATAAAAAGGAGCCTTAAATTATTTTGTTTATAATTTTTAATTAAATCAACTAAATTTTTTCCTTAATGCTAAGTTATTTATAACATTGGTTTATGTTTAGTCGGTGTTAAAAGCATTAAAAAAATACAAATTACATTTTTTGTTTGCATTCTTCATTGAAAATAGTATGTGTCTAAACCAGTGGTCGGCACGGCCCAATCCCATGGGATTGGAGTTCACACGTACTGTGTTGTACACAAAACACATGCATGTGTGCGTGATTTTTGTACTGAACTACTCTCAGCTAATTCTCTGGCGTTGCCATGCTCTTGTTGCAAAGCAACAGACACGAAGTTGCTTGTGCATGACTTCGGCTCTTGCTTAGAGAGCGTGCTTGCTTTTTTACTCTCACAAAACTAAAGCGCTCCAGCATTAATATGCCGTGGCTTTGATGCTGTGTGGCAGAAAACACAAAATCAGTTTATGTTTAGTTGGCTGCAAGCTTAGATCGCGCTACGCAAATTATTGATTCAGCTCCTTCTAATTTCTTAAACATATCATGCATTTTATAATAATGCCTTTCAATGTAATACAATTTACATTGTGAGGCAACATGATGGCAAATGACATGAAAAAAAAATTCTCCCACTCTTTGAACATTTTTCCCTAGTTAAATTCAATAGTTTGCGCAGCGATCTACTCATGCAGACAACTAAACATCAAGTGATTTTGTGTTTTTTGCCACACAGCACAAAAGCGACGGCAAACTAATGCTAGAGCGCTTTAGCGTTGAGAGAGCAAGCATGCTCTCTAAGCAAGAGCCGAAGTCATGAACAAGCAACTTCGTGTCTGTTGCTTTGCGACGTCAGCGTCGAAATACGTCACAGCGGCAGAAAATGTTCAATACAAGCGCAAAAAAAAAATGCATATGTATATTTTGCCGACCACTGCCTTACACTAACAAATGCATGCATAAATGGCGAAAAATACGAAGAAGAGTATTTTGCTATCGCCTTCCATTCTGCTGAACTGTTTTGCATTGCGGCACACACAAACACAAGTCATTTTTAGCCGAAACAAAACAGACTTTTGGTCAGCGCGTTGTCATTAATAGCTGCATGTTATTAGGCCACTGTCGATAGAAGAACTGTTTTTTTTTTACCAATTATTTTTTAATAAAGTTTAAAACAGTGATGACAATAACTTGTCGTGAGTTGTAGAAATATGAATGATGATTTATATAAAAAATGATAAATGATGATGATAAAAAATTAATAAAAGAAAGAATTGATCATTGTTCCATTGGTTTAAAATATTAATATTTTTAATAATAATATTATATTAATATTTTTTAAAGTAAATGCTTAAAATAAGCGATGTCTTAATACTTTGTATGCCTCACTGAAAAAAAAAAATGAATAAATGTACAAAAGAAACAATATTACAAACTTTGCACAACGAAATTTCCTTATATTAATAAAACTATTTTGAAAGAAATATAAAATCAAATAAAATGTCAAAATTAAAATTGAAAACTAAATAGTTAATATATAATAGCAAAGAATATACATACATATGTAGAACTACACAAAAATGTTTACTTTGCTTGAATTTATACATTTGCTTGGACATGAAACTTAGCAAATGGAATTCGCGCAGTGGCAATGGCCTAGTGAAATTAGTGTTCGACTCAGACTCTAATGTGTCGAGGTTCGGTTCTTAAATGGATGTTAGATTCAATATGATTTTTTTTTTTTTTAATTTTCCATAATTTCTGTTCTTTTTCTATTAGATATATATTTTTTTATTGTCATAAGAAAATTAATATTTCATTTTCGACAAATGTTTTCCCAATGACAATATACATACTAAGATGTGTATGCAAAATTTGTTCAGCTCTATGGCGCGGGCAGTGAGAGCACAAACAGCCAAATTCTTAAATTTTTACTTTTTGAGCCTTCATACCCTTTCGAAGCCCACCCGTACCAACAAGCGCTAAAATGAA
The DNA here is from genome assembly GCA_949987675.1 of Chymomyza fuscimana. Lineage (NCBI taxonomy): Eukaryota > Metazoa > Arthropoda > Insecta > Diptera > Drosophilidae > Chymomyza > Chymomyza fuscimana. The sequence goes on from OX465092.1 coordinate 6,374,708, forward strand.
TTTGGCTGAGATGCACATTCTATGTAGTTCTTTCTACATTCTTTGATAATATTTAAATTATATTTATTATATTTATATTTAAATAAAAAAAAAATTGTTTCGTTGCGTTATTATTAACATATTAATGAAATAAAATTAAAATATTTTGTCAAATATCATCTATAAACCAGCATGCATACAGACAAATTTCTCATAAACTGTCTGAAATGGACATACTCCAGGAAAAAGCATGTACCAATGCTGCCTTGCAATTCAAAATGAACCGATATACGCTGCGGCGCTGCAAATAATGTAAAAGCAGAAACGAAAAATAATAGCAAAAGGGTAAATAAACAAAACGCAAATCCACTTCGAATTTGGTTTCGTTTGCTTTGCATTGTGTTTGCGAGCCCTCGTCAGTGATAAAGTTTTAACATTTTCGAACTCGGAGAGAATTTTCGCCTCTGTCTATTTAGTTCTCTCTGATGAGAGCAGAGAGAACTAAATAGACAGAGGCGAAAATTCTCTCCGAGTTCGAAAGTGCCGTTGAAACTTTATCCAACGACTTGGGCTCGTCTGGTGTAAAAGCAAAATCAAACACAAAATAAAGTCACGCACCAACAACAAGCAACAGCAATGGTAGTTCGTGTTGATATTTATGCATTGAAGAATGAATGGCAAAAGCAAAAGGAAGCATTGGCTCGGCTGCGTTGTGTTCTTACGTTTAGCCATTGACTTAGGCTCGGTCATAGCAAAACGATTTTTTGGCTGTGGCTGCGTTTGTTTTGATGTTTATGAACGGTCTTAGAAACATTTTACTTTTTATAGGTTTTGATAAGCCTTTAATCATGAAAATCTGGTATGAATCTACTTGACCCTGACTAGTAAATAGATAAAAAGAAGCTTTCAATTATTTATCTTATAATTTTTTATTAAATCAGCATATTTTTAAATAATTTTAAGGTAATAACTACCGAAGACAAATAATTACATGTGCATTGCTGCAATTACATTTTTTTTTAAGTTGTTTGATGTTATATATATTTGTTTTGGTCTTTGCTAAATGCTAAAACTTTAGTTTTTCTTCATACAAAATAATAAGTGCCTAAACTCTATTTTAAAGTTTTAATAGTATTCTTACTTCATAGTTTAGTAAAGACAAAGCAAAGGAAAGGATATTTTGCCGGCGGCTATTTGCTTTGCCACGCAAGTAGGCGGCGATGAACAAAAGTGGCGTTTGCAAGTGGTTTATTCGTTCGATTACTAGAAAACTATTAATCCTAGGATAGTAATAGAGAACTCATTTTGTAGATCATTTCATATACTTCAATAGAGTACTTGGATATTCTTGCGAAAGTCCCACCAATTTTACGGTAGGAGCAGATGTTTTGAAAAACACCAAAAACTATTTCCACTTTTTTAACTTTGAATAGTCATTGTGCCTGAACCAATTAATCAATCACTTTGATTTGAGTTTTATTTGAAAAACGCTATATTTTATTGATAATAATTTTTATTAAAAAAACATAAATGAATCTAACTTTAACAGCAAAATAATATTATGTAATAATCACACCAACAACTTTTTGGCTGGAAGGAGCAACTGCCTTTGGAAAATTTGGATTAGAACTTAATTTGGGTCCCAAACAATCTGATGATGTTTTCTACTAAGTATTTTGACCAGCTCAAACTCTTTGTTTATTGTAGTAAAGAACAATCAGCATCAGCATTAGCTAAACATAATGCGTTGGTTTAAAGTTTAAACTTAAAAGCAAAAACAAAATTGAATACAAACAATGCAGCTGCGCTATGTTTTTCTTTTTATGCATTTGTAGTTGTGAATATGCATAACGCAATTAAATATTTTAAAACTTCATTACAATTTTTGGGCTCATTGAGAAAAAAAGCAAACAATTATTTTATTTTTTTAGCATTGTTGCACCAAATCAGTTTCTAAGCAAATGCAACCTGCAATTAAAAAAATGCATTTCCCTAAAATTGCCATATAAAATGAATAAAAGTTGATTTAGTAAAATGGCAAAAAATAAATTGCAAACTAATTAAATAGCGAAGAAGAAGGAAGTCAAAAATTATGATTAGCCAAGGCCGGCAGCCCAAAGATATTATAAACTCTAGGAAGTGTGGCTGGCGGGCAGAGTTAAAAAGGAAAATCTAAAAATAGCCCATACAATTCTCGTGTTCTTGCAATTGAACTCGGCTCTAAACTTCGTTGTTGGCTGTCGGCATAAATAAATTCATAAATTCATAAATTCAGCCGCAACCAAATTTGTAAATTTTTAGTTTCTGAGCATTCATACCCTTTCTCAATATGTGGCTGCTATGACACTTTGCAATCGCGTTTGCTTTACACTAACAAATGCATGCATAAATGGCGAAAAATACGAAGAAGAGTATTTAGCTATCGCCTCCCATTCTGCTGAACTGTTTTGCATTGCGGCACACACAAACACAAGTAATTTTTAGCCGAAACAAAACAGACTTTTGGTCAGCGCGTTGTCATTAATAGCTGCATGTTATTAGGCCACTGTCGATAGAACTGTTTTTTTTTTACCAATTATTTTTTAATAAAGTTTAAAACAGTGATGACAATAACTTGTCGTGAGTTGTAGAAATATGAATGATGATTTATATAAAAAATGATAAATGATGATGATAAAAAATTAATAAAAGAAAGAATTGATCATTGTTCCATTGGTTTAAAATAATAATATTTTTAATAATAATATTATATTAATATTTTTTAAAGTAAATGCTTAAAATAAGCGATGCCTTAATACTTTGTATGCCTCACTGAAAAAAAAAAATTAATAAATGTACAAAAGAAACAATATTACAAACTTTGCACAACGAAATTTCCTTATATTAATAAAACTATTTTGAAAGAAATATAAAATCAAATAAAATGTCAAAATTAAAATTGAAAACTAAATAGTTAATATATAATAGCAAAGAATATACATACATATGTAGAACTACACAAAAATGTTTACTTTGCTTGAATTTATACATTTGCTTGGACATGAAACTTAGCAAATGGAATTCGCGCAGTGGCAATGGCCTAGTGAAATTAGTGTTCGACTCAGACTCTAATGTGTCGAGGTTCGGTTCTTAAATGGATGTTAGATTCAATATGATTTTTTTTTTTTTTAATTTTCCATAATTTCTGTTCTTTTTCTATTAGATATATATTTTTTTATTGTCATAAGAAAATTAATGTTTCATTTTCGACAAATGTTTTCCCAATGACAATATACATACTAAGATGTGTATGCAACATTTGTTCAGCTCTATGGCGCGGGCAGTGAGAGCACAAACAGCGAAATTCTTAAATTTTTACTTTTTGAGCCTTCATACCCTTTCGAAGCCCACCCGTACCAACAAGCGCTAAAATGAATTTGTATTCATTTGTAGTTCTTTCTACATTCTTTGATAATCTTCTTTGATTTATTATATTTATATTTAAATAAAAAAAAAAATTGTTTCGTTGCGTTATTATTAACATATTAATGAAATAAAATTAAAATATTTTGCCAAATATCATCTATAAACCAGCATGCATACAGACAAATTTCCCATAAACTGTCTGAAATGGACATACTCCAGGAAAAAGCATGTACCAATGCTGCCTTGCAATTCAAAATGAACCGATATACGCCGCGGCGCTGCAAATAATGTAAAAGCAGAAACGAAAAATAATAGCAAAAGGGTAAATAAACAAAACGCAAATCCACTTCGAATTTGGTTTCGTTTGCTTTGCATTGTGTTTGCGAGCCCTCGTCAGTGATAAACTTTTAAAATTTTCGAACTCGGAGAGAATTTTCGCCTCTGTCTATTTAGTTCTCTCTGGCTGTTGCTTGTTGTTGGTGCGTGACTTTATTTTGCGTTTGATTTTGCTTTTACACCAGACGAGCCCAAGTCGTTGGATAAAGTTTCAACGGCACTTTCGAACTCGGAGAGAATTTTCGCCTCTGTCTATTTAGTTCTCTCTGTCATCTGTATTTCCTACTACAAATACTAAATCCATCTACTGCAAGGGCACAATTAGAATTGCAATTTTCATTAGCATTTGCGTTATTGTTTTATATTATTTCACTTCATTTGTTTAGCGAAGTGCACAGCATACATAATTGTTGCAACCTTTGCTGGACTGTATGACACCCTTGAAGCGATCTAGAGGTTCTTCGAACCCTTCGCTTGACTTTTTCTTCGTGCAGTTGTTTTGTTTAAGGCATCAATGGCTTACGATCCCGCAATTGGCATTTTTAGAATTATTTTCTATTTTCGTGCAAAGCAGATGTAAACAAACCAATTTTGCCATTCACAACGCTGAGGACAGATGTTGATCCGTAGGGTTGCCATACAAACTCTTGTATTCGGCGGTACAAATATTCAAACTTAATTCAAATTTATTTTGTAGAAATGATTCAAAATATGCTGAAAATTATTGAAGAATAAACTTTATTGACTTAACATTTAAATGTTCTAAAATAATTTTTGGAAAGTAGCAACCCTTTGCTGCCATTCTTGCAAAAGCGTAAACATTCGAAATTAATTGTTCGAAAAATGAAATCTTTGAGATTTCTGTGGCACCTTTTAAAGATTTGTTTTCAAACCGTCAAAAAAATCAAATTGGCAGATCCCGATTTCCAACGAATCTCTCAGGTTGATGTTCACACAATATTTGTGGCTCGCTGCTAGGACAGAAAACAATCTTCGTGGGTACCAGGTCCAGTGTCAACTGGCACAGCCACGGCCATCTTCTATTTTGCACAAAGATATCTTCTCACAAAGTTTTGGAAGGTGGAGGACACTCCGTTAAATCTAAAAATATCTAAAAGTGCAAAAATTGGGTCACGTAATTTGGGTACGGCCCCTTATGATGATAGTTTAAATCATTCTGAAGTAAAAGATGCGACGTTGAGTCGTTAAACAAGAAACAATGTTTAACATCATCAGCAAACATAAGAACACGGGCATGATTGACCGCATTTTTCAGATCGTTTATAAAAAGTGTAAAAAACAGAGGACCTAGATGACTATCTTACCATATCATAAATACTTGGGTTCTCTCAGCAAGGTAAGAAGAAATCCATTTAAGAAAATTCGTCGGCAATCCTAAGAGCCCAAGCTTGAAAATATGGAGATTGTGGCTAACAGAGTCAATGGCCTTACTAAAATCAGTATAAATGACATCTGTTTGAAATTTATTTGAAAATCCTCTAAATGCTAAGGATGTAAACTCAAGAAGGTTTGTAGAGGTAGAACGACCTTTCATGAAACCATGCTGGCACGAAGAAGTAAGCGACTTATAACGGTGATGCAGATGAGCCACTAAAATTTATTCAAACGATTTAGGAATTGATGACAATTTGGCGATGCCACGATAATTGGGAACATCGGATTTATTACCCTTCTTGTGAAGAGCGATAATAAAAGACGATTTCCAAATGGCAGGGAAAGAGACCAATACAAGTGACAAATTAAAAAGCTTCAGCAATGGGACGTGTAGCGCAAGTGCCGTAGCATTGATAACACAGGTAGGAACATTATCAGGACCTGGCGAATAAGACATTTTAAGCGAGTAAGGTCAACATTGCTAATAAAGGAACATATAGACCAGGGGTGTCCAAAGGCTGCTTATGGAAGAACAAACACCAATACATATGAAGGATAAACACTAACACATCTAAAGCAAACCGTTTTTTCATGTTATTATGTACACTGACAAAAATAGTATATAGTCATATAAATGTTTTGTTTTTCGTTGTAACTCTTTTTTCTATACAAGCTATGCCATAATACTCACATTTAACACATGGTGTACAAAAATTTCGTGTCCGCGATCAATCCTACAACCTTTTTTTTAAGTGCAAGAGTTCAGAGAGCACAAACGAAAAACAACAACAAAATTGCAGTGAAAATCAGTGAGCCAACAACAAATATACACAAGGGTTGTTTCTGTGCTCATGAGCTTAGAGAGCAAAGAGAGTAAGGGAGAGAACTCGCGAAATTGTTTTTGTAATTTGGGTGCCCAAAATACTTATTTATTTATTTATTTGAGGAGTACAACTACGTACAGTTGACCTTATATTATAAAAAAGTACATATAATTTATTTAGAAAAGAAAATAGAGCGAGGGAATTGATATGAACTAATCCGCGTCTCTAGCCCGATGGGTGAACTTTTTAATGATATGCACCAACTCACATCAAGAACTGGCCAGAAACTTGGATTTACAATATTAAAGTTAAAAAAAGGAAGCAAGATAAAAATTAAACATTATATCGCAAAAAGAGCCAATGGATCACCGTTGACCAAGTGCGTGACTCATAATATAGGATTGGTCAAGGATGCTCGAAGTGGCAAGTCAAGGTGACTTAAGATAGAAGAAGTGATAGATTGAATAGACCGTTCGAAAGAGAGGAAATTGTTAAAGCTATTATAGTTAGAGCATAAGACACGGAAAGGATCGTGCAAAGCATAATTTGATCTACAAAATTGTAAGGCTAAGGGTCGAAAATTACGAGTTACTCTGGATGGTATGACAAAAGTAACTTTGCTAAGAAGTACATTGGAATCGATAAGACCGAGTAACAAGAATAACACGCCGTGGCATGTTCTGCGATGATTTAAGGAAGGCAACTTTATAAGGCGAAGTCTATCAGAATATGGTCGCATTCGGATATTTGGGTCCCAGTTTAAGCCACGAAGTGCAAAAAGGAGAAATTGCTTTTGTACGGACTCAATCATGTCCTGATAAAGGTGGTATTGAGGACTCCAAACGTAGGAACAATATTCCAAAATTGGACGGACGAGAAAAATATAAAGAAGTTTGGTTGTGTAAGGGTCGTTAAACTCTTTAGACCAACGCTTAATAAAAGCAAGAACACCTCTAGCCTTATTCACGATATTGCAAATATGATTATTAAATTTAAGGTTATGATCAAACAAAACACCAAGGTCAGACACACTCTCGATGCGTTCTAAGGTAGAAGATTCTTAAGAGTAAGTGGCCAAATAAGGAGCAGAACGATAAAATGTCATAACGTTACATTTTGTCTTGTTGAGAAAGAGTTGGTTGATATTGCTCCAAGATTGCATGTTATCAAAATCATGCTGAAGAAGTAGGTACTTATTATTATCGGAGTAGGACATACAGAGTTTAACATCATCCGCATACATAAGAATGTGAGAAGATGACATTACCTGAGGGAGATCATTTAAAAATAAGTTAAAAAAAGAGGGCCTAGATGGCTACCTTGAGGTACCCCTGACGTGACCATAATTTCAGTAGATTCGCAGCCTTTAAAAACTACCTTCTGGACTCGGTTGGATAAATAGGACGATATCCAATTTAAAAGACAAGACGGAAACCCCAGACGAGACAGTTTAACAAGTAGAAGACTATGGTTTACCGAGTCAAATGCTTTACTAAAGTCAGTATAAATGACATCAGTTTGTTTTTTTTCCGTAAAACCAAGATTAATAAGAGACGAAAGTTCGAAAAGGTTAGTAGAAGTGGACCGACGTTTTACAAACCCATGTTGGGAATCCAACATTAAAGAACGACAGTAGTGTTGCAATTGTGAAGTTACAATCCTTTCAAAAACTTTTGGAATTGATGAAAACTTGGCAATACCGCGGTAGTTCTCAATGTTGGACTTGGAACCTTTTTTGTGAATAGGGATAATGAAGGATTCATTCCAGATGGCCGGAAGATAAGAATATTTTAATGAAGTGCGGAAAAGAACAGATAATGGTGTAGAAAGCGAGTGAGCACAATGCTTTAAGACGCAACTTGGAATGGCATCGGGGCCAGGGGAGAAAGAAGGATTTAATGGACAGTAGGGATTGTAAAACGTCGGTTTCAAAGATTTCTGGATAAGCAATAAGATTTGAATGTGGTAGGTTATAGGGATAGTTAAGGTCAATGCAATTAGGGTTGACAGAATAGGTAGTTTGAAAAAATTTCGCAAACATTGGCATTGAGTGATATACAGTTTGGGCCGTGCATGTACACGCGCATTGCTGCCTATGCCTAAGAGCCATTACAAAAACAAAAAGAGCCAGATGAGCAGTGGTCCTGGACACCCCTGATATAGACCGTTACCAGACAAAATATTGAAGGGATAAGAAGTAAGAGAGTAAGACTTTGAAGAGTACGTTTTTTTTTTTGTTTATATATTGGATCTTCTCGCATAGAGACTAACAATCCGGGGTGCCACAGAAATCTTTAACGCTTTTGACAACGGTTTGAAACCAATTCGTTAAAAGGTGCCACAGAAATCTCAAAGATTTCATTTTTCGAACAATTAATTTCGAATGTTTACGCTTTTGCAAGAATGGCAGCAAAGGGTTGCTACTTTGCAAAAATTATTTTAGAAAATTTAGACACTCGTTTAAATAAATGTTTATTAACAGTGATCCAATAAAGTTTATTCTTTATTACACTAAGCGATAATTGTCAGCATATTTTGCATCATTATACCCTGTACCTATAGGTATAAAGGGTATACTAGATTTGTGCAATGTATGTAACGGACAGAAGGAGGCGTGGCAGACCCCAAGTCCTTTATACCAAAATGCTTATCATAACTTCGGGTATCGATTGAACCATGTCCGTCCGTCCATCCGTCCGTATGAACGCCTAGATCTCGGAGATTATAAGAGCTAGAGACACGAAACTTTATTTTGAATATTTGTACCGCACAATACAAGAGTTTGTATGGCAACCCTACGGGCCAACAGCTGTCCTCAGCGTAGTGTATGGCAAAATTCGTTTGTTTACATTTGCAAATATGCACGAAAATAGAAAATAATTTTTAAAATGCCACTTGCAGGATTGCTATCCATTGATGCCTTAAAAAAAACACATATGGACGAAGAAAAGGTGGAGCGAAGGTGTCGAAGAACCTCTAGATCGCTTCAAGGCTGTCATACAGTCCAGCAAAGGTTGCAACTATTATGTATGCTGTGCACTGCGTTTAACAAATGAAAAGGAATTTGAATACAAAACACACACACGCAAATGCTATTGGAAATTGTAGTGCTAATTGTGCCCTTGCAGTAGATGGATTTAGTATTTTCGAAGCACTCGCCAATTATTTAAAACGACGCTTTTATTTATTGAATATATTACTTCATTTATTAAAATCATATGCTGTTGTGGCTTTTTTCTCCTTAGGTTGCGCTACTGATATTTTAATTTTAAACGTAAACTGCTAAACTATTGACATTCACAACCTTGCCTAACAGCCGTACATTGCCACCTTAGGAGAAAAAGGTGCACAGCAATTATTTATTTAATTATGCATTAAATTCGGCGCACTTCATAACGACAAATTAGTTAAAATAAAAAAAAAACGATTTTTTAACTTTCATTTAACATCAGAAACATCTATTAATATGCTAAAATAATCACTTCGAATTATTATTATTTAGTACAGCAACTAGGTGGCAACTCCTTGCCACGAAAAGATTTTACACGTTGACACAGAATGGCAAATGTACCAAAGATTTTAATAAAGATTTCGCAAAAATGAAAATCATGAATTAAAACATTAAATTTGTCAAAACATAAAGGTACAGAAAACTCAGAAATTAAACACACTTTCCAAATAAGTAATACTTTCATTGAGTAAATTAGTTTTTATTGGTGAATTTAGTCAAATCTAAAGCAATTTTGTCGAAGATTTTGAAACCGTTGCGAATCATGTCTGTGGCACCGAGAATCGGAATGGCAACGAAATTGCAACGAAATAGTTTTCTGTGGCACCCCAGAATAAGTGCTATTCATCTTTAACGGATAGAATATTCAGATCTCTGTGGAATACACCATGGTGCCCTAGTGATAGTTCTCAAGATCTTGGATTATGCTCGCTGTATGATGTCTGTGTTGCTGCTGCTTGCATAGCTTAGAGCCATAGGTCCAGATTGGCTTTATAGTTGAGTTGTAGAGTAAGACCTTATAGTCCAGAAGAGTAAGTAGATTGAAAAACATTGGCAAATAAGTTAATTAAAATTAAATTTAAAAAATTAAAAAGCTATTTCGGGTCAATAGAAAATTGCTCTCGACACGGGACAAATAATTTTGATAGCCATTTCTGTTTAAAAGGATAAATTCAGATCGGGCATACAAATAGTTCGAGAAGTCACGATTAGAGTCGGTCGTTTTAAATTTTCAAAATTACAATTTGTTGGATGTCCAGTTAAAAAGTTCGTTTAACATAGCAAAATTTGCCTTTCAAAAACAAAGGCGAGGGATAATGGGTGGGAGGGGAAAAAAGTTGTTTCTTAAATTGCAAAACTGTTTGGCCCAGCGTGGTGGCTGTCGTCTTTTATTGTCCGCTCAAAAGTGTTTATGTAAGAGGTATGGCTTCGGGAATTTGTCTGGGATGACTTATTACCCGGAGACTTACTCAATGGCTTAAATTCTTACATGCCTACCCCGCACTAGACCATATCCGGGTCAGCATACAGCGCTGCTATTTATATCCGAAATGTACATGGCAACGAAATTAGCGGACATCTCCTCACAGCCAAAACACGAGTTGCTCCTGCGAAGACTGTCTTCGTGCCGCGCCTAGAACTCCGCGTTGCAATTCTGCTGGCTGTATATTAAGTTTGTACATAAAGTATGATCGGGGTGACTAGAGAAGACCATATACCCATGTCCGTCTGTCTGTCTGTATGAGCGAGTAGAGCTAGAGCAATCATACTCTCAGATTAGGTCCGTTATCTTACGGGAGACAAGTTTGTTTTATTTTTTTGTATCGGGATTTTATTCTAAACTTTCGTTTAAAATAATCTGTACCTGTCCGTTTGCAAAACGAGAAGTGGTCTATTATTCATCATAAATTCGATTTTACAAAATAAGGTTTTTAAAACGTACTCTCTGGGAGCCCTTTCTTTAAGAAGAAAACACAAATATCTTTTTCCTATTGGAATAAGCCTTTCCCATGCTCCTCCCATATGCGTGGGCAAAGGGGGGTTGAAATACCATGTACATTGTTTAGTCGACAGAAATCGATTTATTTCGTCCATTGCACAATGGGCCCGCGTGGCCAGATTTTGGCCAAAAGCCCTCCAGTCGAAATTAAAAATTTTGACAAATGACAATTTAATATGATTAAGGTATCCTGTGCAAAAAAAAATATTAAATTTTAATTAGTTGTTTTTAAGTAATTAGCCATCAAAGATGACATTTTGTATTTTTTGAACTTTCGCGAAAATTTACAGAAAAAAAAAATTCATTTACCATGATACATGTAGCTAAGAAATCTTTATTCAATTTATTATTTATAAGTATTACTTCAGAAAGAAAATAAAACTCAGCTTAAAAACTTTTCGGTTTTAAATATATTCGAGTAGTTATAAAGATTTTGTTGGTTTTTTATCATTTGGCTACTTTGCTTTAAGGGTACCTCCGACTACCACTCGATTTTTTCACCGAAAAAAATGTTATAAATTTCTTCACATGTTTTACAACAAAAGGTAATTCCCCCCGATTTTCGGAAATTGAATTTTATATCTAAAAGTTGATTTTTAAAAATTGACCACCAAGAAATTTTACTATTGTTTGAATTTCTTAACTGCCTAAAAGTATGCTTTAATAACCATTTTTCGAAAGTTGTACTAAAATGTATAAAAAATATACAATTTGCATTCTTCCAAATATGCAAATCAAAAAGTGTCAAAATTATCAATTTTGACGAAAAAACCTAAAAATTTCAATATGGATTTTTCAAATTTTTTTTCGGAAATTAAAAGAGCATGCAAAAAAAAATTATAACAGTTAAAAAGCATATGGATTGGTGATGTCGTCTTTTTGTAATTTGCTTGGAAAGCTGAAACTGTTTGAGGCTATAACTCCAAAACCATTCAATATTTTGAGCATAGGCTATTTTTTCAATGTATGAGGAGCTCATATCTACCTCTGTATGAAATATGGTCCAGTTCCAATTAACAGTTTTTTTTTTTTAATAGTTAAAAATTTTTAATTTTTTCTAATTTTGGTCTGGATTATCTATACCTCAAAAAAATCTAAGGAGGCTTAAACTTCCTAGAAAAATAGTTCAATCCTTTAGGAACATGTGTAAAATTTCAACACTCTAAAAAAATTATTATGGAAATGACAGGGTTTTGTCCAAAATATAAAAATCTGGCCCCACAGTGCATTGGCCAGTTCAAATTTATATCTTTTATGGCTTTATCCGCTTGTCTAAAGTTAGTGCATTGTCTGAGTAAATCTTTATTGGGAAACCTCTACGACAACCAAATTGTCGAAAAACATGCATAAATGAATTTGATGATAAGTCTTCAGCTATTTCCAAGTGAACTGCACGCGATGCCGTACATGTGAATATAACGCCGTAGCGTTTGACATGACTTCTATTTACAGTAATGGTTACAGATCCAAAATAATCAATTCCAACATTCAAAAATCGCTCTTTCAGTCGCATAGACACGGCATTTAGGAATCTGACCCATCCTGGGAATTAATGACGTTGCCCTCTTGTTTTTACAAAATTGACACCTTCGAATTATTTTCTTTACTGTGCTACGGCATCTTATCACGCAGAACTTGTGTCTAAGATTAGAAATGACTGTCTCTGTTCCTATGTGACAGTTTTGACCGTGATAATGGTGTACAAGTAAGTCAGTGATGAGGTGGTCTTTATTTAGAACAATTGGATTTTTGGCATCAAAATCATAAGTTTCTTCATTTAAGTTGTCAAGTCGTCCTTTTAATCTAATTAAACCATTATCAGACATTATTAAAGGCAATGATTTCAAATTACTTGAACCATGTATGGGTTTATTCTTTTCTAATAAGTTTAGTTCTTGTTGGTAACAGTCCATTTGAATACGTTTAAAAATCAAAAGTTCAGCTTTCTCAATTTCTTTCGTAGTAAGTTCGCCATACCTACGTCTTTTTCAATTTGACTTTAAATTTTCAACGTATCTTATTACCCAAGCTAAAGCTCTTACAAATCTTGACCAATTTGAAAATCTAGTAACGTCTGGCAGGATTATTGTCGTTTTCATATTAGTAATTACATTAACATACTGTTTAGTTATATCGTTATCCTCTTTTTCTTTAGGCCATTCCGAGATACCTTTTCTCAAGAAGGGCGGGCCATTAAACCACATACTTTCTATGGTCACATTAACGTCAACAATTTTTTTTGCCTTGTCTGCAGGGTTTAAGTTTGATGGAACATGTCTCCAGTTCGCTACATTTGTCAGTTCTTGTATTTCACCTAACCTTTGGGCTACAAAGACTTTAAAACGCTTACTACTAATCTTCAACCAATATAAGACTATTTCTGAGTCAGTCCATAAATACGTTTTGTCGATTTTAATATTTATAGTCTCCTTTATCATCTTACAAAGTCGAGCTCCTAATAGAGCACCCTGTAGTTCCAATCGGGGAATGGTCATTGGCTTTAACGGTGCTACACGTGATTTTGCTACAGTAAATAAGCATTCTATTTGATTTTCAAATTCGAACCTAAAATACGCACACGCAGCATATGCCAACTTTGATGCGTCACAAAATATGTGCAGTTGCACGTGGCATTTGTCAATAGATAATGAAGTCATTTTCCGAGGTATGTTTAAATTACCAATTTTAGCTAAAGCAAAACATGAGGTTTTCCAAATTTCAAAATGCTCGTCGTTTATTTCGTCATCCCAATCTATTTCGCTGTCCCATACTGATTGTAGGAGTATCTTGTTAGCTATGAGAATATGTTATATAAAGCCCAACGGATCAAAAACAGACATGATTATTTTCAACAAATCACGTTTTGTTGATCGTTTCAAAAGATTAAATATCTCTGAATGTTGTTTGGTTAATCTTAAATTGTAACCGAAAGTGTCATTTTCATAATCCCAAATTAACCCTAGCACTCTCTTTTTGCTTAAATTCCTTACTTTACAGTTAACCTCTTGCTCTTTAATTTGTGATAAGACGTCTTTAGAATTTGATATCCAGTTGTACATTTCAAAACCTCCTTGACGATGTACATGAATTATTTATTAACTATGTCTGCAGCAGCTGTAGGGAATTCATTTTTGAAATCTTGTGCATTTCGATTTCTAACTTGTTGTGCAATGCTAGGACTACATTTTGCCCCAAAGAACAGAACCTGTATCTCATAAATATCTGGACTGTCATGCCTATTATTACGCCACAAAATTCTTTGAGCAAATCTATCCTCTTTTCGTACCCCTATTTGTAAGAACATTTCCTTTATGTCGCCAACAAAGGCTATCTTATGTTCTCTAAAGTTTATAAGGACAGATGACCACTAATGGAAAATTCTGGTCCAGTTAGTAAAAAGTCGTTTAGACTGAAACCATTATTTTTGGCGGCGGCATCAAACACAATTCTTAATTTGTCTGGCTTATTTGAATCCAGTACTCCAAAATGTGGAAAATAATATGTAAGTGGTGACTTAGTCTCTATTTCGGAAAAATTTAATTTCTTAATCCGGGGTGCCACAGAAATCTTTAACGCGTTTGGCAACGGTTTGAAACCAATTCGTTAAAAGGTGTTACAGAAAAAATTAATTTCCATTTGTACAAAATAGATTTAAATAAAGTTTGAATATTTGTACCGCCCAATACAAGAGTTTGTATGGCAGCCCTACGACCCGTAGGGTGGAGCGAAGGTGTCGAAGAACCTCTAGATCACTTCAAGGCTGTCATACAGTCCAGCATAGGTTGCAACAATTATGCTGTGCACTGCGCTTAACAATGAAGTGAAATTTGAATACAAAACACACACACGCAAATGCTAGATGGATTTAGTATTTTCGATGCACTCGCCAATTATTTAAAACGACGTTTTTATTTATTGAATATATTACTTCATTTATTAAAATCATATGCTGTTGTGGCTTTTTTCTCCTTAGGTTGCGCTCCTGATATTTTAATTTTAAACGTAAACTGCTAAACTATTGACATTCACAACCTTGCCTAACAGCCGTACATTGCCACCTTAGGAGAAAGAGGTGCACAGCAATTATTTATTTAATTATGCATTAAATTCGGCGCACTTCATAACGACAAATTAGTTAAAATAAAAAAAACAATTTTTTAACTTTCATTTAACATCAAAAACAACTATTAATATGCTAAATAATCAATTCGAATTATTATAATTTAGTACAGCAACTAGGTGGCAACTCCTTGCCACGAAAAGATTTTGCACGTTGACACAGAATGGCAAATGTACCAAAGATTTTAATAAAGATTTCGCAAAAATGAAAATCATGAATTAAAACATTAAATTTGTCAAAACATAAAGGTACAGAAAACTCAGAAATTAAACACACTTTCCAAATAAGTAATACTTTCATTGAGTAAATTAGTTTTTATTGGTGAATTTAGTCAAATCTAAAGCAATTTTGTCGAAGATTTTGAAACCGTTGCGAATCATGTCTGTGGCACCGAGAATCGGAATGGCAACGAAATTGCAACGAAATAGTTTTCTGTGGCACCCCAGAATAAGTGCTATTCATTTTTAACGGATAGAATATTCAGATCTCTGTGGAATACACCATGGTGCCCTAGTGATAGTTCTCAAGATCTTGGATTATGCTCGCTGTATGATGTCTGTGTTGCTGCTGCTTGCATAGCTTAGAGCCATAGGTCCAGATTGGCTTTAAAGTTGAGTTGTAGAGTAAGACCTTATAGTCCAGAAGAGTAAGTAGATTGAAAAACATTGGCAAATAAGTTAATTAAAATTAAATTTAAAAAAATAAAGAGCTATTTCGGGTCAATAGAAAATTGCTCTCGACACGGGACAAATAATTTTGATAGCCATTTCTGTTTAAAAGGATAAATTCAGATCGGGCATACAAATAGTTCGAGAAGTCACGATTAGAGTCGGTCGTTTTAAATTTTCAAAATTACAATTTGTTGGATGTCCAGTTAAAAAGTTCGTTTAACATAGCAAAATTTGCCTTTCAAAAACAAAGGCGAGGGATAATGGGTGGGAGGGGAAAAAAGTTGTTTCTTAAATTGCAAAACTGTTTGGCCCAGCGTGGTGGCTGTCGTCTTTTATTGTCCGCTCAAAAGTGTTTATGTAAGAGGTATGGCTTCGGGAATTTGTCTGGGATGACTTATTACCCGGAGACTTACTCAATGGCTTAAATTCTTACATGCCTACCCCGCACTAGACCATATCCGGGTCAGCATACAGCGCTGCTATTTATATCCGAAATGTACATGGCAACGAAATTAGCGGACATCTCCTCACAGCCAAAACACGAGTTGCTCCTGCGAAGACTGTCTTCGTGCCGCGCCTAGAACTCCGCGTTGCAATTCTGCTGGCTGTATATTAAGTTTGTACATAAAGTATGATCGGGGTGACTAGAGAAGACCATATACCCATGTCCGTCTGTCTGTCTGTATGAGCGAGTAGAGCTAGAGCAATCATACTCTCAGATTAGGTCCGTTATCTTACGGGAGACAAGTTTGTTTTATTTTTTTGTATCGGGATTTTATTCTAAACTTTCGTTTAAAATAATCTGTACCTGTCCGTTTGCAAAACGAGAAGTGGTCTATTATTCATCATAAATTCGATTTTACAAAATAAGGTTTTTAAAACGTACTCTCTGGGAGCCCTTTCTTTAAGAAGAAAACACAAATATCTTTTTCCTATTGGAATAAGCCTTTCCCATGCTCCTCCCATATGCGTGGGCAAAGGGGGGTTGAAATACCATGTACATTGTTTAGTCGACAGAAATCGATTTATTTCGTCCATTGCACAATGGGCCCGCGTGGCCAGATTTTGGCCAAAAGCCCTCCAGTCGAAATTAAAAATTTTGACAAATGACAATTTAATATGATTAAGGTATCCTGTGCAAAAAAAAATATTAAATTTTAATTAGTTGTTTTTAAGTAATTAGCCATCAAAGATGACATTTTGTATTTTTTGAACTTTCGCGAAAATTTACAGAAAAAAAAAATTCATTTACCATGATACATGTAGCTAAGAAATCTTTATTCAATTTATTATTTATAAGTATTACTTCAGAAAGAAAATAAAACTCAGCTTAAAAACTTTTCGGTTTTAAATATATTCGAGTAGTTATAAAGATTTTGTTGGTTTTTTATCATTTGGCTACTTTGCTTTAAGGGTACCTCCGACTACCACTCGATTTTTTCACCGAAAAAAATGTTATAAATTTCTTCACATGTTTTACAACAAAAGGTAATTCCCCCCGATTTTCGGAAATTGAATTTTATATCTAAAAGTTGATTTTTAAAAATTGACCACCAAGAAATTTTACTATTGTTTGAATTTCTTAACTGCCTAAAAGTATGCTTTAATAACCATTTTTCGAAAGTTGTACTAAAATGTATAAAAAATATACAATTTGCATTCTTCCAAATATGCAAATCAAAAAGTGTCAAAATTATCAATTTTGACGAAAAAACCTAAAAATTTCAATATGGATTTTTCAAATTTTTTTTCGGAAATTAAAAGAGCATGCAAAAAAAAATTATAACAGTTAAAAAGCATATGGATTGGTGATGTCGTCTTTTTGTAATTTGCTTGGAAAGCTGAAACTGTTTGAGGCTATAGTTATAGCCAAGGAGTTCCAAAACCATTCAATATTTTGAGCATAGGCTATTTTTTCAATGTATGAGGAGCTCATGTTCCTAAAGGATTGAACTATTTTTCTAGGAAGTTTGAGCCTCCTCAGATTTTTTTGAGGTATAGATAATCCAGACCAAAATTAGAAAAAATTAAAAATTTTTAAACTTCCTAGAAAAATATTTCAATTCTTTAGGAAAACGTGTAAAATTTCATCACTCTAAAAAAATTATTATGGAAATGACAGGGTTTTGTCCAAAATATAAAAATCTGGCCCCACAGTGCATTGGCCAGTTCAAATTTATATCTTTTATGGCTTTATCCGCTTGTCTAAAGTTAGTGCATTGTCTGAGTAAATCTTTATTGGGAAACCTCTACGACAACCAAATTGTCGAAAAAAATGCATAAATGAATTTGATGATAAGTCTTCAGCTATTTCCAAGTGAACTGCACGCGATGCCGTACATGTGAATATAACGCCGTAGCGTTTGACATGACTTCTATTTACAGTAATGGTTACAGATCCAAAATAATCAATTCCAACATTCAAAAATCGCTCTTTCAGTCGCATAGACACGGCATTTAGGAATCTGACCCATCCTGGGAATTAATGGCGTTGCCCTCTTGTTTTTACAAAATTGACACCTTCGAATTATTTTCTTTAC
This sequence comes from Chymomyza fuscimana, assembly GCA_949987675.1. Lineage (NCBI taxonomy): Eukaryota > Metazoa > Arthropoda > Insecta > Diptera > Drosophilidae > Chymomyza > Chymomyza fuscimana. Next base: position 6,392,987 of record OX465092.1, read on the forward strand.
TGTGCTACGGCATCTTATCACGCAGAACTTGTGTCTAAGATTAGAAATGACTGTCTCTGTTCCTATGTGACAGTTTTGACCGCGATAATGGTGTACAAGTAAGTCAGTGATGAGGTGGTCTTTATTTAGAACAATTGGATTTTTGGCATCAAAATCATAAGTTTCTTCATTTAAGTTGTCAAGTCGTCCTTTTAATCTAATTAAACCATTATCAGACATTATTAAAGGCAATGATTTCAAATTACTTGAACCATGTATGGGTTTATTCTTTTCTAATAAGTTTAGTTCTTGTTGGTAACAGTCCATTTGAATACGTTTAAAAATCAAAAGTTCAGCTTTCTCAATTTCTTTCGTAGTAAGTTCGCCATACCTACGTCTTTTTCAATTTGACTTTAAATTTTCAACGTATCTTATTACCCAAGCTAAAGCTCTTACAAATCTTGACCAATTTGAAAATCTAGTAACGTCTGGCAGGATTATTGTCGTTTTCATATTAGTAATTACATTAACATACTGTTTAGTTATATCGTTATCCTCTTTTTCTTTAGGCCATTCCGAGATACCTTTTCTCAAGAAGGGCGGGCCATTAAACCACATACTTTCTATGGTCACATTAACGTCAACAATTTTTTTTGCCTTGTCTGCAGGGTTTAAGTTTGATGGAACATGTCTCCAGTTCGCTACATTTGTCAGTTCTTGTATTTCACCTAACCTTTGGGCTACAAAGACTTTAAAACGCTTACTACTAATCTTCAACCAATATAAGACTATTTCTGAGTCAGTCCATAAATACGTTTTGTCGATTTTAATATTTATAGTCTCCTTTATCATCTTACAAAGTCGAGCTCCTAATAGAGCACCCTGTAGTTCCAATCGGGGAATGGTCATTGGCTTTAACGGTGCTACACGTGATTTTGCTACAGTAAATAAGCATTCTATTTGATTTTCAAATTCGAACCTAAAATACGCACACGCAGCATATGCCAACTTTGATGCGTCACAAAATATGTGCAGTTGCACGTGGCATTTGTCAATAGATAATGAAGTCATTTTCCGAGGTATGTTTAAATTACCAATTTTAGCTAAAGCAAAACATGAGGTTTTCCAAATTTCAAAATGCTCGTCGTTTATTTCGTCATCCCAATCTATTTCGCTGTTCCATACTGATTGTAGGAGTATCTTGTTAGCTATGAGAATATGTTATATAAAGCCCAACGGATCAAAAACAGACATGATTATTTTCAACAAATCACGTTTTGTTGATCGTTTCAAAAGATTAAATATCTCTGAATGTTGTTTGGTTAATCTTAAATTGTAACCGAAAGTGTCATTTTCATAATCCCAAATTAACCCTAGCACTCTCTTTTTGCTTAAATTCCTTACTTTACAGTTAACCTCTTGCTCTTTAATTTGTGATAAGACGTCTTTAGAATTTGATATCCAGTTGTACATTTCAAAACCTCCTTGACGATGTACATGAATTATTTATTAACTATGTCTGCAGCAGCTGTAGGGAATTCATTTTTGAAATCTTGTGCATTTCGATTTCTAACTTGTTGTGCAATGCTAGGACTACATTTTGCCCCAAAGAACAGAACCTGTATCTCATAAATATCTGGACTGTCATGCCTATTATTACGCCACAAAATTCTTTGAGCAAATCTATCCTCTTTTCGTACCCCTATTTGTAAGAACATTTCCTTTATGTCGCCAACAAAGGCTATCTTATGTTCTCTAAAGTTTATAAGGACAGATGACCACTAATGGAAAATTCTGGTCCAGTTAGTAAAAAGTCGTTTAGACTGAAACCATTATTTTTGGCGGCGGCATCAAACACAATTCTTAATTTGTCTGGCTTATTTGAATCCAGTACTCCAAAATGTGGCAAATAATATGTAAGTGGTGACTTAGTCCCTATTTCGGAAAAATTTAATTTCTTAATCCGGGGTGCCACAGAAATCTTTAACGCGTTTGGCAACGGTTTGAAACCAATTCGTTAAAAGGTGTTACAGAAAAAATTAATTTCCATTTGTACAAAATAGATTTAAATAAAGTTTGAATATTTGTACCGCCCAATACAAGAGTTTGTATGGCAGCCCTACGGGTCAACAGCTGTCCTCAGCGTAGTGAATCGCAAATTTCGTTTGTTTACATTTGCAAATTTGCACGAAAATGAAAATAATTTTTAAAATGCCACTTGCAGGATTGCTAGCCATTGATGCCTTAAAAAAAACAAATATGGACGAAGAAAAGGTGGAGCGAAGGTGTCGAAGAACCTCTAGATCACTTCAAGGCTGTCATACAGTCCAGCATAGGTTGCAACAATTATGCTGTGCACTGCGCTTAACAATGAAGTGAAATTTGAATACAAAACACACACACGCAAATGCTAGATGGATTTAGTATTTTCGATGCACTCGCCAATTATTTAAAACGACGTTTTTATTTATTGAATATATTACTTCATTTATTAAAATCATATGCTGTTGTGGCTTTTTTCTCCTTAGGTTGCGCTACTGATATTTTAATTTTAAACGTAAACTGCTAAACTATTGACATTCACAACCTTGCCTAACAGCCGTACATTGCCACCTTAGGAGAAAAAGGTGCACAGCAATTATTTATTTAATTATGCATTAAATTCGGCGCACTTCATAACGACAAATTAGTTAAAATAAAAAAAACAACTTTTTAACTTTCATTTAACATCAAAAACAACTATTAATATGCTAAAATAATCAATTCGAATTATTATAATTTAGTACAGCAACTAGGTGGCAACTCCTTGCCACGAAAAGATTTTGCACGTTGACACAGAATGGCAAATGTAAATCATGAATTAAAACATTAAATTTGTCAAAACATAAAGATACAGAAAACTCAGAAATTAAACACACTTTCCAAATAAAAAATACTTTCTTTGAATAAATTAGTTTTTATTGATGAATTTAATCAAGTCTCAAGCAATTTTGTCGAAGATTTTGAAACCGTTGCGAATCATGTCTGTGGCACCAAGAATCGGAATGGCAACGAAATTGCATCGAAATGGTTTTCTGTGGCACCCCAGAATATAGCCTTTTGATATATATGACTCAAAAACCTCTGAGTACTTCTTTCCATAATTGTAATCTTTATCCATTTTGCGTTCACAAAGCATAAACCGAGAATAAGCATTTTCATAGCTTTCAGGAAGATTGAGATCTTCGTTTTTCCAAAACAACCCGCACTCAAACCTGTCTCCTAATCTTTTGGGAGTTTTGTCTACTATACTTAAACATTTCTTATCATCAACAGACATAGGTATATCGTATTTAAAAGTCAATTCATTTTCTAGAGTCCAATAAGATTATACCATCTTATGCAAAATGTCTAGATCATCCTTATCATTTATATTTTTGTCATGAACATGAAATGAATAATTTGTTCGGGTACCACTATTGTTTGTGTTTTTTAAACCATGAACAACCCAGCCTAATAAGGTTTTACTGGCAACAGGGCCATTGACGGATGAATACTTAAGCTTTCGAGAAACTATCAGTGACCAATGATCTTGACCTTGTCATCAATTGTTATAGTTTGTATTGGCAAATTCAAATTAGTTATGGTTTTAACCCGTCGCATGGTAAACGTTTTTTGGCAATATTTCGTAACTTTTTTTGAACACTAACTACTTTTGACTTTTCTTCAAAGGACTACTAGGTACATCCAGTCCAAGTTCATTAGCTAAACTCTGATCTATAAGAGACACGGTCGAGGCTTCATCCAACAGAGCATATGTTTTAATTTCCTTATTCGGACCCAGAAGAGTTACGGAAACTATTTTAAGTAACACCTGACTTTGATTTAAGTTTACATTAAAATTTTTCTCTGTCGTGGATTCTATTACCTGATTGTTCTGTGAGATTCGACTCTGATCTTTTGTTGTTTTTTTTCTTTATGTAAGAGGACATTATGAGAGAATTTACAATTATTTATACCACAAGTCTTTTTGCGCATACAATCTCGGATTGAATGGTTTTTAGCTAGACAACCAATACATATTTGATTTTCTGACACATGTCGCCAACGTTTGTTAATGTCTACATTTTTGAATTTTTCGCATACTGTTACATAATGATTTTTTGACTTACAAAAGTTCCAATATTTATCTTGTCTGATTATTTGTTTATTATGTTGCATTGGCTAGCTAGCAATAGTTAATGTCGTCTCTTTGGACTTCACTAGTCTAAATCCTAAAGCCTGAGCTGCTTTCACCTTTTCGCCAAACCATTTATGAAAAATAATTATTTTCGGGTCGGTACACTTGGACTTTTGATAATGCGTCATAAATGCAATGCGTTGTGATACGGATAATTTTTCTAAAATATCATTAAATAGTAACGGATTTCGAATATGATCAACTTCTTTTAGCGGCAGTAAATTGTTAATCCAATTAGCAACTAGATCATATAATTTAATAACTTTTTCATATTTGTCTTCTTTAATACTCGGATAATTTTTTACTTAAACGTTCATAAACGTTCTCATTACGTTTTGAGAACACATGTCATCATTTTTTGGGTCGTTAAATTCATATTCTGACTTACGTGGCAGCTTGTCAATCCACTCACGTGTTTTACACTGCATCGGCTTTTCGTTGACGTAATCTTCGGTGCATAGGCTACCAGCCATGAAGCTGTCTTCTTCAAACTGTGCCAATTCCTGCTGAAGTTTTAGCTGTTGCTCCTCGAACTCCAGTGTTGCTCGCTGCTGTTTAAGTTATTGTTCCTTTTTCAAGAAGTCCATTTTCACTTGTACTTGTTGTGCCTTTGTCGAACGCAGCGAACGGTGCGATGCATCCAATTTGTTGTCGGTGGACAAAACGAATGGAGTATATGTCTGAATAACCGTTTTGTCCATTTGTGATTCCATATCCTTATTTTGGTTGTTGTCTTTGACTTCATCTGCCGTGGCTGGCAAATTCGTTGTCGTCTTCTTAAATTTGGGAGGCCATGATCGCTGTCCACGATTTCTTTTTCCAAATCTTTGTCCAAAAGAGTCTCAATTATATTATATGCAATGTGTGTATGTCCAAGTTTATATACTCGGCCGTACATACACAACTTTGTATTACATATACCTTTTTTATTCGTACTCACGTACAAGTATGCCCAAGATTGTCTGCTACATAAATAAATACATGTCGTTTTAAATATTATATTTATCCGGCTCGAACGACTATATTTGTCATTTATTTTCTAAAAACGGTGTTGTATTTTCTTAATATTTTTATTAGGCCATATATTTAGTAAGAAACTTAAAATTGTACAACTTAATTTGCGCTCCTTGCGCGTCAACCATTTGCCACAAGCATTCGACAACAACAAACGACGCAGTATTTCAGATTGGCGGGCATCCTAACTTATCGATACTTGGTCTATGTATCGATGCTTATCGCTAGTAACTATATATATCGATGTTTTGTGCATCGATAATTCCATACATTAGTTCGTGTCAGTTTAAATTTAAATGAACTTGAATATTGTTTTCATAATCCACAACACCGATTTGATGAATTGACAAATCGATTGAATATATCATATAGCTCCCATAGAACCGATCGTGTTTTTGTTTGTTTATGAAGATATCGTAACTAAATTAAGCAATCAAAAGTTGTTATGAGTACTTAAGCAATATACAGAATTTGATTGCATTGATGGTTCAGGGTATCTCAATGACAACCGCGTCCAACTCTAACGTCATCTTTATACCCTGTACCGTATGGTACAAAGGGTACACTAAGTTTGTGCAAGCCGAAAATGTATGTAACATAAAGAAGGAGACGTCGGAGACCCCCCAAAGTTACCCAAAGTATGATCGGGGTGACTAGAGAAGTCGATATACCCATGTCCGTCTGTCTGTCTGTCTGTCTGTCTTTCTGTCTGTATGAACGCCTAGATCTCAGAGATGTTAAGAGCAAGAGCAACCAAATTTTCAGATTAGATGCGTTATTATGTCAGGGGATGCAAGTTTATTTTCTATTTTTGATATGGGGGATAAATAATTCGTTTGTTTATGAAGATATCGTAACCAACTTTGGCACTCAAAAGTTTTTTAAAGTTCCCAATCACTATGCCAAATTTAATCAAAATCGGTTGACTATATCATATAGCTCCCACAGGACAGATCGGTCGAAAAATCGTTTTTTGCACAAAATTCGTTGTGTTTCGTTTGTTTGTGAAGATATCGTAACCAAATTTGGCAGTCGGAAGTTCTTTAGAGCTCCTAATGTCTGTACCAAATTTGAAATCGGTTGACTATATCATATAGCTCCCATAGGGCAGATCGGTAAAAAAACGTTTTTTGTACAAAATTCGTTGTGTTTTGTTTGTTTGTGAATAAATTGTAACCAAATTTGGTGTTTAGCAGTTTTTTAGGGTTACCCAGCACTGTACCAAATTTGATCAAAATCGGTTGACTATATCATATATAGCTCACATAGGGCCGATCGGTCGAAAAAACGTATTTTGAACAAAATTCGTTTTGTTTCGTTTGTTTATGAAGATATCGCAACCAAATTCGGCAATTGAAAGTTTTTTAGAGTGCCTAGGCACAGTACCAAATCTGATCAAAATCGGTTGGTTATATCATATAGCTCCCATAGGACCGATATGGCAAAAAAAACGTTTTTTGAAAGAAATTCGTTGTATTTCGTTTGTTTATGAAGATATCATAACCAAATTCTTTGCTTTTAGGGTTACCCAGCGTTGTTCCCAATATGATCAAAATCGGTTGACTATATCATATAGCTCCCATAGGGCCGATCGGTCGAAAAAACGTATTTAGAATAAAACTCGTTTTGTTTCGTTTGTTTACGAAGATATCGTAACCAAATTTGGCAATTGGAAGTTTTTCAAAGTACCTAAGCACAGTACCAAATTTTATCAAAATCGGTTGACTATATCAAAACCAAAAAAACATTTTACAAGAACACAAACAACGAAAGATGTCATATAGGTTATTATTACGTTATTAAATAGAGAAAACAATTTATTTTATAAATTATCCTTTTTTGTGTCATTAATATTATTTTTATTTTGCTACGCTTTTGATAAAAAAATATAATTTTCCTGATAGTGATCATAACTATCATTATTTATAAAAAAATAGGTTTTAACACATCGTAAAAATGAAACACACATCAAACAAACTTTACAACTTACATAACACTTTACAATTGTAACATTTACACAGATAATCCACATACAGACTACAACAAGTACAATAACAACAACAATTATTTCTACAAAAAACTAAACCGAAATCACATCAACAACATTGCGCCGACCGATCGGATTCGTTTGGAATCGATCAAACGTCAAATTCTTACCAAGCTCGGCCTAACACATAAGCCAAACGTATCTCATCCCCTGCCTAAACAGTTTATATGGGAAACAATATATCGCGCCGAGGGTGTTGTGGTAGCCGACGATGCCTTTAACACCGACCTAGGCCAGAACTTACGACGAGCACATTTGGGAGACTTATCCGAAACCGGTTCCGGACCAGTGTCACCACCGTTTACAGTAGTCACGAATGGAGTTCGAGAACCAGCGTACCTATTTTCGCGAATTCTAAGTACTAAAGACAAAACAAACAAGCAATTATTATCTCGTCAAAACTTAGATTACGGTAATAAGTCCATCGCAGAGGAAAGCTTAAGAAATAATACGGCCCAAGACACAAACCCAGCTTTGAAGGAGCAACGTAACTTTGGTGCGGTTAACTCCGAGTCGTCCAATACTGTGTACAACTTTCGGCAAGACTTCTCGCGGCAACATGGTCGCGATCACCTTAACTTAAATTCACGTTTATCAAAAAAACTACGAAGCAGTAGAAGTGGTGGCAGCAATAAGAACAAACCGAATGCGTACAGTAAATCCACATATCTTATAGATATAAATCGTAGTAGTGATAGTAGCACCAATATCGGAATAAGCGGCGAAATCGGGCCCAATGATCATGTTTATTTTAACGATTACAGTGTTCGGATTCGTGGCAAAGGACAACGACTGATGGAAATGGAAGTTCAAAGCACGAACACGGGAAGTAGCCCAGCTTCTATTATTGAAAAAGTACACGAAACGCCTCCTGATCAAGAAGACTTTTTTGGGAACACCCAGGAGATCATTACTTTTGCCGAAGAAGGTAAGTGGCTTTACTTATAAATTTTAGTTTAGTCAGCTTTGTCAAATATTTTGCATGGTCAAACTCAAGGAGTATCAAAGTAATAGAGGCGAAGACTCTCAAAAATCGATAAGTTCGCGTTGTAGAGTGTGGGGTCAGCGACAGGGCAAAGAGTATCAAACTGATAGAGACGAACACTCGCAGAAAAAGTACTCGGTGGCGCAGAAAATCGTGACGGTTTCAGCCCTTCTTTTGAGTTGCGTGTGCGAAACGAAGAGAATGAAAGAAAATGTGTACAGTCAGCTGTTGGCTGCCGTTTTTTTTTAGATCTTGTCTGCTTATTCATATTCGCAAATGTGTGCTGTTGTGAGCTCACAATTATGAAAACAAAGCAGTAGCAACGCAGGCAAAATATGTATACATTTGTAGGTTATTAACGCAAAGGATTGTATGTGTGTGTGCAAGAAGTTGTTCATGAAACTTTTGAATGTATGATTTATATTGAATAAAACAAAATACTTTTTAAGCCCTGTACTAAAAAGTTTGCATTTATTTTGCTGACATTGTTATAGAAAAATAAATTAAATTTAGTTGCATTATCATACAACTATTCATAATTTTCTTTTGCTTCTGCTGCATACCAAAGAATATAGAATTACTATTTGTATATAATCTTTGCCCATACATACTTAAATATATATGTAATACATACATATATATATGACCAATGTTGCCGAATTTCTTATAAGGCACTTTATTAAACAATGCAAATCAGACGAGCAAGGTTGCGAGTTTCTGCTATGTGGGGAACAGGAACATATACAAATGTGCGTTTGTGTGCAAGTGTGTATGTGCAAGAAATCGTTGCCATGAAGCTTGTGAAGCCTTATTTTTTTCTTGATGCTTAAAAAAATTGAAATTGAATAAAACACACGAATTTGAATTTTCATAATTCAATATAAAATTTTTACTAATACCTATTATTTTTTTAGTATTAACTAATTTTTGTCTCTTGCTGAAAAGTATACGTTTGTATTATATGTACATAATTCCTTTTTTGCTATTATTTTATGTCACTATTTTGTTTTTGCAGTTGGCTGTAAGTTGAACAATGACACACGCACACTGTGTTGTTGTTGTTGTCCTTTAAACCTTCGGTCGAGAATCTGCAACTGAGCTATCGCAGGCTTGATTGATTTGCTTGCAAAACTTCACATGGAAGCAATAGCGACACTTGGGTCAACACAAATTATTTTTTCAGACGAAATAACTACCTGACAACAAAAACAATGAAAATAAAACCATTTACTTTTTATTATGTTTAAAAAAATACCAATTAACTAATGATGACCTGATAACAATGCAAAAAAGGGTATTTAGCTATTAAAGGCCCCTACGGAGACACGAAAACAGCCACCTAGCAAAAAGACAGACTTATTTTGGTCACGAAAGGAACAGTGTGTCTCTAGTAGCAAAATGTGCATTTTATCGGAATTATTATCGATAATCAGCTGCTTTTTATTTACAAATAGCTAATTTTTCAAAGGCGCGAAATAAAACATGAATTATCGTCAGCGTTTATTACTTTTGCTATTGTGTGTAAACAATGCAATGATAATGACATGCATTGCAATTGAATTGTTGGATGAGGAAAAAAAGCGATGACAGTAGGCAATACACAGGGAAAGGCAGAGTGTTTGGGTGACCCCATATTTAACGCGCAGAACTGAGTGTGGACGAATTGCATAGACGTATTTTAACGCGCATTAATGTTACAAATGAATTATTTTATTATTGTAGCTATTTTCTCATCCTTTCGCAACGATCCGCAACGATTTTGTCGACCAACCATAAGTTTCGCGTCCAAAATAAATAGCTGCACATAAGTTTTGTTTATGGCGCCAAAACCGAACAGCTGTTTTTGCTGAGTGCGCCATCTATGGTTTACTACTGGCATCAAAAAACAAAAAAACAAGCGACACTGGTCTACATACCTGCAAGAACACAGTTTGTGACCAAACGTTTGTGAGCGTTTTTTTTATATGAAGTTTTTTTTATTTTTCGTGTCTGCGTAGGGGCCTTAACTCTCATCCTGTTTAACGAAAAATATCTATGCACATACATGTATGTATGTATGTAGTTGTATGTGTGGGCAAACAGGGATTCGCGTGACCGCCGATCCGAGAATAGAGTGCCATACTGCACGTTGTATCCTATCTTTGCATTTTTAAAGAAAAAGAGCTTCACTCTTTTAAAAAAATAATGTTGGTCTTGCTTTTTGATCAAAGGAAACAAAACGGGGGGAATTAATTAAATGGTCCAGTTGTGACGAGGGCTGAGGTGGTAATTGCTCCTCGTAGTCTATACCCAATACCCTACCATGGTTTTGGCCACAAAAGTAGTCAAAACCCCCAAAACAAAATCTTGCCTACACTTTATACGCCTATGTCATACAGGAAATAACTAAATTTTAGCCCATCATAATTTCTTTTAAAGATACTATAACAATTTATTAAAATTTATATTCTGTGGATACATCTAGGTCTTAATGTATTTATGTTTCGACTCCATTTACAATTCGTTTGATGGTAATACAACTACAACTTAGATGGTGATGGCATTATTTTTTCCTTTTTGTTTTTTTTTTTATGTCTAATAAAAAAAATTCGCAATTAAATCGACAATCTAAATCTATAAAATTAACGCTGGAAACAGCAGCTCGACTTAAGACTATTTTTACATTTTTAAAAATTTAACTGTTAAGATAATTGATGGACCCTTGCATTACAATCTTGTGAGGGTATAAAAAGGTATAAGAGATATCATTTACTAAGCTCTATCTGAAATTTAATGTTAGGGAGCTTTCGCGAAGCACATGGCTTGATAGAATTTTTCATAAAAGAGAGAAAGAGAAAAAGGAACAACAACAATAATGTGTGTTAAAAACTTACATGGTTTTTTGATACATCCAACGCTGGAAGGCCTTCCATCGGGAATCAATGATAATGACGATTAAGCTGCAATTTCATTTAAATTTCGCACATATTTGTTGTTCACAGAAAGAAAATTTAAATAAAAAGAAAAAATTCGCACAACTCGGAGGGGGCAGGGGATGTGAGTTGTAACTTTATATATTAATTTCATTTGTTAAGCAACATTTATTGGGTTTTTTTTTTTTTTTTTTTATTCAGGCATGTTCTAGATTTCGATTCCGACAAGAGTCGACTCGTTTTGAAAAGTTTGGCTCGCAAACTTTTAAGAAAATTTAGATGTGCTCACTTGAACGAATCAAGGTTAATTTTCATTGTGTGTACATGCAAAACCAAAACGATTGGAATGAAAGTAAGGTGTTCTGGATTTAGACAAAACAGAACTTCGAAAAGTTATGTGTTGTCGTGTTGCACAAGTAAATTTGAAGATAACTGTATTAATGGATGGCTTAAAATATGTATATAAAATAAATTGTACAAAATTTGTAAATAAAGAAGAAATGTTTCCTTCTTTAAAAAATATTGGCAAAAAGAAAAAATAAATTACTTAGTTTGTTGTTCGAAAGCTTGTGGCAACTCTACAATGTCAACTTATCGATAGGTGGCGAGTTGGTCAGCTGGCAATTTGGCGCACATTTAAACAAACAACAATGAGCCGCTTTTTTGGTAGTTATTTTTAATAATAAATTTTTGAAGGGGCAAAAAACGAAGCGCTAAGCGGTAGAGTATAATGCGTGAGCAATATTTTGCACGCCAACACAATTTAAACGTTGCCAAATCGTCGTAAATTTGCAAACACTGACGTCGCGACGCGTCGTCAACTACGGCTGTAAGAATGAATTGTACCTGTTCAAGCGATGACTTGGAAGCAGAGCTCGCAAATAACAGTTGACCGTTTTTCGTTGTCAAAAAATAACCCTTATTTACTGAGTCTTTGAGCAATGTCTCAGAGGGCAACCGTTCACATTGCTCTTTTAATAAATCGGTCTGCGCTCAACGAATAACCGATATTTTTGTTTTACTTTTGTTCTGGTTATTCGCCAACCGTTTAGTCGCGAGAAAAAAATAAAGGTCTTTTGCGTTTGTATGCGTGTATGTGAGTTAGGCGACTGTTTGGGCTTGTTAGTAACATATGTATGCTTTTCAAGGCACGGGCAGACTTTAAAGCGTTATAACTTGGAAACTACTAGAGATACTTACACGATTTAAATACCAGTCTTGTGTACTTTTTTGAGATCACAATTTTTTGATACACACCAAAAACGAAAAAGGGCAAGGTGGTGGGTAAAAATACGACAAAATGCGTTTTAACTTTGGCGCCATCTACTGCCGAAAACAAGAACTTCTGGGTATACCTTCCAATACAAATAAAACTTGAAATTCAATTTTAATCATTTTTTGCCTTGAAAGTTTTTTGTACGACTTATAGAATTCGAGATAAATGGGCCGACACAAAAAGTGCAGCATTCTCAACAAAGCAAATTAAAACGTTATAGACCGTTTGCGCTGAGCATTTATTTTTTCGGTTGGTCTGCTGATGCGAGCGCTCAATCAGTTCGCTCTCAATAAGATGTCATTGAAAGAGCGTAACAAGAACTGCTCAACTGTTAACACTCAGCTGAAAACCGAAATAAAGCGAAGCGAAGTGTTATGCTCAGAGAGAGAGAGCAAGCGTGCATGGTTTTTTCGGTTATGGTTGCGTGTAGACCGCAAAGGAAAAAACGGTCGACTGTTATTTGCGAGCTATGCTTGGAAGGCATCTGCTTACATCAGATTGGTATAAATAACCGCATGACCTAAACAATTGTGAAATGCTTATGGGGGAAAAAAAATTACTGGAAAAAGGAGGACTGAAGGCGACTCTGAAGCTGCTGCTCAAAATAGCTTGTTGAATAAAATAAAATAAACAACTTATAAAATTGCAGAAAATGTGTGTGTTATACTTATAAAATTAAAATGCGAACTACAAGCAGCTTAATTTTGGCTACGTTTCCATTTTTAACAGACGGCTGCTGTATGATGTCGCTGCCATTTAAATTTTGCGCCACTTAAACAAACAAAAACAACACAGCTGTTTCTGGTCTGAATGAAAACGATTCGAAAACGATTCGAACTCAGTCGAAATCTAGAACACCATTTTTCGGAATGCCCTCGCACTTTTCAAAACGAGTCGAAATCTAGAACTGGCCTGACTATTTCATTACAACTTCTTTCTTTCTTTTTCTTTTCTTTATCTTTCTATTTTTTTTCTTTCTATATATATTGAAATGTTTTTTTTTTTGTTTCACATATTTTAAGTAGGGATATAGATATTCAATATTTTATATGGCACCTATAAAATTATATTTTTTTTTACCACTTTTTCCTCTCACAATCACGCAATAGGGGTTATTTTATTTACCTAGATATGTAATTTTAGTTATTTATTTAATTTTGTTTGCAAATTTTCGATTTAAATTTATTTTCTTTTTGTAATTATTCTTCACTTATATTAATTTGTGGCACCTTCTTTTATATATAAAACAAATCTAAAACACGCTCGACGACCACGATGATGCGCCCGTCTTTAGATCGCACTTGCAACTGCTGACTCTTCTAATCGGCAGAAGCCGGGAGGGCGGGAGAGCGCTTAAAGCTCTATCGATGGCTGGAATTTTGGATCAGCTAGTTCCCATAATGCAGTTCCTCTAAGTAGAGCTGATTTAGCTCCGTTGGAGGTTAATGACGTCAGATGTTTTGTTGTTTTGTTGTACGTTTTTATTCGTTTTTTTTTTTTTTTTTTTTAGCTTGACAGCGGATATTATGTATATATGTAATTGTGATTTTCGTATGTTGTTTAATAATTTAAAAAAAAAAATTTTGGGATCATTTTTAAATATATAGGTTTTTTATTTATTTAATTTTATTTTATTTTATCTTTTAGTCTTAAAGTTTTTATTTCGGCCAGATTTGCTTTGTCAGTTTTTTATTTTTTTTGTAACTTGTAATTAAGGATTTAATTCTCTTATTTCTTGTAAAATGTAAAAAAAATGTTCAGCACGTGGCAAAAAAATTAAAATTTTTTTTATTGCACAATTGACTGGCGGTTATACCTCGACGCACAATTAGAATCAGAGTAAGAGAGCGAATCAGGCTGCTATAGCTCTTTTATAGCCGCCGACCCAAAGAATTCAACGCCCTAAAGGTGGTGGCGATCTAGTTCGACCTACTGACATCTTGAGCTTTTAGTGTCAGACTAAAGCTAACAGGCAGAGCGAAAAAGATTGTTTTAATTTTTTCTCGTATGCGATATTTTGTCTCAAAAAGACAAACAGCGAGAAAAGTAGCTGCGAGAAAAAAGGGTGCGAAAATTTCTTACTCGAGAATTTAAGCTGCTAGAAAAAGACAGAAAATCTACTGGAGATTCATTTTAAAATCAAAAGTTTTTTTTTTTTTTTTTTTTTTTTTTTTTTTTTTTTGTATTTATTTTGCAAAATTATCAAAAATACATATATTTTTATGAATTGCAGGTTTCTTATTTTATGATCGCCAATCCAGCTTGTTTAGTTAGAGATGTCTTAGGAGTGTTAAGGAGTCCTGTCAATCAGGAGGCCATTATTTTGTCCGCTTTTCTGTCGGTCTTCTTTTCGTTTTCTTTCAGTTCGGCGCTTGTTGGAGCAGATTTTTAAAACTTCTTTTTTTAAGCCTTTTTATAGGATTTTCATTTGGAAAATCAAAAGTAGCCCAAAATTTATTGAATTCGATATATCATATACCAGAGAGGTTATCGGCAACAGTTGTTTGGCATGCTCTGTTTATTAGCGCAGTTGTAAGACTTCGTGTTTTTAATTAAAGTTAAAGGTATGTAACAGCAAAAATCTAAAATTGTTTAATTTAATTGTGTTTTGTCCCAAAATGTTATGTTATTTTTAATACTAGAAGAAAAAGTAATTTTTACTAATGTGTTTCGTAGAGTGAAACTTCTGAGATAACTCTAAAATTACTATAGTGTCTTGTGATGTGAGCTCGAACAAAACTCGTCAAAAATTTTGATGAACAAAAATTATTTTAAAATTTTTAAAAAGATATTAATCGCCGCTAAACTAGTAATTTGTCCCACTGTGTGCTAGGATGACTATGCGCTGCCCGAAGAGAAAAAGCAACAACAAAAGGAGCGCTAACAACTACAAGCCGCAACAAGAATAGAATAAGCCTGTGATAAAAATTCAAGTGAATGTGTTTCATTTAATTTTTGTAGCAAAAATTGTCAATAATAAAAAAAAAATTTTTAATAAAAATTTTAAATAAATTTATAAAAATAAAAATGCATGTGATTTATTCAATTTCAGTTTGTTAAAGCACCTAAAAAAAGTTATACATTTTAATACGGTCAACAGTTTCAATGATAAAAAAAATCATGTAGACCAAAAAAAGTCAAATATAAACGTTGACACTCCTCCAAACCCCTCTCATATCGCTAACTGTTTCACATTCATAATTGTTTACGCACAAATGTACACAGCAGCATATATGTACAGTGCGCGAAAAAAGGTTAAAGCCACTTGAAGACGTCGGAGACCCCCCAAAGTTACTTAAAGTATGATCAGGGTGACTAGAGAAGTCGAAATGCCCATGTCCGTCTGTCCGTCTGTCTGTATGAACGCCTAGATCTCAGAGATGGTAAGAGCTAGAGCAACCAAATTTTCAGATTAGATGCGCTATTATGTCAGGGGAGACAAGATTATTTTATTTTTTTGATATCGGGGTTATATTATATAGCTCCCATAGGGGTGTTTCAGAGGACCTCGAAAAAAAACAATAAGTTTTAGATGGATAATTTGGTTGTTTATGATGATATCGTAACCAAATTTGGCACTTAATAGTTTTTTAGAGTTCCCAAGCACTGTATCAAATTTTATCAAAATCGGTTGACTATATCATATAGCTCCCATAGGGCAGATCGGTCAAAAAAACGATTTTTGTACAAAATTTGTTGTGTTTCGTTTGTTTGTGAAGATATTGTAACCAAATTTGGCATTCAGAAGTTTTTTAGAGATCTTCAACACTGTACCAAATTTGATCAAAATCGATTGACTATATCATATAGCTCCCATAGGACTAATCGGTCAAAAAAACGTTTTTTTTACAAAATTTGTTGTGTTTCGTTTGTTTATGAAGATATTGTAATCAAATTTGGCATTCAGAAGTTTTTTAGAGATTTTCAACACTGTACCAAATTTTATCAAAATCGGTTGACTATATCATATAGCTCCCATAGGGCAGATCGGTCAAAAAAACGATTTTTGTACAAAATTTGTTGTGTTTCGTTTGTTTGTGAAGATATTGTAACCAAATTTGGCATTCAGAAGTTTTTTAGAGGTCTTCAACACTGTACCAAATTTTATCAAAATCGGTTGACTATATCATATAGCTCCCATAGGGTCGATCGGTCGAAAAAAAGTTGTTGATTAAAAATTCGCCTGTTTTTGGTTGTTTATGAAGGTATCATAATCTAATTTGGCAATCAAATGTATTTTCGTGTACTTAAGCAATTTACCGGATTTTATTGCAAGCAGTGGTACAGGGTATCCCAAAGTCGTCCGCGCTCGAATTTAACGTACGCCATCTTTTTGGATGACTTTTTATACCCTGTACCGTATGGTACAAAGGGTATATTAAGTTTGTGCAAGCCGAAAATGTATGTAACATACAGAAGGAGACATCAGAGACCCCCCAAAGTTACCTAAAGTATGATCAGGGTGACTAGAGAAGTCGATATACCCATGTCCGTCTGTCTGTATGAACGCCTAGATCTCTGAGATGGTAAGAGCTAGAGCAACCAAATTTTCAGATTAGATGCGCTATTATGTCAGGGGAGAAAAGTTTATTTTATTTTTTTGATATCGGGGTTATATCATATTGCTCCCATAGGGGTGTTTCAGAGGACCTAGAAAAAAACAAAAAGTTTTAGATGGATAATTCGGTTGTTTATGATGATATCGTAACCAAATTTGGCACTTAATAGTTTTTTAGAGTTCCCAAGCACTGTATCAAATTTTATCAAAATCGGTTGACTATATCATATAGCTCCCATAGGACCAATCGGTCAAAAAAACGTTTTTTGTACAAAATTCGTTGTGTTTCGTTTGTTTGGCAAAGAAATATCTTTTGGAGTTTGTAAGCAATATATCGGACTTGATTATAATGTGGTGGTACAGGGTATCCCAAAGTCGTCCGCGCCCGACTTTAACGTACGCCATCTTTTTATTTTAACCCTTATAAAAATCCTAGTCTGGGTATAAACAACTCGCAGTACTTATAAATGGAGCGTTGACACACGTGCTCTTTAAAATGTGTGAATAATCAATTGAAATGTAAAATTAAAAGGTGTGGTAGGTATTTTGATGGATACACACAGATAACGAGTTTATAGAAGTATGTCATAAGAGGATACAACAGACCACTTATTCATGTAAGTGAAGAACTGTCTGAGTGGTTTCTTCATACGGTTGCTTTTTATTGTATGAGTGTACTTTCACTGTTGTACACCAGTGACGGACTGGACTTGCAATTCATTAAAATGTATAAGCCATTAACAAAACAAAAAAGTCTTGCAAGTAAATCTAGATAACCACATAAAAACGGCTAAAATATATAAACGTATTGAAATGTATTTTCAAACTGTTTTGAAAAAAAAAATGAAATAAAGGGAAAAATTTCTAGGTTCTTAGTATGGGGTCGTAAAATTAGTTAATCTGTACTCGCACCCATTGGGTATAGCGATAATTGTAGCCACTTGTAAAAATACAAAAAAAAAAGCCAATTTCATTTAAAAAGGTCTCAATTTGTTTCTTCATTAATACATTTTATTATATCACGAAATTGTATTTCATAACTTTAAATTAGGTTCTTAAACTATATTTATAAAATAACAAAATATATTTTAACATAAAAACAAAGCAGCCAGTATTCAAGATTTGAATACATTCTGAGATCACACATAATGAGGGTCTGTACTATTAAAAACTGAATTCAATTTAAGTTTATTTCTTAGTTTAGTTTTTTATCAAGCTTATGGCAAAAATTTATACTCTAAAAATTTTGCCAACGGGTAATAAATATGGTTCTAACTTAGAACTTCTAAGTCCTTAATTTTGATAATTTTTCAACGTCCAAATTCTTAAAATATATGTGTGTGACCAGTGGCGTAACTATACCACCTGGGGCCCGTGGCGAATTCTTTGGATGGGGCCCTATCCGTAAAAATCGTCACGTTGCACTTAGTTTAATATTAATAAACCACTTAAGTAGTTATCCAACACTTATAATAATTTTATTTTCAAGAGCATAGGCTTATATATCTATATACAATAAAGTAACATTTTAATTTCAATAAGATATTTATTAAGAAAATTCTTTTCTCAGAGCTTTCTGTTCCGCAAAAGTTTCTATAACATCATAGCCAAGTTACGTAACCTGTGTTGTCCCATAGATTTTCTTAAATAGGTTTTTATTAATTTTAGTTTTGAAAATGATCTTTTAGCACTAGCTGTAGTCACAGGAATTGTAACAAACAACATTAATGAAGACTTTTCTATTTCGTCTCTAAAAGTGGACCGCGAATTTCCCTGGAAAATGATTCGGATATGTCGTTTTTATATAAATCAACAAACTCTAGAGCTTTTTTAATAGATCACTGTCATTTAGAATTTGCAAAGTCGAAGGTTGTAAAATACTGAAATTGGAAACAATTTCATTCATCGGAAGGAAACGCGATTTTAGTTGATTAATAATGATGTCCAATACTCGATCAAATATGTTCACTTTGAAAAAACTTTCTGGATCTTGAAGACGCTCATATTCGCAAAGTTCGTCAAAATGGCGTTTTACCTTC
Organism: Chymomyza fuscimana; assembly: GCA_949987675.1. Classification (NCBI taxonomy): domain Eukaryota; kingdom Metazoa; phylum Arthropoda; class Insecta; order Diptera; family Drosophilidae; genus Chymomyza; species Chymomyza fuscimana. The sequence continues at coordinate 6,412,016 of OX465092.1, forward strand.
CTCTGACGAGTTTTAGAAAATTCAGGGTTGATGGACCATTTTTCTGCCACACTATTTGCTTCCATTTTTAAATTTACAAATTCATGTCGATACCTTTCCAATTCTTCTAGACAAATTTTCAAACGTTGTAAGGCATTTGAAACATCGGTGGCTTTAGATTGAAGTGCTTTAGAGGCTTCATCGATAATTTGCAGAATTTTGCAATGGAAAACCAATAAAATAATAAAATGGTAGTTCTCGATCTTCTTTTTGAGTGAAATAGCCTAATTTCTTTCATCTGATTTGCCATTGACCAGAATGGTTTTTATTAGCGCTTTTTCGACTTCAACAAACCGGACTTTTAAAGCAAAAACAGCATCATAACGTCCTGCCCATCTAGTAGGGTATGTAGGGTTTCTTTATTAGATATAAAATTTAATAAAATATTCCATCTTTTGATACTATGCCCAAAAAAATTATAAATTTGTTGAACTGTATCAAAAAAATTTTGCATATCAATAGCTTCTCTGAGCAGCACAGAGAACATATACGGCATTTGGTTCGATATCTTTTATGAGTTTTTGAACTCCACCATAAAGTCCTTTCATTGTTAGCACTATCATATCCTTGTCCTCGACACTTATTTAGAGGAATATTCTTGTCATTTATGGATTTAATAATTTGCTTGGACATTGCTAAGGCAGTTTGATCCTTAACTTCATGAAATCCTAAAAATTACTCTTTAATGACAAGCGCCTTTGGAATTCCATTACCATCTTTTTCGATCATACAATAACGGTAAAGTTCTCACATTTGATCAGTTTTTGAAATTTCTTGAGTTGTATCGAATATAATAGAGTAAAATGGTGCAGCATTTATTTCATTTATGAGTGCATTTTCATTTATGAGTGCAATTAGCTCATTTTGTATTTTTGGACTTAAGTATTTTATCTGGCCCTTTGGTTTACTTAACAATTCTTGTAAAACCGGGTCGTATTTTCCTAATAACTCAACAACACTCAAAAAGTTTCCTCGGGAGCTTGGATCATTGCTATCTTTTTTTTTCTCTGTGGCCACGAAAGGCTAAATTACAAGTTGAAAGTGTCAGAGTAACATCAAGGAGTCTAGAAAGTACATGGCGCCAAAAAGATTTTTCTTTTTGAACATGGACTCTTGCTCTTCATCAAGTGTTTTGTGAAGCCGCCACTGTTGATACGTTAGATAAGAATCCAGATGAATTTTCGATGTCTCGTGTCCTTCTATGCCGTCTACAATATGTTTCTAGTCGTCATAGCCTTCCATCCAAACATTTTGAATTTTTTTAGATGCCCGATTTGCGAAAAACCAACGCGGTTCACAATATGCCTTCTGAAGTATTAAAGAATAGGATATCCATGTACGTTCAAGTTTCACACCAGACTTGGAAACAATATAGTAATGTTTTTCTAGAAAAGATCTATTGTCACTATCTTTTAAGAAAGGTCCCTTAGGTTTACAATGTCCGTTTTCGATCACGAACCGTTTCACTTGATCAGTTAGCTCTTTAAAATTACCCTTATCAGAAACATATGGTGAAGATGCAATAATGTTCACACTTAAATATGATTCACTTTGATTTTTGCCAGTATCTTGTTGTGGTAGTTTTGGATCTGGATAGACACTGGTGTCGGGTGCTGCATCTGGTAGTTCTGGTATACTTTTAGAAAGGTCCAATCCTTCACTTTTGGAGCACTGTTCACTCGCGTTTTCATTAATAAAATTAATATTCTTCAAGTACTGAGTAATTTTAGGTAACTGTTTATTTTTATCTTCAGTCTCCCTCTTTCTCTTTCGTTTTTCGCTCCAACTTAGATAGTTTCTAGAACAAGACATTTTAATATCTGTTACAATACAATTTAAATTTTAGTTTGTTGGTGTGAAGTAGTGATGAGCGATACTGTGAATTTTCAGTCACAGCGACAACTGTGACTGTGACAAAAAAATATCAGTGACAATAGGTCGTGACAGTGACACCGAGTACATAATAAAATTTTTAGGAAAGAATATCGCGGATTTTTATTATGCTTTTAAAAACAAAAAAATTATAAAATTTATAGTTTATAAAAAATTAATATCTTACAGCTTTGGGTAATTCACACGTTGGATGCGTCCTCTGAATATACTTTGATAAATTGATTATTGAAGATCCTATTAACTGTTACAAAATACGCGCCAAGTATTTCAGTACCAATTGCATCTTGCAATATTTGCAAGGCAAAATTATCATCTAAAACACTCAATAATTTCCAAATTTCACGTTTCTTTCTATCCATGTTATTATTTATTTATTATTAGTATTTTTTTATTACTATTATTACTCACAAAAATTTTAAAGGCACTTGTCTCTTCAACTACTAGACACTTACTTTGCATGTGACCCTTCTTCATATTGCAACAAATACTTCAAAACTATTGTATTCATTAATACTAGCCACCTATTTTGTAACCGTTCATAAAATAATATACAAAATGCAAAATACGCGCTATGTATTTACCTGCAGTATTTACTATTGCAATAATTTGTTACTATTGGTACGGAAATACTTGGCGCGTATTTTGGAACAGTTCATAGGATCTTGTACTTACGAATATTTTGTCGCGGTTCATACGAACTTATATATCCACGAGTATTTTGTCAACTTGGTATGAAAATACTTGGCGCGTATTTTGTATCAGTTCATATACCCACGAGTATTTTGTCACCGTGGGTTGTGACTGTGACAAAATACTCGCGCAATGACAAAATACTCTCGTATCAGTGACAAGTATTTTGTCGCCGTGACAAGTATTTTGTACTTGTCACTGATACGACTCGTTACATTAAAATACTTGTGACAAATCACAGGTACGTAAATATTGCTCATCACTAGTGTGAAGTAAAAGGCGGTCGTGAAATTTGTTTATATGTTCTGCTCAATGCGTGTTGTTTCATTAACTGTCTTTTTGTAAGTGATTTGTGATAGGTTTTACATCTTATGCTAAGGCTATGTTACATGCAGGTGGAGAGAGTCGGTAACATTAACATTTTAGTGTTGCAGAAGGCGTGCAATATCAATTATCTTTTAATAGACTTTAAGCTTAGATCGATATTACATTTGTATATACATAATATGAATAAAATAAATAAATATAACAAATAAATATAAATATGAAAATATATCAAATATAAATTTATTTCGGAGCTCGCGGTCTCTTGGGCCGGGGCCCCCTATAGCCGCATAGGGCCGATCGGTCAAAAAACGTTTTTTGAGCAAAATTTGTCTGTTTTTTTATGAAGATATCGTAACCAAATGCCATCAAATGTTTTTTGGAGTTCTTAAGCAATATACCGGATTTGATTGCAATGTGATAGTACGTACGCGATCTTTCTGATTAAACACTTCATTTACCATTTGATATTTGCATGTTTTCGCGCAGACTTTAAAGTGTTTTAAAATATGAACTACTTGGAATAATCACATAATTCAATACATAGTTTTATGATTTTTTTGAAATCTACAAAAAAGGGATATAATCAGGCATGCTCCGGAATCAGAAAAATTCAATCCGAACAATTTTATTCGGATTCGGTTTTGCGTGCTCCGGAATCAGAATTTTTTGTCGATAATTTCCTTTTTTATTCTCGATAAATGCGTAAATTTCCCTCACTTTTTTCGATAAATATGTGATAAATGGTGTGTTTTAAACAGCTGACTGCCTTTTGTTAAGAATTTGTAAGCATTGCAAAAATGTAATTTATTTTGTCAATGGCATGTTTTATAGCTAAAAGAAGGCGTAAAAAAATGAAAGAATCATGTCCTATATATTGTAATGTTTATTTGTATATTTTTTAGCATTAAATTCTTTTGGTTAAATATGCACCTACATTGTGTTTCTTGGCGCGAAATGTTTTTTGTTTGATACAAAACAGCTGACAAGGCTGCCGCATTTTTGCACCTTTTTATTAGTACATGTTGTTTAGATTTAATTTTCATTAATATATTGCTAGTTCTTTATTATTTTATTTTTTTTTAAATAAAATTACACAAAAATATTAATTTAGCAACAAAGTTAATTCAATTTAAACACGATTTAACTATTTTTGTTACAAGGGAAATTTTGTATGTTTGATACACACACATGCACAAACAAAACGAAAATTCGGTTAAGCTTGTATTTGCTATTTTTGGGTTGTGTCAGGAAAAAAATTATTAAAATTAGTTAGCAGCTAATATGCAAATTAAAGTTAGCATAAATAGAATCTAAGAAGATCAAGGCATATATAAAAAATGACTTCTATATAAAATTTGTGGTTTTTTAATACTATTTTGACGATTCGTTTTAATTCCACTTGCAACAAAGCAGTCGGTTTCAAAGCACATAAAAAATTCGGATTGGTGGAAATGGGAGCACCAAACATTCGGATTCAAAACGAATCCGCATAAATTATTCTGATTCGGATTCCGGAGCACGCCTGAATGACAAAAAACGGCTTTTTAGTAACTTTTTTATCCTAAAAGTTTTATTGTACGACTGATGGAATTCGAGAATTCGAACATTTATCAAAATAACGGAAAACCTTACAACATTAAGCAAGAGAAATTCCATTGTGACAAAATACATATTTACTGTAACGGAAGTGGTCCGGTTGTGGGCACAATTAACTATTCAGGCATAACTTCTGACCAAGTTAATATTTATGCAGAAGTATGTGTCGTATCGTTTGAATGTAGTATCTTTTGCGTACGTCGCCGATGAGGAGTCTACCATGAGTAACTTATTGAGTTATGTTGTTGCACTTATGTTAATGTTAAACCACATGCAGATTTGAGTGAAAAGTTATTAGAGCAGGACAAATGTAAACTGCTGCTGAACATAGTGCCATGATAACTGTTGTAGAGTGAGTGAGAAGGCAGTACGAGCTCGCTACGTGTGTGGTCTTTTGAAAAACGAATAAAGAAGCTGTGTGACAGTTTGAGTTTGACCACGGCAGCCTACAGCACGGGGTATTCGTTGTTACGCGCAGTTTGTATCCAAATGGAAAACTTTCTAGCAAATAATCCTGACCCGACATCAGAAGTGGGATCTGCGCCAGCACCTATATATTCAGCAGTGGCGAATTATTCATGAAATGTAAAATCAAAATATGATTAATTTAATGAAAGCAATGCAGTCGTCGACGTGCGTACCGCACCCGCAAGGCAGGGTTGTCTCGCTGCCAAAATAAAATCCTGACGTTACGGGCGTTGATGCGTCGCAATGGTGCATGACTGCTGATATTATATTGTCAGAGCAGCCGCTGGAAGGTAGTGGACTCATTATGGCGCTAAGCAAATCAATGGAGGGCAGTGCTTCGCAGTGGTTGACACAAATTTCGTATCCCGGCATAAAATGGGAGGAATTTAAAGAATTGTTTATTCAACGCTACGAAAACGATGAGACGCCAGCCGCCATGTTTTTAAACATGCTGAATAGTCGCCCAAGTGTCGGCGAGTGTCACGCAGTTTCCGCTAGTCGCTTGGTGACGTCACTGACACCAAAATGGCGAAATATGAGCGTCGCGAAAATTGCTGTTTCAACTGCGCTTGCGCACATGGCAAATTTCAATAGCCGCTTGCAACGAATTATTTTGCTTCGAATGTGGAAACTGGTAGCACGTTACAACAGGAATTGAAAGCGTTTACCTTCGACAAGAAACGTAATACTAGCCGTAAGGAGAGTACTGGACATGACTACAAAAGGGCGAAGCTGTCTACCAGGGCTCATGATGCGACAAAGTGTGAAGATGAAACCGGGCACGAGAAGCCGAATGTAACCTGTTTTCGATGTTGTCAGCAAAGGCATTTTTCTAACCAATGCTCAACTAATGTGACTGCAGCTAAACAAGGAGTGATCAAACATAAGAGTGTGAATTCGCGTACTAAAATTGATCTGACTCCAAGAGTACACCGCTGGTGGGCGTATTTACAATCTTTCAATTTTGACATTCAATATAGAGAATGAAAGCGCATGGCTCATGTTGACTTTTTATCCAGAAACCCCCTTCCGTCAGAGTCTCTGAAAAAGTGTAAGATACCTAAAAAGCGAGTAAATTTAGCAGAAATTGCCAATTATTGGCTTCTCGCCGAACAGCAATTAGATTCTGACATAATTAACATTGTTACTAAATTAAACTGCAATGAACTTGCAGAAGATATTAGTAAGACCTATGAGTTGAGGAAAAACCGTGTTACATCGCAAAGTTCAAATTGATGGTAGAAGTCGTTGTTTACCGGTTGTGCCGCGTGCGTTCAAATGGTTAGTTATAAATCAAGTGCACGAATCAATAATGCATTTGGGATGGAAGAAAACGCTCGATAAAGATTATCAGTATTATTGGTTCGACAAAATGAGTAAATACGTTCGTAAATTCGTTGACAATTGTATAACTTCATCCCATTCCAAAAGTTAATATGCCTTGGCATACGGTGCATGTAGATATAACTGGGAAATTGAGTGGTAAAAGTGACATAAAAGAGTATGTGATTGTTTTGATCGATGCCTTTACCAAAATTGTCCATTTAAAAATTTGTTCTCTTAAATTAGATGCTGAGAGCTGTGAAGGCTATGAAATCCTCCATTTCCTTGTTAGGAGTACCAAACCGTGTAATTGCTGACCTGGGTAGGTGTTTCACTAGCTCAAGATTTTTGGAGTTCTGCTCATCACCAAAAAAAAAAACTTCACTTAATTGCGACTGGAGCGAGCCTTGCTAACGGTCAAGATGAACATGTAATGAACACGTTGAAAAATTTTGAACCGATTTTGAAACAAAAATATATTTTGAGAACTGGTCAACTTTCCACCACAAATACAAATGGTTTAACCAAGACGGCTCTCGGGCTATCTACTTTTCCTTTTTCCAAAAAAAAAATGTGGTCAATGTTTGTCGCCTACGTGAAGGTAATTCGCGATTGACGCATGAGCATGTACTGTCAGGGAATCTCGTGAACCGCTGTCCATTCTCTATCGTACACATCATGGACATCTGCCCAAATTTGGCGAGTTCGGATTCGCCGTTTTTAATACAAACAGACCGTGTAATAAATAAATCTTAAGCAATGTAATCTGTTAGACAAAATCTAATATTATGAATATTCATATTATTAAAAACGAGTCATAGGCCACTGTAGCTAATACTCTAGCTCTTAATTATATATTTTTGTATAATATATTTAAATTTAATAAATACAAAAAATATCTTAATATGAGGATGATATGATAAATGTTAATATTGATATATATAATATATATAACTGCTCATTCTAGGCACACAATATCGCCGACATCGTATTGTTGAGTTTTCTCGGCAAAGAGCTCGAATCTCCAACCAAAAACTTGCCATCCGCAGTGCCGAAATTCACATTCGAATTGATAAGCACCATTACTTAAATGAAGACACTCAAATCATGGGAAACAACCAACACCATAATATAATTAAATCTAAGAGAAGACGACGAAGCAGCGCTAACACAATGCGAAAAAGAGTAAAAATATGGATATTTCAACTAACAACTGGGATTAATATAACCGAAAAAGTAAATCAATAAACAAATTAGATTTTATTTTTTAATAATTACACAAATTTATTAGGGCATTGATCAAGCGTTCCTATTTCGTGCATCTTTTGAAGTTGACACTGAGCATCTCGGTTGGCAGAAGTTTGATCTGACCGAAACAATTCGAATATGGTATGGCGATGCAGATGATGAAAATCTCAGATTGCTTATAGACTGCTCGGGCTGCGGAAGACAGTATTCGTTGCACTTGTTTGATGTTACTACGCACGTTAAGTCAAGAATCGAAACAACGACAGCCAATGTAAATCCTTACACGCCATTTTTAGTACTACGTACGGAATCGATCAAGTCTCGCCGTGTCAGACGCAGGGCAGTAGATTGCGGTGGTGCTTTAAGTGGCCAATGCTGCAAAGAATCATTTTATGTTTCTTTTAAAGCACTCGGATGGGACGACTGGATAATCGCACCACGTGGATACTTTGCCAATTATTGCAGGGGAGAATGCACCGGCGCTTTTCGAACGCCAGACACTTTTCAAACATTCCATGCACACTTTATAGAAGAGTATCGGAAAATGGGATTGCTTAATGGTATGAGACCATGTTGTTCCCCGGTAAAGTTTTCTAGTATGTCATTGATCTATTATGGAGATGATGGTATAATTAAACGTGATTTACCTAAAATGGTTGTAGACGAATGCGGTTGTCCATAATGTAAGTATTTCTTTCTCGCCTATGATGTCTTACCTTTATAAATAATAGTTTTCTTTTTTTGCTAGTGCTCAATGACAATCAAAAAACTAGTTATACTAGCACCACAACAACATTTTTAAAAGTTCCGTTTGGTTTAAGCTGTAGGAATAATTTGTAACCAAATCTTAGATAGGCAGCCTTTTAAATATGATGTAATTCCACATGATGGATGTCTATCCTATATTAGCAATATTTAAATGATCATGATATCATTATAACTTCTGTATCTTTCAAAAAGTAATTTAGCATCATGTATTATATGCCTGGCGTTGCAAGACAATAAAATCGTTAAATTATATAAATTATAAAAAATTCTTAAAAATAATTTTTTTATCAGAATAATAGTTACAAAAGTGCCTAAATTATCGAAAACTAGTATAAATAAAATGCCTACAAAAATATATAAAATGATTATTGTGTACAACTAATATATATTTCTTAAAAAAGTATCTTATAATAATTATGAGAGGAATATGCACTGCAATCCTTAGCATCTATTGTGCTCCCTACTAGCCCTATAGCTCCTCAGCTTGACTAATTCCAGAGATAAATTTAATTTAAATTAATTTTCTGGGATGGTTCTAGTCTGATGATATCGTGCATCACCCTTCTTCTGGCGAGGGTGTGGGGTGGATTTCTTCTTAATTTTACCAAACCTACATGTGCTAAAATCTATCTTACTCAGATGCTTCTTGAGCCTGCAGTGTCGCGTAAGTAACGCCGATAGTATCCAAGGAGAATTCTTGAATTCCTCCCACTTGGGAGATTTTCTCGAATCTATTCAGATCATAGAAACCGAGGAGCTGCTTGAACCAGTCGGAGTTTTGTCTGGATTTCTCCTCTTCTTGTAATACATAAAAAACTAAAGGTTTACATTTTTTAATGTGCAAGTAAAAAGATGGTGTACGTTAAAGTCGGGCGCGGACGACTTAGGGATACCCTGTACCACCACAATGCAATCAGATCAGGAATATTGCTCAAGAACTCCAAAAAATATTTGATTGCCAAAGCGTCTAGCTGGATAAGGTACTGGAAACTGCCCCCAGCGATTTTTGAAAAGTAATTATGCAGGTCGATCCATAATGGAAAAAAAAGAGTTCAGGCCAAATTTCAGTTTTTAAACTTAACGCGTTGCGGCTGAATTTAATAAAAAAAAGGGGTTTTTCGTTTTTATTTAATTGTGATTAAACTACTGAATATTTTTGAATTGGAAATTTCTTGGTTTAAAGCAAAAAAATTAAAAAATCGTTTGTTGAGCAATGTTAAAGTTTTTATATTTACATACCAAATAAATCAATTTTTCCATCATATAAACAAAAAGTATGTATTCTGTTTTTGTAAAAAAAACAAAATTGTTTTCATACATTTAAAAAAAAAAATAAAAAAATTTAAGCAAAAGGAAAACACAGAGAAGGCAACTTGTAGCTCTAAACGCAAGAGAGAAATTTTCATAGTATGGAATTATTTTACCAAATGCTCAGATAAACACTGACGCTGTTTGCAAAAAGTGCGGGAAACAATATAAAACGGCTGGAAATAGACCCGTCTTCGGAACGATATTCTAGAAGCGGAGTATAATTCAGTAAAATCAAAACTCATGATTTGCTCCGAGTGCTCTTTCCGTTATTTCATGTAAGTGGCGAAATACGGCCGCAAATGCTGCGGAAAGTTTGTGAAAATTGGTGTTCCAGATTGTGCCTTGTAATCGCCAGCCGTGGCGGCCACATGGCCGAAATCATATTTAAACATTGTCATAAAATTTTCTATCTGTTGAGGTGGATGGATTCCTGGATGGTTCTTGTATGGTTGTAGTTGACTTCTTGCTCTCATATAACATATCACCATGTATGAGTACTTATTTTAAAGCCTGAACATTTTTCTTTCAACTACAATTTAATTCAATAAAATATCTCAATTGGTTTAGAAAATATGATAAAAATATGTACATATTTTTCAATGGGAAATGTTGCACTGGCAACAAAATCCAACTTCCGCAACATATTGCGCAGCTCTCGGATATCATATCACCATGTTAGAGTACTTATTTTAAAGCCTGAACATTTTTCTTTCAAATACAATTTAATTCATTAAAATATCTCAATTGGTTTAGAAAATATGATTTTTGCAACGCTTTTTCGGCTTCCGCGCCACTGTGCGACGTTGCATAACCTGTCGTTAGGGACTTAGCTGGAACCAGGTCGTTAGTTGCTTCGTCAGCACGACGTTGCATAACCTGTCGTTAGGAACTTAGCTGGTACCAGGTCGTTAGCTGTTTCGTTAGCACGCCGCAACGTGATGGCATAACCAATCGCTAGGAACTTAGCCGGAACTAGGTCGTTAGCTATTTCATTAGCTTAGGAGTAACTAGCGTTTTAGCTAGTACAAAAAGAGATTAAAAACAATTAGGGTATTCATGCTTTGTGTTGAGTTGAGGAGTTGAAAAGTTGAGGAAAACGTCAACAGGCCAAAGCGTGAACAGCCCTGTTGAGTTTTATGAGTTGAGTTGTTGAGTTTTTTTCTTCTTTCCAGAGTTTGTTGGTACAAATTACACTAAAATTCAAAAACTTGAATTAAAAATGCCGAGGCAAGACTAAGCTTAAAGTGTGTTTTGACTGAAGCTGTTGCTAAAGTGGCTTTGGATGAAATTGATTTTATTGAAGGTTCGTCTGCTAAAACAAATTCATCGTATAAAAACAAAAATTGTGTTTGATACAGAGACTATGGGGTTGCGGGACGACGCACAAATTGATGAAGTTCTAGATAATTATCTTGAGGACATGAATGCAATAATACTCTCGCGTCGGGGCGATCACTTCCACATCCTGAAGTCAATTAACTGGCGCCAGAACGTGCTCAGTTTCTTCGACGACAAGCGATTTGTTCAAATGCTGAGGGTGACTCCCCAACAGTTCCAGCATATATGAAGCCATCCTAGCACATCTATTTTCACTCTTTTATTTGCGTAAACCCCAACAATAAGTAATAATGTCTAATTCACTTAATTTTGCACAAAAAAGGCACAACCTTTTTTTACTTGCGTTAATACAATTTGATTATTTTAAATTTGGCGCTTACTTTTTTCAAACGAGTGTAAGGTAACTAGTTGCTTTGCATATCACGCAATGGCTAAAAAATGACAAATGCGTGCAGTGCTGAAAAGGCAGCGAATTACCATATTGTGCAACACTTTCTGCTCAAGTGCACAGCAAAAAGTAGACTAGGGTCTGGGTTGAGCACAAGTTGAGTTGAGATTTGAAACGCATGGTAGTATTTCTCCATACATTTTGTTTTTGTAAAAGTCCTCAACTGCTCAAGTGCACACAAAGCGTGAATACCTCAACTATATTTTCATAATGACTTTATTTTTATAAATAGCTACTACTGAAATTTATTTATTTATTTATTTTATTTTAGGGGTACAACTAAGTTCAGTTGACTTTATATTATAAAAAAAGTATAATTTATTTAGAAAAGAAAATAGAGCGAAGGAATTGATATGAACTAATCCGCGTCACTAGCCCGATGGGTGAACTTTTTAATGATATGCACCAACTCACATCAAGAACTGGCCAGACACTTGGATTTACAATAGGGTATTCACGCTTTGTGTTGAGTTGAGGAGTTGAAAAGTTGAGGAAAAAGTCCGCAGGCCAAAGCGTGAACAGCCCTGTTGAGTTTTATGAGATGAGTTGTTGAGTTTTCTTCTTCTTTCCAGAGTTTGTTTACATTTGTAAATTGGTACAATTGACATTAAAATTAAAAAACTTGAATTAAAAATGCCGAGTCAAAGCATAAAATCTATTTCAATGAAACCTGCAGCTAAAGTAGTTATGTATTACATGGATTTTCATTATTTTTCTGCAGCGAAAATGAAATAATTGCAGAAAAACCGTAGTTGAGTTTGTGCTTGTTCTTCCATGTGTTTGTTTACATTTGTATTGCATTAAAATTTAAAAACTTGAATTAAAAATGCAGAGTAAGAACATAAAATCTACTTTAATAGAACCTGTAGCTAAAGTAGCTATGGATTACACAGATTTTTATTATTTTATTGCTGCAAAAACGAAACAATTGTAGAAAAACCGTATTTGAGATTGTGCTGCTTCTTCCCGTTGTTTGTTTACTTTTATAAATTGCTGCAAATAATCATTAAAATAAAAATGCCAAGACTGAGCGTAAGTCTACTTTGATTGAAACTGTTGCTAAAGTGGCTTTGGCTGAAATTAATTTTATTAAAGGTTCGTCTGCTAAAACAAATTCATTGCAGAAATACTTAGTTTTTGTTTATTACTAGGGGGTTGCAGTTCCATCGGCGACAAGCGTGTTGTTCAAAAGCTGAGGGTAACTCCCCAACAGTTCCATCATATATTAAGCCTATTACATCTATTTTTACTCTTTTATGTGCGTAAACTCCAACAACAAGTAATCATGTCTAATTCAATTAATTTCGCACAAAAAAGGCGCAACCGATTGTTACTTCCGTTAATGCAATTTGATTATTTTAAATTTGGCGCTTACGAGTATACGGTAACTCGTTGCTTTTCATACCACGAAATGGCTAAAAAATGGCAAATGCATTAGTGCTGAAAAGGCAGCGAATTACCACATTGTGCAACACTTTCTCAAAAACTCAACAGGAAAAAGTAGACTAGGGTCTGGGTTGAAGAAAAGTTGAGTTGAAAATCGAAACGCAGGGTTGATTTACATCATGTATTTGTTTTTGTAAAAGTCCTCAACTTTTCAACTCCTCAACTCAACACAAAGCGTGAATACCCTAAATATAAAAGTTGAAACAAGGATGCAAGATAAAAATTAAACATTATATCACAAAAAGAGCCAATGGATCACCGTTGACCAAGTGGGTCAACTCATAATATAGGATTGGTCAAGGATGCTCGAAGTGGCAAGTCAAGGTGACTTAAGATAGAAGAAGTGATAGATTGAATAGACCGTTCGAAAGAGAGGAAATTGTAAAAGTTATTATAGTTAGAGCATAAGACACGGAAAGAATCGTGCAAAGCACAAAATTTTAAGGCTAAGGGTCGAAAATTACCAGTTACTCTGGATGGTATGACAAAAATAACTTTGCTAAGAAGTATATTGGAATCGATAAGACCGAATAACAGTTTATGCAAGAATAACACGCCGTGGCATGTTCTGCGATGATTTAAGGAAGGCAACTTTATAAGGCGAAGTCTATCAGAATATGGCGGCAGTCGGATATTTGGGTCCCAGTTTAAGCCGCGAAGTGCAAAAAGGAGAAATTGCTTTTGTACGAACTCAATCATGGCCTGATAAAGGTGGTATTGAGGGCTCCAAACACAGAAACAATATTCCAAAATTGGACGGACGAGAAAAATATAAAGAAGTTTGGTTGTGTAAGGGTCGTTAAACTCTTTAGACCAACGCTTAATAAAAGCAAGAATACCTGTAGCTTTATTCACGATGTTGCAAATATGATTATTAAATTTAAGGTTATGATTAAACAAAACACCAAGGTCAGATACACTCTCGATGCGTTCTAAGGTAGAAGATTCTAAAGTGTAAGTAGCCAAATAAGGAGCAGAACGATAAAATGTCATAACGTTACATTTTGTCTTGTTGAGAAAGAGTTGGTTGATATTGCACCAAGATTGCATATTATCAAAGAAGTAAGTACTTATTATTATCGGAGTAGGACATACAGAGTTTAACATCATCCGCATACATAAGAATGTGAGAAGATGAGATTAGTTGAGGGAGATCATTTAAAAATAAGTTAAAATGAAAAGGGCCTAGATGGCTACCTTGAAGTACCCCTGACGTGACCTTAATTTCTGTAGATTCGCAACCTTTAGAAACTACCTTTTGCACTCGGTTGCACAAATAGGACGATATCCAATTTAAAAGACAAGAAGGAAACCCCAGACGAGACAGTTTAACAAGGAGAAGACTATGGTTTACCGAGTCAAATGCTTTGCTAAAGTCAGTATAAATCACATCAGTTTGCTTTTTTTTCTGTAAAACCATGATTAATAAGATATGAAAGTTCTAAAAGGTTAGTAGAAGTGGACCGACGTTTTACAAACCCATGTTGGGAATCCGACATTAAAGAACGACAGTAGTGTTGCAATTGTAAAGTTACAATCCTTTCAAAAACTTTTGGAATTTGAATAATTGTAACATTTAATATTAAGCACCCCGCGCTTTTTTTACTAAAATTTAATTATTTTATTAATAATTTAATTTCTAATTTAATCTTATTCCAAATTAATTAGTCGTAATTGATTGTCGGAATTTTCTATTGCTGTAATACAAACTCTTGATACATCAAAATTATTTTCTACTTTTTAGTTCGGTTTACTATTAAAGCGTGTTTTTTTAGTTTTTTTAAACTATAATTTTTTATTTTAAGACTTAGATTAACTCCATAAACAAAAAGTTTAGAAAAATTAAAGTGAATTTTATGTGATTGAAGGATTTAATCTATTTGGCATGTGAAAGAAAATTATAAATTGAAGTTCAAATTTTAAATTTCTTAAATTTATGTTTTCATTACAAAAAAACTATTTTATATGCATTTTTTTAAGATTTTAGAAAAAATAAATCATAGCTGCTCTGTTACATATATTTCTTTAAATGTAAATGATGTCTTCTTCGTTAGATATATTTTAGCTCCGGTCATTTCGGTTTGTCCTTAAATTTTTATAATAGTTATTTTTAATAGGAGGAATGAATTTCAACAAGTCTATCATATCTTTTCTCTTGTCACAGTTCTGCCGGTTGGATATAATAAAGGCTGGTTTACATTTTTTCAGACATAATGGTCTACCTGCTACAGATTTTCTTATGTCAAATGCATTAAATTCTGAATTTTCGTTGAAGTCACACTTTACTGGCATCTTTGTAACTGATGCCTTTCTGTTAATGATAGATGTTGCCGATTCGATTGGTTTTAATTCTTGGCGCCCATTTATGTTACCAATCGATATGTATCGATGCTCATGCATGTCGATACGTTTTAGATAGGTATCGCGTCGACACGAAGTTGAGAGTCAGTATCGTTCCAGCAGCATAGACGGCGAGCATAACACATTTTAATAATTTTTCTATCATTTGCCCGTGTTTTACACTTTGTTTTTGTAACTACCATTTGCACAATATAGTTAGGGTATTCACGCTTTGTGTTGAGTTGAGGAGTTGAAAAGTTGAGGAAAAAGTCCGCAGGCCAAAGCGTGAAAAGCCCTGTTGAGTTTCATGAGATGAGTTGTTGAGTTTTCTTCTTCTTTCCAGAGTTTGTTTACATTTGTAAATTGGTACAATTGACATTAAAATTAAAAAACCTGAATTAAAAATGCCGAGTCAAAGCATAAAATTTATTTCAATGAAACCTGCAGCTAAAGTAGTTATGTATTACATGGATTTTTATTATTTTTCTGTAGAGAAAATGAAATAATTGCAGAAAACCGTAGTTGAGTTTGTGCTTGTTCTTCCATGTGTTTGTTTACATTTGTAAATTGGTACAAATTGCATTAAAATTAAAAAACTTGAATTAAAAATGCAGAGTAAGAACATAAAATCTACTTTGATAGAACCTGTAGCTAAAGTAGCTATGGATTACACAGATTTTTATTATTTTATTGCTGCAAAATCAAAACAATTGTAGAAAAACCGTATTTGAGTTTGTGCTGCTTCTTCCCGTTGTTTGTTTACTTTTATAAATTGCTGCAAATAATCATTAAAATAAAAATGCCAAGACTGAGCGTAAAGTCTACTTTGATTGAAACTGTTGCTAAAGTGGCTTTGGCTGAAATCAATTTTATTAAAGGTTCGTCTGCTAAAACAAATTCGTTGCAGAAATACTTAGGGTATTCACGCTTTGTGAGCACTTGAGCAGTTGAGCACTTTTACAAAAACAAAATGTATGGGGAAATACAACCCTGCGTTTCAAGTCTCAACTGCTCCTTTGCTCAACCCAGACCCTAGTCTACTTTTTGCTGTGCACTTGAGCAGAAAGTGTTGCACAATATGGTAATTCGCTGGCTTTTCAACACTGCACGCATTTGTCATTTTTTAGCCATTTCATGATATGAAAAGCAACGAGTTACCTTATACTCGCTAAAAAAAGAAGAGCGCCAAATTTAAAATAATCAAATTGTATTAGCGCAAGTAAAAAAGGTTGTGGCTTTTTTATGCGAAATTAAGTGATTTAGACATAATAACTTGTTGTTGGAGTAAACGCAAGTAGATGAGAATTGGAAAATGCTGTGGCTGTACTACGCTTAATATATGCTGGAACTGTTTTTCAGCCCGTTCTGGCGCCAGTCAATTGACTTAGGGATATCGAAGTGGTCACCGCGATGCGAGAGTATAATTGCATTTGCGTCCTCATGATAGTTGTCTAAAACTTCATCAATTGTTGCGTCGCCACGCAACCCCATTGTATCTGTATTATACAAAAGTTAGTTTTTCAACAATGAATTTGTTTTAGCAGACGAACCTTCAATAAAATAGATTTCATCTAAAGCCATTTGAGCAACAGCTTCAAGCAGCATAGACTTTACGCTCTGTCTTGGCATTTTTAAATATAAATTTTAACTATTGATGATAATTTGCAGCAATTAAGAAATGTAAGCAAACACAAGAAGAGGAAGCACAAAATCAAATACGGTTTCTCTGCAATTATTTAATTTTCGCAGCAATAAAATAATACGAATCGATGTAATACATAGCTACTTTAGCTACAGGTTTAGTTAAAATAGATTTTATGCTTTGACTCGGCATTTTTAATTCAGGTTTTTTAATTTTAATGTAAATTGTACCAATTTACAAATGTAAACAAACTCTGGCAAGAAGCAGAAAAGTGCTCAACTCAACACAAAAAATCGACAGGAGGGATTCACGCTTTAGCCTGAGCACTTTTTGCTCAACTGCTCAAGTGCTCACAAAGCGTGAATACCCTAACTTACTTTTTGTTTATTACTAGGGGGTTGCGGGAGGACATGAATGCTATAATACTCTCGCGGCAGGGCGACCACGTCCACATCCCTAAGTCTATTGACTGGCGCCAGAACGTGCTCAGTTCCTTCGGCGACAAGCGTGTTGTTCAAATGCTGAGGGTAACTCCCCAACAGTTCCATCATATATTAAGCCTATTACATCTATTTTTACTCTTTTATTTGCGTAAACTCCAACAACAAGTAATCATGTCTAATTCAATTAATTTCGCACAAAAAAGGCGCAACCATTTGTTACTTGCGTTAATGCAATTTGATTATTTTAAATTTGGCGCTTACTTTTTTCCAACGAGTATACGGCAACTCGTTGCTTTTCATACCACGAAATGGCTAAAAAATGGCAAATGCATTAGTGCTGAAAAGGCAGCGAATTACCACATTGTGCAACACTTTTTCAAAAACTCAACAGGAAAAAGTAGACTAGGGTCTGGGTTGAGGAAAAGTTGAGTTGAAAATCGAAACGCAGGGTTGTCCTAAACTTTTCAACTCCTCAACTCAACACAAAGCGTGAATACCCTAAATCAGCGGTGGGCACTTAGACGGCACGCGTGCCAAAAAGCTTTCACACGTACGGGAAAAGAGCTTTTTACCGTAAAAGCTCGTCTCGTACGTGTAAGCTAGTTTTACAATGGAACGCAAAGCATAGCCGAGGGGCAAGATACGAAAGAATAAAACTCGATGATATTGTCGAATTTAATGACAACTATGCCAAAAAAAAATGATTTGTCCATTTTACCTCGGTTTTTGCGAAAGCTCTTTTTTGTTTACGCACACAGGCACAAAAATTGCATTAGTAGTTTTGCCCACCGCTGCCCTAAATGTAGTACAAAAGTAAGCTTAATGTTTATATTTTGTTATACATTTTTGCGTGCTTTAGAAATTTTAACATTATTTGGGCATTTTCTTTATTAAGGTTACATAAAGTTGATGACGGAATACTGTTTTTAAATATTACATTTCTGGATTGACTTATTGCAGGACACGTATTGAGGATGTGTTCTACATTGGTTGCTTGGGGTTCTTGACATAGTTGACATTGGTTAGGAATATTTTTGTTCATGTAATGTTCGTGAGTTAATTTGGTATGTCCAAGTCTTAATCGGGCAAGTTTGATATTATCATGTCTAGTTAGGGTCATGTTTTTAAATAGTATATAGGTATAATTATAAAGTAATAATGTTGTGTAGCTTCCCTTTTTTTTAAACAAATATGCATTTAAATTACTCAAATGATATCTATTGTAAAACTAAAAATGCGCTAAACCATGCGATCTTTTAATTGTGCTACGCAATATTGACTTGTCAACCCTGTAAAGTGCAGCTATGAGCTTTTTGAGTTGAAAGCTCTTGGTTGTTTTTTTTGCAGTTTCGCTTTTGTTTTTGCTTATAATACGCTCGCCCACGTTACAGCCACCTCTACGCCCGCTTGCCTCGCCGAAAGCGCTTTCGTCGTTGGATATCGCCGACTTTGAGTGAGACTATAATGTACTGAGTGAGTTTAAAACTATGGTAGAAAAGTAAAGCTTGAGACGCTTGTTTGAAAGCTTAAGCAGTATCCAAGCATTTTGTATCTTGTGAGAGATATGCTGCGTTCACACTATTGAAAGTTCCACTTAACGCATTCTTAATTAAACAACTTTATTTTTGCTTCTATGCTCCACCTTAATTTAATTTCCCCGAAAATATACTTATAAATAATAAACCTAAAATACCACTCCGTTTGTTTGGGGAACCATGTACCGCTGTAGAGATATAGGGTAGGCCGCAGTTTGGTGTGAGGGATCCGAAACATGTAGTTTTAGTTTCCTTAGGCCCTTTCGGATCATGGTAGGATGGGCGTGTGGCGGATATAAATCCGCACCTGTAGCACTAGGCTGACTATCTTTGCCGAGACTATCTAAACTTCTATCCTTGTCCAAAGACTATACCATTTCCTCTCCTCTCTAAAGACCCATCTAGTACGCGGAATAAATTAAAATATTTTATCTAGCAAATGAGCAACGGACATGGCGGTATCCATTTACCCACCCCAGCCGATCAGAACCAGCCGGATGCCAGCGCGTACCCCGCCACTTGATTCAACTAAAATCTGCTCCCCAAAAACCCTAAACGTTACATGCTACACATGGCGGTTGCATACTAAGTATAGAATCCTCATCGCTGTCATCATCACTGTCGTCATTGCTGCCATCAACGTTGTCCTGAATTATTTCTATGTTTCACCTGCGACAAATGTTGTGCAATGCACAACAAACGTTTATTATTTGTGCAACAAACTTCGCATCATAGTGCAGCGTTGCTTGCAGACACCTAAATCGGTTCTTCAGCACGCCGATCGTCCTTTCAACTATGTTGCGAGCTGCAGCGTGCTTAATATTAAACGTGTGCTCTATTGTTCCTTGCTGTGGATTCCTGAACGGCGTTAAAACAAATGGCTGTAGTGGATAGCGGGAATCCAGGATCCACGAATTTTCCTCCATATTTCTCTCGTAAAAATGTTTTGCGTGACTCTGGCTCCAAATAAGAGAATCAATCATGTGATGATCCTGGGTGACTCGCATCCACTGCCATAATTTCCATGTTGAAATTACAAATCTGTGAATGAAAAAAATTGTTATATTTAATATAAAGATACGATTTTTTAACTTACGAGCATTGCATTTATGCTAAAATATCCTTTTCTGTTGAAGAAACGGTGTTCGTCCTGCCCGGGTTTTGCTATTTTTACGTGCGTTCCGTCCACGCACCCAATAACACTCGGAATGCTGCAACGACTATAAAAATACTCCTTCGATAATATAACGTCTTCGTTAGACATTTGCTGCCGAATGTATTCATTGCACAAACATCTTTCCAGGTCATGACATCATGCAGAAAGAAAAGGTGCTTCTGCCCATGTTGATGTCATGGTCTTTAGCTACTCCCAGCTGGTAACAACCACTGGCGAGAAATCTTAATGTGGCTGCCATTTGGGTTGATGTTTCTCCGCTAATTTTTTGCCTACTTTACTGACTAACATATAGAAGGTGTCCTTATCCACTCGATATGACTCTACAAATCTAAAAAATTACAGCTTAACAAAGCCGTGCTCCGGTAACCGAGAAATCCAAACCGAACAATTTTGTTCGGATTCGGTTTTGCGTGCTCCGGTATCCGAATTTTTTGTCGATAATTTCCTTTTTTATTTTCGATACATTTGTATATTTCCCTCGTTTTTATCGATAAATTCACATATGTTTTGGTATAACCAGCTGACTGCCTTTTGTTTAAAATTTGCAAATATTGCAAAAATGTCATTTATTTACTCAATTGCTAGTTTTGAAGCTAAGAGAAGGAATAAGATTATGGAGAATCATATCCTACCAGCTGCTTTTGTGATTTCCCCTGCAATAAATATATGTATTTTTAAGCATTAAATTCTTTTGATTAAATATGTACTTAAATTCTGTTTGTTGGCGCGAAATTTTTGTTTGATACAAAACAGCTGACAAGGCTGACGCAGTCTTGCATCTTTTTATAAGTACATGTTGTTTACATATAATTTTCATTAAAATATTGCTAATTTTTTCTTATTTTGAATATTAAATAAAATAACACAATAATAGTATTACTTTAGCAACAATATTTATTGAAATTAAACAAGACTTAGCTATTTTTGTTACAAGGGAAATTTTCGGCCATGCAATAAGCACACATACACAAACAAAATAAAAATTGGGTTTGGCTGTGCATGCTAATTTTTGGGTTGAGTCAGAAAAAAAATAATTAAAAGTAAATGTCAATAAATATTCAACTTAAAGTTAGCATAAATAGAATCTAAGAATATCAAAGAATATTTAAAAAATTATTTTAATATAAAATACGTGCTTTTTTAATCCTATTTTGGCGATTCGGTTTAATTCCACATGCAACATACCATTCGGTTTCAAAGCACATGAAACATTCGGTTTGGTGGAAACGGGAGCACCAAACATTCGGTTTCAAAACGAATCCGAATAAAACATGTGGACTCGGTTACCGGAGCACGGCTGAATACATTATTATCGGCCGTGCTCCGGAAACCGAATCCACATGTTTCATTCGGATTCGTTTTGAAACCGAATGTTTGGTGCTCCCATTTCCACCAAACCGAATGTTTCAAGTGCTTTGAAACCGAATGGTTTGTTGCATGTGGAATGAAACCGAATCGTCAAAATAGTATTAAAAAGCCACAAATTTTATTTTGAAGTCATTTTTTATATATGCCTTGATATTCTTAGATTATATTTATGCTAACTTTAATTTGCATATTATCTGCTAACTATTTTTAATAATTTTTTTCCTGACACAACCCAAAAATAGCATATACAAGCCAAACCGAATTTTCGTTTTGTTGGTGCATGTGTGTGTATCAAACATGCAAAAATTTCCCTTTTAACAAAAATAGTTAAATCGTGTTTAAATTTAATAAACATTGTTGCTAAATTAATATTTTTGTGTAATTTTATTTAAAAAAAAATGAAATAATAAAGAACTAGCAATATATTAATGAAAATTAAATCTAAACAACATGTACTAATAAAAAGGTGCAAGACTGCGGCAGCCTTGTCAGCTGTTTTGTATCAAACAAAAAACATTTCGCGCCAAGAAACACAATGTAGGTGCATATTTAACCAAAAGAATTTAATGCTAAAAAATATACAAATAAACATTACAATATATAGGACATGATTCTTTCATTTTTTTACGCCTTCTTTTAGCTTTAAAACAAGTCATTGAGGAAATAAATTACATTTTTGCAATGTTTACAAATTCTTAACAAAAGGCAGTCAGCTGGTTACACCACAACATATGTGAATTTATCGATAAAAACGAGGGAAATTTACAAATGTATCGAAAATAAAAAAAGGAAATTATCGACAAAACATTCGGATTCCAGAGCATGCAAAACCGAATCCGAACAAAATTGTTCGGTTTGGATTTTTCGGTTTCCGGAGCATGGCTGTATATATAACAAACTTACGTGAAATTTCACTGTTTAGTTATAAAGGCTTTCGCCCTCAACTCACGATTTTTTTGGTTCGCGCTCATAATGGCACGCCTTCTTGCCTCCGCACATCCAATTATTGTTACAGCAGGCATTTATTCTTTTTTTGCTATTAAATTGAAAAATAATTGATTCGAATTTAAAAATTTAAATAAACAAACTTTTGTCACAGCTGTTTTATGCAAACAGTTATCGATTGCACTCGAAATGAAAACGATTCGAAAACAATTCGAAATCGATTCGAACTCAGTCTAACTGGGGTGCCACAGAAAACAATTTATTTGCAATTTCGTTGCCATTCCAATTCTCGGTGCAACAGACATGATTCGCAACGGTTTCAAAATCTTCGACAAAATTGCTTGAGATTTGATAAATTTCACTAATAGAAACTAATTTATTCAATGAAAGTATTACTTATTTGGAAAGTGTATTTAATTTCTGAGTTTTCTGTATCTTTATGTTTTGACAAATTTAATGTTTTAATTCATGATTTTCATTTTTGCGAAATCTTTATTAAAATCTTTGGTACATTTGGAAAAATGAAATCTTTGAGATTTCTGTAACACATTTAACGATTTGGTTTCAAACCGTTGCCAAAAGCGTTAAAGATTTCTGTGGCACCTCCGATAGTTTTATGTCATCCATGTACAAAATGTGGTTTATTCTGTGGATATTTACTGAGTTCAGCTTGATATTGAAGCCGTAGGGGATGTTGATCAGAGCACTTAAAGAATCTCCTTGGAATATGGCTCTGTTAATTTTAATTTCGTCTGTTTGTACGTTATTTGTTGGTGTTAGCAGGTTGATCGTTGTTTTCCTGTTTTCGGTTAATTATTTAAGGAGGCTTATAAATTTTGGATGTATTTTATAGATTTCAAGGACTTTAAGAAGCCAACTGTGTGGGACGGAATCGAAAGCTTTTTTATAATCTATATAGCATGTGTGGAGGTTTCTGTTTTTTAATGTTACGTGAACTTCTGAAATGGTTTGTTTTAAAGAATATTGATACGTTTTCTATAGAAAACATCCTTCGTTCGATATTCACAAAATGTTAACACAATATGCTACCATGCAATTAATAAAACAGGAAAATGTTGATTCAACCATTACATTTTGGCCCGAAGTTAGGAAATATAAAGACTTAGCAGGCAACAGTTAATTTTTACCTGTACCGCATGGTACAAATGGTATATCAAGTTTGTGCAAGCCGAAATTGTATGTAACATATAGGAGTCGTCGGAGACCCCTAAAGTCCGTATCAACGCCAAGATCTCAGAGATTTTAAGAGCTAGAGCAACCAAACTTTCACATTAGATCCCTTAATATTCCATAAGAGACAAGTTTATTTTTTTTTTTTGATATCGGTGTAACAAAATATAGCTCCCATAGGGGTGTTTCAGACGACCTCGAAAAAAACCAAAATTTTTAGATGGATAATTTGTTTGTTTATGAAGATATCGTAACCAAATTTGGCATTCGGAAGTTTTTTAGAGATCCCCGGCACTATACCAAATTTGATCTAAATCGGACACAACCAATTTTGTACAAAAAGCTTTTTTTTCGACCGATCGATCCTATGGGAGCTATATGATATAGTCAACCGATTTTGATCAAATTTGGTACAGTCCTTGGGAACTCTAAAAAACTTCTTAATGCCAAATGTGGTTACGGTATGTTCACAAATAAACGAAACACAACGAATTTTGTACAAAACACGATTTTTTGACCGATTGGTCCTATGGGAGCTATATGATATACTCAACCGATTTTGATCAAATTTGGTACAGTGTTGAAGATCTCTAAAAAACTTCTGAATGCCAAATTTGGTTACAATATCTTCACAAACAAACGAAACACAACGAATTTTGTGCAAAAAACAAATTTTCGACCGATCGATCCTATGGGACCTATATGATATAGTCAACCGATTTTGATAAAATTTGGTACAGTGCTGGGGGTTTCTAAAAAACTTCCGATTGCCAAATTTGGTTATGATATCTTCATAAGCAAACGAATTATCCATCTAAAACTTTTGCTTTTTTTCGAGGTCCTCTGAAACACCCCTATGGGAGCTATATAATGTAGTCCCGATATCAAAAAAATAAAATAAACTTGTCTCCTATGGATTAATAAGGGATCTTATCTGAAAGTTTGGTTGCTCTAGCTCTTACCATCTCTGAGATCTAGGCGTTCATACGGACAGACGGACATGGGTATATCGACTTCTCTAGTCACTCTGATCATACTTTAGGTAACTTTGGGGGGTCTCCGACTTCTCCTTCTGTACGTTACATACATTTTGGCTTGCACAAACACAATATACCCTTTGTACCATACGGTACAGGGTATAAAAATGTTGGCGAGAAATTCCGATTAAAAATGTTTGACGATGGGTCGCAGACAACAAAACAAAACAGTGTTATATTTTAATTTTAAAAATGCCTAACGTCAGATGGCGCCACTACTTTACTAGATATGGTAACACTAACAACAGCTGTTGCGCGTTGGCGCGAATTATTGTATATGCACAATATTTTTATTCGAAATGGCAGGTAGAAGAAAGCGGTGTGAATCATTTCCAAGAGAACAAAAAATAGCGCTTATTAAAGCAGTACAAGCTCACCCAGTGTTATGGGATATAACACACAAAATGCACTGGTGAGAAAAAGTGCATGGGAGGAAATTGCTAAAATGTTAAATAAAGATGTTTTTTTTTTGCAGCCGACCTTTTTACAATTATCTAAGCAGTCATACACGCATTGTTTACATTTCGTAATGTTAACAATACTTGATACAAATCCATGTTTGTTTTATTTATTTCTTTGTCTTATTTTGCACGCTTCATTTTTGTAAACATAAAGCAGCTGATTATAATGTGAGTGTGGCCACATTAACCCAAAGTAGTATACAGAAAAAAAAAACGATAAATCGATAAAAAATAGCACTTCATATGAAAAAATTTCCATATGGAAATTTTCGTGCTGCGTAGACCCCTTAAGACGATATCGTAACCAAAGGTACTTGGATGTTTTTTAGAGATCCCCAGCACCACATTTTATCAAAATCATTTGACTATATAATATAGTTTTTTGTATTTGTCGCGCCCGACTTTAACGTAAGCTATCTTTTGGTCGAATGCAGAAATTGAAAAGGTGTTTAGACAGGTTAATTTGATGTAAACAAACTAAAAACCATAGCTCGCAAATAACAGTCGACCGTTTTTTCCTTTACGGTCTACACCAGCGGTGGGCAAAACTACTAATGCAATTTTTGTGCCTGTGTGCGTAAACAAAAAAGAGCTTTAGCGAAAACGGAGGTAAAATGGACAAATCATTTTTTTTTTGGCATAGTTGTCATTAAATTCGACAATATCATCGAGTTTTATTCTCTCGGGTCTTGCCATGCGGCTCTGCTTTGCGTTCCATTGTAAAACTAGCTCACACGTACGAGACGAGCTTTTACGGTAAAAAGCTCTTTTCTCGTACGTGTGAAAGCTCTTTGGCACGCGTGCCGTCTAAGTGCCCACCGCTGGTCTACACGCTAACATAACCGAAAAAACCATGCACGCTTGCTCTGGAACACCTTTCTTTTCATTCCACTCATTTTGGTTTTGCATGTACACACAATTTTAATAGACAAATTTTGCAATAAATATATTTAATGCAAATTAACTTTGATTTATTCAACTTAGCACATCTAAATTTTCTTAAAACATTAAAAAATAATACAAAATTAATTTTAGTGACATTAATGCGTTTATTTAACTAAACAAAGCAAAATACTTTTCATTTCGACAGTTGCGAGCCAAACTTTTCAAAACGATGGTGTGTTGTTTACGTGTGTTGTTTACGTTTGTTTATGTGGCGCAAAATTTAAATGGCGATTACATCTTTTAAAAATGGAAACGTAGTAAAGAATTAAGTTGCTTGTAGTTCGCATTTAAATTTTTATGTATATAAGACAAAAATTTTCGCCAACTTTATAAGTTGTTTATTTTATTTTATTTTATTCAACAAATAGCACAGTAAAAGTATGCTGAAAAAAGGCGTTTGTCCGGAGCAGAACTAAAAACTTGTATATCAATTGTAAATGCCATTGCGGCTTATGTTTGTTTTGCTAAAACCAGAGAGTACCAAATAGACAGAGGCGAAAATTCTCTCCGAGTTCGAAACTCGAAAAAGATTCTGCGTGACTTGGGCTCGGAAACACAATGCAAAGCAAAACAAACGAAATTCGAAATTGCTTCATATTGCTTTGCTTTGCTCGAACCTCGAACACAACACAACACAAACCAAGGCAATGGTTGACTTTGCTTTTGGTTTTGTCGAACCGAACCAAAGTGAACGCAAAAACGTCACAACACAGCTCGATCGAACGCTTGCTTTTGCTTAGTATGTGTATGTACTTTAATAATAATATAATATAATATAAGATAAGCATGAATAATGTTACAAAACGCAAGAGCAGTTTTTTTTTTAATGTTTGTCTTAAATTTTATTACTTTTTATTTTGGTGTAAATAATATTAAGATTTACTTTAAAAATGCATACTTTTAATATTATAAATAAAAATTAATTGTTTGAACAAATGGCTCTATTCATTTAGTAAAAACAAGTTTGTTGTGGAAAAATTCTGCTATTTTTATAAATTGCATTTATCACATGTATGTACCTATGTATTGTAACCAATCGTGGATGCAGCCAAAAATGTATTTTCAGTATGCAGATGTGGAGCTCGCGCTTGCGATCCGGCTTCATGCGATCGTCAGTTTGGCGGGTTACAAAAAAATTGACACTGTGATACCTAGTCGCCGTTTATTCATTTACCTAACTTATACTCTCGTGCTGGTGGATTCACTTTCGAAGGGAACAAAAAATAAAACAGGAAAGCATTAGAGTAAAAGAATAAAAAGGACAGAAGCCAAGTTGTCATATAAAACTATATCTAGGCTGCGCTGGTGTTGTTGCGTAGCTGAACTGGCTGTGCTGGTGTTTGGCAACAACGATTGCCTTCCCTACCATAATTGCTTGCCCTCATCAAATCATATTGAATCTAACATCCATTTAAGAACCGAACCTCGACACATTAGAGTCTGAGTCGAACACTCATTCCACTAGGCCATTGCCACTGCACGAATTCCATTTGCTAAGTTTCATGTCCAAGCAAATGTATAAATTCAAGCAAAGTAAACTTTTTTGTGTAGTTCTACATATGTATGTATATTCTTTGCTATTATATATTAACTATTTAGTTTTCAATTTTAATTTTGACATTTTATTTGATTTTATATTTCTTTCAAAATAGTTTTATTAACATAAGGAAATTTCGTTGTGCAAAGTTTGTAATATTGTAAATATTGTTTCTTTTGTACATTTATTAATTTTTTTTTTTCAGTGAGGCATACAAAGTATTAAGACATCGCTTATTTTAAGCATTTACTTTAAAAAATATTAATATAATATTATTATTAAAAATATTAATATTTTAAACCAATGGAACAATGATCAATTCTTTCTTTTATTAATTTTTTATCATCATCATTTATCATTTTTTATATAAATCATCATTCATATTTCTACAACTCACGACAAGTTATTGTCATCACTGTTTTAAACTTTATTAAAAAATAATTGGTAAAAAAAAAACAGTTCTATCGACAGTGGCCTAATAACATGCAGCTATTAATGACAACGCGCTGACCAAAAGTCTGTTTTGTTTCGGCTAAAAATTACTTGTGTTTGTGTGTGCCACAATGCAAAACAGTTCAGCAGAATGGAAGGCGATAGCAAAATACTCTTCTTCGTATTTTTCGCCATTTATGCATGCATTTGTTAGTGTAAAGCAAACGCGATTGCAAAGTGTCATAGCAGCCACATATTGAGAAAGGGTATGAATGCTCAGAAACTAAAAATTTACAAATTTGGTTGCGGCTGAATTTATGAACATTGCCGACAGCCAACAACGAAGTATAGAGCCGAGTTCAATTGCGCCACGCAAATTATTGATTTTTTCCATTCCTCTTTGAACATTTTGTCCTTTTTAAAATCAATAATTTGCGTAGCGCGATCTAAGCTTGCAGCCAACTAAACATAAACTGATTTTGTGTTTTCTGCCACACAGC
The DNA here is from genome assembly GCA_949987675.1 of Chymomyza fuscimana. Lineage (NCBI taxonomy): Eukaryota > Metazoa > Arthropoda > Insecta > Diptera > Drosophilidae > Chymomyza > Chymomyza fuscimana. The sequence continues at coordinate 6,440,464 of OX465092.1, forward strand.
ATCAAAGCCACGGCATATTAATGCTGGAGCGCTTTAGTTTTGTGAGAGTAAAAAAGCAAGCACGCTCTAAGCAAGAGCCGAAGTCATGCACAAGCAACTTCGTGTCTGTTGCTTTGCGACAAGAGCATGGCAACGCCAGAGAATTAGCTGAGAGTAGTTCAGTACAAAAATCACGCACACATGCATGTGTTTTGTGTACAACACAGTACGTGTGAACTCCAATCCCATGGGATTGGGCCGTGCCGACCACTGGTTTAAACCAACGCATTATGTTTAGCTAATGCTTAGCTATTGCTGATGCTGATTGTTCTTTACTACAATAAACAAAGAGTTTAAGCCTGAAAAAAATACTGAGTAGAAAACATCATCAGATTGTTTGGGACCCCAATTAAGTCCTAAACCAAATTTTCCAAAGGCAGTTGCTCTTTCCCGCCAAAAAGTGGTTGGTGTGATTATTACATAATATTGTTTTGCTATTACAGTTAGATTTATTTATGTTTTTTTAATAAAAATTATTATCAGTAAAATATAGAATTTTTCAAATAAAACTCAAATCAAAGTGATTGATTAATTGGTTCAGGCACAATGGCTATTCAAAGTTAAAAAAGTGGAAATAGTTTTTGGTGTTTTTCAAAACATCTGCTCCTACCGTAAAATTGGTGGGACTTTCGCAAGAATAGCCAAGTACTCTATTGAAGTATATGAAATGATCTACAAAATGAGTTCTCTATTACTATCCTAGGATTAATAGTTCTCTAGCAATCGAATGAATAAACCACTTGCAAACGCCACTTTTGTTCATCGCCGCCTACTTGCGTGGCAAAGCAAATAGCCGCCGGCAAAATATCCTTTCCTTTGCTTTGTCAAAATTGAATTTGCCTTCCCTAAAATCTAAACTAAAACAAGTATGTATGTATATGAAGTAACAATACTTTTAGTTATGGAAACACATTACAGTTTAGACACATACTATTTTCAATGAAGAATGCAAACAAAAAATGTAATTTGTATTTTTTTGATACTTTTAACACCGACTAAACGAAAACTAATGTTATAAATAACTTAGCATTAAGGAAAAAATGTAGTTAATTTAATTATAAATTATAAAGAAAATAATTTTAGGCTCCTTTTTAATTATTTTGCAGTCAGGGTCTAGGCGTTACACTATAGATTTATATAAAATACTTATCATAACCTAGGGTAAGGATTGAACTAAAATGTTCCTAGGTCTGTGCATAAACATCAAAACAAAAGCAGCAAGAAGCCGAGCGAGCCCAAGTCACACAGAAACGTCACAACAAATGCCAATGGTTGCCTTTTTGGTTTGATCGAGCCTAAGTCCACACAACACAACACAACACAAAACGAAAAAATGCTTGCCTTTGCTTTTGCTTTTACCGAGCCCAAGTCACGCAGAAACGTCACAACACAACGCAGACAGAACCAATGTTGATATCTGTGCTTTGCTTTTGCCGAGCCCAAGTCAATGCAGAAACATCAACACAAAGCACATTTTGTGTTTGATTTTGGTTTTGCGCAAACCGAGCCCAGGTCCACGCATAATCTTTAAACGGTAAAAAAAGCTCGGAGAGAATTTTCGCCTCTGTCTATTTGGTACTCTCTGGCTAAAACTAATCTTACATTGTAACTAAGCATAAGTCACAATAGAACATATGTTATGTCAATAAGCTTTTCTCTATTGTAACGAAAGCTCCGCTGAGCTTTATGTTAGCGCAGCAGCCTAGCGCCTGCATATGTAATAACTCTCACTTCTCTAACTACGATCGCCGTGGAATAAACGTATTAAGCAAAAGCGCATCGTGTGTTTTTCAATTATATATTCTAGCTTTATTTCGAGCAAAAGGTGGGCAATTCGTGTCTCTCCTCAAAACATTGGTGACCCCGACGTGATTCGTTTTTAAAATCGTAGTTACAGAATTAAATAATTCATATCGGTTGAGTTATTTTTAGCTGTTTTTGCACAATTCGGTGTGAAACACATAATCATACATATTCGCTACCGCGTACAAGCTTGCATATATACGTACATATGTGTAACAAATATTCGTTCGTGTGTTGCGTATATAAAACCAAATTCATTTGTTATAATTAAAATCAATGTTTGCACGATCTTGCAGCATATAATAATAAATATTCAACAAATTATTCTTTTCGCCAACATACATTCATACGCATGTGCATACATACAGACGTATGTACATCAGTTGCATCACCTCACGTTCATCGGTTTCGCGCATTTTTTCGTACACATACACACACAAACATACGATCGTAACTGTGCATTCTATGTGAAGCAACACAACGTGAACATACGACAAATTTTCGTGTCTGCTTTGCTTCGTAACGGCATATACTTTTTCGTCTTTGCCTATTCTCAAAAGTACAGTGTGCTCTCGCTGTAACGTACTTTGTGATTGCTCGTGTTTGAACATAGTGTAAAAATTGGTCAGTGACATTAATGCAACAATACCAAGTGATGTTGCCTTTTATAAGGCAAAGGTTGAATCTATAACGCGTCAAACCAACGCATTACGTTCTTCTCTAACGCCCGAAGTGTTAAACAATTTTGATAAATCAGATCTGGCAGCGCGCATGGAGTTCGTTGACAAGTTAAATGCTGAATTTCTCACAGCGCTGGCTAGCCTGGAAAGGCTTGATTTCGCAGAGCTTGCTGGTGATGCGCGTCTTAACTTCGCATATATTTATTTAAAAATTAAAGCTGATCTAAATCGTGAATTGGCCACGCATAACATTCAACATGCTAATTCTACAACAATTGTGCGCAACTTCGGCGAGGACAACATACAACACATCAGTGCGTAAATCACGGCTGCCCAACCTTAAACTACCAAAGTTTAATGGCGGATATGCGGAATGGCCTGATTTCTATGCCATGTTTACTTCAGTCGTCGATCAGGATCAGGAGCTAAGTAACATCGAAAAGTTTCAGCATCTACGTGCAAATCTTGGAGGTGCTGCACTGGGTACAATAAGTTCGCTCGAACCGTCCGATGCGAATTATCACACGGCTTTAGAATTACTTATTAATCGATTTGATAACAAGTTGCTCAATTTGCAGACACACGTAAAAGCTATTTTTGAGCTAAGTGGTGCCCAGAAGGGATATAGCAATACAAAGCAATTACTCTTCATCACCTTCGATTTCTGATGAGGATGCCATTTGCGAGCACCTCTTTCAGAAAAATTATACACGCCTTGAGAACGGTCAATATTCTGTTCGTCTCTCTGCTAGTACTGGATTTGAAGCTCTTGGAGATTCATATTGCCGTGCGCTTCGTCGATTTAAAAGTTTGGAAACCAAGTTGGCAAAGAATCCAGCGACGAAAACACAGTACTGCGAATTTATTCAAATATATCTCAAATTAGGGCACATGTCGCTCACTTCGAATCAAACTCAATTCCATCAATTCTTTTTACCGCATCACTGTGTACATAAGCTCGACAGCAGTAGTACAAAACTCCGTGTCGTCTTTGATGGTTCAGCCAAAACAACAAGTGGATATTCGCTTAACGACTTACTGTTAGCAGGTCCAACTATACAGCCTAAAATATTTAACACACTTCTTCGTTTTCGATTCTTTAAGGTTGCTCTTTGCGGGGACATAGCAAAAATGTATCGCTGTGTGCGCATGTCTCACCCAGACGCCTATCTGCAATGCATTCTTTGGCGCAACAACCCTACTGAGGAAATTCAAATACATAAGCTGGAGACGGTAACTTATGGGACAAAACCTGCTGCTTTCCTTGCAATCAGAGCGATGCATCAACTGTCGTTTGACGAGGAAAAGGCCTTTCCCATTGGAGCAAAAATCGTACGCAGAGACTTTTATGTAGACGATCTCATGTCTGGCGGTGCAACAGTTGAAGAAGTCGAGGAGATTCTACGCCAGGTCAAAGGATTGCTTCAAAAAGGACACTCCCATACGCAAGTGGTGCTCAAACGAACAGAGTGCTTTGGTTGGCGAACCTGATTGCGATCGAGAAAAGTTAATGAAGTTTCATGATGGAACTGACATTGCCAAGGCTCTGGGATTGGTTTGGAACCCAAGCTCAGACAACTTATTGTTTAACTTTTCTCAAATTATGCCTGAGGGTCCAGTGACCAAGCGCAGTGTGCTATCGACAATAGCAAGATTTTATGACCCCCTGGGCTTAATATCACCAATCATTACTAAATTCAAAATCTTCTTCCAGGCATTATGGAAAGAAAACCTGAGCTGGGATGCAAGTTTACCGCAAATACACGCCTTTTGCGATGCCAGCATTTCAGCATATGGAGCATGCATATACCTTAGATCGGAAATAAATGGATCTGTATCATCGCATCTGCTCTGCTCTAAATCGAAGGTAGCACCTTTAAAAACAATAACTGTTCCAAAGCTGGAACTATCAGCAGCGCTCTTGTTGGCAGAACTTGTCGCCAGCGTATCACAGAGTATATCATTTCCCTGTGAATTCCACTGCTCGTCGGACTCAACTATCGCTTTAGCATGGATTCGTGAAATACCATCATCCTTCAACATTTTTGTAGCCAACAGAGTCACACAAATTCAAGATATGACAAAAGGAATGACATGGCATCATGTCCCAACTCACGCAAATCCGGCGGATATACTGTCTCGAGGCTGCACTTCTAAAGAACTGACAGTGACAATGGCTTTGATTGCGTACTACCACCAAAAATATTTGCATGCTGGTCCTCAAAGTCTGCTCGCATCGCTACGTCAGAGGTATTAGCCAATCGGTGGCCTAAAACTGGTGTCGAGCGTCGTAAATAAATGCGTCAGATGTTTTCGGATGAAACCTATTACTTTTGAGCATATAATGGGAAGATTGCCTGCAGACCGCGTACAACCAAATCCCGCGTTTCATACTACTGGAATTAATTTCTGTGGCCCATTCTACTATAAAGCTGAGACTAGGAATAAACCACCTCACAAATGCTACATTTCAGTCTTTATCTGCTTTTCAACAAAGGCAATACATTTAGAAGTCGTACAAGACTTATCAACAGCAGCATTCATCGCGGCTCTACGTCGTTTTATAAGTATTAGAGGGAGTCCACGAACCATTTGGACAGACAACGCTACAAACTTTGTTGGTGCCAAGAATGAACTCGAAGAATTGAAGCAGTTATTTCTTAGCCAACCTCACATATCTTCTGTGTCATCAGCTTGCTCGTCCAACGGTATTGAATGGAAATTTATTTCGCCACGATCACCACATTTCGGTGGTTTATGGGAAGCTGCGGTCAAATCTGCTAAGTTCCACTTTTATTGTGTCGTCGGCCTATCCATTTTAACTCTTGATGAACTTCAAACACTTGTTTATGAAATTTCAGCCATGCTTAATTCACGTCCACTTTCATCAATTACAGAGAATCCATCTGATATTGATGTGCTCACTCCTGCTCACTTTTTAAAAGGTTCAAGCTTCACCAAGTTTCCGGAACCAAACGTAACTCACCTCAGCACCAATCGTCTCAGTCGTTGGCAACGAGTGACGCAGATGCAGCAAGCTTTCTGGAAGAAATGGACCACTGATTACTTGTCTCAGCTTCAAGAACGAGGCAAGTGGCGAGCTGGAAGACCAAACCTACAAACAGGGAGTGTCGTGCTTCTGAAGGATGACAACTTGCCATGTCTAAAATGGCAGCTTGGTCGCATCGAAGAAGTCATCCCAGGAAAAGATGGCATCATCAGAGTTGCTATGATCCGCACAGCTACGGGTCTTATCAAAAGAGCCGTCACCAAATTAGCCGTTCTGCCCGTTGAGACCAATCTTGTTGAAAGCCTGACTCTTCCAACGGGGGGAGTATGTCCGGAGCAGAACTAAAAACGTGTATGTTAATTGTAAATGCCATTGCGGCTTATGTTTGTTTTGCTAAAACTAATCTTACATTGTAACTAAGCATAAGTCACAATAGAACATATGTTATGTCAATAAGCTTTTCTCTATTGTAACGAAAGCTCCGCTGAGCTTTATGTTAGCGCAGCAGCCTAGCGCCTGCATATGTAATAACTCTCACTTCTCTAACTACGATCGCCGTGGAATAAACGTATTAAGCAAAAGCGCATCGTGTGTTTTTCAATTATATATTCTAGCTTTATTTCGAGCAAAAGGTGGGCAATTCGTGTCTCTCCTCAAAACAGCGTTTATTGGAAAAAAATACTTAATGGATGAAACTTTCAGGGACTTTAGTTAGTTGTTCGAAAACTTGTGGCAACTCTACAATGTAAACTTATCGATAGGTCAGCTGGCAAGTTGGCGCACTTTTAAAACAAACAACAATGAGCCGCTTTTTTTGTAGTTATTTTCAATAATAAATTTTTGAAGGGGCAAAAGAGGAAGCGGTAAGCGGTAGTGCATTATTTTGCACGCCAACACAATCCAAACGTTGCCAAGTCCTTGTAAATTTGCAAACACTGACGTTGTCAACTACGGCTGTACGGAAGAATTGTACCCGTTCAAGCGATGACTTGGAAGTCATACTTGCATTAGATTGATATAATTAACCGTGTGGCCTGAGCAATTGCGAAATGCTTATGGGGAAAAAAACAATACAGGGAAAATGAGGATATAGCAGAGAAGTAACTGAAGGCGACTCTGAAGCTGCTGCTCAAAATTGTGTTAGTACAGTAAATCTAGAGTTTCATCTGGAAAAAAATACCTAATGGATGAAACTTTCAGGGATCGTTAGGGACCTTGTTCTAAGTCTAAAACCGAGTTTTCGTATTTGTGGGTGTGGGGCGTGGCACCGCTCCCTGACAATATTATGGTTTAAAGCTCAATATTGTTGCAAATAAAATTTTCTATCAAACAAAACTTAACTTAAACTACGATTAATAGTTTTCCAGCAATCGAACTAAAAAGTTGCTCATAAGCGCCATTTTTGTACTACGCTGACTACGTGTGCGACACCCAAGCAAGCAGCCGGCTGAATTATAATAATTACACAGGCCTACAAATACCGGGGACATGTCAGTTGTTGGAAAGCTAAGGGTCATTTCCGAAGTAATTTGCTGCGTAGAATCCGAATCCGGGGTCAGAATTGGCATTACGTCAGGATTTTGAGATATTTGAGGTTATGTACCCGTAAAACGGATATTTTTTCTACTTTTGCATGTAAAAATTATGAAAATTGGCGTTTGGGAGCAACTTATTTGTTCGATTGCTGGAAAACTACTAATTGTAGAAAAGCAATGGAGGAGGACTCATTTTGCAGATAACTTCAATGACTTTAACAAAATATATATGTAAAATTTCCGAAAAAACCTACTTGTTTTGAGTTAATTCCAAGTTATTCGAAAAACACCAAACACGATTTCCAACTTTCAACTTTAAACAGGCATTGTGCTTGAACCAATAAACCTACAACCTTTATTTAAGTCCTGTTTGATAGATAATTTATTTGCAACAATATTGACCTTTATACCATAAGTCTAAGTTTGATAGAAAAAAAGATATCATGCAAAAACCGTACCAACATATATTGTCAGGTGGCTGTGGCATGCCCCTACCCACAAATACGAAAACTTGGTTTTAGACTTAGAACAAGGTCCCTAAGGATCCCTGAAAGTTTCATCCATTAAGTATTTTTTCCAATAAACGCCTTTTACTGTATTTGTTGAATGAAATAAAATAAAATAAACAACTTATAAAGTTGGCGAAAATTTGTGTCTTATACTTATAAAATTCAAATGCGAACTACAAGCAACTTAATTTTTTACTACGTTTCCATTTTTAAAAGACGGCTGCTGATGATGAACAAACGTAAACAACACAGCTGTTCCTGGCCTGAATGAAAACGATTCGAAAAAGATTCGAAGTCGATTCGAACTCAGTCTAAATCCGGAACACCAATTGTGGAATGCACTCGTTATGATTTTTCAAAACGAGTCGAGATCGGGAACATGGCTGTATATTAGTTTACACTTTAGCTTCTTATAGTATAACAATTGGATTTCCTAACCGTTGAGAAAGTGTTCTTTGGGCTTAATGGGTTCTGTTAATCTCTGAAATAATCTCTCTCTGCAATGATGCATTGGGAAGTTTGGAAGGAAAACCAACTGTTTAAAAATTGTATATAGAAGACCGTTAAATAAAATTAGCTAATTTTAAAAACTTTTGTGAAGAAACTAAAATCGATGTGTACTATGGAGACAAAAATAAAAAATTCCTGTTACTTATGCCCTATTAATATTATATTATATTATAAGCGACTTCAAGTGCTGACCTTTGTTGGTAAAGGGTATTTCAGGATCGGACAGGCCCGACTCAAGCATTCATAATCGAATGAGTACTGTGAAAATTTAAAAAATGAATAAATATATACGGGACGGGGTGTGCTGAGCGAAGTGAGCAGAGGGAGGATTATGAAAATTAGATTTAATGTTATGTACAATATGAATAAATCGCAACTAAATTTAAGCCAGTCCAATTTTGCAGTAGTATTACGGTAGGTAGACTTGATAAATTCTCATTCTTAAGTAATTGATGAGGATGACAAAAAAGTTATTTTTATTATGTATAGAGAGAATTAAAAATCAAATACTATTTAATTTTGTACATAGTACAGACTTGAAAGAATATCTTAGTTGCAATGGTCATTCTCTAACTCTATTTTTTAGCAGAACAAATTTCGAACTGTAATTTTTTCTGTCAGGTACAAGTCAGCTATGTATATTGGCGCTTATCGAGCAGGGTTTTGCTTTCAAGCAACTTTTAATTATAGATTAAAGTTTCTTATCGCGCGTTAACTGCAGCTCATGTTTATATGTGAGTACTTTCATGCTCTTACAAAACCCATACATAGGTACGTACATAAACAGTTTATATAACACACATACATACATATATTCAAATATTGTATATTCTACACAAAGTCAGCAAATATCAAGCTAACATTTAAAGTGTGAAAAGAGAATTTTTAAAGCCTTGAACTTGCCGTTTTATAAAGATAGTATCATCGAAACTAATTCACTTGAGCAAATGCACTTATTTGAAAAGTCATACTGTTAAGGGCAGACTTTATTGTTTTTATACCCTTCACTAAAGGTACAAAGGTATAATAAGGTAGAGCAAATGCATAACAATTTTCTAATCATCAAAAGAAGAAAATAATGTTGAATATGTTGAAAATCTATTTTTGGAAAAATGGTATTTTAAATGGCCATTATTAGGATAACATTTGAACGCTTTTGTGATTTTTAAATTCTTTCTCCTCTGGCATTTGTAGCGCTTTAAATTTAAAAGCGATCAATAAAGGTGCACCATTTCCTCTTTAGGCTTCAGAGCAATCCGACATGTAGGGGAATTCCACCTAAAATCAAAAGAATGAACTAATTTGCCGTTAAGCTTCCTGGCGGTGGAGCCTAGCGTATCGACATAAAACTCTTCTTTACTTTATAACCAAACATTTGATCATTTCCATCATTGGAAACATTTTTCGTCGATGTATTGATCATTGGCGCAACAAATAAATGTATTTCTTTTATCAGCATATTGGATCATATATCATATTGGATTGGTTTAGAAGCTATAAATGGAATGGCCCTTTTTGACTCTATGGATAATCCGACCCTACGTTAACCTCCACTAAACATTTCAGCTTTCAGACCCGATACTGTGGAAATGAAATAAAGTAGTAGATGTAATATAGTCGGAATGTCCAAACTGTAACCATCCCATTAGTTTCATGACAATTTAATTAATTTGTATATTTTCGAAATTTTTTGCGTAAAGAATTGAAATCGGATTCTTGTTTTATTTAAACTTATTACTTACATTACTTATGTTATTAAAGTTTAAGACGATTTGTGCCAAAAGTATATAGTTTTCCCTTATCAGCAGCTGTGGGCACGCCTTGGCTCTTTTTGCTCCGAGTGCTCTTTCCGTTATGTCTTGAAAGTGGCGCCAGCCAGACGCAAACGAGAATTTACAAAAAAACCACACAATGTGCGAGTTTTATGGCCCTACTCGAGGATGCTTAGGCGACCGTAACGGGGCTTTTTATTAGTCCTCGCTGACTAAAATTTCGCACAAGTACACTGAGCACAGAAATATAGTTACTTTGGCAACTGTAAAACCGAGTAATTTTTTTGGTAATTTAAAATTGTCATATAAACTCATATGACTTCGCTGTGTCTTTGAATGTGTTGCGAAATTTTGTTTAGTGTACTCGCACAAGCAATCGATGGCGACGCGAATAGTTTACAATAACAAATTACACACAATGTGGGCCATCGCTCGACTTTATGGTTTTATGGCCCTACTCGACAATTGCTTGTGAGACCGTAACAGGACTTTTTTTCTTGATGTTGTTGTAGGGCTCTTTCTGTTATTTTTCGTGCCCACCGCTGCTTATCAGTCAATTTTTGGGCAATAACTCTTGGAAAAAACTGATTTTACAATTTATAATGCCAGTATTATTGCAAACATACATACGCCAGTAACTTCTCCTCTTATTTATTCATGGCCAGATGCTCTAAGTCAAAGGAATCCTCACTATCATTATGTAATTCTATATTATTAATAAAAATAAGCAATCTTCGGAATTCGGTACGTTGAATAATAGAGACACGATTTAGTTTAAATAGGCAAGCCTATGCTAACACATTATATCGCACAGAGCAGTTTTTTTCAACTTAACAGATAGCAATGAAATGTATACATATGTGTATAGCATTTATGTATATACAAACACATATGCATACATAGTACGCTTGATCTTTTGTCTGGCCGTATCAAGTATTTAAATTGTGTCTTAATAGAAAACTGAGGCTTAATTTAAAGTCAGTAGTCGATGGACGCAAACCGAGTTCATTTCGGAATATAAATTTGTTGTCGTTTTGTGGATCGGTCTCGTGCGCTCGGTTTCCTATGAAATAAACTCGGCAAATAAAAAACCCTTCAAAGTCTTCAGAGGAGTTAAAGGTATTCCATACTATTTGAAAAGATTTCGTCAACTTTTTAAAATATCGTGTATATTCAAGAGTATAAATATTGGTGCTAGTGAAAAAAATCAAACCGACTATTAAAAAAAAAAAGAATACGTATACATACATCTATTTTTTAGGCTAAATATTTTCAGTTGCGTTGATAACTACTGACGCCTGTCAGCAATAGGACGACCAAGCGATGAAGAATCCAACAATATATAAAAATGCATTACAAATTTTATGTGGAGTCGTATTGTGTCTTTCCTTAGTAGACACAATAAATGCTGGTAAGTAAGAACTAAATATAAATACAAATATAAATGCCTAAAGTTGTGTTTAATAAATTATATTTTGAAATGAAAAAAAAAAAATGTGAATATAAAAATGCATATTATCAAAAAAGATTTCATCCTGGATATCAAATTTTGAATAAACTAAGTTATAAAATTAGGAAAAAAAACAAAACAACCATAAATAAAGAAGCAATGCCCCTTTGAATAAAGACTTATATCCATCTATTATGCTGAAAAACATAATAAACACCAGAAGTTCTTGAAAGAATGGTCCTAAATGAGAATGACAGGATGCACTATTTAAAACTAGTCGTGATGTTTATTTATCAGATATCATAAAACAAATGCCCTGAAATGCCATGCCCTCTAAACAGAATTAAAATTTTATTCAAAACATTCTAGTGTTGGTAAAATAATTAAAAAGGGAATGTACCGTATTTTGAATTACGGGGACATTTTGGTGTTATGTCATTTTATACCGTGTACATATAGGTACAAAGGGTATGCTAGATTTGTGAAATGTATGTAACGGACAGGAGAAGGCGTGGTAGACCCCAAGTCCATTATCCATGTCCATCATTATTTGACTCTACGTACAAGTCACCTAAAATCACCAATTTTGGTAAGCTGATTCATGTGGCTCTAATCAACAAATCCACATCCAAATTTTATTGTTGCGGACCACCCACCCCGCAATCGATTTACCGAGTTTTCACGCACACCCCTCAACATATCAACTTGAAACTTACCCCATATACTTTAAAAAGCTTCTTTGACGTAGCTTTCGATTTTCATCAAAATCGGTAGAAATGTACGCAACATTTGGTATAAATATCGTTTTGAACAAAAAAAAAAAATTTTCCAATTGGAAAGTTCTTAGAAGGAATTTGCAGGAATAAAAGGTACTGGGTATTACACTGTCGGGCACCACCTCGCCTGTATTACATTTTTGAGTTTTTTTTTGGGCGCTATTACTAGGGATCTAGCCAATAAGGAAAAAATCGTATCCTGCAACTATTTGCTACTCAATTTGTCTCCTAGCTCCCCGTAGATAGTTGAAACTTGATTTAACATAACCCATTCAACAAAAAAATCGGTTGGTAACTTCGGTAGATATAGCCAAAAAACAAGTCACCGAAATCGGCATAGACTCATTCAACATATGTTACATAAGCATTAAAATTCATGCGCCAGAATAACACTGTAGAAAATAAGGAAATTACAGGGTTACTACAGACGGGATGTCCCGACTTTAACCATTCCGCGTGGGTTGGCGTTCGAGGCTTCTTGTTGTTAAGACTTAAATTGAAAAGTATCCGTACAAAACTTCTGAATCTATGTTTCACGATAGCAACATCGGTAAAAAAAATTTTGTAAACAAACATTTAAGAAAACTTATCACCTAAACATAAAATTTGATGCTATATGATTCTTTTTTTTTTTTTGTTTATTTTTTTTTGTAAATTAATATAACTTAAAGCTATAATAAACACTAGTTAATCATATATACATACATTTAAAAATAATCAAGTGGGCGCTCAAGAAATACAGTATCAACTATTTCAATAATATAAAAAGATGGCGTACGTTAAAGTTGGGCGCGGAAGGCTTTAGGATACCCTGTACCACTGCTTGCAATAAAATCCGGTATATTGCTTAAGAACACCAAAAGACATTTGATTGCCAAATTAGATTACGATACCTTCATAAACAACCAAAAACAGACGAATTTTTAACCAAAAATATTTTTTGACCGATCGTTCCTATGGGAGCAATATGATATAGCCAACCGATTTTGATCAAATTTGGTACAGTGCTTGGGTACTCTAAAAAACTTCTGAATGCCAAATTTGGTTACAATATCTTAATAAACAAACGAAACAACGAATTTTGTACAAAAAACGTTTTTTTGACCGATTGGTTCTATGGGAGCTATATGATATAGTCAACCGATTTTGATCAAATTTGGTACAGTGCTTAGGAACTATAAAAAACTTTTGAATGCTAAATTCGGTTACGATATCTTAACAAACAAACGAATCATCCATCTAAAACTTTTTGTTTTTTTCGAGGTCCTCTGAAACACCCCTATGGGAACTATATAATATAACCCCGATATCAAAAAAATAAAATAAACTTGTCTCCCCTAACAAAATAGCGCATCTAATCTGAAAATTTTGTTGCTCTAGCTCTTACCATCTCTGAGATCTAGGCGTTCATACAGACAGACGGACATAGGTATATCGACTTCTCTAGTCACCCTGATCATACTTTAGGTAACTTTGGGGGGTTCCGACGTCTCCTTCTGTATGTTACATACATTTTCTGCTTGCACAAACTTAATATACCCTTTGTACCATACGGTACAGGGTATAAACACCCTTTTACGAATAGATAAAATGTTACAATCTTAACTTAAGGTTGTATGTTAATTTGATGTGCATATGTAACCAAAAATTTAAAAAACGTTACTTGTGTAAAATGAATTTAGAGTTATATATAAAAAAAAGACTTGTGAAGAAAGAGAGAAGAAAAAATTAAATACTATAAAAAAAAGAAAGAATAGACTAAAGGACACAGCCACCATAATTTGGATCGGATGTTGTTTATTTCTTTTGTATCCCGATTCGATAGTTTTTTGTCAAATCTCGACTCATTCTCAGTTAATGTATTTTCAATATCAATTGACTTGGTGGTGGCTCTTCTGTACTTATGATACAGGGTCGGAATTCCTTCTCTGGACTGAACAATACCTCGTTTGTTAAAAAACATGAATGCTTCGGGTGGTACAAATCCATTGTTTATAGCAGCTTCCTTTCGTCTTCATGGTAAGGTGCAAATATAAGGTCATTGACCTTATTCGAGAGGCAATTAAAAATGTGATTTCTAATTAAGTTTATAATAAAGTTTTTAAATCGGATTACATTGGCCATATTATAAACTTGCTGGGATGAATAGAATTTCGTATATCCGCTTTCTGGTGTTCTTTGCATAGAGGTACACAATCTTTCAAATTTTCTCTCAAGCTTTCTTATTCTCTCCATATAAGAAGGTGATACGTTGAACCAAATTGGGCATGCATGTGTCAGAATGGGGCGGATCAGAGCCTGATACATAATTGTTTTGACTTTTCTATTTAACAGTCTTGCATGAAATAGTTTGTTGTGTAAAAAATAACCTTTTTTTTCTTTTAAAACACTAGTTTACAGCAAAATGTATCCTCATCATGTTTTACTCGATCTGTAGTAAAATGGCACGCTAAATCCGAAAATGAAGTCCAAAAATTTTTTCATGGAACGGATTTTCGAAATTAAAACAAAAGTGTGTCTACTTAAAAGCAAATATCGCTAGTTGTATTAAACTGATTTTGATTATTAAAATTACCGAATTGTAGATAATTGAATTACGTATCGATTATACTTGGAACATATTTTTGTCAAATTTACGGTTTGGTCGATATTTATCTATTCAAAGGAAATTTTTCGTAATTTTCAGCAAATTTTCGAAATAATTCTATTTTGAACGTAAATTTAAAAATTTTAAAAAAAAATTTTTATACCGTTTTATTCATGGCTCTTAAAGTTTGTTCGATTACGAAGACAATGAGTGGTTGTTTATCAAAATCGGAGAAAAATTATCGAATCAATGGGAATTTTTGTAAAAAGTACAAAAACTCAATTTTTCTCAAAACCTAAAGTTTTAGATCAGGGGTGTCCAAAGGCTGCTTATGGAAGAGAAAACACCAATACATATGAAAGAAAAGCACTAACACATCTAAAGCAAACCGTTTTTTCATGTTATTATGTACACTGACAAAAATAGTATATACTCATATAAATGTTTTGTTTTTCGTTGCAACTCTTTTTTCTTTGCAAGCTATGCCTTATTAATCACATTTATCACATGATGTACAAAAATGTCGTGTCCGCGATCAATCCTACAACCTTTTTTTTAAGTGCAAGAGTTCAGAGAGCACAAACGAAAAACAACAACAAAATTGCAGCGAAAATCAGTGGGCCAACAACAAATATACACAAGGGTTGTTTCTGTTCTCATGAGCTCAGAGAGCAAAGAGAGTCAGGGAGAGAACTCGCGAAATTGTTTTTGTAATTTGCATTGGCATTGAGTGATATACAGTTTGGGCCGTGCATGTACACGCGCATTGCTGCCTATGCCTAAGAGCCATTACAAAAACAAAAAGATCCAGATGACCAATGGGCCTGGACCCCTGTTTTAGATGGATAATTCGTTTATTTATTAAGGTATCGTAACCAAATTTGGCATTCGAAAGTTTATTAGGGTTCTTAAGTTCTGTACCAAATTTGATCAAAATCGGTTGACTTTTTCATATAGTACCCATAGGACCGATCGGCCAAAATAACGTGTTTAATTATTCGTTGTGTTTCCTTTGTTTATGAAGATATCCGGTGTTGCCACATAAATCTTTAACGATTTTGGCAACGGTTTGAAACCAAATCTATAAAGGGTGCCACAGAAATCTCAAAGATTTCTTTTTTCGAACAATTAATTTCGAATGATTACGCTTTTGCAAGAATGACAGTAAAATAAATTTAAATTAAGTTTGAATATTTGTACCGCCCAATACAAGAGTTTGTATGACAACCCTACGGGTCAACAGCTGTCCTCTGCGTTGTGAATGGCAAAATTCGTTTGTTTACAAATGAAGTTAAAGATTTCTGTGGCACCCCGGATAGACTCGTTTTGTCTTCGAAAAGTTATGTGTTGTCGTGTTGCACAAATAAGTTCGAAGATACTTTTATAAATGGATGGCTTAAAATATGTGTATAAAATAAATTGTACAAAGTTTTTAAATAAGAAAAAAATATTTCTCTTTTAGAAAGATGTTGGCAAAAAGAAAAAATAACTTATTTAGTTAGTTGTTCGAAAACTTGTGGGTATTCTACAGCGTCAACTTATCGATAGGTGGCGAGTTGGTCAGCTGCCATTTTGACGCACTTCTTAAACAAACAACAATGAGCCGCTTTTTTGTAGTTTTTTTAAATAATAAATTTTTGAAGGGGCAAAAAATGAAGCGGTAAGCGGTAGAGTATAATGCGTGAGCATTATTTTGCACGCCCACACAATCCACACGTTGCCAAATCCTCGTTTTGCAAACATTGACGTTGTCAACTACGGCTGTAAGAAAGAACTGTACCTGTTCAAGCGATGACTTGGAATGTATGCATGGCCTAAGCATTTGTGAAATGCTTATGGGAAAAAAAAACATTACGGGAAAAATGGGAGAGAATCAGAGAAGTAACTGAAGGCGACTCTGAAGCTGCTGCTCAAAATAGTTTGTTGAATAAAATAAAATAAACAACTTATAATGTTTAAAAATTTGTGTGTTATACTTATAAAATTAAAATGCGAACTACAAGAAGCTTAATTTTTTACTACATTTCCATTTTTAAAAGACTGCTGCTGTATGATGCCGCTGCCATTTAAATTTTGCGCCATATATACAAACATAAACAACACAGCTGTTTCTGGACTGAATGAAAACGATTCGAACTCAGTCGAAATCTAGAACACATTTGTTGGAAAGCACTCGTTATGACTTTTCAAAACGAGTCGAAATCTAGAACAGGCCTGTATATCATATAGCTCCCATAGGACAGATAGGTAAAAAAAATGTACTTTCAACGAAATTCGTTGGTACAGAGCTTGAGAGCTCTAGAAAACTTCCGAATGCCAAATTTCTTAATGATATCTTTATAAATAAACGAATTATACATCTAAAACTTTTAGTTTTTAAAACAAATTTACATTTTTCACCCCGATTTTGATAAAGAATCACTAATTTTTATCATAATCGATCAAACTTTACGAGCCGTAAAAAAACTGTATGAAAAATTTTTTCAAAACTGCTAAAAATTACGAAAAATTTCATTTTCATAAATAGCGTCCAAGCCGTAAATTTGATAAAATTATGTTTCGAGTATAATCGATGCGTAGTTCAAATATCTACAGTTGAGTTAAAAAATGATCAAAATCAGTTTAGTATAACCAGAGATATTTGCTTTTAAGCAAATGACTAAAACATGTTGGGGATACCAAAATTTTTTAAAATTTGTAAACTAGTGTTCTTTGTTTTTCAATGCAATGCTTATTTATATTGTTATTAATGCGTACTTCAAACACCTTGCTAATGTTAGGAAGCATGCTGATACGACGAAGGTTGCTGATGCCATATGTATCATTGCTTTTATTCGGTAATACAATCATCTTAGCAATTTTCGAATAGTCAGGAAATTAAGCATTGTTTAGCATATTGTTAAATAAAGAGTAGTATTCAGCAATAATGACTTTTGGCATATTTTTCAACACTGTATTGGGAATTTCGTCTAGACCGGAAGACAGTTTGTTTTTTAAAATAGAAAAGATATAATTTAAATCACTGTACTCAATAAAATAATCTTCGCATTGTTCATCGCTTAGAGTGTTAGCGTTTTTGTCGCTAGTAAAATTTTTTTTTTTTGTTTGTTGTGTTTCAAATTGAGTTTTAATATGTGAAAAGTGCTCGAAAATTGATTCAACCATTGTATGAATTCGGTTATTCGGAATATTTTCTTTGGGAGAGTGAACCGATTGGATATATGCACCTATAGTATTCCGAATAGTCACATGATTTGAGATTATAAGATTGTTGTCTGCTCTTACAAAGGCATCGCTCGATATATGTGCTGCTTCAAGAAGGTTCTCTAATGAGTTAGGCACTTTAGGGGCCGTAGCCCAAGCGTGGTATTTTCATATTTTTTGTTAATTGTGATATATAAGTTTTCGCCGATTAATTTTTTGATGAGCTTTAATTTCGCTTTCTGTAGCTGGAGATCTGAGGGACTAAGTAAGCTTTCTAGTCTATTGTGCCTTTTTATAAGTGACAGTGTATTATTTTTTAATAAGTAAAGCTGTTTTAGTGTGGAGTTCATAATTGTTTGGATGTAGTCATATGATTTAAATTTTGGAACTATTATTTTAATTGCTTGTGTTATTATTAATGCCAGTCTACTTCGCTGTTTTCCAGGTTTCTATTAATTGGTGTTATAGGTTGGTTACACATCAATTTGTTATAGCCTATTAACACTGGGGCACATCTAATAGCCTATTCACACTGGGGCACATCTAACGTCTTTTGTCGAAGATGATACGTATGAATTTGCCGTTCCGAAAATGTCTACATCATTAAAACATCTTGTGGAAATGTTCCTATCTTATTGTATCCCGATGAGAAAATACTCGATTATATTTCTGTGCACCTCTAAATTTTGTCATTCGCTGCGAAAATATAAACAATGTCAACGTAAAAGACTGGCAATTTTCAATTCCAAACAAGGCGCCAAAACCTCATATATTTATGGAACTTGCACAGAATTTAAAATGTGCAGCCATTTATGGCTATCTAAACCATAAAAGTATGAGCCAGCAGGCATTCCATTGCCTCCTTATGCCAGTAGACTTCGTCTAATTGATCTTCCTTCATTGAAAAATCGTAGGATTGCCCTTAATGCTATTTTTCTGCACAAACTTATAACAGGTTATATTGATTCCCCTTTCCTACTTCGGCCGCTTCTGTTTAACATTCCTAGGCGCTCCTCTAGGAATTTCGTACCCTTATCTCTTATGAGATGCACCACTTATGCTTTACATGAGCCATTTAGAGTTTTATGTTCAAACTATAATGACTTGGCGCGAATCTTCTCAAGTGAACTTTCTCCTTCCAGCTTGATGAGAGCTGTTTTAAATTACCTTGGCACCAACTAAGACCTGCGGCCACTCTTTCTAATAAAATAAAAAATAAAATAAAATAAAATAAAAAATTCCAGTCGGAGCTTCTAGTTTGATGAGGGAAAAAGGTAGAAAGCAATTTTATAGATTTAATTTGTATTTTTATTTATTACATTTCAATAAACAAAGGCAAATTGTCGCTCATTAAAACATCACCATATTGTTTTTTGACTTCTCATCCTATGTCAGCACCGCTGACGTTACGGCGGTGATTGAAATAACTAAATCTGCAGCTCAAGTTTTAATTTTGTTAAAAATCCAACATAATAATTATGGTGGTTAATAACTCCTACTACTGGTGACCTTATTTTAATGTAGCACCCATCGAATTGAACAAATAGTTAAAAAAAAACTACATATACATACAAACATTTTTTAAATAATGAATTTACAATAAATTTTAACCCAGTGGCTTTTAGGCATCGGTGAGGTCCAATGGACTCGAAGCACTAACAAACATCCAAACAGCTCGTGGCTCTTGCATATACATACATATGTACGGATGCAGAGCTTGTAGTTTGTGCAGACTATTTCCACGGCCGAATGATCGCTATCGTAGTCTAGTGTATTTAAACAATTGATACCATCATGTCCCATTTTTTTTTTTTTTTTTTTTTTTTGTAAATTAATTTGACTTAAAACTATAATAAACACTAGTTAATCATATATACATTTAAAAATATTCACATAGTCCCAAGTGGGCGCTCAAGAAATACAGTATCAATTATTTTTTGAATAATATAAAAACATCCTTTTTCCAATAGATAAAATATTACAATCTTAACTTAAGGTTGTATGTTAATTTGACGTGCATATTTAACCAAAAAAGTTAAAAAAACGTTACTTGTGTAAAATGATTTTAGAGTTATATAAAAAAAAAGATTTGTGAAGAAAGAGAGAAGGAATAATTAAATACTATAAAAAAAAAGAATAGACTAAAGACACAGCCACCATAATTTGGATCGAATGTTGTTTATTTCTTTTTTATCCCGATTTGAAAGTTTTTTGTCAAATCTCGACTCATTCTCAGTTAATGTATTTTCAATATCAATTGGCTTGGTGGTGGCTCTTCTGAACTTATGATACAGGGTCGGAATTCCTTCTCTGGACTAAACAATATCTCGTTTGTCTAAAAACAAGAATGCTTCGGGTGGTAGAAATCCATTGTTTATAGCAGCTTCGATATACCTTTCGTCTGCATGGTAAGGTGCAAATATAAGGTCATTGTCCTTATTCGAGAGGCAATTAAAAATGTGATTTCTAATTAAGTTTATAATAAAGTTATCAACACGGATTACATTGACCATATTATAAACTTGCTGGGATGAATAGAATTTAGTATATCCGCTTTCTGGTGTTCTATGCATAGAGGTACATAATCTTAAAAATTTTCTCTCAAGCTTTCTTATTCTCTCCATATAAGAAGGTGATACGTTCAACCAAATTGGGAATGCATATGTCAGGATGGGGCTGATCAGAGCCTGATACATAATTGTTTTGACTCTTCTATTTAACAGTCTTGCATGAAATAGTTTGTTGTGTAAAAAGTAAGCTTTTTTTGCTTTTAATAATTGGATGTTCACGTGCTCATTAAAATATAAAAATTTATCTAAGTACACCCCCAAATATTTCACTGTGTCTGCAATGGCCAATGGTATGTTGGTGTTTGGAATTGAAATATGAAAGTTTTTCCAATGCTTCTTAATGTTAGTGTTACATTTTTTTAAAGGAGGTCTGAACAAAATTGATTCACACTTGTCAAAGTTTATTTTTAAGTGCCAGTTTACAGTGTAACGGAATAACTTCATGAACATCTCTTGAACATTGCAACGTATTTCATCGACAGAACTGCGCCACTATGGTAAATAATCAAATCATCTGCAAAGGCAATTCTTTTTTCCATTTTCCATTTCCATTTTCCATTCCGATTTAATAAGTCATTTAAATAAATGTTAAATAAAGTTGGTGAGTTCACAGTGCCTTGCTGAAGTCCGTTAATCATCTTAAAGGTTCTTGTGCTTATTTCATTATTGTTGCATACAACAAATTGTTTGTTGCTGAGCATATTACTTATAAGCATTAAAAGGTGCTGTGGGAAGTCATACTGCATAAGTTTGCATATGAGTCCTTTGATCCACACTCCATCGAAAGCTTTCTCTAGATCTATAAGGCATGCTCCGACACTTTTTTTTCGGTTCCAGCTCCAGCAAACGTCAGACACCAGGCAGTTAATGGCATGTGTTGTTGAGTGTTTATGCTTGAATCCAAATTGCTTGTCGTTAATTATTTGTTTTTCAATGCAATGCTTATTTATATTGTTATTAAAGCATACTCCAAACACCTTGCTAATGTTAGGAAGCTGGCTTATAGGACGAAGGTTGCTGATGCCATATGTACCATTGCTTTTTTTTGGTAATACAATCATCTTAGCAATTTTCCAATAGTCAGGGATATAGTATTCAGAATAGTCTCATGATTTGAGATTATAAGATTGTTGTCTGCTCTAACAAAGGCATCGCTCGATATATGTGCTGCTTCAAGAAGGTTCTCTAATGAGTTAGGCACTTTAAGTATTGGCATATATAGCGAAATTTTTTGCTTAAACATTTTTTTAGTTTGGTGAAACATATCATGTGAGTTTCTGGGACTAATATTTTTTAGTTTACGTTCATATCTTTTGGTAATGGTGATATGTAAGTTTTCGTCGATTAATTTTTTGATGAGCTTTAATTTCGCTTTCTGCAGCTGATGATCTGAGGGACTAAGTAAGCTTTCTAGTCTATTGTGCCTTTTTATAAGTGACAGTGTATTATTTTTTAATAAGTAAAGCTGTTTTAGTGTGGAGTTCATAATTGTTTGGATGTAGTCATATGATTTAAATTTTGGAACTATTGTTTTAATTGCCAGTCTATTTCGCTGTTTTCCAGGTTTCTATTGATTGGTGTTATAGGTTGGTTATACATCAATTGGTTAATTTTGTTTTCAAATCTGTTCCAATTAGACTTTTTATAATTATATTTGTGCTCATGTTGTTCCTTTAAAATCTTAATTGGATCCTCCTTGTAGTTTTTGCAGACTATTATTTCCACGGCCGAATGATCGCTATCGTAGTCTAGCGTATTTAAACAATTGATACCATCATGTCCCTTTACAATGTGTAACCTCACATCTGAAAGACACAAGTCTAAAAAAGAATGTCCTCTCTCAAAAGATGGTTTGATAGAGGCATATAATTTGCATTTGTATGTAAGAGACTTATTATCTAACCAACGTTTGAAGATGTTTCCTTTTTGATTACTTATATTATTTCCCCAATCTGTATGTTTGCTGTTGAGGTCTCCTACAATAACATAAAAGCGGTTATTGTTCTCAAGCTGAAGTGTTTCAAATAGCGTGGTTATGTCTTTTTCGAATGATTGGTAATTATTACCACTCGGGCGGGTAGTAAGCTGAAACAATGTATAAGATGCTATTATTTGCCATAGAAAGTTGAATTATGCATGTTTCGAGCACTTCGAGAGTTTCCAGCTTGTAATTCGTATAAACTTTATATTTGATATCGTCCTTAATAAGAATTGCCGTGCCACCACCTCTTATAGCATTCTTTCTATCTTTTCGAACCAGGCTATAATTTTTAAATTGTAGTTTGTGTCTGTAGTTTAGTTTAGTCTCATTTATACATAGGTGTATTCTTTTACTTGTATTTATAAAAGAGTTGACATTAATTGTTATGATTTTAATTTTTTTAGCTAATGTGTGATGTGTATTTATTCTACTTAAATCCATAATTAGCCGAATAAATTTACAATTGTATCAATCCTAGCTGATTGATGTGTATTTATTCTACTTAAATCCATAATTAGCCGAACAAATTTACAATTGTATCAATCCTAGCTGATTGAGTTTTAAGATCTTCTTTTAGATTTTTAACTTCTGAAGTTAAATCTTTTATAATGTTTTGAAGAGTTAATAACAATGTTTCTGTTGAACTTGTTATTATTTGTGGAGTTGGTTGTGTGTTCGGATGAACCAAATTAGTGTTATTTTTAACTACGCTGGCAAAACTTATACCATTATTTTTTCGTCTGGAACTTATTGGTAACTGGATTGGCTTATTGGAACACCGCTTAGCTTTAATTCTTTCTTTGATTTGTCTATATTTCTCGCAGCCTTTATACGATGCCGGATGTCCAGGTTTGTTGCATAATACGCAAAACAGCTTCTCCTTGTCGGTTTTTTTATCTTTTACTGCTACGCAATCCTTAGCTGAATGATTGCCACCACATTTGACACATTTTTGAGGTAGAAAGCAGTTTGCTGCACTATGGAAGAATCCCTGGCAGTTTCTGCATTGAGGAATCTCGGATGTACGAAGAGCTTCCCAGTGAACGCATCGATACAGAACATTAGAGATTTTTTTTAAAGTGCTGATGTTGCTACTCGCAGATAACTGCACTAGGAAGATTGGAAGCGATTTACCCGTCTCTCTTGAGGCTTTGGTTGAAAATGGAGTAACCTTAATTACTTGTAGACCATCACAATTATGTTTTGATAGTTCACTGAGAATTAAATTTGGATCGGTATTAGCGTCTAAGCCCTTAAGAAGGTAAGATTTTATTTTTGAGCATTTTGGAGTATAAGTATAGAACTTAACTTTTGTTTTTTCAAGAAATCCTTTAATTTTAGCGAAGGTTGTAAGTAAGTTGTTTGCAAAGAGAGTTTGCTTGTTATCGCTGTTCCTTTTGATTTTAAAATTTTCAAGTTGTAATCCCTTTGTAATAAATTCTATAAGCTCCTCAGGTCCTATGTCAAATATGATTAAAGGTGAAATTTTTTTTGGTGGTATTTTGGTTGACCGGCTGTTTGACACTCGCATTCCCATTTGGTACACCGCTATTTTGGATTTGGCGTTTACTTTGCGCCACAGAAGCATTGATTGGGTTGGGTTTTTTTTGTGTTGCCTAGCTCAACATGTTGAGTGAACTTCTTTAGGAATTCTTATCAGAATTATTATCAACTTCGTCGCCGAGAATAGCATAATAGTTACGATCATTTCGCACTTGAGGAGCAGATATTGGATTCCTTTTTTCTTTTTTTTATCGGTTTCCATATTTTGCGGCACAGCATTGAGATTATTTATGAAATCATTTGCGCTCATTAGAGTAATAGTTTATTTTATTGATTTTGTTAGTGATATTTATTTTTATACCCTGTACCGCATGGTACAAAGGGTATATTAAGTTTGTGCAAGCCGAAAATGTATGTAACATATAGAAGGAGTCTAAAACTTTTGGGGTTTTTCGAGGTCCTCTGAAACACCCCTATAGGAGCTATATAATATATCCCCGATATCCAAAATATAAAATAAACTTGCATCCCCTGACATAATAACGCATCTAATCTGAGACTTCTCTAGTCATCCCGATCATACTTTGGGTAACTTTGGGGGATCTGCGACGTCTCCTTCTGTATGTTACATACATTTTCGCGTTGCACAAACTTAATATACCCTTTGCACCATACGGTACAGGGTATAAAAATGTCCAATATTTAATAAAATAATGTCATTACGGCTTTCCTGTTTTATTGTTTTATAAAAAATGGCCTCAAAGGTGAAGATATTGTTTTCTTGCTTTTATTTACTTTTAGAGAGGCTTAAAGGCACTTAAATATTTTTAAAATCATCAAATAAGCATTAAAAAAAAAATTGAGCTTAAGTAAAGCACGTTAGCGGTTAATTTTTTATTTTAAACTCCTCGATTTTTGAATGTCGCGTACTTGTCCACAAACTCTCATTTGTTATCCGTGCTTGGCGGTCGGTGTAAGCAAGTGAACGCAAATTTTAATTTAAACCAAGTTTAGTAACTTAAACTAAAAAAAAAATATAGTGTGTAAAAAGGACACCACATTTTTTTTATTAATTTTCAAAGTTTGTCGCGTACGCAATCGTTGACCAAAAATCGTTGCACTAAACACTTTATTGATTTCTCGGTCCTATTCGATCAAATTTGGAACACTTATTGGGAGGCCCAAATAACTTCCGAATGACAAATTTGGTTTCGATATCTTTATTTTATAAACAAAAAAAAACGTTTTTCTGACCGATCAATTTTTTGGCAAACTTTAAAAAACTTTCGCATGCCAAATTTTGTTACGATATCTGCATAAACAAACGAAACATAACCTATTTTTTACAAAAAAACGTTTGTTTGACCGATCGGTCCTATGGGAGCTATATAGTATAGTCAACTGATTTTGATCAATTTCGGTACAGTGCTTGGGAGCTTCGGAACGCTAAATTTGGCGTATATTACATACTTTTTCGGCTTGCAAAAACTTACCATATCCTTTGTACCACATGTACAGGGTATAAATTTGACTTGTGTCGCGTTCTTAATCAGTCTTTAGCTTGTAAAAAAATAACTAGTGTATATATTTTAACGTAATAAATTTTAATAGGAAGCTACAATATTCCACTTTAGTTATAAATTAAACGCTTTTAAATATTCTTTTATATTTCGCATATTTTTGCATTTTTGTAGATTTTTGTAACGGTAAATTAACAGACCCTACCTTTTACAATATATATGTATACTGCTACAAAAACTGTATCCAAAAATAAAAACAAGGAACAAAAAATTTCACTTTTTCTTTACTTTTTTGCACTTTAAAGGCGTACGAATGTTGCGTACTGCGATCCTGGAAATGCTCATATGCAATTAATCATTTTAATTAAAGTACATATGGTTCTTAAACCTAAATGAAAGTCATTTTTTGGTCTATAATAATACCTTAAAGTTATTACACTAGTATACAGCAAAATGTATCCTCAACATATTTTACTCGTTGCCGTAGTAGTTGAGACTGAGCAGGGTAATATCACCATCTTAGCCGTATATTGCCCACTGTGCTTTCTTTGGGGTGCAGTCCCTTTCAGTGTACTCGTTCAGCAGCAAAGCCATCGACTCATTGCAGCAGGCGATTGCAATGCAAAGCACCCTTGGTGGGGTAATTCACGAGCATGCCGTGCTCTATGCACTGATATGCAAAACTCGGCACTCTATATTCTGGCTACCGGTGCTCCAACCCATTTCCCTGGTGACGTCTCTCGAACGCCTAGCGCCCCGAACTTCGCAATCTGTCGCGGTGTTCATCCGCAACAGCTCTCCATCTAATCTCTTGTACCCTGATTCAGATCATCTGCCGCTATTAATGAAGCTTGCTGCCAACGCTGCTGTTTATGATATAAATCGGATAGTCCTACATCCATTTGAGAATATATAGACATTTCAACGTCGCATTAATATGAAAACTCATCTCGAAATGGAAATCAATACCAAAGAGGATATTGATGAAGCCGTTGAACTGCTCCGCAAGAATATAACAGACGCCGCTAATCTAGCTGCTCCGAGACATGCTGGAAAAAAACCAGCCATTCCAAGTGCTCCGATTCAATCTACCATTGGCCTCTGGTGTCGTTCTGACCGAGCCCGTGCTGAAGCTTTCGCCCATCACCTGGAGGATCGTTTTACTCCTCTCAACCTGAACTCAGTTTCTGACGTCGAGGTAACTCTGGAGGCATTATCTACACCGCTTCAACTGGACCTGCCTGTACGCCCCGTACGTCCTAATGAAATTGTAGATCAAATAAACGCGCTCAAACCCAAAAAAGCACCTGGTCTTGATAAAATTGACGCCAGAGTAGCTAAGGCTCTTCCCATGGCGGGCATACTTGCTCTGACTAAGATATTCAATGAGATTATGCGTCTGGCATATTTCCCAAAGCAGTGGAAATGTGCTCAGATTGTAATGATTCTGAAGCCCTGCCAGCCTCTAACCTCCATCTCGTCTTATCGCCCGATTAGCTTGCTGCCGGTATTCGCGAAAATTATTGAAAGAATCTTTTTGAGCAGAGTTTTGTCATTATCCAGCGTGACGAGCCTAGTCCCAGCGCACCAGTTCGGTTTTCGTCCGAAACATGGCACGCCTGAGCAAACTCACAGAGTGGTGTAGCACATCTTAGACTCCTTCGAGCATCGTCGCTACTGCATGGCAGCTTTCTTGGATGTCAAGCAGGCTTTTGACAGAGTGTGGCACGAAGGGTTGCTACAAAAACCCTTCGTGCTCCTCATTATGAAGTCCTAAAATCATTTCTTGGAAATCGCACTTTAAAAGTTATGGTGAAAGGTGAGGTCTCGAAACGACGGAACATATAAGCTGGAGTGCCGCAAGGTAGCGTTCTTTCACCATTTTTATTCACCGTTTTTACTAAGGACATGCCAATCTCGACGGGCAGTTCTGAGCTTATAACGGCAACATATGCTGACGACACTGCCGACACTGCAAATCGCAATTTGGGCAAAACGCTGGAACATCCAGCTGAACAGTGACAAATCTTCCAGAGTTTTATTTTCATTAAGGAGAGACCCAAGTCAAGTAAATATAAAAATCAGCTGTTTGTTCATTCTCTTTACAAGTGCATAAAGTGCATAAAATAATAAAAAGTGATAAAATGAATCGCCAAATGAAAACATTGCTTAGTATTTATTTCGCAAATAACGCCATTATTGCCTATTTATTTGCCAAATAAAAAAAATAAAATAAAAAACGAAGAATGTGGGTAAACTCATATTTAATACGCAGAGCTGAGTGTGGAAGATCCTTTATTAAAGCAATTTTCTGCTCTTTAGTAAAAATTGTACACCTATTTTGCCTACGCGCCATTGCTGTTGCTATCAAAATAAGTTGCAGCACATTTATGTTTCTTTTTTAGCGCGCAAAGAGAACAGCTGATTTTTTTAGCGCCATCTACACGTCAATTCTAAAAAAATATGCAGCCCTGCTACTGCGTACCAATGATTTTGTTCTTGGCGCTAAGAAGTTTGACAGCGTTTTTTTTATATGAAGCTTTGTTTTCTTTCACGCGGTTTTACACTCCTGCGTACTAGGCTTTAATAAAGAAGTGCATTCATATAGTGTCGTCGATTTAAAGGCATTTTATTCGATAATCGCTTTTTCCATTGTTATGACGAAGGGTTGTCTTCATTTGACACATAAATACCCACAGGTTCATCTCCTTTCGTGCTAAGCATATCATCTTCAAGAGATTAAAAAGCGATGGCCTTTATGCATTGTGGTGGTTAATTAAAATTATTCTTTCTCCTTGACATTAACAGTTCTATAAAACTTATTTTCATCTTGTTACAGATGGACTTTGCAAAAAAGGATGCTCTGGGTGTACGTTATATATATTAACAATATATGTTGCCTATAAAATTTTAAAAAAAAATACATTTTTTTAGCTGACAATGCAAATTTACGATATTTACCAGGACACGTTTATGAATATGCGTTCGACAGCATCCTAACGGTAGGACTTGGATCTGGATCTCCAAGCGAGGCAGACAGCTCAAGTCTTAAAGTAACAGGAACTGCCAAAATTTTTGCAGAAGAAAATTGCGGCTACACCCTGCAGGTGGTCGGAGTCAAGGTCACAAACTCAAAAGAAAACGTAGAAAAAAAAATCTTGAATCATATACAAAAACCCGTACACTTTACATTAACTAATGGCAACCTTGAGCCACAAATTTGTTCTGATGTTAACGATAATGCCTACTCGTTAAACATAAAGCGCGCTATTATTTCGCTTTTGCCTTCAGGCACGCAAAACAGCGATGAAATCGATGTATTCGGCCAGTGTCCAACCCACACATCAGTTTCTAAGATAGGTAACACAGAAACAGTAACAAAAGTGCGTAACCTTAATAGCTGCGCACATCGTGAGCAAATACACAGCGGTCTGGTCTCTGGAGTAGTGAATGAGAAGGCGGGCATCCGATCGACTCAACTATTTCAGGCCGATTACTCAAAGGTCTTAAAAATTGAGAAGGGCATTGTCGAGAATGTTCAATTGATAGAATTATACAAATTTAGTGGCTCTGTCAAAGGCACGTCTGATGTCAGCGCCAAGGTAGTTACCACTCTCAATCTGAAGAATCAAGGCGGAACATCGGCAAGTGCTCCTAATACCGGATCTAATGGATCAACCATAATCTTTCAAAAACCCGATTTGTACACATCTAAGAACATCGGCGCTTTAAAATTGACCATATCCAGGCTTGTGGACAAGAACAGTGATTACGTAAAAAAAAACAGTGCAAAAGATTTTACAGATTTGATACGTTTGATGCGAAACTCTGACACTGAGACATTGCTAGAGTTAGCTGCGTTTCCGCACCCAAACAAAGTACTTGCACGCAAAGTTTATCTAGATGCTCTGTTTCGTACAAACACAGCTGAGTCTGCTAAAGCCATTTTAAATCAACTTTCCAAATTTGATGAAAGAGAAAAGATCATTGCTGTGTTATCTCTGAATTTAGTTGAGGCAGTAGACAAAGAATCTCTCGGCCTTGGGGCAAGTCAATTAACGCCTAATGCCCCTAAGGAAATTTACTTATCTGTTGGTAGTTTAGTGGCAAAGTATTGTACTCGAAATAGCTGCCAGTCAAACGAAATTGAATCTATTTCCAAAAAATTTACAGACAGCTTAAAACATTGTAAAGCGACCACGAAAAAAGATGAGGAACGTATTGTTTATGTCTTAAAAGGCATTGCAAATGCGGAACATCTGGCACATCGTGCAGAAGCAGCCTTATCGGAGTGCGCCGACACTGGCCGCTCAAATCGAGTACGCGTTGCCGCGTTGCAAACCTTCTCCGCCATTGGTTGCAACCCAGTGCTCCAAAATAGGGCTATAGAACTGTTGAAAGATTACAATGAAGACTCTGAGCTTCGTATTGAGGCATATTTGGCGGCTATAGCATGTCCCAACGCTCAAGTGGCTAACGAAATTTCTAACATTGTTAATTCCGAAAAAGTTCACCAAGTTGGCAGTTTCATTATATCTAATTTGAAGGCTATACGCGATTCGACGGACACTACTCGCGAGCAACAAAGATACCATTTAGCGAACATACGTCCAACAAAGCAATTCCCAAGAGATTATCGGAGATACAGCTTCAATAATGAAGTTTCCTATAAACTAGATGCGCTTGGGCTCAGTGCAAGTTCCGATTACAAGTTAATATATTCCCAAAACGGCTTTCTTCCACGCTCGGGTCGTCTAAATATGACCACCGAAATATTTGGTACAAGTTTTAATTTGTTTGACGCCAGCATACGACAGGAAAATTTGGAAAATGTTTTAGAGTACTATATTGGGCCTAAAGGCTTACTCAATAAAGATTTTGATGAAATAGTTAAACTTATTGAAGTGGGAAACAACGCTGGTTCCGGAGGTCGTGCCAAACGATCAATTGCTGATGATGCCGCTAAAATCTCAAAGAAGTACAAATCATATGGCACAAAGAATTTAAGGGATTTAAATTTAGACATCTCTATGAAACTGTTTGGCTCAGAATTAGCATTTTTAAGTCTTGGAGACAACATTCCAAGTTCATTAGATGATATCATTAAACATTTCTCAGAAGCTTTCGATAAAGTCAAAAAAGAATTGTCTTCTTTTGAAAAGGAATTTGCTTGCCACAGTTTATTCCTAGACACAAAGATTTCATATCCAACTGGCATTGGTGTTCCGCTTGAGTTCTCAGCGCAGGGCTTTGCGGCTATTTCTATTAGCACTGCTATTCATATTGATGTTAATGCTATTATTGAACAAAACTGGCAAAGAGCAAAATATCGTCTGAAATTTGTGCCCAGCATAGATGTGAATCTTAACGTTCAACTTGGGTTTAATGCCCAAGTGCTTGCAACTGGACTTCGAATTGTATCCACTGCCCATTCAGCAACAGGTAGTGATATAAACGTGGGTCTTATTCAAGATGGTGATGGTTTTAACATTGACATAGAACTTCCACGCGAAAAACTTGAACTTATCGACTTAGCAATTGGCACAGAATTTTATGTGGCTGAACAGGACAACCAACTAAAATCAGTTCCTTTAAAAGACAATAAAAACCTAAAAGATGTACCATCTGAGACCTGCTTTAACCAATTGGATAACATTGGTTTCAAAGTTTGCTTTTTAAGTTTGTCACATATTACTGATTTAAGAGCTGGCGCTAATAAAGATCTATCGGCTATTGACGAAGTATCTTTATCTAAACCACTCGCTTTCGCAATATATATCATAGCAGAACGTAATATTAACTTTAAAGGCGCCCATGTTATTCAACCATCTGGAAAACAACAATGGAAACTCGATTTCAGCACGCCTGGCTCAAAAATATCACACGACACAAGTCTTACATTCGAGATTGCCTCAAAGCCTCAAGCATACGGACGTATATCATTCGACAATAGCCAATATCACTTCGGTTTGGAAGCTGGAGTTACTAATGATAATCACGAACTGGTACTTTATGGCCAGTATGAGCAAGATAAAGATATAAAGAAGAGTAAAATTGGCTTTACCAAGAATGGCAACGAATACCGACCCGTTATTGAAATTCAAGACAAGAATGGAGTGGCAAATAATATATATGGTTATAAAGCAGATGGAAAAGTTGTTGTACAGCAGATGGGAGATAAACAAGCACGATATAACTTTGAAAACTTTCAAGTATTGAATGCAAATAACGATCGTGTTGTAGTTAATGGTTGGGTCAATGTAGCATCTAACTCTCTAAGCTCTGAGCTTCATGTATCACCAGGACAGCAGTCCTATTTTGTACAACAGAACCTAAAACTCGAAAATGGACAATATGCTGCTGGTTTTTTCTTGAATGATGAAAAATCGCCCGACAATATTTATGGCGGATCAGCGCAACTTGTTGTAGGTGAAAATGCTTATAACCTAAAATTAACGGGCAAAGCGACTTCATGGGCAGTAGACAGCATGACCGATCTTGAATACATGAAAACCGATAAAACAAATAATCTTGTCTCTAACAAATTTAAGCAAGAGCTGACCATTCATCATAAAAATCAACCAATTGGGTCTATTAAGTTAAAATCGTCTTCAGAGGTAAACAAGTTTCAACTTGAAGCAGAAGCTAAACGGGATCAGCAGCTTGCCTCCCTAAATATTAACTTCCAAAGCAGCCAGCGGTCTGCAAATGACTATATTCTAGAAGCAAACGGAAAACTGAATAAGCATTTCATAGACATAACGGCAAAGTGTGACGTCAACGGAAATATTTTTGTTATAGACAATGTTATAACAACCAGCTGGGGTACTGCTCTGAGTGCAAAGGGTGAGTTGGGCCAACGTTACTCCTCACAAGATATTCATGTCGATCTTCAAGGTAGCTGTCAACTAAGTAAAAAAGACAAACCAGTTCAGTTTGTTATAAAGATTCTAGGTGCTCCAGATAAAACAAATAGTGAATTTCGAGTAAGCCGTGATAGCGTTGAGCTTATTAAAATTATTGGCGATATTCAGCATCCTCAAGATAAAGTTTCATCAGGACGAGTCAACTTAAATGTGAAGAATTTATTTAACGCAAAGAGCGACTTTAAAATAGCAAAGAATGGTAAAGGTGAACTTAGTGCCACAATTGAAACTCAAAAAACCGAACCAAAGCACAAAATCGAAATTGATTCAAAATTCCATGTGCAAGCACCTAAACACGACGTTGAAATAAATATATCAATTGATGGAACTAAAAATTTACATTTAAAAACCGATAACAACCTGGATAAGCAAAAGTTCTTTACAAAAAATATTATAGAGAGCGAAGATAAGAAGATAACATTTGATGCTAGTGGTAGTGTCAAAGGAGAATGGCGTACAAATGGGGAAATTCTAGGCAATTTTGAATTACTTACCCCGGTTGGTCATAATTTAGATGGTATCATTAGCCGCAAAGTATCAACTAACTCCAAGACAGGCATAACAACTGGAACCATGGCGATTCAAATAAATGAGCACAAAGGTGACGAAAACCAATCTATCCAATTCAAAGGTAAACTTGATCGCCTTAATGTTAAAACTAATGAGCTCTCCGTTAACAGTCAACTTACCTACATTGATTCAAAGGGGCAGAAGACTGAGTTAAACTATGACATTAAAAAAACACTTAAAGATAGCAATAAAGCAATTGAAATTGCTTGTGGAGCGCATGGTAATCTACTTGTCCAACCAATTGAATTCTCAATTGTTATTGATGAGTATTCAGCAAAACACGCTGTTGGACGTACATCCTGCAAATATGGTGAACGTTTTTCAGGCAACTTAAATGGCAATTACAAATTGAGTGACAACCCCAATGCGCCCTTTACATATGAAGTACAAGGAAACTTTCAGGCACCAGACACAAACATAAGGAGTTTACAGTTGAATGCTAATGGAAAGTTCCTAAAGCCGTTAGATACCGAAACTGGAGCATACAACATCGAGTTCTTTAACAATGTTAAAGCAGGAGATGGAAAATATGCGAGAGTAAATGCAGCATGGAAGGGTTCCAGGACGCAAGGCGTCTACAATATTGAATTACAAACGAACAATCTTCCTGATCCGTTAAAACTGGACGGTTCCTACCAACGGGAGCAATTGGGTAGTATAATCGATGGCGATTCCAGTGGCAAGGAAAAGTTGGCGTTTAATGCCATCTACGGAGAAAAGTATATAAAAACTGCTGCTGATTTGAGTTACAGTACAATTGAGACAACTAGTTTTCATTATACTTTGGATACTAGTCTTAAAGATGTTAAAAATATAGAAGTTAACGTTCGAAGACATAAAGCGGGTGAAGACACCAATGTGCTCGAATTACAAATTCAACAGTCGGGCAAATCTTATGGCCTAAACACAAAACTTTTTCATTCTGCCCATAAAAAAGGGTTGGATATTAATGCCAAATTGCCGTCAGGTAACCCTATTGTTCTTGTAGCTGTTGTAGAGTTATTAGGAAAACAAAAAGCAAAAATTTCATTGGACATAAAAAATATTGCTGAGCTGGACTTAAAGGTAAGCTCTGAGGCATCATTTACAAGCATCGATGAGTTTTATATAATCGGCGACTGGAATTCCAAAAAGTTACAGTTGGATAACTATGAATTAAATCTGCAGGCGCAAGGAAAATCGCTTAACCTTCAACTGAAAAATGCCAAGGGAGTGGTGTTTTCCGGCGCAGCGTCTTATACAATTAAAAAGGAAAAAAACAAGGATGTCGTGGAAGGTCAAGGTCAAATAGAGTACCAAGGTAAATTGCATCCCGGCAACTTTAAAATGACAAGACAAGTATTTGCTATGGACATTGAAAAGGAAGTTGGCTTTGCATACACGTTTAATGGCAGCATTGGTCCGAAAAACAGCGTATCAACACTTAAATTAACAAGCAAGGAATTTAATATAAAAATATCCGTTTGCGAAGAAAAGAAACAGTGCAGCAATCTTCAAATTCAGTCAATATTGACAGTTGATAACATGCAGTTGGAATATGCTCAACACGCAGTGCTAGTCTTGGTTGATCTACGCGAGTTGGGATACCCATATGAATTTGAATTAAAGTCAAAAACTACGCGTCATGAATTTAAATATCAGTATAATGTAGAAGGCACATTAATTTCTGGCAGCAATTTGAAGTACAAATTTGCTGCAAACGTGGTGCCTCATGGAGCGTCGATAATTACGCTCACTCTACCTAATAGAGAAATAGTTTTGGAGGTAACGCAACAAATACCCACAGAGGGTAAAATATATGGTCATTATGAACAAGGGGCAGTATTTTACATAGATAAAGCGAACAGCCCTAATGATGTGGCTCGTATCGTATCTTCGCTAGATATTACTGGTGTTAATTACGTTGCTTTCAATGCCAACGGACAAATCAAGGTGGAACATCCAACGATACGCCCACTTACTGTCACTGGCCATCTTAATGCGGATCGTGAAAAGCAACTAGCTAATGGCGAATTAGTCTTTGACGTCTTTCGTGTGCCAGATCAAAAGATCGTTGCTGTCGGTACTCTACAAAACATTATAACCCAAAACGGATTTAATATAACCTCAAATCAACAAGTCACATCCACTGGTTTAAAGATTGATTACGAATTAAATACACATACGGCGGTCAATTCAGATACATATGACTTTAGTTCGGGCACTGAAATAAAGAGTGGAGTGTCGAGTGAATATAATGCAGGTTGGTATGTTCTTGCCAACAGGGAGCGTATTGAAGTTTCAATCAATAATTTCAACGAGAAAATTTTTCACGTAGCTACGAATTTGCAAAAACAAAAGCAACTTTTAAAATTAAACACAAAGCTCGAAATATTTGGGAAAACCCCAGTTGAAATTATGTCCGAAATTCAACCTACCTCGGCAAAAATCTCATTAAGGCGTGAAGATTTTATTAATGGTTATGCTGAAATAAAACTGGGCAAAGAACTTAAGTTCGACTTCATTGGAGGCGGAAAGCCATTGTTCAATGGACGAGTTGCTCTAGATGCGACCAACTTTATGCAGACTTCATATAAATCTAATGCTGAAAATATTGAACATTTTGTGGTAAGAAACACTTAAGACTTAGAAAAGTATTTTTTGAAATCAAATGTTTTTTCTGTATATATTTAGAAAACTGTGGAAGAAGAATCTAGGCATGAAACTGATGCTATTGTTAATAAGATCAAACAACAATTTAATGAACTAGAAAAACAATCAGAACAACAGCTGCAATTAACTAAAGAGAGTACTCAAGATTTCACGAAACTGCTGAAAAACTACGAAAGTAACTTGCAATCCATTTATAAGGAGCTCGAAAGCGATCCATCATTGACTCAAATTCTCAGCACAGCGTAAATATTGCACACTATAACATATGTACTTAAATAAAACTTTACTGAATTTTTTTTTCTTTTCTAGCCGGGATCTTTACCAGAAGGTATCCAAGATTGGCAACGAATTAATAAACATTGCTTCAGCAGCGTACGAAAACATACATAATACAATTGTCTCACTTTTTGAAAAAATTGTTACCTTATGGAAGGATGTACTGCTTAAATCTTGGAAGGAATTTGTTGTAGCTTTTACCAAAGCTCTGGGCCAACTACAGGTTGCTATTGTTGATTATTCTACTCGAGCGTACAACGAAATAGCAGCTCTTTTCGAAAAATATTATCCAACGATGAAAAATTTCTTGAAGTCTGTAGGTGACTCTCTCAAACCATTCCATGAAACTATACAAGAAATAATTAAAGAGCTGGCGCATGCAGTGGAAGAACTTTCAACCTTTGCTTTTACTCAGCTCAAGGAGATTTTGAAAAAAATACCAACATTGGAGGGAATTACCGAAAAATTAAAGAATAAATTAAAACAGTTGAATCTTATTGAGAAAACTTTGGAGTTCTTAAACAATTTGTTCGACCAAATGCACATACTACCTCAAACTGCTGAAACCAGCGAGTTTTTGCAAAAACTGCACGAATATTTGCAAACAAAACTTAAGAAAGAACCAGCTAATGATAAAAAACTGTTTGAAGAGCTGGTCAAATTATTCTTTATAGCGATACGTTCAATTTGGTCAACGCTTGAAATTAATGCGCCGGCCAGTTTATCGGTTGCTAGTTCAGGAGATTTGCAAAATATTTGGGTTGGATCACTGCCAAAAATACTTGATATAATTACAAAGGTGCCATCGCTTTTATCTTTCCGTTTAAGTGTTATAAACTTCCTATTAAATGAGAAATGGGAAAATACTTTAGCTAAAGATTTAATTAATTCATGGGTATTTTTCAAAGACTTTGAATTGCGTGGCCACATTGTGGACGGCCAACACATATTTACTTTTGATGGTCAACACTACGCTTATCCAGGCACCTGTAAACTTATTCTAGCCCAGGACAGTGTCGATAATAACATTACTGTCATTGCAAACCTCAATAATGGAAAACTTAAAAGCATAACACTAGCAGATCGCGACGGCAATTATTTAGAAATCGCTGACAACGTCGCTTTAAAAGTTAATGGCAAATCTGTTGAGTACCCACAACATCTTCCAGGAATCCATGCATGGAGGCGATTCTATACAGTACACCTACATTCTGAATATGGCTTAACAGTTATGTGTACAACCGATTTAAAAGTTTGTCATATTATCGTTAACGGGTTTTACACTAGTAAAATGCGTGGCCTACTTGGCAACGGAAACGCAGAGCCCTATGACGATTACATTCTTATTGATGGTACATTAGCAAAGGACTCTGCCGCGTTGGGCAATGATTATGGTCTTGGCAAGTGCACTCCCGTAGTTTTTGACGCTGCCCAGATTGAAAATCCTATACGCACTGACATATGCAGTGATATATTTGGCATCGAATCAACACTAGCTCTAAGTTACTTTACATTGGACCCAAGACCTTATCGTACGGCCTGTGATGAAGCAGTTCATAAAACGCCTGAAAAAGACAACGAGAGCGTTGCTTGTATATTTGCTTTGGCATACGCTTCCGCTGTTAAAAAACAAAACGGGTGGGCATTACTACCGCAGCGTTGCCTTAAGTGCACTGGACCATCTGGCCAAAGAGACATTGGAGATGCGTTTACGGTTAAATTACCGAATAACAAAGCCGATGTAGTCTTCGTTGTCGACATCAATGTAAAACCAGATGTGCTCAGTGGCTTTGTGGCCCCTACAATAAACGAAATTCGGGAATCTCTTAAGGCCCGTGGATTTTCAGATGTCCAAATAGGCGTTGTGGTTTATGATCAAACAAAGCGGTACCCTGCGCTTCTAACCAGCGATAACGGCAAAATAAATTTCAAGGGAAATGTCGCCAATATCCAAATTAATGGCCCAAAGAATTTTTGTGACAATTGCGTTGAGCAAATAATTACCGAAAAACGCATATTGGACATTTACAATGTTCTGGAACGATTTGTAAAAAGTTTTATTCCACAATCAGACGAAAAAGCTTTTCAGCTGGCATTGGATTATCCTTTCCGTGCAACAGCAGCAAAAGCCATCGTTGGCGTGCGTAGTGATTCTCTTGATTACAAAAACTGGGTAAATCAAAAACTGCTTTATTATTATTTCATTTTAACTTACTTTCTTCTTTTGTGCAGTGGAAATTTGTGCGTGCTCAAATAACTGGTACCGTGACAAAATTCAATGGTGCCCAGCTCCATTTGATTGCACCTGTAAAAGGCCTCGAATTGGAAGGAGTAGCGGCTGAAAAATTAGTTGGTAAGTTAGCATCGATACCAAGGATTGCTTTTCTTTAACTATAAACTAATAATATTTCAGGCTTTAACTCACGTTTAGTTGCCACTATTGATGGCAAGGATAACAAAAAACGTAATAAACTTAAATTCGAATATGATATGGGCGTTGATGTCGTACTTGACAATGGAGGTTGGGTATTTGCAACACAAAACTTTGATAAATTAAAAGCACAGGACCAGAAAAAATTATTAAATCAAGTAACGTCGTCAATAGCTGATACTCTCTTTAAAACAGAAATAGTTAGCGATTGCCGCTGCCAACCAGCTTTTGGCCTTCATGGACAGCATAAATGTCAAATACAGTCATCCAGCTTTGTACCAAATAAGAAACCAAAGGTCGTCTAAAATAAACTTCTACATCCATGTTCGCAAATAAAACATAATAATTTTCCAAATGAAACACTTTTTTTTACTAATGTAAACGTTATCAACAAAAATAAAATTCTTACCAAAAAAAAACATGCATGTTTATCTCAGTATAATAAAAATTCGTCGTCGTCCTCATCATTTACTTATGTACGTGCAAACTACAATAAAATGCTCAGAACAAAAGACAAGAGATAAGAAAATGAGCAGCAAGTGGCAAGTGAGTAAGGGAGGGGCAGGAGTTGACCCATGAGCTAGAGAGGTGCAAGCGAGCATCAATCGGACTGTGCCATAGAACGGAAAAATAAAGCGATGTAAAAGAGAAAAGAGGAAGGTAAATGGAGATCTATGTATATCAGTGGTGGGCAAAATTCACACTATGGACGCGTGTTATGAAAATTGAGAGACTGCCCACCACTGATCTATATCAGAGGTGGGCACTTGGAATGCATGCGTGCAAAAGAGCTTATACGCGTACGAAAAAAGAGCTTTTTACCGTAAAAGCTCGTCTCGTACGTGTGAGCTAGTTTTACAATGGAACGCAAAGCAGAGCCACGTGGCAAAACACGAAACAATACTCACTCTGCGTACATTTGGTTTTTGTTAGGCATTAAAATTTGAGCGTCTGGCTGGCGTCTCTTGCACATAGTAATGCAAATAGTATACATCCCACATAAAAATAAAAGTCGATGATATTGTCGCATGTAATTACAACTATGCCAAAAAAACTGATTTGTCCCTTTGTACCTCGGTCTTTGCGAAAGCTCTTTTTTTGTTTAAGGCTAATATCGCTAAGAATTTTGACAGTATATTTTACACCCTGTACCGTATGGTACAAAGGGTATATTAAGTTTGTGCAAGCCGAAAATGTATGTAACAGAAGGAGACGTCGGAGACTCCCCAAAGTTACCCAAAGTATGATCGGGGTGACTAGAGAAGTCGATATACCCATGTCCGTCTGTCTGTCTGTATGAACGCCTAGATCTCAGAGATGGTAAGAGCTAGAGAAACCAAATTTTCAGATTATATGCATTATTATGTCAGGGGATGCAAGTTTATTTTATATTTTGGATAACGGGGATATATTATATAGCTCCCATAGGGGTGTTTCCGAGGACCTCGCAAACCCCTAAAGTTTTAGACAAATAATTCGTTTGTTTATGAAGAAATCGTAACCACTTTTGGCACTCAAAAGTTTTTTAGAATTCCCAACCACTGTACCAAATTTTATCAAAATCGGTTGACTATATCATATAGCTCCCATAGGGCCAATCGGTCAAAAAAACGCTTTTTGTACAAAATTTGTTGTGTTTCGTTTGTTTGTGAAGATATTGTAACCAAATTTGGCATTCAGAAGTTTTTTAGAGATCTTCAACACTGTACCAAATTTTATCAAAATCGGTTGACTATATCATATAGCTCCCATAGGGCCAATCCGTGAAAAAAAAAATTTTTTTGCACAAAATTCGTTGTGTTTCGTTTGTTTGTGAAGATATTTTAACCAAATTTGGCATTCGGAAGCTTTTAGAGATCTTCAACACTGTACCAAATTTTATGAAAATCGATTGACTACATATATCATATAGCTCCCATAGGACCAATCGGTCAAAAAAAGTTTTTTGCACAAAATTCGTTGTGTTACGTTTGTTTGTGAAGATATCGTTACCAAATTTTGCATTCGGAAGTTTTTTAGAGATCTTCCACTTTGTACCAAATTTTATGAAAATCGATTGACTACATATATCATATAGCTCCCATAGGACCAATCGATCAAAAAAAACGTTTTTTGCACAAAATTCGTTGTATTTTGTTTGTTTATGAAGATATCGTAACCAAATTTGGCATTCGGAAGTTTTTTTAGAGATCTTCAACACTGTACCAAATTTTATCAAAATCGATTGACTACATATATCATATAGCTCCCATAGGACCAATCGATCAAAAAAAACGTTTTTTGCACAAAATTCGTTGTGTTTCGTTTGTTTGTGAAGATATCTCAATATAATAAAAATTCGTCGTCGTCCTCATCATTTACTTATGTACGTGCAAACTACAATAAAATGCTCAGAACAAAAGACAAGAGATAAGAAAACGAGCAGCAAGTGGCAAGTGAGTAAGGGAGGGGCAGGAGTTGACCCATGAGCTAGAGAGGTGCAAGCGAGCATCAATCGGACTGTGCCATAGAACGGAAAAATAAAGCGATGTAAAAGAGAAAAGAGGAAGGTAAATTGAGATCTATGTATATCAGTGGTGGGCAAAATTCACCCTATGGACGCGTGTTATGAAAATTGAGAGACTGCCCACCACTGATCTATATCAGAGGTGGGCACTTGGAATGCATGCGTGCAAAAGAGCTTACACGCGTAGAAGAAAAGAGCTTTTTACCGTAAAAGCTCGATATCGTTACCAAATTTGGCATTCGGAAGTTTTTTAGAGATCTTCAACACTGTACCAAATTTTAACAAAATCGGTTGACTATATCATATAGCTCCCATAGGGCAAATCGGTGAAAAAAAACTTTTTTTGCACAAAATTCGTTGTGTTTCGTTTGTTTGTGAAGATATCGTAACCAAATTTGGCATTCGGGAGTTTTTTACAGATCTTCAACACTGTACCAAATTTTATCAATATCGATTGACTATATCATATAGCTCCCATAGGACCAATCGGTCAAAAAAACGTTTTTTGCATAAAATTCGTTGTGTTTCGTTTGTTTGTGAAGATATCGTAGCCAAATTTTGCAATCGAAAGTTTTTTAGAGATCTTCAACACTGTACCAAATTGTATCAAAATCGGTTGACTATATCATATAGCTCCCATGGGACCAATCGGAAAAAATTTTTTTTAGAATAACATTCGATGTATTTTGTTTGTTTATGAAGATATCGTAACCAAATTTGGCATTCGGGATTTTTTTATAGTTCTCAAGAACTGTACAAAATTTGATCAAAATCGGTTTACAATATCATATAGCTCCCGTAGAGCCGATCGATCAAAAAATCGTTTTTTGTACAAAATTTGTTGTGCTTCCTTTGTTTATAAAGATATAGTAACAAAATTTAGCATTCAGAAGTTTTTTAGAGATCTTCAACACTGTACAACATTTTATCAAAATCGGTTGACTATATCATATAGCTCCCATAGGGCCAATCGGTGAAAAAAAACTTTTTTTGCACAAAATTCGTTGCGTTTCAAGATATTGTAACCAAATTTGGCATTCGGAAGTTTTTTAGAGATCTTCAACACTGTACCAAATTTTATCAAAATCGGTTGACTATATCATATAGCTCCCATAGGACCAATCGGTGAAAAAAACGTTTTTTGCACAAAATTCGTTGTGTTTCGTTTGTTTGTGAAGATATCGTAACCAAATTTTGCATTCGGAAGTTTTTTAGAGATCTTCAACACTGTACCAAATTTTATGAAAATCGATTGACTACATATATCATATAGCTCCCATAGGACCAATCGGTCAAAAAAACGTTTTTTGCACAAAATTCGTTGTGTTTCGTTTGATTGTGAAGATATCGTTACCAAATTTTGCATTCGGAAGTTTTTTAGAGTACCAAATTTTATGAAAATCGATTGACTATATATATCATATAGCTCCCATAGGACCAATCGATCAAAAAAAACGTTTATTGCACAAAATTCGTTGTATTTTGTTTGTTTATGAAGATATCGTAACCAAATTTGGCGTTCGCGAGTTTTTTATAGTTCTCAAGAACTGTACCAAATTTGATCAAAATCGGTTTACTATATCATATAGCTCCCGTAGAGCCGATCGATCAAAAAACCGTTTTTTGTACAAAATTTGTTGTGCTTCGTTTGTTTAGGAAGATATAGTAACCAAATTCGGCATTTGAAAGTTTTTTACGGTTACCCAGCACTGAATCAAATTTGATCAAAATCGGTTGACTATATCATATAGCTCCCGTAGGGCCGATCGATGAAAAAACCGTTTTTTGTACAAAATTTGTTGTGCTTCGTTTGTTTATGAAGATATCAAAACCAAATTCGGCATTTGGAAGTTTTTTGGGGTTACCCAGCTCTGAACCAAATTTTATCAAAATCGGTTGACTATATCATATAGCTCCCATTGGGCCAATCGTTGAAAAAAAACTTTTTTTTCACAAAATTCGTTGTGTTTTGTTTGTTTGTGAAGATATTGTAACCAAATTTGGCATTCGGAAGTTTTTTATAGATCTTCAACACTGTACCAAATTTTATCAAAATCGATTGACTATATCATATAGCTCCCATAGGACCAATCGGTCAAAAAAACGTTTTTTGCACAAAATTCGTTGTGTTTCGTTTGTTTGTGAAGATATCGTAACCAAATTTTGTATTCGGAAGTTTTTTAGAGATCTTCAACACTGTACCAAATTTTATGAAAATCGATTGACTACATATATCATATAGCTCCCATAGGACCAATCGGTCACAAAAACGTTTTTTGCACAAAATTCGTTGTGTTTCGTTTGTTTGTGAAGATATCGTTACCAAATTTTGCATTCGGAAGTTTTTTAGAGATCTTCAACACTGTACCAAATTTTATGAAAATCGATTGACTACATATATCGTATAGCTCCCATAGGACCAATCGATAAAAAAAAACGTTTTTTGCACAAAATTCGTTGTATTTTGTTTGTTTATGAAGATATCGTAACCAAATTTGGCATTCGCGAGTTTTTTATAGTTCTCAAGAACTGTACCAAATTTAATCAAAATCGGTTTACTATATCATATAGCTCCCGTGGAGCCGATCGATCAAAAAACCGTTTTTTGTACAAAATTTGTTGTGCTTCGTTTGTTTATGAAGATATAGTAACCAAATTCGGCATTTAAAAGTTTTTTAGGGTTACCCAGCACTGAATCAAATTTGATCAAAATCGGTTGACTATATCATATAGCTCCCGTAGGGCCGATCGATGAAAAAACCGTTTTTTGTACAAAATTCGTTGTGTTTCGTTTGTTTGTGAAGATATCTCAATATAA
This sequence comes from Chymomyza fuscimana, assembly GCA_949987675.1. Taxonomy (NCBI): domain Eukaryota; kingdom Metazoa; phylum Arthropoda; class Insecta; order Diptera; family Drosophilidae; genus Chymomyza; species Chymomyza fuscimana. The sequence continues at coordinate 6,484,092 of OX465092.1, forward strand.
TAAAAATTCGTCGTCGTCCTCATCATTTACTTATGTACGTGCAAACTACAATAAAATGCTCAGAACAAAAGACAAGAGATAAGAAAATGAGCAGCAAGTGGTAAGTGAGTAAGGGAGGGGCAGGAGTTGACCCATGAGCTAGAGAGGTGCAAGCGAGCATCAATCGGAATGTGCCATAGAACGGAAAAATAAAGCGATGTAAAAGAGAAAAGAGGAAGGTAAATTGAGATCTATGTATATCAGTGGTGGGCAAAATTCACCCTATGGACGCGTGTTATGAAAATTGAGAGACTGCCCACCACTGATCTATATCAGAGGTGGGCACTTGGAATGCATGCGTGCAAAAGAGCTTATACGCGTACGAAAAAAGAGATTTTTACCGTAAAAGCTCGTCTTGTACGTGTGAGCTAGTTTTACAATGGAACGCAAAGCAGAGCCACGTGGCAAAACACGAAACAATACTCACTCTGCGTACATTTGGTTTTTGTTAGGCATTAAAATTTGAGCGTCTGGCTGGCGTCTCTTGCACATAGTAATGCAAATAGTATACATCCCACATAAAAATAAAAGTCGATGATATTGTCGCATGTAATTACAACTATGCCAAAAAAACTGATTTGTCCCTTTGTACCTCGGTCTTTGCGAAAGCTCTTTTTTTGTTTAAGGCTAATATCGCTAAGAATTTTGACAGTATATTTTACACCCTGTACCGTATGGTACAAAGGGTATATTAAGTTTGTGCAAGCCGAAAATGTATGTAACAGAAGGAGACGTCGGAGACTCCCCAAAGTTACCCAAAGTATGATCGGGGTGACTAGAGAAGTCGATATACCCATGTCCGTCTGTCTGTCTGTATGAACGCCTAGATCTCAGAGATGGTAAGAGCTAGAGAAACCAAATTTTCAGATTACATATATGCATTATTATGTCAGGGGATGCAAGTTTATTTTATATTTTGGATAACGGGGATATATTATATAGCTCCCATAGGGGTGTTTCAGAGGACCTCGCAAAACCCCTAAAGTTTTAGATAAATAATTCGTTTGTTTATGAAGAAATCGTAACCACTTTTGGCACTCAAAAGTTTTTTAGAATTCCCAACCACTGTACCAAATTTTATCAAAATCGGTTGACTATATCATATAGCTCCCATATCCAATCGGTCAAAAAAACGCTTTTTGTACAAAATTTGTTGTGTTTCGTTTGTTTGTGAAGATATTGTAACCAAATTTGGCATTCAGAAGTTTTTTAGAGATCTTCAACACTGTACCAAATTTTATCAAAATCGGTTGACTATATCATATAGCTCCCATAGGGCCAATCGGTGAAAAAAAAACTTTTTTTGCACAAAATTCGTTGTGTTTCGTTTGTTTGTGAAGATATTTTAACCAAATTTGGTATTCGGAAGCTTTTAGAGATCTTCAACACTGTACCAAATTTTATGAAAATCGATTGACTACATATATCATATAGCTCCCATAGGACCAATCGGTCAAAAAAAGTTTTTTGCACAAAATTCGTTGTGTTACGTTTGTTTGTGAAGATATCGTTACCAAATTTTGCATTCGGAAGTTTTTTAGAGATCTTCCACTTTGTACCAAATTTTATGAAAATCGATTGACTACATATATCATATAGCTCCCATAGGACCAATCGATCAAAAAAAACGTTTTTTGCACAAAACTCGTTGTGTTTCGTTTGTTTGTGAAGATATCTCAATATAATAAAAATTCGTCGTCGTCCTCATCATTTACTTATGTACGTGCAAACTACAATAAAATGCTCAGAACAAAAGACAAGAGATAAGAAAACGAGTAGCAAGTGGCAAGTGAGTAAGGGAGGGGCAGGAGTTGACCCATGAGCTAGAGAGGTGCAAGCGAGCATCAATCGGACTGTGCCATAGAACGGAAAAATAAAGCGATGTAAAAGAGAAAAGAGGAAGGTAAATTGAGATCTATGTATATCAGTGGTGGGCAAAATTCACCCTATGGACGCGTGTTATGAAAATTGAGAGACTGCCCACCACTGATCTATATCAGAGGTGGGCACTTGGAATGCATGCGTGCAAAAGAGCTTACACGCGTAGAAGAAAAGAGCTTTTTACCGTAAAAGCTCGATATCGTTACCAAATTTGGCTTTCGGAAGTTTTTTAGAGATCTTCAACACTGTACCAAATTTTAACAAAATCGGTTGACTATATCATATAGCTCCCATAGGGCCAATCGGTGAAAAAAAAACTTTTTTTGCACAAAATTCGTTGTGTTTCGTTTGTTTGTGAAGATATCGTAACCAAATTTGGCATTCGGAAGTTTTTTACATATCTTCAACACTGTACCAAATTTTATCAATATCGATTGACTATATCATATAGCTCCCATAGGACCAATCGGTCAAAAAAACGTTTTTTGCACAAAATTCGTTGTGTTTCGTTTGTTTGTGAAGATATCGTAACCAAATTTTGCAATCGAAAGTTTTTTAGAGATCTTCAACACTGTACCAAATTGTATCAAAATCGGTTGACTATATCATATAGCTTCCATGGGACCAATCGGAAAAAATTTTTTTTAGAATAACATTCGATGTATTTTGTTTGTTTATGAAGATATCGTAACCAAATTTGGCATTCGGGAGTTTTTTATAGTTCTCAAGAACTGTACAAAATTTGATCAAAATCGGTTTACAATATCATATAGCTCCCGTAGAGCCGATCGATCAAAAAATCGTTTTTTGTACAAAATTTGTTGTGCTTCCTTTGTTTATAAAGATATAGTAACAAAATTTAGCATTCAGAAGTTTTTTAGAGATCTTCAACACTGTACAACATTTTATCAAAATCGGTTGACTATATCATATAGCTCCCATAGGGCCAATCGGTGAAAAAAAACTTTTTTTGCACAAAATTCGTTGCGTTTCAAGATATTGTAACCAAATTTGGCATTCGGAAGTTTTTTAGAGATCTTCAACACTGTACCAAATTTTATCAAAATCGGTTGACTATATCATATAGCTCCCATAGGACCAATCGGTGAAAAAAACGTTTTTTGCACAAAATTCGTTGTGTTTCGTTTGTTTGTGAAGATATCGTAACCAAATTTTGCATTCGGAAGTTTTTTAGAGATCTTCAACACTGTACCAAATTTTATGAAAATCGATTGACTACATATATCATATAGCTCCCATAGGACCAATCGGTCAAAAAAACGTTTTTTGCACAAAATTCGTTGTGTTTCGTTTGATTGTGAAGATATCGTTACCAAATTTTGCATTCGGAAGTTTTTTAGAGTACCAAATTTTATGAAAATCGATTGACTATATATATCATATACCTCCCATAGGACCAATCGATCAAAAAAAACGTTTATTGCACAAAATTCGTTGTATTTTGTTTGTTTATGAAGATATCGTAACCAAATTTGGCGTTCGCGAGTTTTTTATAGTTCTCAAGAACTGTACCAAATTTGATCAAAATCGGTTTACTATATCATATAGCTCCCGTAGAGCCGATCGATCAAAAAACCGTTTTTTGTACAAAATTTGTTGTGCTTCGTTTGTTTAGGAAGATATAGTAACCAAATTCGGCATTTGAAAGTTTTTTACGGTTACCCAGCACTGAATCAAATTTGATCAAAATCGGTTGACTATATCATATAGCTCCCGTAGGGCCGATCGATGAAAAAACCGTTTTTTGTACAAAATTTGTTGTGCTTCGTTTGTTTATGAAGATATCAAAACCAAATTCGGCATTTGGAAGTTTTTTAGGGTTACCCAGCTCTGAACCAAATTTTATCAAAATCGGTTGACTATATCATATAGCTCCCATTGGGCCAATCGTTGAAAAAAAACTTTTTTTGCACTAAATTCGTTGTGTTTTGTTTGTTTGTGAAGATATTGTAACCAATTTTGGCATTCGGAAGTTTTTTATAGATCTTCAACACTGTACCAAATTTTATCAAAATCGATTGACTATATCATATAGCTCCCATAGGACCAATCGGTCAAAAAAACGTTTTTTGCACAAAATTCGTTGTGTTTCGTTTGTTTGTGAAGATATCGTAACCAAATTTTGTATTCGGAAGTTATTTAGAGATCTTCAACACTGTACCAAATTTTATCAAAATCGATTGACTACATATATCATATAGCTCCCATAGGACCAATCGGTCAAAAAAACGTTTTTTGCACAAAATTCGTTGTGTTTCGTTTGTTTGTGAAGATATCGTTACCAAATTTTGCATTCGGAAGTTTTTTAGAGATCTTCAACACTGTACCAAATTTTATGAAAATCGATTGACTACATATATCGTATAGCTCCCATAGGACCAATCGATAAAAAAAAACGTTTTTTGCACAAAATTCGTTGTATTTTGTTTGTTTATGAAGATATCGTAACCAAATTTGGCATTCGCGAGTTTTTTATAGTTCTCAAGAACTGTACCAAATTTAATCAAAATCGGTTTACTATATCATATAGCTCCCGTGGAGCCGATCGATCAAAAAACCGTTTTTTGTACAAAATTTGTTGTGCTTCGTTTGTTTATGAAGATATAGTAACCAAATTCGGCATTTAAAAGTTTTTTAAGGTTACCCAGCACTGAATCAAATTTGATCAAAATCGGTTGACTATATCATATAGCTCCCGTAGGGCCGATCGATGAAAAAACCGTTTTTTGTACAAAATTTGTTGTGCTTTGTTTGTTTATGGAAGTTTTTTAGGGTTACCCAGCTCTGAACCAAATTTTATCAAAATCGGTTGACTATATCATATAGCTCCCATAGGGCCAATCGGTCAAAAAAACGCTTTTTGTACAAAATTTGTTGTGTTTCGTTTGTTTGTGAAGATATTGTAACAAAATTTGGCATTCAGAAGTTTTTCAGAGATCTTCAACACTGTACCAAATTTGATCAAAATCGGTTGACTATATCATATAGCTCCCATAGGGCCAATCGGTCAAAAAAACGCTTTTTGTACAAAATTTGTTGTGTTTCGTTTGTTTGTGAAAATATTGTAACCAAATTTGGCATTCAGAAGTTTTTTAGAGATCTTCAACACTGTACCAAATTTTATCAAAATCGGTTGACTATATCATATAGCTCCCATAGGGCCAATCGGTGAAAAAAAACTTTTTTTGCACAAAATTCGTTGTGTTTCGTTTGTTTGTGAAGATATTGTAACCAAATTTGGCATTCGGAAGTTTTTTACAGATCTTCAACACTGTACCAAATTTTATCAATATCGATTGACTACATATATCATATAGCTCCCATAGGACCAATCGGTCAAAAAAACGTTTTTTGCACAAAATTCGTTGTGTTTCGTTTGTTTGTGAAGATATCGTAACCAAATTTTGCATTCGGAAGTTTTTTAGAGATCTTCCACTTTGTACCAAATTTTATGAAAATCGATTGACTACATATATCATATAGCTCCCATAGGACCAATCGATCAAAAAAAACGTTTTTTGCACAAAACTCGTGGTATTGTGTTTGTTTATGAAGATATCGTAACCAAATTTGGCGTTCGCGAGTTTTTTATAGTTCTCAAGAACTGTACAAAAGTTGATCAAAATCGGTTTACTATATCATATAGCTCCCGTAGAGCCGATCGTTCAAAAAACCGTTTTTTGTACAAAATTTGTTGTGCTTCGTTTGTTTATGAAGATATAGTAACCAAATTCGGCATTTGAAAGTATTTTAGGGTTACCCAGCACTGAACCAAATTTGATCAAAATCGGATGACTATATCATATAGCTCCCGTAGGGCCGATCGATCAAAAAACCGTTTTTTGTACAAAATTTGTTGTGCTTCGTTTGTTTATGAAGATATCGTAACCAAATTCGGCATTTGAAAGTTTTTTAGGGTTACCCAGCACTGAACCAAATTTGATCAAAATCGGTTGACTATATCCAAAGAATATAGAACTACAGTAGTAGTTCTATATTCTTTGCTATATCATATAACTTCCATAGGAACGATCGGTCAATAAAACATTTTTGATTAAAAATTCGTCTGTTTTTGGTTGTTTATAAAGGTATCGTAATCTTATTTGGCAATCAAATGTCTTTTGGTGTTCTTAAGCAATTTACCGGATTTTATTGCAAGCAGTGGTACAGGGTATCCCAAAATCGTCTGCGCCCGACTTTAACGTACGCCATCTTTATACCCTGTACCTATAGGTACAAAGGGTATACTAGATTTGTGCAATGTATGTAACGGACAGAAGGAGGCGTGGCAGACCCCAAGTCCTTTATACCAAAATGCTTATCATAACCTCGGGTTGCGATTGAGCCATGTCCGTCCGTCCGTCCGTCCGTCCGTCCGTCCGTCCGTCCGTCCGTCCGTCCGTCTGTCCGTCCGTATGAACGCCTAGATCTCGGAGACTATAAGAGCTACAGACACGAAACTTTACCAGCTGGTGCGCATATTTCCTAAGCAGATGAAGTTTGTTGAATCATGTCAATATCTTCCCCCGTTCCCCCGCAGTAGAGTTTCGCGGTTTTTAGCCACACCGTTTAGTATTTTTATCTGAAATTTAACAGAGCGATGCGTTATAGTTACATGCATCTATGTGTAAAAATTTAACAAAATCGGACAAATACAACAAAAGTTATAGTCAAAAATGTGCAAATTTCACCTCCCCTTGCCATAAACTGCGGCAATATTTGACTCTACGCAATTATGGCTACAAGTGACCTAGAATCACAATTTTTGGTAAGCTCATTCATGTGGCTCTAATGAACAAATCCACATCCAAATTTTATCGATGCGGTCCCCCCACCCCCCGCAATCCGTTTACCGTGTTTTCTGCCACACCCCTCAACATACCGACTTGAAACTTACCCCGTATACTTTAAATAAGTTCTTTGTTGTAACTTTCGAGTTTCATTAAAATGGGTAAAAATTTAGGGAACTTATAGGTATAAATATCGATTTTCACCAAAAAAAAAAAAATTCCAATTGGAAAGTTCTTAGATGGAATATGCAGGAAAAACTTTTTTGACACAAAAGGTACAGGGTATTCCACTGTCGGGCACCGCCTCGACTGTACCACATTTTTTTTATATGAAGTTTTGTTTTCTTTCAGGCGGTTTTACACTGCTGCGTATTATTATTTTCGTTGCCGAAAAGCAGCAATGAAATTTTTTCGTTGCTAATGTATGGGATTTCGTTTTCGTCAACGATAACGGTGTATGCGACTACCCGGCTCAAGAAGTGGAAATACTACCCGTGCGTGACCACTGCCTTACGCTGACCAGGCTATTTCTTTTAAATTCCACTCTTGAATCCCACCCAAACCACGGTTCCTTTCTGCGCCACCTGTCAGAGAGACCTAAACCAGTCCGAATTGTAATCCGCAGCTTAGGCATTAAGCCATTCCCCATCGACCCCTCAGAAATCTGCCTCCCAAGGCAGCAAAGATCTGGCTTGTCCCAACTTCGCTCAGGATACTCAAAGCTGCTTAACAGTTACCTGGCGAGAGTCAATCCCGAAGTAGTTGCTAAGCATCATCCACTCTGAGACTGCAGTCCACACAACCCCATCCACCTTTTCAGTCGGCTCGCTTCCTTGAACTGGACTGGGTTCTTTTTTAGCAGTTTTTCTTCTTTAGCGTTCTTCTTATTTAGCGTTCCTTCACTAACTTTTCGATTTTTTCTTTTTATACTTCTAACTACACCAGTGGTGGGCAGTCTCTCAATTTACATAACTCGCAAGGATAGAGCACCAAAATCTGCCGTAGCGCTGTCGGCTCACGCACGGTCCAAGTGTGTGAAATATCTCTCTCGTTTTTGCTTGATCGCGGTTCTTGCTTTATCGTACGCCCTGTGTTCTGTATAATTTGATAATGTTAAGAGTTCAGGCTATAGTGCCTTTTCTACTAAAATATTAACATTATTGTTATAATATTACTAGTCGAGATTATAAAGCAACAAGAATATACATATAAATATAATACAAATTTTAATCAATCAGGCATGTTCTAGATTTCGATTCCGACAAAAAGTGTCGGAATCGTAATAAAAGGTGTTCTTGATTTTGATTCCGACAAAAGTGGAATCGTTTTGAAAAGTTTGGCTTGCAGCTGTGGAAATGAAGAGTAATTGGCTTTATTTACCTAAATAAATGCATTTAATGTCTCTGAAATTAATTTTGTATTATAATTTAATGTTTTAAGAAAATTTACAACTGTTCACTTGAACGAGTTATGGTTAATTTTCATTAAATAATTTTATTACAAAACGGAATGAAAGTAAGGGTTCTGGATTTAGACAAAACACTACTAATCCGTTCCTTTCCCACGTGACAGGCTCTGTCCCATACCAGCGCTGGGCAGTCACAGAGAATATGCCTGGTGGTTTCATCGTCCTCGAGACAGAGTCTGCACTCTAAAGAATCCGATAGTCCAATTTTCTGTAGATGGTATCTAACAGTGTGGTGGCCAGATAGGTATGCTACCTGGAGTTTTAAGTCCGTTCTGTCAAGACCTTTTGTCTTGATCATGTCCAGAGGTTTGACAAGCGCTTTCGCTTGACGCAGCCCCGGTAAGGAGAACCAGTACCCCTATGTTCTCCTGCAGCCCATTTGTCTTAATTGTGAACCAATTAAAACCACAGAAGGGCGCAAGAGATGTAGTCTGGGTGGAGACACCCTGTCGTGCTGGATCGTCAGCGATCGTGTGACCATCTACTCCTGAGTGTCCAGGTAACCAACATAGCACCTCTTTGTTCCGGGAGGACAGGAGTTGGAGGTAATTATGGCATTCTTTAACCAACATGGAGGAGATGCTCCATTATGATAATGTCCTAATAGCAGCTTGGCTATCTATCTACGGGTGTTTGCTCCCCTAGTTCCCTTCTATGGGCGTAGATCTCTATGGCATGAATCTCTGCTTGAAAGACGCCGGGCCAGGTGCCCATTGCAGTAGAGATTCTGGTGTTGGGTCCAACGACTCCAACACCTACACCCTGCTCAGTTTTGGACCCATCCGTGAACCATTGTTGCCACCGGAGGTTTCCACAGGGGCTGCCATCAGCCCAAGTCTGCCGACTTGGGAGAAGAGATCTAAATTTCTTGTTATGAAATAATTCCGTGATCATAAGATCTGATCTGGAGCAGATGGATACGTCAGGAAGAGAATACATAAGTGCGGCATGACCAGTGTCACTTGCTAAGAGTCCAGATGTGATCTGGATGCGTAGTAGACTCTGCATGGCTGACTTTTGGATGAAAATGTGCAGTGGTGTGAGTCCAAGGACTGACTCCATGACAGCTGTTGGACAGGTACGCATAGCTCCCGAGAGAGATAGACATACTAGTCTTTGAAGCTTGCTGCGCTTTTAAATGGCCACATTTTGCTGCGTCTTGGGCCACCACACAAGGGCTGCATATGTGACAATGTGCCGTACCATCATACGGTAGGTAGCTTGTCCGCCCTGTCACGGATGCCTGTGCGTGCCCACCTTAGCAAGCCCAGCAGCTTTGCTAGTTGAGGGTCGCGGGTTGCTGTCAACATTCGGGGCCGAATTTTGTTGTGGTGGTGGAGGCGGTTGCAGGCTGCTCCGTTTGGTTCAGCAATCTTAGGGCCACGACCCTTAGACTTAGCTTAAAGTTAAAAATTTAACCACAGAACTTAAAACCATCCAAAACGTTCGCGGGCGCAGCATAATCGATGCATTGTCCAACAGCTCGTCGTCGTTATTACTTAATAACATAAAAACATTTCTTATTAACTGTTTCAGTTGTTGAGCGACACATAAAATAACATCTAACTTTTGTTTTAAATCCATATTTTTTAATTTTCTTCACAATTTTCTGATTTTACGTCTCAGCCTGTCAATATGACAGCAAAATGTTTGATGGTAGATGTTAGACCCTGTACCGTATGGTACAAAGGGTATATTAAGTTTGTGCAAGCCGAAAATGTATGTAACATACAGAAGGAGACGTCGGAGACCCCCCAAAAATACCCAAAGTATGATCAGGGTGACTAGAGAAGTCGATATACCCATGTCCGTCTGTCTGTCTATCCGTCTGTCTGTATGAACGCCTAGATCTCAGAGGTGGTAAAAGTCAGACCAACCAAATTTTCAGATTAGATGCGCTATTATGTCAGGTGAGAAAAGTTTATTTTATTTTTTTGATATCGGGGTTATATTATATAGCTCCGATAGGGGTGTTTCAGAGGACCTCGAAAAAAACAAAAAGTTTTAGATGGATGATTCGTTTGTTTCTGAAGATATCGTAACCAAATTTGGCACTTGCGAGTTTTTTATAGTTCCTAAGCACTGTACAAAATTTGGTCAAAATCGGTTGACTATATCGTATAGCTCCCATAGGACCAATTGGTCAAAAAAACGTTTTTGGTACAAAATTCGTTGTTTCATTTGTTTGTGAAGATATTGTAACCAAATTTGGCATTCGGAAGATTTTTAGAGATCTTCAACACTGTACCAAATTGAATCAAAATCGGTTGACTATATCATATAGCTCCCATAGGACCAAGCTGCCAAAAAAATGTTTTTTGCACAAAATTTGTTGTGCTTCGTTTGTTTGTAAAGATATTGTAACCAAATTCGGTATTTGGAAGTTTTTTAGGGTTACCCAGCACTATACCAAATTTGATCAAAATCGGTTGACTATATTATATAGCTGCCATAGGGCCGATCGGGCAAAAAACCTGTTGTGCACAAAATTCGTTGCGTTTCGTTTGTTTGCAATTTTTGCAATCAGATGTCTTTTGGACTTCTTAAGCAATATGCCGGACTTAAATGCAGTGTGGTGGTACAGGGTATCCCAAAGTCGTCTGCGCCCGACTTAAGCGTACGCCATCTTTTAAATAATGAATTTACAATTTTAACCCAGTGGCTTTTATGCATTGGTGAGGTCCAATGGACTCGAAGCACTTTAGCACAACACCAACAAACATCCTAACAGCTCTAGGCTCTTGCGTATACTTATGTATGTATGCATATGTATATACATACATATATGTTTATGTGCGAGTCAGCACCAGCTCGTCGTCCTTATTTTTTTTTTTCCTCTTATTACTCCTCCAGGGAGCCTAGGGCTTCAACAAGAACTTTCCACCGGACTCTGTTAGGCGCAGTTTGCTTTGCTGTGTCCCAGCTGATGTTGTGTAGGGACAATTCGTTAAGTATTGTACGTTGCCAGGTTGCCTTCGGTCTACCCACTCTTTTACTTCCTTGAGGGTTCCATTCTAGGGACATCCTGACAATGCTGCTTCGATCTTTCCTGAGAGCATGGCCGATCCAACGCCACTTGCGTGTTCTTATCTCGGTGCCGACAGGAACTTCACTTGTACAGTGCCATAGTTCTGCGTTTGATATCCGATTGGGCCAGAAAATCCCGCATATAATCCTTAGGCACTTGTTGACAAATGACTGCAGTTTCGACATCATTCTTGACAGGGTCAGCCACGTCTCGCTGCCGTACAACAGGATGGATTTGACGCATGCATTGAAGATTCGCAACTTTGTTCTTCCGCTTATTTGCTGGTTTCTCCATATGCGGAACAAGCGTCCAAATGCTGATCGTGCTTTATTGAGACGATTCTCTATATCCTCATCCACCCCACCACAGGTGGATATTGTGGTACCAAGGTATGAGAAGCTATCGACAAAGTCGATAGTGTTCCCGCAGATCGTTATGCTACCTTGGCTGGTGTGGTTGAGGCGCATCGCTTTGGTTTTGGATGCGTTTATTGAGAGTCCAACCTTGCTGGCCAGGATCTCGAGGTCATTCGCTTTGGCTTGGATATCACTAAGTTTGTGAGAGATGAGGCATATGTCATCCGCGTAATCCAGGTCTTCCAAGTGACGGGTGAGACTCCACGTAATCCCACGCCTAGACCTGCATACATCTCTCATAACCTCGTCAACTACTATATTGAATAGTAGTGGCGATAGGGGGCATCCTTGCCTAACACCAGTGTTTGTTTGGAAAGGTGCACTAATTTTCCCATTGTGTAGTACTGCCAAGTCAGCATCATCATACATAGCTTTTATTATCGATACGATGTTGACTGGCACTCCTTTCTTCGCCAATGCCCGCCATATCGCCGCTCTGTCTACTGAATCGAAGGCCTTCTTGAAGTCGATGAACAGGAGGTACAGCAGTGAGCGCCACTCCACAGCTTGTTCGATTATTATGCGTAGTGTGTAAGCCTGGTCTACGCAGCTCCTGTGTGGTCTGAAACCTGCCTGTTCATCGCGTATTGTTGGCTCAATTTTTTCTTGAAGGCGGTCATTCAGTAGGGTTGCTAGTATCTTGTAACTAGTGTTAAGCAACGTTATTCCTCGCCAGTTGTTGCAGTCGCTAAGGTCTCCTTTCTTCGGTAGCTTGACGATGATTCCACTTTTCCAAAATTAGGGCACACACTCAGTCTCCCATATACGAGTGAAATGTGGGTGCAATGTTTCGGCAACTAGCTGCATCACCAACTGGAGCAGTTCGGCAGGTATCCCGTCGATTCCAGCTGATTTATTGCGTTTTAGTTTCCTAATTGCGTTACCAATTTCTCTCACTGACGGGGGTGTGGATGGTATCCTGAGGTTGTTGGTGGGTGCGACGTCTCTGTAATCCTCATGGTTGCTGCTTCGTGGTTCATTACAGCTTATCTCCATAAAGGGTTGTCGCCATCTCTGGATTTGTGCATCTTCGTTCGTTAGAAGGTTATCATTGGAATCCCTGATCGGTTGGGTTTGCCTTCGGAAGCTTCCAGTCAGCTGATTTATTATCTGGTATAGTGAGCGCATGTTATTTTCGCCGGCTGCGCTTTCTGCATTCGCTGCAAGGCTATCCAGTAGAGCTCTCTTGTCGCGTCTGGTGGCCCTTTTTACCTGTCTGCAAAGAACTCGGTATTCATTGCGGACTTGAAAATCTCGATCCGCCAATTGCTTGAGGTTGTTTCTTCTGCTAATCAGGCCCCATGTCCGTTCCGAGATCCAATTGGTGCGTCTTTGTTGACGAGTGCCGATAATCTCCTCCGCGGTATTCCTTATTGACCTGCATGCTTGTTCCCATGAGTGTTCTTGCTGTGGTACCAGTTGAGCACGCAAATTTGTTACCATTCTGCCAGAGACATTAGTGTCAGCGAGACGATGTAAGTTGAAGGGGGGCGGTCTGTACGTGTTTCCTTTGGTAGTGGGGAAGTTTCTCATCAGCTTGATTGACAGCTCTCCGATTACCAACTCGTGGTCACTGTCTATCGATGCTCCTCTCTTATTTCGTACATCCGTCAATGATCGCCTCCATGTCTTGCTTATGCAGATGTGATCTATTTGGTTACGTGTACGCCCATTCGGAGATGTCCATATGCATTTGTGGACTTCCTTATGGGGAAATAGAGTACCTCAGATGATGATGGTAATATCTCCTCGCTTAATCCCGTTCAGTGTTGATGTGAGGGCGGCGTAGAATTCGTCCTTGACTTCGTCACGGGCGTCTTCTGTCGGAGCGTAGCATAGCACGATGGAGATGTGCCTAGCACTACATCTAAATCTGGCAGTAATAATTCTATCGGACACAGGGTGCCAGGACAAGAGTGTCTGTTTATGATGCTTGGACACAAAGATTCCTACCCCGTGTCTGCCTCCATCACTGTTGCCACTATGTAGTACATTGATGCCATTTGATGTTGTTGTTGCTCCATTTCCCATCCATCTCATCTCACTGATTCCAGCTATCGCCATCGTCAGTTTGACCATCTCTCCTTCAAACTGTGCCAGTCGGGATGGTTCCATTAGAGTCCTTACGTTCCATTGTCCAATTCGTGTCCATTGTGAAATGCGAATGTTTGTCATCGGGTGGTGATCATTGGTATTTCTTCTTGCTTGAGTTTCAGTAATCGATTGTAATTCGGTCGAACAGGTGATTGGCCGGATGCAACCCGTCGTCCTTATTAATCTTCCCAATTGATTCATGTTTTTTACATAAATTCATAAAACCCCACCTTAATAATAGTTGATGCTCTAAAACAACTCATAAAAAGATTGATATTTTAATATTAAAAAGGATTTTTAATAAATTATCATAATTTGCTTATTTCACCTGTCAATATGGCAGCAAGATGATAGATGTTAGATGTTGTCAGTGCGAACATCTTTTTCACATCTTCGAAAAATCCCATGCGTTCCGCTAAGATGTGCTCAGTGTGAATAGGCTATTAGCCTGGGGCACATTTAACATCTAACATCTTATGTCGAAGATGCTACGTATGAATTACCCGTTCCGTAAATTTCAACATCATTCCAACATCTTGTGGAAATGTTCCTATCTTATTGTGTAACGATGAGAAATTACTCGATTATTTTTCTGTACACCTCGAAATTTTGTCATTCGCTGCGAAAATGTAAACAATGTCAACGAAAAAGACTGGCAATTTTCAATTCGAAAAAAGGCGCCAAAACCTCATATGTTTATGGAACTTGCACAGAATTTAAAATGTGCGGCCATTTATGGCTAACTAAACCATAAAAGTGTGAGCCAGCAGCATTCCAGTCGGAGCTTCTAGTTTGATGAGGGAAAAAAGTAGAAACCAATTTTATAGATTTAATTTGTATTTTTATTTATTACATTTTAATAAACAAATGCAAATTGTGGCTCATTAAAACATCAGCATATTGTTTTTTGACTTCTCATCCTATGTCAGCACCGCTGACGATACGGCGGTGATTGACATAAGTAAATCTACAGCTCAAGTTTTAATTTTGTTAAAAAACCAACTTAATAATTATGGTGGCTAATAACTCCTACTGCTGGTCACCTTATTTTAATGTAGCACCCATCGAATTGAACTATATATACATACAAACATTTTTTTAATTATGAATTTACAATCAATTTTAACCCAGTGGCTTTTAGGCATTGGTGAGGCCCAATGGACTCGAAGCACTTTAGCACAACACCAACAAACATCCAAACAGCTCCCTTGCACGAATCCATTCGTCATATAAATGGCCTCAACTACTCTGAACGTAACTAGTTTTTGAATGGTTAAAAAAAGAACAGTCGCGGTATAGGATAAAACAGTAAAGGAGAGCGCTCTCTCTGTCAAATTTGTACCGCTCAATGTTCACGCTCTCTCAGAGAGTGATTCTGTACTTTTTTGTGAAAAGAGATGAATTTTGGGTATCCATGAAAATGTATTACAACCAAAAATGCTGCTGTACAAAATAGTCATTTCATGTTTTGCATTGACATGTGTGGGCGCGCGAATTTGGTAAGTGATAAATATTTAGTTATTTAGTATATTTAAAACAATATTTTGTAAGAGTAATTTAATAGTAGCAAGTTACCTATAGTTTTTTATTTTCTGCTTATACATAAAACATATAACTTGTTTTTTTTTTTGTTTTAAGTTTTATAGGAATGTACACCAAATAACTTCAATTTTTTAATTTCAGCTTAATATGTAATAAAAATAATTGTTTTTATTTTATTTTCAGTTCTTTAAGTACATATAACTAACTCATAACTTGTGTTATTTAGTTACCTTAAACTACTTTACAATGAACATTTAAGTTAAACACATGTATATAATTAAAAAATCTGTAAATTTTCAATCTAAGTCTATAATTTAAGAATTGTAAATGATTGATAAAAAGTTACTTATAAGTGAGTAAAATGATTACAAATTAAATTAAATAAACTAATATTTTAATACAATATTTACTAGTTCAATATTTGGGTTAAATATACTAGAACGAGAGCACACCCAAACGAATTATTGTATTCTAGTACGGAAGCAACTAGTTTTGTTCCATATGCAGGCGAACCAGTTTGCTACCAGTTGAACACCCACCAAAAAATTCTGGTTGCTTCCTATGACAAGCCCATGTTAAAAATACTAGTTGGCCAGGAGCAATCATACTAGTTTTGGGACACACAGTTTCACCGTCGGGGTGGTTGGGAACCAGTTCTGAACTATTTGTTTTTCCTGCAGGGTGGCTCTTGCATGTACTATGTATGTATGCATATGTATATACATTAGGGTGGCCGCCGCTGGTATGGAGGATTTTTAAACCGTCGTTATCAATAACGCCACCCCCTAAAAAGTTTCCTTTTTACCTGCATATAGCGCCTGTAAAATTTAAAAACGATCCGAATGTATTTGATGGGTCCGGCAATAGGTCAAAGGTCATAACTCGCACTTTTCCGTTTTTGACTGTATTGTTGTACATAAAGTTTGAAAACTTATTTCCAATCAAACAAATTATGGTTCAAAAAGTCTCATATCTACCAAAACATAATTTTTAAAAAATATAGAGTCGGCCTAAATAAATTTGGTAAGCTCTAAAATTGATTAAATTGACTAATTACACCAGTTTACAAATAAAAAAAATTTTGGTATCCTTAACATTTTTGAATCGTTTCTGTAGTAAAATGACATGCTAAAACCGAAAATGCAGTCAAAATTTTTTTTCATGAAACGGGCTTCGAGATATTTTGAAAAAAACATTTTTCGAAAATAAAAAAAAAAAAAAAAAAGTGCCTTTACTTAACAGCAAATATCTCTGGTTATACTAAACTGATTTCGATCATTTTCTTTCTCGACTGTAGATAATTGAATTACCCATTGATTATATTTGGAACACATTTTTGTCAAACTTACGGTTTGGTCGCTATTTATGCATTCATATGAACATTTTTTATGACCTTTGACCTATTGCCGGACCCATCAAATACATTCGGATCGTTTTTAAATTTTACAGGCGCTATATGCAGGTAAAAAGGAAACTTTTTAGGGGGTGGCGTTAGTAAAATCGTGAGATGTTGCAAAAATGGCCACCCTAATATACATATGTGTTTATGTGCGAGTCAACACCAGCTCGTCGTCCTTATTAATATGTACTTCCAATTAATTCATGTTTTTTACATAAATTCATAAAACCCTACTGTTTGGCCACAAATAAAACCCTTGGATTTAAATTCCAATAATAAGCCGACCTTGTAGTTCGGCACTTTATTTGCGACTAATCTTAACATATAATTTGTTTTACATTACCACTTCAGTGTAGATTTTGAGAGAAAAAGAGAATATGAAGAATATGCTCATAGCGAACATGTATATATGTACATATGTAAGTATATAATTTAAGAGAACGCATAGATTTCAATTGCTGTCTACATCATACTAAGTTTGTATATAGTAACTTTTATGTTCAATAAGTTTATATAAATTTTTCAATTTTTAATTGACTTCTGTATTACCAAAAATGTGACATATGAAAACTTAGCAATAAAATCATGCCTTGACTTATCATCAGACCACTCACCAATTATAATAACACTTCAAGATAGACCCGTCGAAAAAGTCACCACATCGCTGTACAACCATAAGACGAACTGGAATATATTTCGTGACATACTACTAGAAAATATGGAAACAAGAGTCCCTTTAAAATCCTCCACGGATCTTGACTCTGCAATTGCATATTTAAATGACAACATAGTAAAAGCAGTAACACAATCGACACCAGCATTAGACACCTCAACAATAAACAAAATCCCTGCTTTTGTAAGAGACAAAATCAGACAAAAACGCAAACTTAGGAAAATATGGCAACTCACAAATGAACTTAAACAAATTCTCCAAGAAGACAAAGATAATCGACTGAAGAAGTTCCTAAGCAGCCTTGAGACAACTACAGCTACTAACTATTCCCTATGGAAAGCGACTAAAAAACTTACTAAAGCAATCATACACAAGCCTCCAATAAAAACAAAATTCAACAGATGGGCAAGGACCAACAAAGAGAAAGCTGAAACTCTGGCTGACCACTTTAAAACAATATTTAAAAATAGCATGGACAATCAAAACATTGAGCTCCCAGTTCCAACTGAAAATCCAGACTACGCAATACAAAACACATCAAAAGCAGAAATAAAGAACTATATGAAGAAGCTTAAAGACAAAAAGACACCGGGATACGACCAAATAAGCGGAAAAATACTAAAGGAACTACCTGACCCTATAATAAGTTATATACGAGACCTCTTCAATGCGATTATTAGACTACAATACTTTCCGAAGGCATGGAAAGTTGCACAAGTTACAGCGATTCCTAAACCAAATAAAAACGCCACAATTGCAAGTTCGTACAGACCAATCAGCTTACTGCCTATCCTCTCCAAATTATTCGAAAAAATACTATTTGACAGAATCGACCCGATTATAAAACAAAAGGACGCTATCCCCTCTCACCAGTTCGGTTTCCGAAAACAACACTCAACTGTCCAGCAGATTCACAGAGTAGTCAACAAAATTACAGACGACTTTGACAATAAGAAATATTGCATTGCTGTATACTTGGACATTGCGAAAGCATTTGACAGAGTATGGCACAAAGGACTTCTACATAAGCTTAAAAACATCTTACCACTTAACATATTTAATATCCTTAAAAGCTACGTAACTGACAGATACTTTTTCATAAAATACGACGATGAATGCTCTGAAATCATGACGACGACAGCAGGAGTACCTCAAGGCAGCGTACTAGGCCCCATATTATACCTGATATACACAGCAGATTTACCAACGCCAACTACCCCAGGGTCCATGATAGCTACATTTGCAGACGACACTGTGTTGATGTCAGCTAATAACAGCGAAAAGGTAGCAACAAAAACACTGCAAGATACGCTAACAGCTACAACCCTCTGGTTCGGAAAATGGGGCATTGAGGTCAATAAAGACAAAACGCAACATGTTATATACACTAAGAGAAAATCTGCAAGACATCCAATCAAAATTAATGGAGAAGACATAAAACTACACTCGAGTGCAAAGTACTTAGGGATCACAATTGACTCAAAACTCACATGGAAGCAACACATATTGAACAAAAGAAATGAAATGAGAAACAAATTCCGACAACTCTACTGGCAACTAGAAAAACAATCTAACCTAAGCTTACATAACAAACAAACAATATATAAATCAATAATAAGACCGATATGGACATACGGACTAGAAATATGGGGGACTACCAGTAAATCGAACTTACAACTTATACAAAGAAGTCAATCTAAGATGCTAAGAACAATCACAAATGCAGACTGGTACATAAGAAATGATGATATCCACCACGATCTTGACGTAGAAACAGTTACGGAAACATTAATGAAAAACAGCTGTAAGCACACTTTGCGACTACTACAGCACGAAAACCTAAAAATGAGACAAATACCGGGAATGGAACTCCAACCAAGAAGACTAAAGCGCAAAACACCAACAGAACTAGCTCGCATCTTAATATAATAATAATCATAATCACACACAAATATACCTTTTATAATAATAAAAACTAAATCGCACTAAAATTTAAATAATAATGTACTCTTGCGAAGGGAAGCGACATTACAATTCCGAGCCCATTACACCAATTACTTATTGTTAACCTAAACAGATTGTAATTTATAATGGAAATAATAAAAAAAAAAAAAAAAAAAAAATAAGTTTATAAATGTAATCTTCCCAAACATACTCCGCGCCTTGAAGGGACCGTAGTGCCTTCAATTAATTGATGAAGATGGCAGAGGAGCGACCTTATAAATTGGCCGTCGAATTACGTTGTTTTTAGTCTGAAGTTCAATGACACGAACATGTCCGTCTTTACCTTGCACGGTATTGACAATCCTGCCAAGCAACAACTTCTGTGGTGGCATGTTATCCTCATGGATTAATACAAGCTGATCTTTCTCAATGTTTGATTGGGTGTGCAGATAATCTCTTCTCCAGATGTCCCAAAAGCGCTGCTTGAGAAACGTTATTTGCTGCCATCGTGTTAGATGGCACGCCTTTGTCGCATCCACTTGAGGTTCTGGTAACGCTGCCATCGATGCGCCAATTAACAGGTGAGCTGGCGTTAACGCTTCGCCATCATTGGGATTGTCCGACTGTGGAGCTATCGGGCGTGAATCTGGTCTGGAGCTCCTCGAAGGTAAGGTTAGAGTTGGCCATCAGTTTTATAAGCAGGGATTTCATCGACTTCACGGAGGCCTCCCATAGACCACCAAAATGTGGAGCACGTGGAGGAATGAATTTAAATTCGCAACCGATATCGCTGCTGTATTGCTCCATGGTTGAAATCGCTTGCTGGCTAAAGAAACGATCCTTAAACTCTTTCAGCTGTGAGTTTGCGCCAACAAAATTTGTAGCGTTATCACAATAGATACACTTTGGGATCCCTCGTCGACCTATAAAACGTTTTAAGCAGAGGATAAAGTTGGTAGTTGATAAATCAGATATTAATTCTGCATGAATTGCCTTCGATGCAAAACATACAAAAGTTGCAATATGGTTGTATGTATGGTTGTTTCCCGCGTATGCGGTATGTTGTGTAGATTGGACCACACAGATCTACGCCCATGATTAAAAATGGTCGATGAGCGCGTAGTCGATCAACTGGTAGTGCGCCCATTATTTGTTGAAGAAGTCGCCACCAACTCGCATGATGACAAGTGTTGTAGTTGGAGTATGAATTTCATCCAGAAATGGAGTTAAAGTTTGAAACTCTGGACGCAGCGTCTTGTTTGCTTTCAATTGTTCGATTTCAGCCTAATACACAGTGTGCTGAGTATATGATATGATGCGATACTTTGAAGAGTGCAATTCTGAGGCTGAGGCGTGTGCTGCTGCTGTGCTATTTATTTTCCTGTCAGGTGAAACCTTATTGAAGACTCGAAGTACAAATGAACAGATGCGTAGGATTCGTCTGTATGATGAAATGTTGTTGATAATTTCCTCAAAGATGTGATCCTGTGAGGCGATGTTGCTGCATTTTAATGCTACCATCTTTCGCTGCTCCAGGCTATCCGCGTTAAATTGAATAGAACAGTCAATAATTGGTTTAGGCCAATCTGTGTCTGGTCGTGATAAAAACCTTGGTCCTGTGAACCATAGTGAATTTATTAACTCGTCTGTAGAGCACCCGCGGGACACGATGTCCGCAGGATTTTCTTTCCCTGGTACGTGTTGCCATATCACTTCTTGAGACATCGATTGAAGAACCTCTACTCTATTCGCGACGAAGCAGTTGAGTTTTGCTGAATGCATCTTGAGCCATTGCAACACGATTCGTGAATCTGTCCAAAAATAGATTTTATTAATATATTTGTTTAACTTGTGCCGAAGATTATCCCAAGTAGTGCAAAGTAGTAACAGCCTTGATTGGTGCCACCTTTGATTTCGCTATCAGTAGCGTTGTGACAAACCGTCTGTTTACATAAACGCGAATGTAGATGCAGTATCCATACGCTCGCTGCGACGCATCTGCGAAGCCATGCACCTCACAGACATGTTTGAAGGACAAGTTTACAAATCTGGAAATGTTTATAGTGTTTACTTGCTGAAGACCTGCTTCTATGTGTTTCCAAGCCGTGCTGAATTGCTCAGGAGAAGCCTCATCCCAATCAAAGCGATAAATCCATATTTCTTGCAGCAGTATTTTACATCTAATAATAATAATTGTTTGGAACAGGGCACTGAGCCCACAAATGATCCCCAGAACTCCGACCATGTGCAAGCTTTGCAAGTTTAGATGAAAAAAATATTGAACATAAAAGGTGCACTCAATAAGCTTTCGCTAATAGCTTCATAGGTTGCACTTGATACTCAAAAAATATGACAGAGCACTTCAGCTCTGGTCAGCGACAAATAAAGTTGATTTAAATATTACGCGCAACTTGTTTTTATTATTCGACCCAGGGCGTGCAAAATAGTATCTCCTCGAAATATTGGTGACCCCGACGTGATCGGAGTTGTATGTCAATTTGATATATTATGAATCGCTATAATATATCTCGGTACTCTTACGCGCAAATCGTTGCTAAATTCAATAACTTTATAAAAACAACTTACAAAACGCGCGGTTCAAGATCTACCTAAAAAACATACATACATATGTACATATATACTTATACGCAAGTGTAAATACATAAGTGAAATACATAAGTGAAGTACATAAAGAAAGAGATCGGTGGGCATGCGCATAGTTGTTGTAAAGCTCGCTATCTTCCACTCTTTGCGCTTGCACATATCAAAGTACAGTGAACACATTTCATGATGACCGACGAATCGCAAAATACCCTATCGTTGGACCCTAGCGACATCGAATTTTTAAAAGCCAAGGGTAAATCTATTATTCAGCAGCTAAGATCCACAAATGAATACCTTACGCAAAATGAGCTATCTAATCTTGATGAATCCGAGCTTCAGGTGCGCATAGATGTACTTGAACGCATGAGTTCAGAGGTCTATAGCGCACAGTCAAACCTCGAAAAACTCGACCTTAGTGAGATGTCTAGTGAAACGCGACAAATGTTTACAAGGGCGTACATCGAAATGAAGACGAAATTAAGCCGAGCGCTTAACATTCATTTAAAGGCGGCAAACCAGGCAAATTCTACGTCTCGTAATTTTGGTGCTGATGATTTTACAACCACGTTTTTTACAATGCGTAAGTCGCGGCTTCCTGATCTACAACTACCTCGTTTTAGTGGCAGCTATTTGGACTGGCCTGACTTCTACGCAATGTTCACCACCGTCGTCGACAAAGACATGGAGCTGAGTAAGATTGAAAAATTTCAGCATCTTCGTGCCTCTTTGGATGGTGCTGCGCTGGACACCGTGCGCTCACTGGAGCCTTCAAACAAAAATTACGATAAGGCCCTACAATTATTAGTTAATCGTTTTGACAACAAATTGCTACATTTTCAGGCTCATATTAAAGCTATTTTCGG
The DNA here is from genome assembly GCA_949987675.1 of Chymomyza fuscimana. Lineage (NCBI taxonomy): Eukaryota > Metazoa > Arthropoda > Insecta > Diptera > Drosophilidae > Chymomyza > Chymomyza fuscimana. The sequence continues at coordinate 6,506,854 of OX465092.1, forward strand.
GCTACAAGGTGTTGAGAAGGGATCTGCATGCAGTCTGCGCGAGTTAAGTGACAAGATCAACTCGCATCTACGAGCTTTACAAACATTGGCTACATCAGAGCAAATACTTGACGGCATGCTGATTTACCTTGTTGCGCACAAGCTTGATTCACGGACCCAGGAGAAATGGGAAGAAGATTTGCCTACATCAAAGTTGCCTGCTTGGTCATCGATGTCATCATTTTTGGAAAAAAGGTGCCGCATGCTGGAGAACCTGGAAAGTGCTATGATAACGCAAACACCTAGCCATCAGGTGGGAAAAAACCTAAATAAAACTAACAGAAATTCACTCATTGCATCAACGAATAACACTTCTCACCCATCATGTAACTTTTATGATGCGAAAGTTTGCAGCAGTGCAGGTCAGGCCACTGCAAGCATTGTTCAGCGAAACACCATTCGCTACTTCATTTAACTTCAACTTCTTCCACACTTTGCCAACAATCAACAGCTGATGCATACCCACATCAGACTAGCTCTTCAACTTTGGTTTCAAGCTTATTGCCTCAACTCACGCCTAAAGCCTCGAAATGTATGCAAAACGATTACGTCTTACTCGCAACGGCCATCGTTTTCATTAAATCCCGGTCTGGTGCTCTTATTCCATGCCGCGTAATTCTAGACTCTGCGTCACAAATTAATTTCATTACAACACGACTTCTTAATCAGCTACAACTTAAACCTCATCGCTCACACATTCCAATATCAGGTACTGGAGAATCGTCTTTGATATTTAAGGGATCTGTTGACATTTCTGCTGAATCTGAAGACGCAAGCTATCGAGCTTCATTTAATGCTGTTGTAACTGAAACAATAACCGACTATCAACCACATTTTGACATAAGCGCTGCAAGTTGGAACATTCCAAAAAATCTCGTTCTCGCTGATCCACTATTTTATATATCACAACGAGTAGACCTGTTAATTGGCACTTCACTGTTTTTTGATTTGCTTTGCGTTGGTCAATTTAACATCGCTAACAACCTTCCAACTTTTCAAAAAACCAAACTTGGTTGGATAGTTTCCGGAGGCCTTTCAAATGTACCAAAGAACAACTCAGTTTTGGTAGCATTGGTTAAAGAGCCCAGTCCAACTACAAATAATGGCTCCCTGGACAATTTAATAAAACGTTTTTGGGAAATTGAAAATTATCCTGATACACCTAACAACAACACAGATGAAGATACACTTTGTGAAATGCTTTTCACACAAAACTTCACACGTCTTAAGTTTGGTCAATATTCAGTTCGTCTGCCAGCAAAAGCCTCATTTAACTCACTTGGCGACTCATATAATCGTGCTCTTAGGAGATTCAAGAATTTAGAGCGAAAACTACAAAACAACTTGCCTCTTAAGACACAGTACACCGCATTCCTTCAAGAATATGTTGATTTAGGGCATATGCCACTTGCAACAATTTCAGAGGATATACCCAAATATTATCTTCCTCATCATTGCGTACACAAGCTTGACAGTACCAGTACGAAACTGCGTGTCGTTTTCGATGGATCTGCCAAAACCACATCTGGTCTTTCTTTAAATGATATTCTACTAGCAGGGCTAACCATACAACCAAAACTGTTCAACACTTTGCTGCGTTTTAGATTTTTCAAAGTAGCTCTCTGCGGCGATATCTGCAAAATGTATCGCTGTGTACGCGTATCGCATCCAGATGAATATTTGCAGTGTATTCTGTGGCGAGATAACCCAGAAGATGATATCCGAGTCTATAAACTTGACACCGTAACTTATGGAACCAAGCCAGCTGCATTTTTGGCAATTCGTGCAATGCAGCAACTTTCATGTGATGAAGAAGCCTCATATCCAATTGGAGCAAAAATCGTTCGTAAGGATTTTTACGTTGACGACCTTATTTCTGGAGGCGAAAGCGTCGACGAGGTTAAAGAGATTTTACGTCAAGTGAAAGGATTACTTCTTAGAGGCCACTTTCCAATCCGGAAATGGTGCTCGAATGAGCCAGCAGCTATAGAGGATGAGCCATTATGTGATCGAGAAACACTTCTACGCTTTCATGATGGTACTGACGTAGCAAAGGCACTTGGACTAGTCTGGAATCTAGATACTGATGACTTTCTCTTGAACTTCTCCAAAATCATACCTGAGGGATCTGTCACTAAGCCTTCATTTCTCTCAACTATAGCTAGATTCTATGATCCTCTCGGCCTAATATCGCCTATCATAACTTAGTCGAAGATATTTATGCAAATATTATGGAAAGAAAAAATCAATTGGGATGAAAGCTTGCCACAATCTTTGCATGCAACATGGTGTGAGCTTATATCACAACTTTTGTTAGTCAGCAACTTCAAATTTCCTCGTTTCGTACTACAAAGCCCAGCAACTTGGCAAATCGAAAATGAACACGTGCTCGGATGAAAATTTTTCTTGCGTTTGTGACAAATAAGAATAAAAAAATTTTATTATTAATGGACAAGTCCACAATCGTGGTAAATTTGTATCGCATCTCGTGTGCAAATATAGAAAAGACGTGCGACAACTGTCCGCGCACAAACTCAACAAGTGCTTATCTGTAATATAATAAATAAACTCAGCAGCAAAAAATTAGAACAAAAAAAAAAAAAAACCAGTGCATAAGCATAAACTGCATCTTACAAAAGCAAAAACACAGTTAGACAGTTGCTAAAACCGGTTTTCAGCAGGGTAACTGCCCCTGAACACCAACAATGTCACGCCCACCAGACATAAATAAACTTTTTTCACAGAACAAAAACAACAACGAGTACATCACAATATCCAGAATCGACAATAAAACATTTGAAAATATCACTCCCTTCATTATTAAAAAAGTTATTGACTTTCAATGCAATGGAGAAGTGGACACATGTAAAAAAACAAGAGCAGGAACACTATTAATCAAAACAAAAAACACCACACAAGCACTAAAACTTCTTAAGATGAACACCTTTAGAGATTTCCCCGTCATGGTCACCGAACATAAAACCCTTAACTTTTCTAAAGGAGTTATATATTCAAACGACTTGCGCAACATTGAAGAAGAAGTAATATTGGAAGAACTAAAAACACAAAAAATAACTGAAGTACGCAAAATTATGAAGAAAGAAAATAACACACTAAAAGAGACAGGCCTCATCATACTAACTTTTGCATAACTGACGATTCCTGAAACTATAATGATTGGATACGAGAGAACTCAAGTACGTCCATACGTGCCACTTCCTCTCAGATGCCGTAACTGTCTAAAATTTGGTCACCCCACCACTAGTTGCAAAAGCCCTACTACTTGCAACAACTGCTCGGCAGAACAACACACATCCGAACAAGAACCCTGCAACAATGACAAATTTTGTGTAAACTGCAAGTACGAGGTACAAAACAACCACAGCCCCATGGATAAATCTTGCCCTACCTTTATTAAACAAAAGGAAATCACAACAATTAAGACAATCGAAAAGGTTGACCATAAAACTACTCTCAAAATGTACTACAGCCGACACATACACCAAGCTAAACCATACTCACCAATTGTAAAACACACTACTATACAACCAACTCTAACACCAATTTCAACTACTCCATCTAGTTCGCTACCTCAAAACACAAACCAAACTCAATACATCCTCAACAACACAAATCAGCAAAAGGACAACACACCAGCACCAGATAGAAACATCATCACTTACGATGACCTCCTTGATTACCCCATGGTCGTCACTCCAACCACGAAAGAAACTACACCGCTTTTTACCTCACTCACAGATGATCCTAAGCTCAGGATTTTCAGCAGCAAGCAAAGTACCCTCACTAAACCCCTAAAATCAAAAGAAAAAAACGAACACAGATTTAAAAACACCTAATCACACATAGTAATAAAAATCAAAAAACTATATCTCTATCCAGTAAAATGCTAAAAATTGTCCAATGGTATTTAAACGGTTACATAAATAATTACTCTCACCTACAAATACTTATAAAAAATAGTTGTCCCAAAATCATTTCCCTTCAAGAAACACACCTTAAGACTTTACAAAACATCCCCATCCCATCCAACTACACACTATATCACGAAAACACTGCGACAAACGGATACGGTGGTGTGGCACTTCTAGTACACAACGCCATACAGCAACAACAAATAAATTTAAACACTTCAGACTTTGACACTGTAGCAGTAACCATACACTCTAAAATTAAATTCACCATAGTCTCGACTTATATACCACCAAATAAACCATTTACCTTAAAAAACCTTCAAAATACATACAATAACATTCCATCACCATTAATCATTACAGGTGACTTTAATAGTTGGCACAGAAGCTGGGGATCAAACATAAACAACCTCAGAGGCAATACTCTATTCAAATTCATCAACCAAACATCCTTAACTACACTCAACGATGGTTCCCCCACACACTTCACTACTCATAACACACTAACACATATTGATTTGACCCTTGCATCGCCAGATATCGCTCTACACACCAAATGGACCATAGACAAATTTTTAGCAAGTAGTGACCACTTTCCTATTCACCTTTCACTTTTTGAAGAAATAATAACGAGCAGCACACTCACACCTAAATTCAACATAGACAAAGCAAACTGGACCCTTTTTCAAAAATTAACTGATAAATACTCTAACGAAAAACCACCGCACACACAAATTAACAAAGAGACAGCAAACATAGTCAGAATCATATTACGAAGCGCAAACGAAAGTATCCCACAGACACATAAACATCACCTCAAAAACGTCCAATGGTGGGGCCAAACACTACAACTCCTCAAAAACAACAAAAGCACAGCTTGGCTCAATTTAAAAAGAAACATAAATACAGATAACATCATTGCCTACAGACAAGCCAATGCCAAACTTAAACGCGAACTAAAAATAAAAAAACGCGATGCCATGCAAATTTTTACTTCAGAGATAAGCCCAAACACTCCCATTACTAAGATCTGGTCCAACATTAACCGATTCTGTGGTCTAAAAACCCGTCATGACATTCACTGCCTTACCAACCCCACCGACCATACAGAAACAATAGTTAACAAAACTGATATAGCCAACGCCTTATGTGACCACTGGTCAACTGCAGCCTCTGATAACAACTTCTCCACATCATTTAGACAACACAAAGTAGATACAAACCCCAACATAATATACAATCCTTCTTCCTTCGCCATGAACCTCGAAAAAGAGATCACCATCCTAGAATTAAAAGTCGCATTAAACCAACTAAATGGTAAGACCCCTGACAGGGACCGGATCAGTTATCCAATGCTAAAAAACTTGTCTCCTAACCTGGAAAAACGACTTCTAAATCTATTTAACATTATTCTCAACGGCCATATCCCTCAGCAATTCAAGCAAAGCAAAATCATACCAATCCTAAAACAAAATTCAGATAAAACCTTAGTGAGCTCTTACCGTCCAATATCCCTTAACTCTTGCCTAGCAAAAGTCCTTGACAAAATCATAGCAAACCGACTGTGGTGGCTAGCCACGAATAGCATGCTGCTTGACAATCGTCAAATGGGGTTTCGAAAAGGAAAATCGGTGCTCGATTCACTAGCCATGCTAGACGATCAGATCACCTCATCTCTATCAACAAAAGCACACATCTCTGTCATCTCTCTCGACTTTGCCAAGGCATTCGATAAGGTAGGAATACACACGATAGTTGACGAGCTTAATAACTGGAAAATAGGACCAAAAATAATAAAATATGTGATTAATTTTATGTCAAACCGTAAAATAATAGTCCAAGCCAACCAGACCCAGTCCACACCAAAAGCACTAGAGAACGGGATCCCTCAAGGTTCACCCGCTATCTGTAATACTTTTCGCTATAGCATTTAATAAGCTTAACAAAATAATCGATAAACACAAATCACTTAAATTTTCTGCTTATGCCGACGACTATACAATAACAAAAAAAATTCCTAAGAGACAAAACACTTTAAATATAGACAACCTTTTCACCGACATACTTGAGTGGTGCAACTACTCAGGTGCATCACTTTCAATACCAAAATGTAAGCACCTTCATATTTGCCGAAATAGAACTGCAACTTCCAATTGCAATCAAATACTTTTTCCCTGCAAAGTGAGAACTCCATTAAAATACTTGGGCTAACTTTCACAAAAAATTACAAATGGAACCAGCATGTAGAAAATCTCTCTTTGCAACTGGCAAAGAGACTCAATATTATTAAATGCTTATCAAGTCACAAGTTTAATTGCCACGTTAAGACGCTTATTTACACAATAAAATCAATTACCTTCTCCAAAATAGACTATGGCTTACACCTATACGGCAACGCACCCAAATCCACTCTAATCAAGCTTAAAACAATATACCATTCGGCATTGCGACTAGCAATGGGCGCCTTTCGAACTACCCCAATAAACAACATGCTATTTGATGCCAATATACTACCAATAGAATCTAGAATAGTTTACGCAAAGCAAAAAAATTTTAAGATCATTATGACTGCCAAAGATTCACCAAACGAAAATATATATAGGAAAATAATAAAATCAAAAAAAAAAACCAAAAATACCATCATCCCTCAAGGAAACTATAGAATATTGCAAACGCATAGAAATAGAAATATCCCCAATTCGAACTATAAAAGATACTAAGCCGCCATGGTCATTCCATAATGAACTAATAAACATAACGCTACACTCGAACCTCAAAAGTAATACCCCACCAATAATTTATCAAAAAAAATTCTGCGAACTTAAAGACTCACTTAAACACAGAAAGTTCCTATACACCGATGGCTCCAAAGCGATCGCAGGAGTATCCTACAGCGTCACAACCGCTACAGAAACCATTTTATATCACCAACTTCCCTACTTCTCATCCATTTTTACCGCTGAAATTGCTGCCATACTTGCAGCATGCAAATATGTAGCAAATCAAAAAGGCAAATTTGCAATATGTTCAGATTCTATTTCTGCACTAAATGCAATAAAAAACGTAAACAACCAAAACTTTTACCCAAAAACTATAAGAAACATTTTAACAACAAAGAATGACAAAATACAGCTCATTTGGGTGCCTGTACACTGCCAAATAGATGGCAACGAAATGGCTGACCAAATAGCTAAAAACGCTCTTAAATGTCCCCTCAAGCTACAAATAAACCAAAACACATCTGATACAAGCAAACACATCAAAGACAATTTAGTACAATACAGCGAACAAATTTGGAGCAACACATCGCAATACTACAAAACAGCCAACCCCAAAAAAAACTAACAACTGCAACATACCCACCCAATCAAAACGCACCACGACTGGATATTATAAAATTCATGAGACTACGACTTGGCCACACCAACCTGACACACAACTTTATACTTAACAAAACCACCCCACCTATCTGCACTAACTGCAACACTACCCTCACAATAAACCACATCCTCCTTGATTGTCCCCAATTTCACAAAGAAAGATCCAAATTCCTTAACAACACAATAAACGAAATAGTATCACCTACAAATTTTGAACAAACGATCGCGTTCCTTAAAGCCACTAAAATTTACAACACAATATAGTCATTAAATATAAAAACACAAATGTACTTATTTCATTGTAACAATGTAAACTATACACCTACACTTTCAAAATTAGTACTCTAAGATAAGCTGAAGGCCACCGCTGCTATAGCTTTAATACTTTAAGTAGCGCATAATTTGCAATTGTGTGTATACTTCTGAATAATAATAATAATAATAATAACTTGGCAAATACATGCGTTCTGCGATGCAAGTATATCAGCATTTGGAGCTTGCGTGTATGTACGATCAGAGTCGAATGGAATCATCTCGTCGCATCTTCTGTGCTCAAAATCTAGGGTAGCGCCTGTAAAAACGCTTACTATTCCCAAACTTGAACTCACTGCAGCGCTGTTGTTGGCTGAACTAGTATCAAACATTTCAAAAGGCATACAATTTCCATGCGAATTCCATTGTTGGTCTGATTCAACAATTGCACTATCATGGATACATGAAGCGCCTTCGAATTTAAAAATTTTCGTATCAAACAGAGTTTCGCAAATCCAGCAACTATCTAAAGAAATGACTTGGCATCACATACCAACACACTTGAACCCAGCAGACATTCTGTCGCGTGGATGTACGCCAATGGAGCTATTAAGTTCAGACTTGTGGTGCACAGGACCACCGTTTCTTCGAGCAACGCTTGTAGAATTTACTACTCACCTTCCAGAACGTCGCCGAGAAGTTTAAGTCGTTTCATCACAACAAGATATATCATTTGATTGTAAATATCAAAATTCATTTGCTTCACTACAACGAGTCTTTGCCTACATTTACAGATTCTCATGTCTAAAATACCAACCACCTCAGCGTCCAAGTGGAGTTCTTACCACAAATGATATTAAAATGGGCACGAACATGCTTTTAAAGAGTATACAGAACGTCTGTTTTGCAGCTGAGCTTAAAACGCTTCAATCCAAAGGGCAGTTATCATCAAAAAGCAAACTCTCCTCACTGAACCTTATTCTAGACGACAATGGGTTAATCCGTGTTGGAGGAAGGCTTCAAAACTCAAATTTAAGCTACGATGCAAAACACCCGATTTTACTGCCAAAACAACACCCTGTCACCAGTGCAATCATAACGCATTATCACAACCAGTATTTGCACGCAGGAACACAAAGCCTGTTAGCATCTCTTCGACAAAATTATTGGTCAATTGGAGGACGCAAAACAGTTGGATCCGTTATAAACAAATGCGTCAGATGCTTTCGACTGAGACCGAAAATCTATGAGCAATTAATGGGACAATTGCCTACTGATCGCGTTCAGCCAAATCCAGCCTTTGAAACAACTGGCATTGATTACTGTGGACCTTTTTATCACAAGTCCGAAACTAGAAACCGACCACCTGTCAAATGCTACATTGCAATCTTCATCTGTTTTTCTACAAAGGCTTCTCATATGAAATTAGTCAAGGATCTATCATCGCAATCATTTATCGCAGCGCTAAAACGATTCATCAGTATGAATACCACTTCTTTCGTGCGCCTGGCATAACGCACCTCAATGTCGGTCGTCTAAACCGCTGGCAGCGTCTATGCCACATGCAGCAATCCTTTTGGAAAAGATGCAGCACAAGTTACCTATCTTTGCTACAGGAGCGAGTCAAATGGCGTTCAGCATCGCGAAACGTGCAGAAAGGCGACATCGTTTTGCTGAAAGATGACAATCTCCCATCTTTAAAGTGGCACCTTGGAAGAGTCGACAGCACAATTTCTGGCAACGACGGCGTCATCAGAGTCGCAATCGTGCGCACGTCTACCGGCTTGATTAAAAGAGCTGTTTCTAAAAGTGCGGTGCTGCCAATATCCGATGACTCTTTTGAAAGCCTGCGACCTTCAACGCGGGGAGGATGTTTGGAGCAGGGCACTGAGCCCACAAATGATCCCCAGAACTCCGACCATGTGCAAGCTTTGCAAGTTTAGATAAATAAAATATTGAACATAAAAGGTGCACTCAATAAGCTTTCGCTAATAGCTTCATAGGTTGCACTTGATACTCAAAAAATATGACAGAGCACTTCAGCTCCGGTCAGCGACAAATAAAGTTGATTTAAATATTACGCGCAACTTCTTTTTATTATTCGACCCAGGGAGTGCAAAATAGTATCTCCTCGAAATAATAATAATAATAATCAGTAGACCCAAGAGATCATAAATACGTGCAGTTACTGATAGTATCGAGCGCTTTGTAACCTTTTGAATTGTTGGTACGTTGTATTGGAAGCAAAATACATCCTTGTTTGGTTTCCAAGACATGCCTAAAGTCTTAGTCATATCTTGCTCTTCCAGTTTAATTTTGACTTCCCCACCGTCGTGAGGCCATTGGTAATGATTTGAGTTCCATTTCGCTAATTCTAATCCTGCTTTTCCTAAGATTTTCGTAGCTTCATTCGCCTTGATATGCAGCATGTCGATGTCATCTGCCCCAGTCAGCATGTCATCTACGTACATGTCGTTTTTTAATACTGCAGCTCCAACTGGAAATTCGTCTTGGTACCTGTTGGCGATATATACCAAACTTTTGATGGCAAGATACGGAGCGCAGGACATTCCGTACGTGAGACAGTATTTAGTTAAAATGTCCGGAGAGGTTTATTACTATCATCTCGACACAGTATTAACTGATACTTACGGTCTGCTGGATGGACTAGAAACTGACGATACATTTTTGATATATCTGCAGTCAGTGCATATTTATATAAACGAAATGACAAAAGCGTGAGAATCAGGTCTTGTTGCACCTTAGGGCCTATCATTAGCAGTTCGTTTAGAGATTTGGATGATGTGGTTCGAGCTGAGGCATCGAATACAACTCGTAATTTAGTTGTAGAGCTTTGTGGCCTCAGCACACAGTGATGTGGTATTACATAGTGCGGCTTTTCCCGGTCAATTATAGAAACTGGACTCATATGGTTTAATTGGAGATATTCGAAAAGAAATGCCTTGTACATTTCCTTCAGCTGAATGTCTCGACTTAACCGTCGTTCTAGCATGAAGAAGTGACGTTCTGCATTGTCATAAGAGTCACCTAGCATTTCTGCTGAGTCTTTGAATGGCAACCGTACTTGAATTCTACCGTTTTGAAGAACTTGCGTGTTATAATCGTAGTGCTGGTCACATCTGGAGTTGGTTTCTATTTGATGATCCGAATTCTGACGAAACTCCTCAATTTGCCAAAACTTTTCCAGTGCATTGTCTAATTTACATGCTTTCACGAAATTGCATGTGACGATGGGTAAGCGCTCTTGAATTGGCTCGTTAATACTTCCTCCGACAATCCAGCCCAAAGATGTGTTGACTAAGCACGGTAGTCCTGATCCAAGTGTTATTTTTTCACCAGACAGCAAGTCGAAGAATTCTTGTGTGCTTATCAACAAGTCAATACGGTGTGGCTTGAAGAAGAGAGGATCAGCCAGTTGAATTTCATCTGGTATATTCCAGCCTGCAATTGATACGTATGATTCAGGATGATTTAACGAAATAGTTTTTGTTACGGCAAATTGTGAGTCACAGCAGTATTCTGATATCCTTGATTTAATGCTGGTTGCCACCGTGAACTGCAACTGTGTGCGGACATCAGAGATTCCCGAAACTTCTTGGTGTGCTCGCTGAAATTTGAGTTGTAACCGTTTGGCCAACTCTTCTGTAATAAAGGAAATTTCGGAGCATGAATCAAGCAATGCACGAGCAGGTTGGTATAAGCCATATTTATCTTTAACAAGTACTAATGCAGTTGGTATCATATCACGCTTGCTAGTTCTTGTGACCAATGATGTAGCTACTTGGTTGGTTTCCGTTGATCATGTTGTGGCTGCGGTGGATTTTCCTGTGGTGCAAACCTGTGTATGCATGAGTGGTGTGCTCCTTTGCACACTCTGCAGCGCGAAGTTGATTTACATTGTTTCCAGGAATGTCCTGGACGTAAGCAGTTGAGACAAAGTTTTGATTGTTTAATAAAATTTGATCTTTCTTCAAATGGAAGAGCTCGAAATGTTGAGCATGACCCAATGTAATGGTCTATGCTACGACAGTATACACAGCTCGCCTGTGTATTAATGAATGTCTTTCGTTGCGATATATTAGACCTTTGCTCCCTTTTCTGATCACCTGGTGTATGCTTTGCTTGGCTTTCTAAAAACTGGCAATATCTGCTTAACGTTGAATAGCAAGTATCCCAAGATGGCATTGTTTCATAATCTTGTTTTGAATCATATGCTAGCTTCGCGCTTGTATCTAATTTTGATAAAACAAGTTCAATGATTATGCTATTTATTACATCAGCGTCAGATCCTAATGTAAGAAGCGAACTACGGATGGCTGATACAGTGTAAAGAATCGTTCGAAGTGATGACGGGCCTAGCTTTTGAGACATTGGTTCTGTGTTGAAAAGATTCGTGATGTGCTCTAAAAAGATCAAAACCTTTTTATCATAACGAGCCTTTAACTGCTGAAGGGCCTTTGGATAATTCTCCTCAGTAACATTAAATGACTCAATAGCGCTACGTGCTGGTCCAGACAAGCAACTTAGCAGATAATTAAACTTGTCGACTACTGGAATTGACGAATCCGCATGCACCATGTTGACAAATGATGACATAAATCGCTTATACTCGCCATATTTTCCGTCAAACGCTGGTAGCTTTAACGACGGAAGGCGACTAGATTGCTTCATAATTGTAGTTGCATTAAAGAAACTGGGTTGTTCTTTGATATGCTCACGCCTGCTACTTAACCTTTAAAGTAATGGTGATTTAGCTGATATATACAAATCGTCTAGCTCTGAACGTTCACTGTCATTGGGTTCAATATTTTCGATTTGCATCTGAATCTGATTTGCTTGCTTGAAATACGATTCTAAAATTTGCAAGCGGCACTCTAACACTTGCTCACATGCTGTATCCACTTCTTGTTCGATTTTTAACTTTATATTTTCTAAATGCTTTTTTGTTGTTGTCCTTTGTTTATGAAGCAACAAAAACTTGTTCTCTTCTGGCTCCATATTAATTTACTGACTTGAATTTTGAGTGATAAGTTTAGCTGGCAATAATCTTATTATTTCTTATCAGCCTATACTTGAGTGATTCGAGTTGAGCCAAAAGTAAAATCACCGCTTAATACAGTTAGTAAGAGTGAGTTTTATTATATGCGAATGTGGAGATGAAGATAGAGCGAAATTAGTATGATTGTGCTTGGGAGTAGTATGAAGATATGTAGATAATGATATAGGTGTGTGTGTATATACTGATAATATGTTGATATATATGTGAAGTTACCGTGTCCAACGATCTAACCTTGATGTCTCCTCCAAAGTCCAATGTTAAAGCGTGACTTTGATAGCGATAATTATGTAACTCCAACTATGACCAGAGCTATGTAAGCCTCGTGCTTGACAATAGATTTCTCTGGTTTTACTGATGACGATGGTCGAACTTACCGCCGAGATTCCCACTGATGTGTTTGCGCCGAGCTCCTCGCGAGCGTGCGGTTGCAGCAATGATAATTTTACGATTATTAATGCCCATTGGCATTAATATTTCCACAATTTTTATTTATTTATTTTTAATTAAATTTTAAACTTTAGGACATTATGTCTTTTGCCAGACAGTGCCGTCCTGTCGCGGTCGCCAATGTTTGGCCACAAATAAAACCCTTGGATTTAAATTCCAATAATAAGCCGACCTTGTAGTTCGGCACTTTATTTGCGACTAATCTTAACATATAATTTGTTTTACATTACCACTTCAGTGTGGATTTTGAGAGAAAAAGAGAATATGAAGAATATGCTCATAGCGAACATGTATATATGTACATATGTGAGTATATCATTTAAGAGAACGCATAGATTGCAATTACTGTCTATATCATAAGTTTGTGTATAGTAACTTTTATGTTCAATAAGTTTATAAATGTAATCTTCCCAAACACCTAACTTAATACTTTAAAACAACTCATAAAAAGATTGATATTTTAACATTAAAAAGCATTTTTAATAAATTTTCATAATTTGCTTATTTCACCTGTCAGCCTGTCAATATGGCAGCAAGATGTTAGATGTTAGATGTTGTCAGTGCGAACACAATCCCATGCGTTCAGCTTAGATGTGGTCAGTGGGAATAGGCTATTAAATAATAGTGTTGTGCAGTGATGCCAACTACTCGCCACAAAAAAAGGCCAAAAAAAGGCTAAAAAATAAAAAAAAAAAAAAAAAAAAAAAAAATAATAAGGACAAAAACAGGACAAATGTTTTTTATGTTTACAATTTTAAATTTTAGTATGCAGCCTCGTCTATGATTGCGTCATCCTGTTCGTCTCTTTCTTTTTCGTATCAATTTTAAATATTTTTCGGGCAGCTGGTAATTTGAGCAGCATAAGCCGTGGCGGCGTAATCCGAGTCTAATAAAAAGAGAAAATTAGATTTGATATACATATATGTATATAAATAAATCAGTATTTAGTTGTATAGAATTACCTAATGGATAAAATTGAATTCATCCTGGGGTGCCACAGACAACCATTTCGTTGCAATTTCGTTGCCATTCCGATTTTTGGAATGATTCGCAATGGTTTGAAAATCTTCGACAAAATTGCTTGAGATTTGATTAAATTCACCAATAAAAACTAATTTTTTCAATGAAAGTATTACTTATTTGGAAAGGTTGTTTAATTTCTGAGTTTTCTGTATCTCTATGTTTTGACAAATTTAATGTTTTAATTCGTGATTTTCATTTTTGCGAAATCTTTATTAAAATCTTTGGTACATTTGCCATTCTGTGTCAACTTGCAAAATCTTTTCGTGGCAAGGAGTTGCAACCTAGTTGCTGTACTAAATAATAATAATTCGAATTGATTATTTTAGCATATTAATAGTTGTTTTTGATGTTAAATGAAAGTTAAAAAATTGTTTTTTTTATTTTAACTAATTTGTCGTTATGAAGTGCGCCGAATTTAATGCATAATTAAATAAATAATTGCTGTGCACCTTTTTCTCCTAAGGTGGCAATGTACGGCTGTTAGGCAAGGTTGTGAATGTCAATAGTTTAGCAGTTTACGTTTAAAATTAAAATATCAGTAGCGCAACCTAAGGAGAAAAAAGCCACAACAGCATATGATTTTAATAAATGAAGTAATATATTCAATAAATAAAAGCGTCGTTTTAAATAATTGGCGAGTGCATCGAAAATACTAAATCCATCTACTGCAAGGGCACAATTAGCACTACAATTTTCAATAGTATTTGCGTGTGTGTGTTTTGTATTCAAATTTCACTTCGTTTGTTAAGCGCAGTGCACAGCATACATAATTGTTGCAACCTTTGCTGGACTGTATGACAGCCTTGAAGCGATCTAGAGGTTCTTCGACACCTTCGCTCCTCCTTTTCTTCGTCCATATGTGTTTTTTTTAAGGCATCAATGGCTAGCAATCCTGCAAGTGGCATTTTAAAAAATTTATTTTGTATTTTCGTGCAAATTTGCAAACAGCTGTTGACCCGTAGGCTTGCCATACAAACTCTTGTATTGGGCGGTACAAATATTCAAACTATATTTAAATTTATTTTGTACAAATGAAAATTAAAATGATGCAAAATATGTTGAAAATTTTCGCTTAATGTAATAAAGAATAAACTTTATTGAATCACTGTTAAAAAATATTTTTTTAAACGAGTGTCTTAATGTTCTAAAATAATTTTGAAGTAAAACTTTTTAGGCGGCGTTATGCATTTTTGGATTTGTTGGGCATTTTTCTATGGGAGTAACTTTGAAATTTTGTTAACCCAAAAAACGTTAGCTGCTTTTGATGTTCTCATTCGCATTGCGACGTGGTCATGAGTCATAACTTCGTTTCTTGTTGAGAGAGCAAACTTTTTAGGCGGCATTGTGACTTTTCGTAGGGAGTAAATTTGAAATTTTGTAAAGTTAGCTAAAGCACGCAGCACATGTGTATGTGTGCAAACGAAAGAATTGTTTTTGTATGCATTGCGTGAATACAACACAGCGACATACATGCATGCATACATACAAGTGCCAGTGTTTGCCATTAGCTTGTGTGCCAGCTTGTATTTTTGCTTGCTTCTCTCTCTCTCACTTTTTGTTACTCTCACAGCAATGCCGTGGCCTTGGTGTTGTTTGGTGGTTGGCTACAAAATAAGATCGCGCTGCGCAAAGAACGATGTTGAAGTTGGTGCGGGGGAGGTGAGAGTTGCACGAACAACAAAGCCAAGCAGCATTGCACGACAGTTACATTGTCTAATTCTTTTTCTTTCTCTATTTCTTTTTATGCTGCTTTCTTTCGCGCTCAGCGCAGAGGAATTACCATTGATTTTGTTCTATTCGCACTACTTAAAAAGTAAAAGTGATGCTAAAAGATATTTGAAGCTACACATTGAGCTAACTGTATTTTCAGTTGTAATATAATAATATAATAAAATATAAATACAAAATATATGTATTTTATTTATATTTTTTACATTGACAAGTTTGCAAATTTGAAGTCACTGTCACGTTTTGTTAGTTAAGCAGTGCAAATAGTAGTGACATTCATAACGTTTTTTTTGCGCTGAGCGCCTAAAAAAATCGCACAAAAAGCAAAAAGCAATAGCAGAGTTAAACAAAATTCACGTGCAGTACAGGCTCGCGTTCCTTCTCTTTCATAAGAAAAATGTTATTTTTTTAATATTAAAAAAAAAATATATAATTATATATCACTGTGAAGAGCACATCAATACCTTTCGATCTAGTTACCTATTATGTCGATACAAAATTTGGCTCACGAGATATTGACGAATAACTGAAATAAGAGCCCAAAAGCATGTTTTTCGAAAACATCTCGAAAACGGTGCTTAAGAAAAAATAAAAAAAAAGAAAAAAAAAAGGTTTCCATTTTCGTGTTTCTCGACCCCAAATCACCCTAAAAAACACTTTTTCACGAAGGTTCATTTTTCGTGTAAACTAGTGTAATTGTTTATCTCTTTGGTTACTGCAATATAATAGTTATCTATTTATATATATTTATTTATGTATTTTTATGTATTATAATATGTAAGATTCTTGGCAGCGCTGCGGCCCTTGGATTGCCGTCAGCGTTCCAAGATCAAATTAGTCTTTGCTAAACATACGGTTGTGAGGTTATGTGCCGTCACTGTAACCTAACTTACACGGTTGCGTGACAACAACAATACAATAAAATTTATAACGTTTAGAAATACGTTCGTTTCATTTCATTTATATAAAAACAATTAACTAAAAAATATTAGTTAATCCAACACCTTTAATATACAACTGTAAAAATGCTACATCAGAAAAAATAAAATATGCATAGAAATTATAATTTGACGTGTTCTATCTTTTAGCTATACATTTAACAAAAATTGACATCACATATATCAGATATCTCTCTGGAACGAGAATTCCTCTACTTTCATTATTATTATAATACATAATTGATTGTTAAGACACTGTTTGAACTGCAAAGTAATGTTAAGACGGCTAAACTAAAGAAAAAAAAAAAAAACAGCGTAGAGTTTTACTTCTAACGCGTGCTTGTACTGCACGTGAATTTTTTTGGAAAGTAGCAACCCTTTTCTGCCATTCTTGCAAAAGCGTAAACATTCGAAATTAATTGTTCGAAAAATGAAATCTTTGAGATTTCTGTGGCACCTTTTAACGAATTGGTTTCAAACCGTTGCCAAAAGCGTTAAAGATTTCTGTGGCACCCCGGAACGTCTCTGTTTGCAATCGGTTTCTTACTTATTAATCTGGCTAAAGGTTCAACTTCTGCGTTCGACCAGGGCAACGACAATAAACTTAAAGCAAATGCTGCAAATTCAAAATGTGTGGTACAGTCGAGGCGGTGCCCTGCAATGGAATACCCTGTACCTTTTGAAATTTATTTTTTTTTGGTGAAATTCGATATTTATACCTAGGCCTCCCCGCTATTTAAAAAAAAAACGGGAATTTCAAAATTCAAAAGCGGGGAAAAAAACGGGAATTTTTAAATAATAATTTTTGATAACATAAGTATGAATTTTATTTATTCAAAGTAAATAACGAAAAAAATTATCACAAAAAGATGGCGTACGTTAAAGTCGGGCGCGGACGACTTTGGGATACCCTGTACCACCACATTGCAATCAAGTCCGATATATTGCTTACAAACTCCAAAAGATATTTCTTTGCCAAATAAACGAAACACAACGATTTTTGTTCAAAATACGTTTTTTTGACCGATTGGACCTATGGGAGCTATATGATATAGTCAACCGATTTTGATAAAATTTGGTACAGTGTTGAAGATCTCTAAAAAACTTCTGAATGCCAAATTTGGTTACAATATCTTCACAAACAAACGAAACACAACGAATTTTGTACAAAAAACGTTTTTTTGACCGATTGGTCCTATGGGAGCTATATGATATAGTCAACCGATTTTGATAAAATTTGGTGCAGTGTTGAAGATCTCTAAAAAACTTCCGAATGCCAAATTTGGATACAATATCTTCACAAACAATCGAAACACATCGAATTTTGTACAAAAAACGTTTTTTTGACCGATTGGTCCTATTCGAGCTATATGATATAGTCAACCGATTTTGATAAAATTTGGTACAGTGTTGAAGATCTCTAAAAAAACTTCCGAATGCCAAATTTGGTTACAATATCTTAACAAACAAACGAAACACAACGAATTTTGTGCAACAAACGATATCTTAATAAACAACCGAATTATCCATCTAAAACTTTTTGTTTTTTTCGAGGTCCTCTGAAACACCCCTATTGGAGCTATATAATATAACCCCGATATCAAAAAAATAAAATAAATTGTCTCCCCTGACATAATAGCGCATCTAATCTGAAAATTTGGTTGCTCTAGCAACTTCGTTTCGACTCCCAGATTACAGCAGTGTTTGCTGAAATCACGGCAATTCAGGAGGCTCTTACAACAATAAAAAACTTACCAATAGGTAATAAAAATATCTGTATATATTCGGATAGCCAGGCGGCTATTAAGTCACTCGCCTCTTTGACATCATGGACAAAGTCAGTGAACAATTGTCGCTCGTCTCTGGAGAAAATGGAAGAATAGTTTTCAATACACCTCATCTGAGTCCCGGGACACAGGGATATTGAGGGCAATTGCATTGCGGACGAACTGGCAAGACAAGGAACTATCAGCATCCTCCTTCAGGACAAGGAGCTCCTCTTCTGCCACTGCCCTGGACTGTGTAGGACAAGGTTAAGCTTCCTCAAGTCACACTTTCTAAATGACTTATACCAGCTCTCAGAACAGAGTCCAAAATGCCTCTCAAGGTTTATTCAGGCCACAGGATGGCTGTGAAAGAGAACATCTAGAGGACCTACTAGTGGGGAAGGGTGGAGGAAAGTCCACCATTGCGGTATCAAAACGGACCTATTTTTTGAGTTGAGACGTGGTCCCAGCTGCCGCCCTAACCTAACTATTATTGTGGTATAAAATCAGTCAATGGTAGCACATTTTTTTCTGATGATAATCTTTTTGTTGTACTAATCGCCTCTTTTTAGTGCACTCAATATGTCAGGTCGTTTTTTGATTGCATCATAAAATTTCTTCCACATGTTCTTGATAAGTGAAAATGATCGCTCAGATGGTGTGATGGTACCTTTGACAAAATAAAGCCCAAGTCACGCAGAATCTTTTTCGAGTTTCGACCTCAGAGGGTTTTCCACTCTGTCTATTTTAGTTCTCTCTAGATGTGATGCGTTTCGATACTGTTACGTTAATCCTTTCTCCACACTACGATTCGTCGTCATTGTTGCTTGTGTTTGTGTGCATTATACGTTTCTTTTTTGGTTTCAATTTCATAGCTGTGCATAATGTTTATAGAGGCAACAAACAAATAGATTGACATTCACAAATCAATAAATAAACGTTATATTACAATTTGCTTTATTTGCCAATAAAATAATAATATTGCTTAAAGCTAGCTTTACATAATAATTCAGAGTTTAGATATATTATCTTTACAACTGATAAATTACACAATAAATAGGTATATAAATATAAAGGAGTTTGACTCAAATATTTTGTCCTAAGGAAAATCAATACATAAAGAAATATGTATTATTAAAACAAATAAGAGCGAAATATTGAACAATTTCTTTTCATTCTAATTTCATTAAATGATTTTTTTTTAAATTGGTTTGTTACTCCGAAATATGTGATGATTTCACAGTTTTTTTAATAAGTAATTGAGACAAAAAATCATGCAATATAAAAAACGGGAGCCCGGGAAATGTCTCGAAAAAACGGGAAAGTGTATGGGGTAAGTTTCAAGTTGGTATGTTGAGAGGTGTGGGAGAAAACACGGTAAATCGATTGCGGGGGGTGGGGGGACCGCATCGATAAAATTTGCATGTGGATTTGTTAATTACATGAATCAGCTTACCAAAAATTGTGATTATAGGTCAATTGTAACCATAATTACGAGGAGTCAAATATTGACGTAGTTTATAGGCAAGGGTGGTGAAATTTGTATATTTTTGACTATAACTTTTGATGTATTTGTCCGATTTTGTTAATTTTTTAGACACAGATGCATGTAACCACAACGCATCGCTCTGTTAAATTTCAGATGAAAATATAAAACAGTGAGGCTAAAAACCGCGCAACTCTACTGCGGGGGAACGGTGGAAGATATTGACATGATTGAACTTCATCTTCTCAGGAAATATGCGCACCGGCTGGTAAAGTTTCGTGTCTCCGAGATCTAGGCGTTCATACGGACGGATGGACTTGTCTCAATCGCTACCAGAGGTTATAATAAGCATTTTGGTATAAAGGACTTGGGGTCTGCCACGCCTCCTTCTGTCCGTTACATACATTGCACAAAAGTATACCCTTTGTACCTATAGGAACAGGGTATAAAAACGGCCTGTTGCCTGCTGAGTCCTTATATTATCTAGCCTCGGGCCAAAATTTAATGGTACAATCAATATTTTACCAAATGAATGCTAGCATATTGCGTTAACATTTTGTCAATCTCTTTGTTTTTGACTTTAAAAAGCTCAAATATTTCGGTAATTGGTTCTTTTTTCGATCGAAGGATGTTTTCTACGGAAAATTGATCAATATTCTTTAAAATTTCAAAGTTATCCGGCAACATAAAAAAATAAAATACAAAATAATTCAGAAGTTGACGCAACAGAAGTTCCTATACCTTTGTTTGAACTGCTTCATAAGTTCCAAAACGAAAGCGGTACAATTTAAGCGAATGGTTTTTTCCGCATTTTTATCAATTTTATTCCTTCAAGTTTTTAATTGTTGTCTCAAATTCGTAACCCAAATACTGATCCCTTTTTACGAACTTCTCAAAATCTTGTTTAAATATGTATACTTTGACATCGAGGGGAATTTTAGCGAGTTGATACTCATAATTGAATCTCCCAACAGGTTGGGTTTTTTGGACTAAAAGTTTTTGTTGATTCGTTGCATTTCTTCTAAAATTGGCTTTAAAAGTATTAAATACAGATAATTAATGTCATTGTATAGCTCGCTTAATATAGAGGCTTTGTAACAACTCTCTATCGATGCATCATGATTAAAATGCGACTTCAGCTCAATCCACTGATCTATAATTCGTTTTACTGCATGCGCGATTGAAAGCCACCTAGTATCGCTAACTCTAAGAATTTTTAGAGGAACCTTGAGAAATATATACATAAATATATTAGTTGTAAATTCTTGGATTCATTTGGCTATACTACAAATATATTACACATTGAGACAAGCACAAAAGCGAATTTTAGTACGTAGTTAGTACACGAAACAAACACTGTGTTCTGTAATAAACCATTAACAATGTTAAAACACATATACACAAAATAAACGTAATACCCTTTCTCTTCCTTGTCATTATTTATGGATTGATACAACTTCCTGTAGGCAATTTGCCTAGCTAAGCATTTGCAAAACCAAGCGTATGTCTCACTTACAATGAACTCAAGCGATTGTGGCAAAGTCTGCTTGCAAGCAGCATTTACCGTATTTACTAAACACCCATTTGATGAGTGCAGAAACTGTTGGCCAACATCGATATATAGAGATTTTAAATTTCGATCATCGATGTTTTCTCCAGCACTAGCAGACACACTTAACTAATATTAAGGATGGCACAGACTTCTTCAACTGAATATAGACACTTTTATTTTTACCCACCATAACATTAGCATTGTCCGTTCCAATGCCTATTAAATTTTCGATTGGGATTTGAAGCCGAATTAACTCTGCTCTCAGACAGTTGGTTATGGTCAGAGCGTCTCCATTCTTTATAGAAATTAACGTCATAAGAGTTGATACGACTTCTGAACGTTGGGCAAATAATATGTTTTAATTGAATATATTTTAAATATCCTGTTGCACTGTGTAATTGATTCTTACCTAGAACTTTAGTAATGCTTATGTCAGTTGATTCACAGAGAGTACCAAATAGACAGAGGCGAAAATTCTCTCCGAGCTTTTTTTACCGTTTAAAGATTATGCGTGGACCTGGGCTCGGTTTGCGCAAAACCAAAATCAAACACAAAATGTGCTTTGTGTTGATGTTTCTGCATTGACTTGGGCTCGGCAAAAGCAAAGCACAGATATCAACATTGGTTCTGTCTGCGTTGTGTTGTGACGTTTCTGCGTGACTTGGGCTCGGTAAAAGCAAAAGCAAAGGCAAGCATTTTTTCGTTTTGTGTTGTGTTGTGTTGTGTGGACTTAGGCTCGATCAAACCAAAAAGGCAAGCATTGGCATTTGTTGTGACGTTTCTGTGTGACTTGGGCTCGCTCGGCTTCTTGCTGCTTTTGTTTTGATGTTTATGCACAGACCTAGGAACATTTTAGTTCAATCCTTACCCTAGGTTATGATAAGTATTTTATATAAATCTATAGTGTAACGCCTAGACCCTGACTGCAAAATAATTAAAAAGGAGCCTAAAATTATTTTCTTTATAATTTATAATTAAATTAACTACATTTTTTCCTTAATGCTAAGTTATTTATAACATTAGTTTTCGTTTAGTCGGTGTTAAAAGTATCAAAAAAATACAAATTACATTTTTTGTTTGCATTCTTCATTGAAAATAGTATGTGTCTAAACTGTAATGTGTTTCCATAACTAAAAGTATTGTTACTTCATATACATACATACTTGTTTTAGTTTAGATTTTAGGGAAGGCAAATTCAATTTTGACAAAGCAAAGGAAAGGATATTTTGCCGGCGGCTATTTGCTTTGCCACGCAAGTAGGCGGCGATGAACAAAAGTGGCGTTTGCAAGTGGTTTATTCATTCGATTGCTAGAGAACTATTAATCCTAGGATAGTAATAGAGAACTCATTTTGTAGATCATTTCATATACTTCAATAGAGTACTTGGCTATTCTTGCGAAAGTCCCACCAATTTTACGGTAGGAGCAGATGTTTTGAAAAACACCAAAAACTATTTCCACTTTTTTAACTTTGAATAGCCATTGTGCCTGAACCAATTAATCAATCACTTTGATTTGAGTTTTATTTGAAAAATTCTATATTTTACTGATAATAATTTTTATTAAAAAAACATAAATAAATCTAACCGTAATAGCAAAACAATATTATGTAATAATCACACCAACCACTTTTTGGCGGGAAAGAGCAACTGCCTTTGGAAAATTTGGTTTAGGACTTAATTGGGGTCCCAAACAATCTGATGATGTTTTCTACTCAGTATTTTTTTCAGGCTTAAACTCTTTGTTTATTGTAGTAAAGAACAATCAGCATCAGCAATAGCTAAGCATTAGCTAAACATAATGCGTTGGTTTAAACCAGTGGTCGGCACGGCCCAATCCCATGGGATTGGAGTTCACACGTACTGTGTTGTACACAAAACACATGCATGTGTGCGTGATTTTTGTACTGAACTACTCTCAGCTAATTCTCTGGCGTTGCCATGCTCTTGTCGCAAAGCAACAGACACGAAGTTGCTTGTGCATGACTTCGGCTCTTGCTTAGAGAGCGTGCTTGCTTTTTTACTCTCACAAAACTAAAGCGCTCCAGCATTAATATGCCGTGGCTTTGATGCTGTGTGGCAGAAAACACAAAATCAGTTTATGTTTAGTTGG
This sequence comes from Chymomyza fuscimana, assembly GCA_949987675.1. NCBI lineage: Eukaryota > Metazoa > Arthropoda > Insecta > Diptera > Drosophilidae > Chymomyza > Chymomyza fuscimana. Next base: position 6,530,589 of record OX465092.1, read on the forward strand.
CTGCAAGCTTAGATCGCGCTAAGCAATTTATTGATTTTAAAAAGGACAAAATGTTCAAAGAGGAATGGAAAAAATCAATAATTTGCGTGGCGCAATTGAACTCGGCTCTATACTTCGTTGTTGGCTGTCGGCAATGTTCATAAATTCAGCCGCAACCAAATTTGTAAATTTTTAGTTTCTGAGCATTCATACCCTTTCTCAATATGTGGCTGCTATGACACTTTGCAATCGCGTTTGCTTTACACTAACAAATGCATGCATAAATGGCGAAAAATACGAAGAAGAGTATTTTGCTATCGCCTTCCATTCTGCTGAACTGTTTTGCATTGTGGCACACACAAACACAAGTAATTTTTAGCCGAAACAAAACAGACTTTTGGTCAGCGCGTTGTCATTAATAGCTGCATGTTATTAGGCCACTGTCGATAGAACTGTTTTTTTTTTACCAATTATTTTTTAATAAAGTTTAAAACAGTGATGACAATAACTTGTCGTGAGTTGTAGAAATATGAATGATGATTTATATAAAAAATGATAAATGATGATGATAAAAAATTAATAAAAGAAAGAATTGATCATTGTTCCATTGGTTTAAAATATTAATATTTTTAATAATAATATTATATTAATATTTTTTAAAGTAAATGCTTAAAATAAGCGATGTCTTAATACTTTGTATGCCTCACTGAAAAAAAAAAATTAATAAATGTACAAAAGAAACAATATTTACAATATTACAAACTTTGCACAACGAAATTTCCTTATGTTAATAAAACTATTTTGAAAGAAATATAAAATCAAATAAAATGTCAAAATTAAAATTGAAAACTAAATAGTTAATATATAATAGCAAAGAATATACATACATATGTAGAACTACACAAAAAAGTTTACTTTGCTTGAATTTATACATTTGCTTGGACATGAAACTTAGCAAATGGAATTCGTGCAGTGGCAATGGCCTAGTGGAATGAGTGTTCGACTCAGACTCTAATGTGTCGAGGTTCGGTTCTTAAATGGATGTTAGATTCAATATGATTTGATGAGGGCAAGCAATTATGGTAGGGAAGGCAATCGTTGTTGCCAAACACCAGCACAGCCAGTTCAGCTACGCAACAACACCAGCGCAGCCTAGATATAGTTTTATATGACAACTTGGCTTCTGTCCTTTTTATTCTTTTACTCTAATGCTTTCCTGTTTTATTTTTTGTTCCCTTCGAAAGTGAATCCACCAGCACGAGAGTATAAGTTAGGTAAATGAATAAACGGCGACTAGGTATCACAGTGTCAATTTTTTTGTAACCCGCCAAACTGACGATCGCATGAAGCCGGATCGCAAGCGCGAGCTCCACATCTGCATACTGAAAATACATTTTTGGCTGCATCCACGATTGGTTACAATACATAGGTACATACATGTGATAAATGCAATTTATAAAAATAGCAGAATTTTTCCACAACAAACTTGTTTTTACTAAATGAATAGAGCCATTTGTTCAAACAATTAATTTTTATTTATAATATTAAAAGTATGCATTTTTAAAGTAAATCTTAATATTATTTACACCAAAATAAAAAGTAATAAAATTTAAGACAAACATTAAAAAAAAAACTGCTCTTGCGTTTTGTAACATTATTCATGCTTATCTTATATTATATTATATTATTATTAAAGTACATACACATACTAAGCAAAAGCAAGCGTTCGATCGAGCTGTGTTGTGACGTTTTTGCGTTCACTTTGGTTCGGTTCGACAAAACCAAAAGCAAAGTCAACCATTGCCTTGGTTTGTGTTGTGTTGTGTTCGAGGTTCGAGCAAAGCAAAGCAATATGAAGCAATTTCGAATTTCGTTTGTTTTGCTTTGCATTGTGTTTCCGAGCCCAAGTCACGCAGAATCTTTTTCGAGTTTCGAACTCGGAGAGAATTTTCGCCTCTGTCTATTTGGTACTCTCTGTGATTCATCAATTAAAAGACTGTATTTTTCATCGCCAATGTAATTTGTCAGATCTTCTTTGTGTTTAATTACATTGGTGCATTTCGTCCGGTGTAATTTAATATTTTTGGCGACAAAACTATAGCACAACTCACTGCCCAACTGGCTCTATAGCAGCGCGCTGAGCAATAAACAATAATAGACCGGCCTCCTGGCGCCATACTTCATTAATTGGAACAGGCTGGAAATTAATTTTATTTGCCTAAGCGAAAGGCAATGAGATCTGTATGTGTTTTTTTGTGCACGAATCTGGTCAAGTTTTGCATTAATACTGCACTTGCAATGTTTGCAATACGCTTTGTTGTTATCATTTTGATCACGGCACATCCAATTTTTAAAATCTGGTTGATGTAACCATCCATCGCGAAACTTTTGTTTGTAAACCCTATTAGTACAGTAAATCTATAGTTTCATCTGGAATAAAATACTTAATGGATGAAACTTTCAGGGATCGTTAGGGACCTTGTTCTAAGTGTAAAACCGAGTTTTCGTGTTTGTGGCTGACAAAATATGTTGCTACGGTTTTTGCATGTTATCTTTTTTCTATAAAACTGTACCAAATTTGATCGAAATCGGTTGATTATATCATATGACTCCCATAGGACCGATCGGTCAAAAAAACGAGTTTTGCACAAAATTCGTTGTGTTTCGTTTGGTTATGAGAATATCGTAAGCAAATTTTGCAATCAGATGTCTTTTGGAGTTTTTTGGCAATATACCGGACTTAAATGCAATGTGGTGGTACAGGGTATCCCAAAGTCATCTGCGCCCGACTTTAACGTAAGCCATCTTTATACCCTGTACCTATAGGTACAAAGGGTATACTAGATTTGTGCAATGTATGTAACGGACAGAAGGAGGCGTGGCAGAACCCAAGTCCTTTATCATAGCCTCGGGTAGTGATTGAGCCATGTCCCCCCGTTCCCCCGCAATAGATTTTCGCGGTTTTTAGCCACACCGTCTAATATTTTTATTTTTAACACAGCGATGCGCGATGTTTACATGCATCTGTGTGTCAAAAATTAACAAAATTGGACAAATGCAACAAAAGTTTTAGCCAAAAATGTACAAATTTCATGCCTAAAACTGCCACAATCTTTGACTATACGAAATTATGGTAGCAAGTGACCTAGAATCACACTTTTTGGTAAGCTGATTCATGTGGCTCTAATGAATAAATCCACATCCGTGCTTTCTCCCACACCCCTCAACATATCAACTTGAAACTTACGTCATATACTTAAAATAGCTTCTTTGACGTAACTTTCGATTTTTATTAAAATCGGTACAAATTTACGGAACTTATAGGTATAAATATCGTCTTGCACCAAAAAAAAATTTTTTGCGAGAAAAAAAGGTACAGGGTATTACACTGTCGGGCACCGCCTCGACTGTATTACATTTTTTTTAGGTACATTTTTAATTGTTTATACTAACCTTCCAAAAGCTCAATGAATTTGCATCTTGCCTTAAATTTTAACTGGCCAAATATTGTGGAATTTTAAATATTGCAGCTACCTTATTTTTATAGATCTCTTTTCTTTTTTTTGCAACATAAATTTTATAAAATTCCAAATTTCGGGAGCCAAAGTCGTCTTTTATCCAGAAAGACTGGACGTCTATGGCAATCATTAAGGCTATTGCGGCATCGATTTTTGGTTTTTTATGCGAAGAATTTTCATAAAAATTTGACTTTAATAATTTTTTAAAGTCCTCATCGGATTAGGTGACTCTAAAACAGTGGTCGGCACGGCCCAATCCCATGGGATTGGAGTTCACACGTACTGTGTTGTACACAAAACACATGCATGTGTGCGTGATTTTTGTACTGAACTACTCTCAGCTAATTCTCTGGCGTTGCCATGCTCTTGTTGCAAAGCAACAGACACGAAGTTGCTTGTGCATGACTTCGGCTCTTGCTTAGAGAGCGTGCTTGCTCTCTCAACGCTAAAGCGCTCTAGCATTAGTTTGCCGTCGCTTTTGTGCTGTGTGGCAAAAAACACAAAATCACTTGATGTTTAGTTGTCTGCATGAGTAGATCGCTGCGCAAACTATTGAATTTAACTAGGGAAAAATGTTCAAAGAGGAACATCAAATATTAGATTTTTAAAAAATATTCCATCAGTAAAGGGACGGCATTGCTTTGCTAAAGCTAATGCTACAGTATAGGACGCTTTTTTTGCGGGTAAAGGGTCATTGTATTCATATTGGGGCATTGCATCAGCTAAAAATATTAGAAAAAATTTTGCTTGCAGCTCTAAAATTTTTTCTAAACGTTCAGCTTCTTCTAATTTCTTAAACATATCATGCATTTTATAATAATGCCTTTCAATGTAATACAATTTACATTGTGAGGCAACATGATGGCAAATGACGCATTGCGCGTCGCCATCCATATTTTTAATGAAAAAAAAATTCTCCCACTCCTCTTTGAACATTTTTCCCTAGTTAAATTCAATAGTTTGCGCAGCGATCTACTCATGCAGACAACTAAACATCAAGTGATTTTGTGTTTTTTGCCACACAGCACAAAAGCGACGGCAAACTAATGCTAGAGCGCTTTAGCGTTGAGAGAGCAAGCATGCTCTCTAAGCAAAAGCCGAAGTCATGAACAAGTAACTTCGTGTCTGTTGCTTTGCGACGTCAGCGTCGAAATACGTCACAGCGGCAGAAAATGTTCAATACAAGCGCAAAAAAAAAATGCATATGTATATTTTGCCGACCACTGCTCTAAAAGCGTCGGATGGTCAAAAAGGTTCGACATGTTATAGCCTATTCACACTGAGCACATCGTAGCGGAACGCATGGGATTTTTCGAAGATGTGAAAAAAAGACATCTAACATCTTGCTGCCATATTGACAGGTGAAATAAGCAAATTATGATAATTTATTAATGCTTTTTAATATTAAAATATCAATCTTTTTATGAGTTGTTTTAGAGCATCAACTATTAAGATAGGGTTTTATGAATTTATGTTGAAAACATAAATTAATTGGGAGTATTAATAAGGACGACGAGCTGGTGCTGACTCGCGCATAAACACATATGTATGTACCCAGTGGACAATATGTCCGTAAACTCAATCAAAAACGAAAGCAATGCGGAACTCAAACGTATGAAAGTATCGCCAGCAGACCCGACAACGATAGTCAAACGAATCATCTCTCGCTCAGTTTGTGGCAGAAAATACCTTCGTTTACGATAGTTGTCAACAGGAACACAACCGGACGAAACTCTCGCAAACTGAACTGATCGCAATAGTTTCGCGTAACGCAAACGGATCTCTTGCTATACTTTTGCAATATTGCCAACAAGGCGGATTCGTATGTGTTGCGGTAGACTTTTGTGTCCCATTCCCATTTTGTTCCTACTACAGTAAAACGTTGCAATCGGGGGTGCCACAGAAAACCATTTCGTTGCAATTTCGTTGCCATTCCGATTCTTGGTGCCACAGACATGATTCGCAACGGTTTCAAAATCTTCGACAAAATTGTTTGAGATTTGATTAAATTCACCAATAAAAACTAATTTATTCAATGAAAGTATTACTTATCTGGAAAGTGTGTTTAATTTCTGAGTTTTCTGTACCTTTATGTTTTGACAAATTTAATTTTTTAATTCATGATTTTTATTTTTGCGAAATCTTTATTAAAATCTTTGGTACATTTGCCATTCTGTGTCAACGTGCAAAATCTTTTCGTTGCAAGGAGTTGCCACCTAGTTGCTGTACTAAATAATAATAATTCGAAGTGATTATTTTAGCATACTAATAGATGTTTTTGATGTTAAATAAAAGTTAAAAAATCGCTTTTTTTATTTTAACTAATTTGTCGTTATGAAGTGCGCCGAATTTAATGCATAATTAAATAAATAATTGCTGTGCACCTTTTTCTCCTAAGGTGGCAATGTACGGCTGTTAGGCAAGGTTTTGAATGTCAATAGTTTAGCAGTTAAGGTTTAAAATTAAAATATCAGTAGCGCAACCTAAGGAGAAAAAAGCCACAACAGCATATGATTTTAATAAATGAAGTAACATATTCAATAAATAAAAGCGTCGTTTTAAATAATTGGCGAGTGCATCGAAAATACTAAATCCATCTACTGCAAGGGCACAATTAGCATTACAATTTTCAATAGCATTTGCGTGTGTGTGTTTTGTATCCAAATTTCACTTCATTTGTTAAACGCAGTGCACAGCATACATAATTGTTGCAACCTTTGCTGGACTGTATGACAGCCTTGAAGCGATCTAGAGGTTCTTCGACACCTTCGCTCCACCTTTTCTTCGTCCATATGTGTGCGTGTGTTTTTTTAAGGCATCAATGGCTAGCAATCCTGCAAGTGGCATTTTAAAAATTATTTTCTATTTTCGTGCAAATTTGCAAATGTAAACAAACGAAATTTGCCATTCACTACGCTGAGGACAGCTGTTGACCCGTAGGGTTGCCATACAAACTCTTGTATTGGGCGGTACAAATATTCAAATTTTATTTAAATTTATTTTGTACAAATGGAAATTAAAATGATGCAAAATATGCTGACAATTATCGCTTAATGTAATAAAGAATAAACTTTATTGGATCACTGTTAATAAACATTTTTTTAAATGAGTGTCTAAATGTTCTAAAATAATTTTTGCAAAGTAGCAACCCTTTGCTGCCATTCTTGCAAAAGCGTAAACATTCGAAATTAATTGTTCGAAAAATGAAATCTTTGAGATTTCTGTGGCACCTTTTAACGATTTGGTTTCAACCCGTTGCCAAAAGCGTTAACGATTTCTGTGGCACCCCCGAATATTTTTTTTGGCACATTTATTTATATATGCAATATAATTATATATATGTACTTATAAATAAACACATTATGCATTCATTGCGCTTAAAAATTAAATAATAATAATTATACTCATAATAATAAAAATAAAAATATTAAAAATTCAATTGTGATTTACATTATCGGGGGTGCCACAGAAATCGTTAACGCTTTTGGCAACGGTTTGAAACCAAATCGTTAAAAGGTGCCACAGAAATCTCAAAGATTTCATTTTTCGAACAATTAATTTCGAATGTTTACGCTTTTGCAAGAATGGCAGCAAAGGGTTGCTACTTTGCAAAAATTATTTTAGAACATTTAGACACTCATTTAAAAAAATGTTTATTAACAGTGATCCAATAAAGTTTATTCTTTATTACATTAACCGATAATTTTCAGCATGTTTTGCATCATTTTAATTTCCATTTGTACAAAATAAATTTAAATAAAGTTTGAATATTTGTACCGCCCAATACAAGAGTTTGTATGGCAACCCTTCGGGTCAACAGCTGTCCTCAGCATAGTGAATGGCAAATTTCGTTTGTTTACATTTGCAAATTTGCACGAAAATAGAAAATAATTTTTAAAATGCTTGCTAGCCATTGATGCCTTAAAAAAAACACATGTGGACGAAGAAAATGTAGAGCGAAGGTGTCGAAGAGCCTCTAGGTCGCTTCAAGGCTGTCATACAGTCCAGCAAAGAAACACACACACGCAAATGCTAGTGAAAATTGTAATGCTAATTGTGCCCTTGCAGTAGATGGATTTAGTATTTTCGATGCACTCGCCAATTATTTAAAACGACGCTTTTATTTATTGAATATATTACTTCATTTATTAAAATCATATGCTGTTGTGGCTTTTTTCTCCTTAGGTTGCGCTACTGATATTTTAATTTTAAACCTAAACTGCTAAACTATTGACATTCACAACCTTGCCTAGCAGCCGTACACTGCCACCTTAGGAGAAAAAGGTGCACAGCAATTATTTATTTAATTTTGCATTAAATTCGGCGCACTTCATAACGACAAATTAGTTAAAATAAAAAAAGCAATTTTTTAACTTTCATTTAACATCAAAAACATCTATTAATATGCTAAAATAATCACTTCGAATTATTATTATTTAGAACAGCAACTAGGTGGCAACTCCTTGCCACGAAAAGATTTTGCACGTTGACACAGAATGGCAAACGTACCAAGGATTTTAATAAAGATTTCGCAAAAATGAAAATCATGAATTAAAACATTAAATTTGCCAAAACACAAAGATACAGAAAACACAGAAATTAAATACACTTTCCAAATAAGTAATACTTTCATTGAATAAATTAGTTTTTATTGGTGAATTTAATCAAATCTCAAGCAATTTTGTCGAAGATTTTGAAACCGTTGCGAATCATGTCTGTGGCACCAAGAATCGGAATGGCAACGAAATTGCAACGAAATGGTTTTCTGTGGCACCCCCGTATATATACATATACAATATATATACACTTATAAATAAAAACAAAATGCATTTATTGCGCTTAAAAAATAATTATATGTAATAATAATAATAAAAATAGTAAATAATATAATAGATATGCATTATATTTTTTGTTTTTTTGCCTCTTTCGACTGCCTGTCTTGGGCGTGTTGTACAAATTTTTGGCTGACCCTGTCGAAGTCGGAGTCTTCAAGCGCAAATTTTTGTTTAAACGCAGCTGCAAATGAGTATTTATATTATTGGAAAAGTATATAAATCAATTTGTAATATTACTTACATCAAATCGCTAATGTTATGCGCATCCCTCGAACGCAATTTTTTGTTTCAGTGCCACGCCATGAAAAATTTTTGGCCACTTCATCTGCTACTAAGGCTCGCCAACAGCTTTTTATAAATTTGTCACAACTTTTTTCTTGCGTGGTCACAAGTTCGGCAACCATTCAAATGTAATTTTTTATTATTATGTTCAATTCTGAAACGAAATCTACTTACAAAATTTTTGAAAATTGTCTCCTCTTTAATTGTGTCTTCTAAACACATCAGTCCGTCAACAGTTTTTATGGGCGCGATTGGCATTATCACTTTTGGTTTTTCAATTTCGCCACAGACCCTTCTTTTTATGCCTGCAATTTCGCTCCTTAACGACAACAGCTCTAGCGAGTTGCGCTCAACTTTTGTAGTCACTTCATTAATTTTATTAATAATGCTGCCCTGATTATTAATAATTACTTTTTGTTGATCAGCAATATTGCGTAGCGTGGTTGTGAAATCTGGAATTACATCGCAATTAGTGATTTATTTTTCATAATATCAAAATTTGTTATTATTTTCATACCTGTTTGCTGGTTATCTGGGACATTCTCGTTTTCTACTTGGCTTTCAATTGTGTTGAATAGATCGTCGTAGTTCATGGTGTACCTTAAATTAATTAAGCATAGGAAAGTAAATGTGGAGGCCGCAATCAAAAAAATTTTTTTGAATCAAAATTAAGGTTTTTGGGTGAAAAAATGCCGACAAAAGTGGAGTTTATTGGATAGTTGAAAAAAGGCTCGAGGTCAATGATAAGTCGGCTAAATAAAACGTTTTTTTCAATGTCACAAATTTTTAATATTTGATATGTCTCATTGCTCTTTATAAAATAAAAACTATTTGTTTCTTTTAAATCAAAAAATAAATTGTTGAACGATATTTTTTTTTTGACCCATTAAAATCTAAAGTTTTTTCTTGATTTATAACTTTTAAAACACTTCGTTCGACAACGCGATTGTAGAATTGTTCTACAACAAAATCAGACTTTTTGATACAATTTTTTAATTGACCCAAGAAATTTTCAAATGGAAAAGAGCTAATGGTCTGCAAAGAACCAAATAACTGAGACTGTTTACTTAAATGTGTTAAACAATGAAAATTGAATGTGACCATTGGAAACATGTATAATGAAGGTGCTTCCTCCACAAAGTCATTAAGCAACCTAGAAGCCAGAAGATTTTTTGTGGTACAGTACTCATCATGAAGAAGCAGCCGTATTCCCAAACTAAGTAATAGAAAATGATTAAACCGCTCAGTATCTAAAATGCCTTTCAATACTATGGGTCCCGTATACAATAAAAAAGTACGAAACTCAGAAGCTTTGAATCGATCAAGATCATCAAGAGATCTCGGTTTTCGATTAAATTCCCTAGGAATGAGTTTCTTAAATGAAATTAATTTGGCGTTTATTGCATTGATGGGCTGCCGACTTAAAGAAAATCGATGACCTCTTGTTTTCACCAATGCCACTAGCAAAGTTTTCATTACACCAAGACAAACTACGTGCATATAGTCATTTGGAAATTGATTCATTAAATCTATTTGCAAATTTTCTAACATGATTTTGCTCTGAATATTATGGTGCGCAGGTTGTACGCGATTTCTAAAACTATCGTTCGTACGTGGAAGGTTATCTGTTCTTTTAAAAATTAAATTAAATGCTCTAACCTTTATTTGGAACTTTTTTTCTTGAAACAAGATTCCCTCCATAAGCAACACTTCCAATTCGTGAACAAATTCTTCCAAATAAAGATTTGGATCATGCGGCTTTGAATTGCCTACATATATCCCCACTGTCATTATTGGCTTCGTTCCATTAACATTTATTAATATTGGCCATGCTTGTTTAAGCGAACTTTTGAAAAGTGATAAACCATCCACGTTAATGTTTAAATTTTAACGCTGGAATCGTAATTAAAATTACAGAGAAAATCTGTAAGAGCGTCTTTTACACCATAGTGTACATACTCCCCTGGCTTAACTTCTCGCCTAACAATCCCCCGTGGCGTGCACTTTATAGTGCCGACATCTTTTGGCAATCCAATATATTGCCGACTCGTTCTTTTTGGCGCCATTAATAAAATAATTAAAGTTTTTAATATTATAATATTAATATGTAATATTTTAAAAAAGTAATATATTATATTAAATAATAATAGATTATACTCCCCTTTGCTTACTCGTGTTAGCTGTTTATTGTTGTTGTTGCGGCTGCCAGCAGCGCATTTTTTGTAGTTGCAAAAAAACTGATCTGCGGTTAGCCGAAACAATTACAACTCAATGTAATGTTATAGTTTTTAATATTCTTGTTGTTCTTACGATTTTTATTTATTTTATATTTTATTAAACACTTTTAGTTAGTTTTTTCACCAAATAGCTCACAATTAGCAACGCGTGCACGCTGATGCCGGTAAATGAAACAGAGATTTTTGATTAAGTTTACGGACGTTTTGTGCACTTAGTTGTTTTATGTCCGCTCGCTGGTCCACTGGGTATATATGTACTTATGCATACATACATATACATATGCAAGAGCCACGAGCTGTTTGGATGTTTGTTGGTGTTGTGCTAAAGTGCTTCGAGTCCATTGGACCTCACCAATGCCTAAAAGCCACTGGATTAAAATTAATTGTAAATTCATTATTTAAAAAATATTTGTATGTATATGTAGTTTTTTTTTACTATTTGTTCAATTCGATGGGTGCTACATTAAAATAAGGTCACCAGTAGTAGGAGTTATTAACCACCATAATTATTAAGTTGGTTTTTTAACAAAATTAAAACTTGAGCTGCAGATTTACTTATGTCAATCACCGCCGCACAGTGGCACGGAAGCCAAAAAAACGTTGCAAAAATCGTATTTTCTAAACCAATTGAGATATTTTTATGAATTAAATTGTAGTTGAAAGAAAAATCTTTAAGCTTTAAAATAAGTACCCATACATTGTGATACGACATCTGAGAGCTGCGCAATATGTTGTGGAAGTTGGATTTTGTTGCCTGTGCAACATTTCCCATTGAAAAATACGTAATTATTTTTTCCATATTTTCTAAACCAATTGAGATATTTTAATGAATTAGATTGTATTTGAAAGAAAAACGTTCAGGCTTGAAAATAAGTGCTCATGTATGGTGATACGATATCTGAGAGCTGCGCAATATGTTGTGGAAGTTGGATTTTGTTGCCTGTGCAATATTTGTATATAGGTATTTGTAAAATATGTACATATTTTTTCATTAATAAAGAAATTTTGATGATATATTTTTGTTAATAATTTTATATTTCAGTCAATAAATTTAATGTAACAATGCTATGTTATATAATTTGTCTTATCAGTAGTTTTTTGTAAAATAATCATCCACATTTACATTTGAAGGAATATCGAAAAGACTTAAAATTTCATTTGAATAACTACTTGTTAATTCTGTATTGGATTTCACATGTCTAAGGGATGCAACTAGTGGATCTGAAGAGGCTGCCAACATATTAAAAAGATCCTCGTTTTCCCTTGATCGTGATATTTTACATGTATTCATAGCTCTGAATTTTTTATAATCCTTGTTTCTCGATTCCTGGGTTTCTTCTGACACCTCCCCAATGGGTGGGCAATGATATTCAATTATAGTTTGGATACATCTACTGCGTGTTCTTCTTCTTCTACCTGCGGTAGCATTTTTTGCAGTTGGGTTTCTGCACTTCTAGTGGCTTTACAGCCAAAGGTGGATAAAGGCGGACATAAACTTTATAGAGTAGGTAAATAAATTGATAACAAAACCATTTATGTTAAATTGAAAAAATGTAAAAATATGTAATATAAAATATTTTCTTCCAAAGTTTGCTCTAGCTCTTACCATCTCTATGATCTAGGCGTTCATACAGACAAACAGACGGACAGACGGACATGGGTTTTTCGACTTCTCTAGTCACCCTGATCATTCTTTAGGTATATTTGGGGAGTCTCCGACGACTCCTTCTATATGTTACATACATTTTCGGCTTGCACAAACTTAATATACCCTTTGTACCATGCGGTACAGGGTATAAAAATAAATATCACTAACAAAATCAATAAAATAAACTATTACTCTAATGAGCGCAAATGATTTCATAAATAATCTCAATGCTGTGCCGCAAAATATGGAAACCGATAAAAAAAAAGAAAAAAGGAATCCAATATCTGCTCCTCAAGTGCGAAATGATCGTAACTATTATGCTATTCTCGGCGACGAAGTTGATAATAATTCTGATAAGAATTCCTAAATAAGTTCACTCAACATGTTGAGCTAGGCAACACAAAAAAAACCCAACCCAATCAATGCTTCTGTGGCGCAAAGTAAACGCCAAATCCAAAATAGCGGTGTACCAAATGGGAATGCGAGTGTCAAACAGCCGGTCAACCAAAATACCACCAAAAAAATTTCACCTTTAATCATATTTGACATAGGACCTGAGGAGCTTATAGAATTTATTACAAAGGGATTACAACTTGAAAATTTTAAAATCAAAAGGAACAGCGATAACAAGCAAACTCTCTTTGCAAACAACTTACTTACAAACTTCGCTAACATTAAAGGATTTCTTGAAAAAACAAAAGTTAAGTTCTATACTTATACTCCAAAATGCTCAAAAATAAAATCTTACCTTCTTAAGGGCTTAGACGCTAATACCGATCCAAATTTAATTCTCAGTGAACTATCAAAACATAATTGTGATGGTCTACAAGTAATTAAGGTTACTCCATTTTCAACCAAAGCCTCAAGAGAGACGGGTAAATCGCTTCCAATCTTCCTAGTGCAGTTATCTGCGAGTAGCAACATCAGCACTTTAAAAAAAATCTCTAATGTTCTGTATCGATGCGTTCACTGGGAAGCTCTTCGTACATCCGAGATTCCTCAATGCAGAAACTGCCAGGGATTCTTCCATAGTGCAGCAAACTGCTTTCTACCTCAAAAATGTGTCAAATGTGGTGGCAATCATTCAGCTAAGGATTGCGTAGCAGTAAAAGATAAAGAAACCGACAAGCAGAAGCTATTTTGCGTATTATGCAACAAACCTGGACATCCGGCATCGTATAAAGGCTGCGAAAAATATAGACAAATCAAAGAAAGAATTAAAGCTAAGCGGTGTTCCAATAAGCCAATCCAGTTACCAATAAGTTCCAGACGAATAAATAATGGTATAAGTTTTGCCAGCGTAGTTAAAAATAACACTAATTTGGTTCATCCGAACACACAACCAACTCCACAAATAATAACAAGTTCAACAGAAACATTGTTATTAACTCTTCAAAACATTATAAAAGATTTAACTTCAGAAGTTAAAAATCTAAAAGAAGATCTTAAAACTCAATCAGCTAGGATTGATACAATTGTAAATTTATTCGGCTAATTATGGATTTAAGTAGAATAAATACACATCACACATTAGCTAAAAAAATTAAAATCATAACAATTAATGTCAACTCTCTTATAAATACAAGTAAAAGAATACACCTATGTATAAATGAGACTAAACTAAACTAAAGACACAAACTACAATTTAAAAATTATAGCCTGGTTCGAAAAGATAGAAAGAATGCTATAAGAGGTGGTGGCACGGCAATTCTTATTAAGGACGATATCAAATATAAAGTTTATACGAATTACAAGCTGGAAACTCTCGAAGTGCTCGAAACATGCATAATTCAACTTTCTATGGCAAATAATACTATCTTATACATTGTTTCAGCTTACTACCCGAGTGGTAATAATAACCAATCATTCGAAAAAGACATAAACACGCTATTTGAAACACTTCAGCTTGAGAACAATAACCACTTTTATGTTATTGTAGGAGACCTCAACAGCAAACATACAGATTGGGGAAATAATACAAGCAATCAAAAAGGAAACATCTTCAAACGTTGGTTGGATAATAAGTCTCTTACATACAAATGCAAATTATATGCCTCTATCAAACCATCTTTTGAGAGAGGACATTCTTTTTTAGACTTGTGTCTTTCAGATGTGAGGTTACACATTGTAAAGGGACATGATGGTATCAATTGTTTAAATACGCTAGACTACGATAGCGATCATTCGGCCGTGGAAATAATAGTCTGCAAAAACTACAAGGAGGATCCAATTAAGATTTTAAAGGAACAACATGAGCACAAATATAATTATAAAAAGACCAATTGGAACAGATTTGAAAACAAAATTAACCAATTGATGTATAACCAACCTATAACACCAATCAATAGAAACCTGGAAAACAGCGAAATAGACTGGCAATTAAAACAATAGTTCCAAAATTTAAATAATATGACTACATCCAAACAATTATGAACTCCACACTAAAACAGCTTTACTTATTAAAAAATAATACACTGTCACTTATAAAAAGGCACAATAGACTAGAAAGCTTACTTAGTCCCTCAGATCTTCAGCTGCAGAAAGCGAAATTAAAGCTCATCAAAAAATTAATCGACGAAAACTTACATATCACCATTACCAAAAGATATGAACGTAAACTAAAAAATATTAGTCCCAGAAACTCACATGATATGTTTCACCAAACGAAAAAAATGTTTAAGCAAAAAATTTCGCTAGATATGCCAATACTTAAAGTGCCTAACTCATTAGAGAACCTTCTTGAAGCAGCACATATATCGAGCGATGCCTTTGTTAGAGCAGACAACAATCTTATAATCTCAAATCATGAGACTATTCTGAATACTATATCCCTGACTATTGGAAAATTGCTAAGATGATTGTATTACAAAAAAAAACAATGATACATATGGCATCAGCAACCTTCGTCCTATAAGCCAGCTTCCTAACATTAGCAAGGTGTTTGAAGTATGCATTAATAACAATATAAATAAGCATTGCATTGAAAAACAAATAATTAACGACAAGCAATTTGGATTCAAGCATAAACACTCAACAACACATGCCATTAACTGCCTGGTGTCTGACGTTTGCTGGAGCTGGAACCGAAAAAAAAGTGTTGGGGCATGCCTTATAGATCTAGAGAAAGCTTTCGATGGAGTGTGGATCAAAGGACTCATATGCAAACTTATGCAGTATGACTTCCCACAGCACCTTTTAATGCTTATAAGTAATATGCTCAGCAACAAACAATTTGTTGGTGCAACAATAATGAAATAAGCACAAAAACCTTTAAGATGATTAACGGACTTCAGCAAGGCACTGTGAACTCACCAACTTTATTTAACATTTATTTAAATGACTTATTAAATCGTATGGAAAAAAGAATTGCCTTTGCAGATGATTTGATTATTTACCATAGTGGCGCAGTTCTGTCGATGAAATACGTTGCAATGTTCAAGAGATGTTCATGAAGTTATTCCGTTACACTGTAAACTGGCACTTAAAAATAAACTTTGACAAGTGTGAATCAATTTTGTTCAGACCTCCTTCAAAAAAATGTAACACTAACATTAAGAAGCATTGGAAAAACTTTCATATTTCAATTCCAAACACCAACACACCATTGGCCATTGCAGACACAGTGAAATATTTGGGCGTGTACTTAGATAAATTATTAAAAGCAAAAAAAGCTTACTTTTTACACAACAAACTATTTCATGCAAGACTGTTAAATAGAAGAGTCAAAACAATTATGTATCAGGCTCTGATCAGCCCCATCCTGACATATGCATTCCCAATTTGGTTGAACGTATCACCTTCTTATATGGAGAGAATAAGAAAGCTTGAGAGAAAATTTTTAAGATTATGTACCTCTATGCATAGAACACCAGAAAGCGGATATACTAAATTCTATTCATACTCAATTTTTCACACCTTAGTTGTAAAGCTTTTCTTTAAGCTACTCTCTATAAATTATATAAACAAAAAACTAATGTATAAATATGATGATGAATAAAATTAAATTATTGATAACTTTATTATAAACTTAATTATAAATCACATTTTTAATTGCCTCTCGAATAAGGACAATGACCTTATATTTGCACCTTACCATATCGAAGCTGCTATAAACAATGGATTTCTACCACCCGAAGCATTCTTGTTTTTAGACAAACGAGATATTGTTTAGTCCAGAGAAGGAATTCCGACCCTGTATCATAAGTTCAGAAGAGCCACCACCAAGTCAATTGATATTGAAAATACATTAACTGAGAATGAGTCGAGATTTGACAAAAAACTTTCAAATCGGGATAAAAAAGAAATAAACAACATTCGATCCAAATTATGGTGGCTGTGTCCTCAGTCTATTCTTTTTTTTTATAGTATTTAATTATTCCTTCTCTCTTTCTTCACAAATCTTTTTTTATATATAACTCTAAAATCATTTTACACAAGTAACGTTTTTTAACTTTTTTGGTTACATATGCACGTCAAATTAACATACAACCTTAAGTTAAGATTGTAATATTTTATCTATTGGAAAAAGGATGTTTTTATATTATTCAAAAAATAATTGATACTGTATTTCTTGAGCGCCCACTTGGGACTATGTGAATATTTTTAATTGTATATATGATTAACTAGTGTTTATTATAGTTTTAAGTCAAATTAATTAACAAAAAAAAAAAAAAAAAAAAAGGACATGATGGTATCAATTGTTTAAATACACTAGACTACGATAGCGATCATTCGGCCGTGGAAATAGTCTGCAAAAACTACAAGCTCTGCATCCGTACATATTATGTATGTATATGCAAGAGCCACGAGCTGTTTGGATGTTTGTTAGTGCTTCGAGTCCATTGGACCTCACCGATGCCTAAAAGCCACTGGGTTAAAATTAATTGTAAATTCATTATTTAAAAAATGTTTGTAAGTATATGTAGTTTTTTTTAACTATTTGTTCAATTCAATGGGTTCTACATTAAAATAAGGTCACCAGTAGTAGGATTAACCATTAATAATTATTATGTTGGATTCTTAACAACTTGAGCTGCAGATTTAGTTATGTCAATCACCGCCGTAACGTCAGCGGTGCTGACATAGGATGAGAAGTCAAAAAACAATATGGTGATGTTTTAATGAGCGACAATTTGCCTTTGTTTATTGAAATGTAATAAATAAAAATACAAATTAAATCTATAAAATTGCTTTCTACCTTTTTCCCTCATCAAACTAGAAGCTCCGACTGGAATTTTATTTCTATTTTATTTTAATTTTTATTTTATTAGAAAGATCAACATACAATCTAAACTGATGATAAATATAAAAAGACAAAACAAAAGAAACCATAATTAAAACTTATAATAAATAATATAATTAATATTAGGTAGTTTGCCACTAACCCGGTGGGGGGATTTTATTTGCCAGAGGGCCTGCTATGCCCCTACTCACAGCCAAATGTGGTCAGTGGCAAAACAAGTTGAACCAACAAAATAGTCCTGAGGCAAGCTGTGCCCCTACCCACAGGAAGAGTGGCCGCAGGTCTTAGTTGGTGCCAAGGTAATTTAAAACAGCTCTCATCAAGCTGGAAGGAGAAAGTTCACTTGAGAAGATTCGCGCCAAGTCATTATAGTTAGAACATAAAACTCTAAATGGCTCATGTAAGGCATAAGTGGTGCATCTCATAAGAGATAAGGGTACAAAATTCCTAGAGGAGCGTCTAGGAATGTTAAGCAGAAGCTGCTGAAGTAGGAAAGGGGAATCAATATAACCTGTTATAAGTATGTGCAGAAAAATAGCAGTAAGGGCAATCCTACGATTTTTCAATGAAGGAAGATAAATTAGAAGAAGTCTACTGGCATAAGGAGGCAATGGAATGCCTGCTGGCTCATACTTTTATGGTTTAGATAGCCATAAATGGCTGCACATTTTAAATTCTGTGCAAGTTCCATAAACATATGAGGTTTTGGCGCCTTGTTTGGAATTGAAAATTGCCAGTCTTTTACGTTGACATTGTTTAAATTTTCGCAGCGAATGACAAAATTTAGAGGTGCACAGAAATATAATCGAGTATTTTCTCATCGAGATACAATAAGATAGGAACATTTCCACAAGATGTTGGAATGATGTAGAAATTTTCGGAGCGACAAATTCATACGTAACATCTTCGACAAAAGACGTTAGATGTGCCCCAGTGTGAATAGGCTATTACCTCTGGTTTTGTATTCTTTTTTACATGTTCGGCGCTATGCCAATTTTTATACCCTGCACCGTATATTAATTTTGTGCAAGCCGTAACATACAGAAGGTAACGTCGGAGATAGTGCTGGAAGGAACATCGATGTTTTTTTAGTTTTTTACGATCATCGATATTTTTATTTTGATTTTCGAATGTCGACCAAATCCTATTACGACAAAATATGGGCAATCAACGGCACCCACGTGGCGGACACTTTTCGCTTTTTTAGAAAAGCACAAATCTCGAAAGATCCGAAATAGTAGTGTTGACTCAATTTTGGTACTTCGACAATATTTTAATGTCGAAAACTTAAATTCAAGCTTGTGCCCGTTGAATTACTGGAAGGTAATACCTTTTAAAGTTTAGCAAGGCTGGCAATCTAGTGAGCGACAACAATGAATGGATCTCAAATTAGTTTAAAGATTATGAGACTGCAATTCTGGCTGGAACAGAAAATTTTTTTGTTATTACTCACAGGCTCACAAAAAAAAGTGGTGTAAGCTTTACATGCGACAGAGTCCCTTCTGGACTTTGGGCAGCTGAATCCGAAGTCCGAAAAACTCCTTCACACATGGGTTATATTAAAAAAAATGGCCGTCACATATACTTCGATGTATCGAAACATCGATGTATCGAAGTTACAAAATATCGAAAACATCGATGTTGGCCAACAATGTAATAAATAAAACAACAACATCGATGTTTGTCCAGCACTAGTCGGAGACCCCCCAAAGTTACCTAAAGTATGATCAGGGTGACTAGAGAAGTTGATATACCCATGTCCGTATGAACGCCTAGATCTCAGAGATGTTAAGAGGTAGAGCAACCAAACTTTCCTATTGGAACCCTTATTATTCCATAGGAGACAAGTTTATTTTATTTTTTTGATATGGGGGTTACATTAAATTGCTCCCATAGGGAGCTAGATGGATTATTCGTTTGTTTATAAAGATATCGTAACCAAATTTTGCAATCAGATGTCTTTTGGAGTTATTAAGCAATATACTGGACTTAAATGCAATGTGGTGGTACAGGGTATCCCAAAGTCATCTGGGCCCGACTTTAACGTACGCCATCTTTTGTCCTTTGATTTGTCAAAAAAGTTTCTTACATGCAAAAGTATACTATCGATATATGGAACAAAACCATCGATAGTATCAGAAAAATCAAACTGTACTATCGATAGTATCCCACCTCTAGTCTGTATGTGTTACATTTCGGTGTACATGTTTTGTTGATATGCATTGAAATTTTTGTTTGTTTAATAAAGTGGTTATAGTTTACTGATGGATTATATCATACCACACGAATGTGAAAATCAATATTAGTTTGTTAAAATTTGACTCGGCATACAATGGAGACTCTCGAGGAACAAATAAGTCAATTGGCTATCAGTAAAAGTACTTTAACAAATAAAGCATCATGCAACGATTATGGTGCAACTGAAAAACAACAGCCGAGTTTGACGATCCAATCCAAAACTGATCAAATTAATACAAATTTTGGCTATCGAAATCTGGCACCTTCTATTCCACCAAAGCCTTTAAAAACGCTGCAAGATATTCCCCAGGTATGTTTCATTAAATTGTCGCAAAAAAACATGTCTAGAAATATAATTCTGTTAGGTTCCTCAGAGCAAGTTAGTCAGCGATACCCGTGAGCCACTATATTCTCAGCCTTTGTATGGTTTGGGTTTCCATAAAACCACGTCCAAATCAATTCCAAGTGGATGCATAATTTTTCGAAAGCCGATATGTGGAACCAAAATTTTTGAAAAATCAAATTCCAGTTGTAAGGTGACATTGGACAACCCGGACGTATTAGAACAGCAATTAGAAGCGCTTGCCTATCACAAGTTACAATTGGAAAAAAGGGGGCTTTTGGGCTCGAAAAAGCAATCAAGACATTTTATCAATAACATTCCAAAACTATCATCTACTTCATTGTGTGGCAATAAACAGTCTGGACTTTTTCACAAAAATCCCGACATTTTTGAAAACACAAATGATTTAGAAGGTCCTCCATTAAAGTATCCCTCTGGATCTACTAATCTAGAAGACGACTTCGGATTACTTTACTCCAATATTAAAATCAAAGGTATCGAGTAAATGTATTATTGTATTCAATGATTGTTTGTAAACAGTATTTTTCATTCTATACCAGCAAACGAAAAGATTCCCAATAATTCAACTAGCTCTGATGATTTTGAGTGCAATAAAGAAATAGATGAGAATCTTACTTCTCCTCCAAGTCCAGTTAGTTCTTCTTACAGTGAGCTTCGTCGCACAATGGATATCTTTGAAAAGCCTAGTGGCTTGGAAGAAAATGTTGCATTAATTCAGCCCAATAAGAAATTGTCGTCTGTTCATAAGGATTACGTAAAACAACATTCTTCAGTAAGTCAAACTATTTCCTTATTCAAAATATGCTTTCTGGTTAAATTAGTTAAATAAATAATTTTATAATTGTCTTAGAGCCAACTACAGACGAACAAAACAAGCTATTTTGGATACGGCAGCTTTTCTCAGGTAAGAACTATTTTTTTTTTTTATTATTCAGAGTCAAAGATCCTTAGATTTATGTCCAAGCCCAATCCACTATTAGTTCATATATGCCTGTCTGTCCGTCCGTATAAACACCTAATTCTATAGGTATAATTTCGTACACCTGCATAAATCTTTCCAGACGGAGTAACGCATTTTGAACATACTCTGACCAACACAGACTTTACAAGGCAGTCTACCGATTGCCCTAGTTGATATTGACTATATTGGTGAAAACTGATTTGCTAAGATACGAAACTCCAAATTAACTTTCAGAGCTACTTTGCATTAAATAACACATCTTTTTGTTGCGTCGCATTTTCCGAGATACGAGAACACTAAAAACTAAAATTTACATTTTGATATTTTATTTTGATGGAGAATCGTATCTTTTTGTTAACAACTATACGTTAATAAACTGATTTGAGCAAAGGTATATTTGGAATTAAGTAAAGCGCTTATATGATAATAGCAATTACTTGTATATTTGTATGCATTTTTAGATATTTCAAAAGTTATGCTTGGGTAGTAAGCCACCTAATGCCTATAAAACCAAAAATTAAAAAAGGTAAATAATAATGACATAAATCGAAAATCTTCATATGCGTGACTATTAAGCGCATCTTTTGGTAAAATTTCAGCTCCATAGCTCTTATAATCTCTGAGATCCTTTTACTCATACGGACAGACAGACATAGCTATATCGACTCGGCTGTTGATGCTGATCAAGAATATATATACTTTATGGGGTCTGCCAAGCATCCTTCTGACCGTTACATACATTTGCACGAACTTATTGTTCCTTTGGTACAGTGTAACCAACGGCTGGAAAGATTTTGACGATCGCTTCATCAAATGTCTTAGCGATATGCCATAGAAGTATCTGATTTTTGTACTTTTATTGAAATACATTTTTTGAAATCGAGGAGCGTGCTGTAAAGGGTATTTTAAAATCGTGTAGGACCAACTATAGCAATTAGATTATGGAATTAAAGAAATATAGAAGGGATATTATAATCACGATGATTTGAATTGTATAAAAAAGACGGGGGTTGGTGTGCGGGGATGGAACGCCCTAGTATTAAATATACTATTATATTTTATGATTGCACAACATCTTGGCTCTACAACATTCTATCTTCTTATATTGGGTCCCCTTTTTTTGCTTGTATTGAAGCTACAATCGTCAATATCGATATGTAAACTCATGTAGGCTATAATATGAAAAAAAAAATTAAAAATTTTTTTAATGGGTTATAACCAAAAATTAAAAAACGCCATTAAAAACAACGTGCAGTTTGTAAATTGGCTACAGACTCTGAAATGGGTGTGCAGTCTCATACAACATATATTTTAAAAATTCATACGTCTCTATCGGATGAGCCCTGTAGAAATTAAAGAAAGTACAAGATAGAGTGCGTAAATTGCGTATTTTGCCTAAATGTTCGTTTTATGACGTAAGTAATCAAATTTTGTCAACAAGTAGAGGAAATGGCCGGTGTGAGTCAAAGTTTTCATGTGCTTTATTTCGGCAAATTGTTAAAAGTTTTAAAGATATTTTTTTTTCGCCGTAATTTTATTCTGAGCTTAAATTCTTTTTTATAGAGTTCTTCTACCTATGATTCCATATACGAGCCAATTAATCCACGCCCTTCTAGTGCAATTTCATCACGGTCTAATTACAACCTTTACGCATCATACGTTAACGAAACTAACTTTCCAAGTAGTTCGACGAGCGCCAATATCTCAACTTTGGGTAACATCAATTCAAGCGGTGCCAATACACCCACATATTGTGGTGGAGCCATAGGTGACGTTGATGCAGAGCAGCGCATGTATCAAAAGGATATAACTGCTGGAAATCTGGATGATTACCTGACAGCTTCATTAGATCCACTGGATATAGAAAACTATGGTGTGTATTGTGCGCTTAGTTACCATCAAATTTAATGTGTTTCTTTTGATAGGTCGGTGTTATAAGTGCAATGAACGCATTTTAGGTGAAAACAGTGGCTGTACAGCAATGGAAAAAGTTTACCACGTGACTTGTTTTACTTGCTCTGTATGTCAAATCAATTTGCAGGGAAAACCATTTTATGCTCTGGAAGGAAAACCTTATTGCGAGTATGATTACTTACAGACACTTGAAAAGTGTTCTGTTTGCATGAAGCCCATTTTAGAGCGCATTCTAAGAGCTACAGGAAAGCCTTACCATCCACAGTGCTTTACCTGTGTAGTATGTGGAAACAGTTTAGACGGGATCCCATTCACGGTCGACGCTACTAACCAGAATTATTGCATTACTGATTTTCACAAGTAAGTTCTACTCTTAGCTTATTCTCTTCAAACCGTCAACACTAGTGTAGAACTTCTTTTTCCTTCAATTTTTTTTAAAACGACCCTGGCACACTGTGTAAGTACACTGTCATTTTTGCGTGAGTAAAATTAAAATGGTATAAATTTCAATACGCGTGTTGAAAAATTGACTTGTGTTTTTTGGAGTTTTTGTTTTCGCATTTTATTTATGATATAATAAGTGCGCATCGCTGTTGCTAAGTACGTACCTCCTCCCCACGATGACCACCCGTAATATATGCCAAGACGCAGCGAAATTTGTTGATTTTGTTTGAATGAGAGAAATTTGTTTTTGGTTAAGACTACATTAATTTGCATTAAAAACCATTATAACAAAAGATAGCGTACATTAAAGTCGAGCGCGTATGACATTGAGATACCCTTTAGATCTTAAGAACTCCAAAGGACATTTCTAAATTTGGTAACGATATAAACAAGCAAAAAACACACGAATTTTATATCGATATTAATAAAATTTGGTACAGCGTTTAGACACTTGAAAAAACTTCCGAAGGTATTGGAACGTCAAATTCGGTGACTATATCTTTATGAACAGACTCCAAACCAAATAATAAAAATTTTAACATCAATGAAATAGACTGTCACCTCGAAAAGATAAGTGCCATAATAACCCAGGCAACCAAACACGCATAAAACAGAACTTCCTACC
The DNA here is from genome assembly GCA_949987675.1 of Chymomyza fuscimana. Classification (NCBI taxonomy): domain Eukaryota; kingdom Metazoa; phylum Arthropoda; class Insecta; order Diptera; family Drosophilidae; genus Chymomyza; species Chymomyza fuscimana. The sequence goes on from OX465092.1 coordinate 6,554,876, forward strand.
ACACTACTACACAACGGACTACAAAGAATATTGAACCCTTCAGACTTACCTAACACAAATAATTATACATTTGTAATGGGAGTTTTAAATCAAATTGTTTATTTTTAATATATATTTTCGCTACTGAAACACAAAAAAAAAAAAAATAATTTTATCGATCAATGGAATAGACTCAAGCTCTATAAACTTATAAAAATAACACCATTTTTCAAAAATGTAACGCTTTTTTGAATTTTTTAATATTTCATACTTAACTAATAATCCTTTATTAGAAATGACTTCAAAAATTCGATCAGGCATTGAATCATAAAGGGACTGCAAATAATTTAAAAAAATTTCGTTCCAAGCGGTATTGATGGCATTTGTTAGCGATTCGATATCATCAAATTGTCTACCAGATTCATTCCCACACATTTTCGATAATATTAAGGTCGGAAGAATAAGGAGGCCACTCCATGAGGGTAACATTTTGGTCCTGAATCCACTTCTTTACTTCTCGAGCTATGTGAATTGGGGCATTATCCTGTTGAAATGTCCAAGGAATTAACCCAACATGTTGGAGAAGTGAGGAAGTGCCTTTTTGAGCAGCTCCTTGTAGCGTTTGGCATTCATCCTAGATGAGACGAACTGCAGTTCGAATGTCCCATAGTAAGAAATGGCCCCCCACACCATTAGTCCACCGTCACGGCCATGATGACGTCAAATGGTGTTCTTCCTTTCTTAAATCATGAATATATTTAATAGTGAAATTCATCTGGCCCGTCCAAATTAAAACGTTTTTCGTCAGAAAAAATGATTTTGTATCAGTCGCTTTTCCATGTCATGTGACTCCGAGCAAAAACAAGGCGAGAATGCTTACGAATGTCGGTAAGCGGTGTTTTTTTTTTAGTTTCAATCTCTTTAGATGTTTTGCTTTGCGTATCACTCGACGTACGGTTGCTATATTTGCGTTTACTCCCAAATTCCATCGAATTTTAACTGCAGAGCACATTGAATTTGATGCTTCTCGAAGAATTCTTCGCTCTTCGTAAGCAGTAAGTGCTTTTCTTGTGGCCTTTTTCATATTTTTCCCATAGTTTGATGGGTTTCTTAAAAAATGAGACACAACAGTCTGAGTTTTAGAAATTTTGCAGCTATCTGCCTGGTTGTAAGGTTGCACTCTCTATAAGCCAATATTTTGCCTCTTTCTTCAGAAGTTTTTTGTGTTTAATTAATCATAAATGGCATTTGACAATAAAATAAACCACTTCAGGCGCATAGCTTGTCAGAAACTAAAATTACAGCCTTTGAGTCTATTTAGATGATTAAAAAGCTAATTTTAATGGCATAACCAAAGCAAAACAGAAATAAATCATAACTGTAAAATTTTTGCATCCATCCCTTAGCATCCAAATTTATCAAATAGTTTGTTCTAATAAAATCAACAATAGCAGAGGGCGATAGCTTACTTTATGACACCGTCTATTTGGTCGATCGGGAGTGAATTTACATTTTTTTTTTGTTTAACTTGTTATTGAATACTGAATAGTATCCTTGTTTATTTTGGTCGGCTTTTTAATTTTAAAACATAATATTTTATGAAAAAACCTTGAGACTATTTGGTTGATCGGGAGTGTATGTGATTCGTTTTGATATAACTCAGTTATGAGCAGCTGAACATTAATTTTGAGCATGCAATTTTTTGAAGACATCCTTTATGTCCGTTTTTCACAAAATAACCTTCTTGTTTTTGCCAATTTAATTTAATTTTTTAATTTCAACTTTTACTTTTCGTAGGAAATAATTGCTATATATAGAAAAGTTTAAAGAATTGTTAATAAATACTGTTGAGCTACTGAGCTTTTTCAATAGCTTTATAATAACAAAAATTAAGAATGCACCGAATAGGCACTGTTTTTATGTTTATTTGCCTTCTTGGCAGCACTTATGTATAAAATGTATAAATTGTCTGAAATATGCACAAAAGGGTCCTAGAAGATATTGCAGGCAGCTTCGAAATAGGCTGTGCAATTGACAATTGTTAGTTGCGATATGAAAAATAACCGGCCAAGCGGACTAATGAGAAAAAGCAATAGATAGCAACAACAATCTTTGTCGTTTTAACCGCTGCCTCTCATAATCCCCCTAAATGCGGAGAACGAGGTGGTATAAACTTCCAATCGAAGCCGTTACTGAGGCAGTAAGCATGGACTGAGTCACGATGACTTTCACTCAGAAACGATTGGCGTAACAAAACTGGTTGCATTATCAGACCAGATGCAGCGGGGTATGCCACGCGGGGCAACAAATCTTTTAAGAGCGCTCAGAAAGGCATCAGTTGAGAGATCCATTACCAATTCAAGCCACACAGCCTTCGTTTCAAAACAAATAAAAACGGATATGTAGCATTTTTGAGGTGCCTTGTTGCGAACGTCAGGCTTGTAATAGAAAGGGCCACAATAATTCACTCCAGTGACACTGAAAGCGCGCGAATCCAGAACGCGTTCTTTAGGTAAATCAGCCATGATGTGCTCTGTAAGACGACCTCGAGATCGGCAGCAAATGATGCATTTGTGTAAGGCCTTTGCAACAGTTTTCAAGCCGCCTATTGGCCAATACTGCATCCGAAGGGTAGCTAAATGTGATTGCGGACCTGCGTGATGATATTTACGATGAAAATGTGTTATAATGGCAAGAGTTAACGGATGTCCCTTTGGCAATATAATTGGGTGCCGAGCATCGAAACCAAGAGATGAGTATCGTAGACGACCACCCACACGAATGACACCAGAATCATCCAGAAAGGGGCAGAGCTATGACATTGTGCTCGAAGAGTCAACACAATTCCTTTTCTGGAGCTGACGATACTCATCGTGGAGTTGAGCTTTTTGAACGATGCAAATTATTATGTGTGTTCCACGACGCAAGTCGTCTGCGTCAAGTTGTGCTGATTTTGATGAATGATTAATAAACTTGAAAACATATCCAAAAATGATTTCATGAACCAAGTGAGAGAGCAAATGGGCAGCACAAAGCTCGAGCTTCGGTACAGTAAGCGTTTTCAGTGGAGCTATGCGTGAATTAGAGCAAAGCAAGTGCGATTGCACGCTGTCTTTCGTATGAGAAAGTGCGTAAATACATGGTCCATATGCCTCCAGACTGGCATCGCAAAAAGCATGAATCTCCACTACTGCCTCTGGCTGCAGGATGTCACGTGGAAACGTGACGTGACGAATACCAGCGAAATCATTGCAAAACTTGATCCACAGTGTCTCTAGGTATTGCGGCAAACTTTCATCCCAATCCAATTTGTCTCTCCACATACGCTGCATAATAATTTAGCCCTAGTGATAGTGGGCCCAATAAGTCCAAGCGGGTCATAGCATTTTGCTATTGTAGCCAAAACAGACCTCTTTGTGTGCTTGCAAGAATTGAGATAAAGATTAAACGTAAATAAGAAATTATCCTTACGTGGCTCCCAAACGAGGCCAAGCGTTTTAGTGACGTCAGTGCTTTCGTCGAATTTAATGTGACTCCTTTTCACGCTCTGACAGTTCGCTTATTATATCGGTACGATTAGAACACCACTTTCTTAGCTGGAAATTGCCCTTTGCTAGAAGATTGGTGGTTTGCTGCATGATATCCTGAAAATCGAAATCTTATAAGTGTGTGAAACAATTTATCTTGTATTGTGGGCCCTGCCATAAGAATGTTGTTTAATGATAGCCCAGAAGTGGTGGCAGCAGATCCGTCAAACACAACTCTGACCTTTGTTGCGGTACTGTCATCTTTGAACACACAATGATGAGGCAAGAAATATTTACATTTAGGTATGTCTGCTTGTGGAATAAGCGACATATGTCTAAGCTCCAAATATTCCTTCATAAATGCAGAATATTGAGTTTTAAGCTCTAAATTGCGACTTGCGCTCAAGATTTTCAAGCCTTCGCTTAGCTTGATTGTAGGAATCGCCCAAGGACTCTATGTTTTGTTTCGTTGGCAGACGAACCGAGTATTCGCCTGAGGCCAATCGAGTGAAATGCTGTTGAAAGTGCTGCTCACAAGCGAGCTCCTCTCGTGTAGCCTTGGAAATAGGTTCAAACCAATGCTCAATTTCCCAAAATCGACGCACCAATTCGTCCAACCGAGTGCTGGGTTTGATGACGTCCGATGACCTTTGGCTGACGACGAACGATGACAACCGTGGGGCCGGAGAACTCAGTAATCTTTTGCGCTATGACAGCAGTGAGGCTTGTTGAGTAACATGAAGTCCGCGACTTCAGAACGAGATCAACTGTATGTCCATCAGTAGGAAAGTTGGCATCTCCTATGCCAGAAACTACAGTTGAAGATTTAGATTTGCGAAGTTGTAGCTTGTTTGCGAAGCGACTAGTAACGAAATGAAGCTGTGATGCGGGGTCTAAGAGAGCTCGGCAAGGTACGAAAGTGCCAGCAGAATTTTTAATGAGTACGATGGCAGTAGCGAGAAGCACAGCATCAGATTGCGATTGAGATATAAGGGCTTGATACGAGATTGGCGTTGCTGGCGTAGCACTAGAGAGTTGGGTTAAAAATACGGCTGAGTCTTGAGGTGGGGCGAAAATGCTGCTTGCAGGGGCTTGTGTAAAATGTAGAAGCGTGTTATGCCTTGCTTGGCAAGTGCGACAGGATCCAGATTTACAGTCGCCTAAATGGTGTCCCTTTTTGAGACAGTTCAGGCACAAGGAGAGCTTCTTAGCTTCCTTTTGGCGAAGGTTTGGCGATAAGTTTGCAAAGCTTGGGCAATGATAGATATGGTGGCTAGTGTTTTCGCAGAACACACAGCCAGTTAAAGAGGCATTCGAAGCAATAAATGTTTTTCGATGAGCTGTACTCACGTTTTTTCCAGACTGGCCAGTATTACAAGCCTGAATTACAAAATCCACGTTCTCCAGTGTTCGACAACGCCTTTCCAAAAATATTCTCAGCTTGTCCCAGGATGGCAGCTCATTTATGGGCGATGTTTCCTCCCATTTGGCCTGAGTGCCTTTATCCAGCCTTTGCAGAAGCATTTGTACAATGATGCAATCGGCTATCTCTTCCTTGCTAGCAAGTGTTTCCAAAGCGCGGAGATGTGAGGTGACTTTATCCGTAAAATTGCGTAGTTTGCCAGTTGATGCATCAACCTTATCAAGCCCAAATATCTCTGATGTGTGCCTGTAATATAAGACGTTTGTTATCAAATCGACGTTTAAGAATTTCTGAAGCGATATTATAATTATCTGTATTTATCTCCAGCGAGCGAATGGTATCCAACGCCGTCCCAGATAAGCAGGAGCGTAAATGTTGCAGCTTTTCGATGGGCGTGAGATCGATTTCCTTGTCTATGATGCTAGTAAACATGGAGTAGACGTTCGTCCAATCCGAATACGAGCCGTTGAAGTTAGGCAAAGCTAGGTGTGGCAAGCGCGATCGACTCGGCATAACCAATATGGACTGCGAATCATTTGAATTTACTCTTAAGGTAGAGCAGAGATGTGGCGCGTTAAATTTGCTTAAGGCGCGTTGTAAGGTTGCTTCCAGCTGCCGGAGTGCTGCGTAAAATTTGTCAGGCAACTCACTGCAAATACTCTCAAATCCCACCTGTTCCAATTCTGCATGAGCTATGTCAAAATTTGATTCCAGTTTGTTCAATGATTTTAAGAGTGCGTTGAGACCGTGTTCGTCAAGAGCCTCTAATTTGCTGGTATCCACATCCTTGTATAAAGCCTCCAGTCGTTTTAAAATACCTTGAGTCTTTAGTTTCAAGAAATTAGTCCGATCAAAAACGTAGTGCTGTTGTTAGATGTCATGCTGGTGGCATCTCGATTATCTGAGAGCTGATTTGCTGGAGTACCAGCCTCATGCGTATCGCTATTCATTTTATTTTAATTTATTTCACGACAAGAAGACAATTTGATTTTAAGTATCACAAGCACTTGAATTTTGCTCTCGGTATGGGCCGCTTTGCGAATAAAATGTAACAGATGCAACGAATTAGTAATGTGTTATAAGTACAGATCGCCGAAAGACCACAACACGACGAGTACACCAAAATTCATATGAAGGTCGTACTTTTTGTATGTAGTGTATATTTACAATATTAAAAGTACAGTCACGCCAAAATACTACTACACGACGAGATCACAAAGTTCATATGAAGGTGTGCGCGTACTTTTCGTATGTAGTGTATAACTGCGGAAGATCACAAAGCGACGAACGAACGGCTAACGGAATAGGCAAGCCAACCAATAAATAACGTATGTTTGTATGTATGTATATAAGAATTGCGCGCGCGACTATTCCACCGACAATGCAGTGAACAGTTATGTACATACATACATATGTTCATATATATTGTATATTAAATTTGCACAAGACGAATTGCCATATTATTTTATGTTTTAATGCACTATTTATATACATAAATCACGTCGGGGTCACCAATGTTGAGCTACTTAGCTTTTTCAATAGCTTTAAAATAAAAAAAATAAAAAAATACTAAATATTATTAAGCTGCTGCCCCGAACAAATACAAAAGCAATCATTCCAAATTATAAAAAGGCCATTATTTTTTGAGCAAGATATTACAATTGTCCAAAATGCTTGGTGGTACTGAAAAGTAGGACGAAGAGCAAAGAAGGATTAAAGATATGCTTTAATCTAGGTTTAAAGAAGTCAAAATTTTTATTTCAATTAAAAAAAAGTCGAGAAAATTACTCAATTACAGGTTAATTGCTATCATTAACGTATGATCTAAATGGGCCATCCTTTTTATGAAAAGGCGCCAAAGAGCACTAAATTTGATGGATAACGCCTAATATGGATGATTTAACATTTGTTAAGAATGAATTGGTTGCGGGAAACCCCTCATAACATAATAATTTCCCTGACTGACTATTTTGTCAGTAGCCCCTGGGCGGATCATGGAAATCTCTATTACCTACAGTTTATAGCCTAATCCGAACGGCGGTGTCTTTAATTAATAGAGACTTTCTTGGGCAAATAGCGTCTTTTAGCTAGCGATGCCAGTGCTAGGCAGCTTAAATAATATCGGCCTCTAATTTAATATTTTATGAACTATTATAATAGGGCTTGAAAAAATGTGGAATAAGATTCTATATAATCAATTCGATCATATCGTCTTTTTTATTTTGTAAAATGAGAAAGTTTTTTAAGAATGATATTTGTTGGTAGTGCCTTTGTTTAATAACAGTAATCTCCTTGAATTGATTTTCATTGTATGAAGTTTTATAAAAAAACTGAATTTGGTAGTCTCTATAAATACTTCTTATGGTCTTGCTTCCTTCAATAAAGGTTTTCGATGTATTTGCTAGAGTATAATGGCTGTCAATTTTTGGCATTTTATCTATAAATTTGTATTTATTTATTAGAAGATTAACTTATAATTAAAATTGATAAGAAACCTATATTTTTGCCGTAGCATCAGTGGCCTTCAGCTTAGTTGCTATTTACAAAGATTGGTATTTAGTTATGTTTAGGAATTAAATAATAATAATTATGCTTAGGGGTTAAGTGAGTGTATCGGATTATTTGAGATTCTATATTTAAATTTGGTGGTATATGTTAAATTTTTTTCTGAGTTAGAGAGGGATAATGATTCAATTGGATCAGAGGTATTAAAATAGAGGTTTCTGTTAGTTGCAAAGGCAGAGCATTCTGAAAGTATGTGGTGAATCGTGAGTATGGCGTCGGTATTGCAAAATTGGCAATGTCGTCCCCTGGCAGTGTCGTAAAGATAGGAGTGGATAAGTTTTGTGTGGCCTATGCGTATTCTGGTGATCTTAATGATATCCAATCGTCTTGTATTAATTGGTTTGTATTTGTTCAAAAATTCGACAATTGTGTTGCGTTGTACCATGTGCAGGTTTTAGATAGCAAGCCCAGCAATTTATTTTCATATTCGGATTTGATAACTCTTTTTATGTCGTGATAATTAAGGTTTTGTGTTGTTAACAAAGGCTCTTTGCATGCTTCTTTGGCTGTAGTATCAGCGAGCTCATTACTCGCAGTAAGGGTGTGTCCTGGGACCCATATTATTTTAATTTTCTTGTTATCTGTCAGTATGTTCCGTATGTAATTGGAGTATATGCACTTAGTGTTAGGGTGAGGATACTTTGAATGGAGGATAAGGAATCTGAGCAAATGGCAAATTTATTTTTAGATCTATTTGCAAGATTTACGAAATTTTGGATTGCTATTAGTTCAGCTGAGTATACTGAAGTATGGATTGGTAGGATAGATTTTGAGATACAACTCTCAGAAGTTGTAATACTGTAGCTTGTGGTTTGGTTGAGGTTTGATGCATCAGTATATATAAATTGAAAGTCTTTTAGAGTATCTTTGATTTCAAGAAACAATTTTTGAAAAATTTGTGGGTTGGTGCTGTTCTTTTTATGTGCTTAAGTTTAGATTTATTGATTCATTGTCGAAAAGCCAATACGGTGAGTTTTTAAGGGAACTGAATTTGGGAGGCATGATAGGGAAATCATGTTTAGAGCAAGACTGAATAATTTTAGAGAGTGCGGATTGATGTTTATATTGAGTGATGAGTTTCGATTTAACTATTGATTTTATAAGAGGGAGAATGCGGGAGTTTTGGCTATTTATTAGTGCCTTAATTTGCGTAGTAGTTATTAGTTAACGTCTCATTTAAACTATATATTGGAGAAGAGACGAATGCACCTGTACCGGCCCTTAAGGCGGAATTTACTATTGTTTGAATTTGTTTTAGGTTAGATTTTTATCTATAAATTGTTTAACACCAGCTTTTAATTTTGGATCAATTATTTTATGGTTACAGTGCTTGCCTCTTCGATCAGGTTGTAATACCTGATTGACAATTTTCGCACGTTTATCTGCCACAGTTCTATTCGGACGATCGTTTATATCTAAGGTGTTTTTAAAAAACAGTTTACATACACGAACAATATTATCGCCTTTTTTGTAAAAATATGCATTATTATGTTGGCGAGATCTGCTTCTGTCAATACGCTCGTAGCGTTATTGTGGCTCGACTATTTTAATACAATTAGCAATGAATTCTCGTTGTTTCTCAAAATCTCCAAGTTCCCAATATGAGGCGAATATAAGTTTTCTTTCTTCCTCGGTAAATTTGTTGAAACATTTGTGCTTACAAGTTTCGGCACATGAAGATTTAATTTGTCTCGCGGGTCTAACTTATTTGCTTGGTGTGTGAGATTCATATTGTTTTGCACAATTCCTTAATTTTGTAATAATGTTCTTCCATTTTTTAGGATCTTAGCCCTTTTCTACCTTTAATTGTTGGACTTAGTAAAGTTAAAGATGCACTTGTCGCATTAAAATCTGACGTGCCAGAAGTTGACGTGTCGTGTTGTTAGTCATTGAAAATAGGTTGCGGTGAAATGACCAAATCTTTTGGTATTGGTTAGATGCTGTCATCAGTATTACTTTTTGACCATTCTGGATAGTACGAAAAGTGGCATAACTCGAAATATGACTCTTTACATGAAAAATTTTTCTACTAAACATAAATTTACCTTTTCATAAATAATGTCACAACACGAAATATGCCGCTTTTTGTGAAAATTAAACGATATTTACTCGCCGACGACTATGGCACATCTGAGATATGACGCTCTAGTTGATAAAAATAATTGAAATAAACAGTATTTATGACATCAATATGAAATTTTTATCCAATGTTTTGTTTCGTATAAGGGATAAATCTGCATCATTAACTCAAAAAAGGTTTTTTTTTAGTTATGACACTCTTCTTGTAAGTGAGCGATATGTCAATTTTATAACACTTCGCTTCTTTCCGCAATTGTTCAACTTTTCCGCATTCGTAAAACATGCGTACATTCCAAGTAGCAATAAAAGTTTTTTGCTTCATGCCAATAGCCATAGCCCCTCCAAATCCTCTGTGCTGGCTGCCGTAGCAGGGAGATTGACCAATAATTGTTGGGAAACATGTTTCCATTATTGTTTTGTTCCATGTTATTCTGACATTTTTTATGAGAGTCAATGAGTGATGGGTTCAAAGATCTTTAGTTAAAAGCCGCCCCTGACATGGGGAAACAGACGCTTACCTGATGGCATCAGTATTTGTTGTGGACTGCTCTTAGCTTCAGGACTCTTCCTCGACCTTACCGGCATGAGTGGCCCTACCGATAGCTATGCTACCGCCGGCGTCGTTCTAGGTTCCCTCACCACGATAAGGTGGCCATCCCCGAGGGGGTTCCTTCTAGTAACGGCATATTAACATTTTGTAAAACTTGCAGCCATACAATCATGGCAGGGAGGATGCCGCAGGGGGCGGATCTCCCTAGTTTTTATATTCAAAAGCCAACTATGCATTGTTCTACCCCTTAAATAAATAAATTCGCTCGGCATCCTGCCATTGCCGATCCGAGAGTAAACATATACATAATTTATAAATATATAATATTGTATATTTTTTTTTTTTTTTTTTTTTAGGAAATTTGCACCAAGATGTTGTGTCTGTAAAAATCCAATTATGCCAGAGCATGGACAGGAAGAAACAGTCCGAGTTGTTGCCCTTGACCGAAGTTTTCATTTAGAATGTTACAAGTGCGAGGTAACACATAAAATATATATTTATACATACAGGGTTGCCATTCTAAATGTGATCTATAAGAATACGTTATTACTTTGAAACACATTGTCAAATCAATAAATTCCAAGGCACGTTGGAAACGTAATTTATTATGAAAAGTTAGCGGTGTGTGGTAATTAATCAATGAAAAATTGATTGAATTTAGTGATTGTCTGGTGTGTTTTTACTGCAAAGTCTGTGATTGGGGCTTCTTCCGTCAATATAGAGCGTTATTGAGCGATTGTGCGGAACTCCTGGCTCAAACAATATATTGCGCCATGCTATACTTCGGCTGACACGATCAATTTAGTAAAGTCCAGTATCGCTTGATACCCCGAAATGGTTTTTTTGGCATATTTGAATTCTCATGTGTATCGATGTGTAGCTCTTCTAAAGACAAATATCGGAGGTGAAATATCGGCTATACCTAGTATGACCAACTCAATTTTGAGCGAAACCGGGACATTTTCTGAAAAAAGTACTAAAATCCAGAACACTTGAACTCAAAACCGGCCATTTTTTTTTAGGGAAAAACTTTATTATTCAACTTAAATTTATTAGAAGATTACAGTATTATAGGTTATTTGAACTATTTTTCTGTTGCTTTTTGTTTAAGGTCGTATTTATCTTGTGATGATATTTGGTTAAGCAATGTTGGATGTTCTTTCAAAAAATTGTAAAATTCAACGCATTCGTACTTTTATTCCGATTTTATTTACAATCTGTTTAAAAACAATCAGTAAATTATATAAAATTATTTAAACAGTGACAGGAGCAGCTTGTCTCCATTAAGACTAGGTGCTTCATTCGTACTTTAAATTATATTTTACAATAGCATATGTTTCAAAGTATTTAACTTAAGTTGCGATTTTTCTTTTGTCTTTAATTTTGTGATCAATAAAAACACACGTTCTACACTTGCAGATGTTGCTGGCAAACAAAAAATAAATACAATGATTCGTGCGAAGCGAGTGTACGAAACATTATTATTTTGAAAATGATTGAAACATTCCACCAGTCCAGCGTTGATGTGGCTCTTTTTATTCCAATCGCTAATTTTCTCTGTGGTAATAAATTTCAATACGTAACCAAACTCATCAAATAATTCTACATTGTTTTCTTTAGATTTCAACCAATGCTTTTCAATCATAAATTTGATAGTTGTTTCTAGATCTTTCCAATTCGGTACAGTTGCAAGTCTGGCCCAATCGAAAATGAGTACATCTTCAAATTGTACTTTTCACTGTCCAAGATAATCAATACACGTTTGATAAAATGGAATAACAATTTGCATTACACCTTCTTGATCTATTAAATCGTCACCGTTCGCTTTGTTGATATCATCGAGTTCTTGTAGTGATAAGTATTTTGCATCAAATCATCTAAAATATTTGTCATTTCAATTGCAGAAACTTCATCGCTATGAAATAGTTCAAAATTTCTTCTTTGGGGCGTAAATAACAAAGTAAATATATTTATTATTAGGTGTACCGCCGTTTTTCGGTGGACTCCAGTAGCGGCATGTGCTGGTACAAATACATAGATTAAATTGGTTCAAAATAAGCTTTTTCATCTGCCGACATAACAACATACCCAAATCAGTGATCGAAGATGCCAGTATTCGGGCCAAATTCTCGTAATTTTCGGGAAGTTTTGATATTCTGATACAATTTAAAGAAAACACCTGCTGAGGTTCATCGTATACTCAAAAATACTTTAGTGACATTACTCTTAGTAAAAGAACATGTCGTGAGTGATTTCTGCGCTGCAAAATTGGTGATTTTGATGTGGAAGACAAGCATAGCGGTAGGCTAGAGAGAGTTTTTGAGCACTACCAGAGGAATTGGTTGATGAAGCCTCGTGCCAAACGCATAAACAAATGGCAATATCATTGGGAGATTGAGCGATTTAGAAACGCATTGCATACGATGTTTGAGCGTCGCGCGAAGAAACGCAAATTTTTGTTTGGGCGTTTGCTGTTGATTCATGTTCATGCTTTTTTGCATGTTTTGCTATTGAAGTTAAATTGCACGTTTTTAAAGCGCTGTTTAAAACAAAAAAAGCGGAATTCTCAGAAATTTTAATCCAAAAAGACCGTTATCTTCGGTTTTGTTATTCATGTTCGCACATTTTTTATTTAATTGAATTTAAAATTAAAATCCGGGCCACCCGGAGGTGGTCATCGCGACACCGGGACGTTGCTTCCAAAACCGGGCTATGGCCCGGTTTTTCCGGGTCAGTTGGTCACACTAGCTATACCAAGAGAAACGCTCGAGAAAGTAGTGGAAAAGAGCCTATTACACTAGTCGACAAAGTTAACACATTTTTTCTCCCGAGATGGGACTTATTTTTATGTTAGGGCAATGTTTCAGCATTCAAAACCCGATTTTTGTTTTATCCTCCCATGGCTAGTTATTTTTTTGTGGCTATTTTTGTGAAAAAGGACAGTTTTCAAAATACGGTTGCACATGAGGTCATAAAAACCGTAGTAATTGGAATTTTCATTATTTTGATTTTTCTCAATACTAGAATAGACTACCTTTCTAAAATGCCCCCAATCACAAAAATTGAAAACCTATAGACCAAAAAAAACTACAGCCGAAAGTGTGTGCGAAAAACCCCGAAAAACACAACATATTGGTGACTTTTCGTACAAAAATCTCTATTTCTTTCAGCAAAAGTCTTAGACACTTGAAAATTTAGCTATTTTATGCTATTGTTCATGCTATGTAGATACGATTTCTGTATATTGTGGTCTTTTTATGATACAAAATGACTGATTTATTAAATTTTTAGTAAAAATTAAAAAAATATAATTTTTTCCGAAGGAATTTTTTTTTGTCACTTTGAACTGCATTTAAGCTGTTGAAAGTGGTTGATTTTTCTATATTTGGAACTTTTACATAATTCATCAATTAATCACCACGAGTTCACGAACTCTCATGATTTCACCAAAAATGTACGAATTTTTGTTTATAATGGTGCTTGCGTTGACAAAAATTGACTTTTTTGTTTGGATACATTGCAATTATCTACTACACCTTCAATTACTAAAATCCGACATAGAACGCAAATGGCCCTTTACTTACATTTATTTCATATTGTTCTTATTCAATATCTTATTATGATTTAATAGAACAATAATTACTGATAATAATATTTCTTATTATATATAAAGCTAAGAAATCAAACAACAATTTCCAGACAAAAATTTTTAATAATTTTTTTTTGTCAAAAGATGTTAAAAATTATAATAAATTTTTGTAATATTTTATAGAGTCCATACTTTAAAGTATTAAACATAGGTAGGCATAATAAGATATAATAATATTTTGGTTATTCAGATTGATTCCTTAGATTTAGAAACCTTGCTGCTGGTAGCGGATTGGTCAAGATATCAGCCAACTGCATATCTGTGGAAATATACTCAAGAGAAATTAACTTAATTTCAATTTGTTCTCTAGTAAAGTGATATTTAATATCTATATGCTTAGTTCTCTTGTGGCAAGAAGGATTGTAGGCTATACTAATGCAACCTTGGTTATTTTCAAAAATGTTTATTTAACTCTAACTTTATTTTTGTTATAAATGACTTTAACCACAATGCTTCTCTTACGCTTTCAAATAGTGCCAAACATTTTAAATAGATACCCAGTAGTACTTCTTCTATCTGTCTCACTTCCAGAATCTGCATAACCAATAATAATATTCTCAAAATTGCTGTTTTTCTTAAAACTAAACAGTACCCTGAAGATACCTCAAAATTCTTTTAAGGCATTGCCATAATTCTTTATTATTATTATTTGTCTATCGACTTAAAATACTTATTGAAGCACTCAAGTCTGGTCTTGTACACAACATAATATACATTAAGCAATCAATTAAATTTCGACATGGTGTATCTTCAGATTCTAAAGCTTCATAATTAAGCTTTCTTGGTAGCAGTGTACTAACTAGCTTACAATCTTCCATATTAAATTTTCTTAAGACAATTTTAGTATAAGAAGATTGACTTAGTCATAATTGATCACCTTCTCTGTCTATTTTTATTCCAATAAAATATCGAATGTCTGCTAAATCGGTCATTTTAAATTTGTTCATCAAATATGATTTAAATTTAGACATTGTGTCAAGATTTTCTGTGGCTATCACTAAGTCATCTACATACAATAGAACGTATATGTTTTTAGAAATATCTCCTTTGTCTGAGATGTAAATGCAACGATCAACACCCACATTAACAAAACCAACCGCTTTTATTACTTCATCAAAAGCTTCAAACCAGCATCTAGCTGCTTGTTTAAGACCGTAAATAGCTTTATTTAGTTTGCAAACTGTGCCTTTAGCATGTGATACTCCTTGAGTTAACGACATATAAATTTCCTCTTTTAAGATTCCATTAAGAAAAGCTGGTTTGACATCCATGCGATGAACTTGTAAATAGTATTGGTTTGAAAGTGCCATTCGTGCAACTAGTGCAAACGTTTCATCATAATCAGACAAATCTTCCTACAAGTCTTGCTTTATATTTGACTAAGTTACCTAGTTCACCTTGTTTTATAGTAAACACCGATTTGCAATCTACTATATTTTTGTTATCCGGTCTTTGTACCAACGACCAAGTATTATTTTGAAAATGAGAATCTAATTCATGTTATATGGCCTCCTCCCAATATACTTTATCATCTCGATTCTTAGGTTAGGTTAGGTTAGGCCGGCAGTTGGGACCTAACGCCCCAACACACTTAGGCCAGAAAATTGGCCCATTGTGATACCGCTGGGTGGGCCTTACACCACCCTTCCCCCACTCAGGAGGTCCCCTATGTATTCTAAGAATCCCGCCCATCCGGCGGCTTTAATAAACCCCGAGAGGCTTCTTGGACTCTTTTCTGAGAGCTGGGATAGGTCATTTAAGACGTATGATTTAAGGAATCGGAGCCTTCTCCTACACAGCCCCGGGCAATGACAGAATAAGTGCTCCACCGTCTCCAGCTCCTCCTCATCTCCACAACTTCTGCAGAAGTCATTATGAGGTGCGTTGAGCCTTGATGCATGGATACCCACCAGCCAGTGTCCGGTGATTGCCCGGATTACTGTCGAGCACTGAGCTCTATTCAGATCGCAAAGTTGCTTTGTCCTCTTTTTGCAGTATACCGGCCAAGTCTGCCGTGCGATTCTACACGTGTTCGATATCCGATTCCACTCTTGATTAGCAGCTAGAGCAAAGTGGTTCTTAATGCTCAATTTACAGCTGGCCATAGGTATACCCAGACGCTCCTTGTCCTGAAGGAGGATGCTGGTAGTTCCTCTTGCCAGTTCATCCGCAATGCAATTGCCCTCGATATCCCTGTGTCCCGGGACCCAGATGAGGTGAATCGAAAATTGTTCTGCCATCTCCTCCAGAGATGACTTCACTGACTTCATGCATGATGTCATGGAGGCGAGAGACTTAATAGCCGCTTGGCTATCTGAATAAATGCAGATATTGTTTCTACCAATCGGTAGGTTTTTAATTATCGATACGGCCTCCTGAATTGCCATGACTTCAGCCTGGAAGACACTACAGTGATCTGGGAGCCTAAAAGATATTCTTACGTTATGTTCCTCAATATAGACGCCTCCACCAACGCGGTCGTCTAGCTTGGAACCGTCCGTGAAGATTTTAATTGAGCCGCTTGGGCCCGGTATACCCGCAATCCATTCTTTCCTGGTTGGGAAATGGGTCTCGAATGCAGTAGTGAAATGTTCCTGTGGGATACACCTCCGGGTGCACCTCCGGGATGACAGGCTCTGGGTCTTCCAGCTGTGGTTCGGGCGCGGTTTGCTTGCCACCCGTAGTGTCCGTACGGTACACCCGAATCACTGCCTTCTTGTACCCATACCTGACCATACCGTCAACCTTGGCTAAGGCTTCCGCTGATTCTTTATTTATTATCAACATCTCCTGCCGTGATGGACCAGTTGTGTCTTCCACCTTGGCGATCCGCCAGTCATCCGTTTTCAGGTGTGGATTGCACACCTGAAACAGCTTCAGGATCTTTTCGGGATCCTCCGGCTTAGCCGAGACCCAAGCACGGGCTCTTGGTCTGAAAGGGACATCCTTCCAATCAACGGCTACAAGCTTTGCGCCTGGGTAGACCTCTCCTAGAGCAGCGATTGCTCTTTTGTAGGCCTCTGCCGAGCGCATGTCCTCGCAGGCCATGGTCTTCACCGTGCCGAGGTGCCATCCGGCATCACTACAGAGAGGTGGGGGTCCTCCACTACTCTCCAATTCTTCCAAGAACCGATCTTGCAGCTCATTTTCCACCCTCGCCCAAAGGTTACGGGGGACGAAACCATCCTTGTTGCCCTTATCTAGGACGCCAAGGAGGATTTTGTCCCTCGTAACCTCGGCAAAAGAGCGATTAAGGGGCTGAGGCCGAGTTCTTTTTGGCGGAGGTGCAGTGTCTTCTGCAGACCTTTGCCGCTTTGCCTTACCTTTTGACTTGCCTGGGCCTGCTGGCTGGAAGTCTGGCAATATTTCTTTGGCCCATTCGACCAGCTTCTTACCCTCCGGAGATTCTTCCGGAGTGGTAAGATTCTTTTGAAGGATTTCTCCTGCACGTCGCCTGTCTTTGTACGACGGCTTATTTGGTGGTGGCATCTTCGGGGTAGCCGACTCTGAAGAGTTAGCAGCCAGCCCCGCCTTGGATGTAGAGGCATAGCAGGCTTGCTTCGCCTTTGCATCCAAGGAAGGGTTGGACTGCCTTCCCTCAGAATCTAGGGAGGACGGTGGATTTGCCGCCCTGCCCTTGCCGGCACAGTCCAAGACGGAAAGGACACCCGAAGGTTCCTTTCTCACCGCGCATATAGCTTCTTTTGACGGGAGCTTCGTCCCTTCCGTATTTTGGCGAGTTACGATCTCAATTTTGTTGTTATTTGTATTGTTTGTATTGTTTTTGTTGTCAGAATTCATTTTTGGACCCACGAGTAAGCGGGATGGGGAGAGTCACCCGCGGCATAGCCCGGGTACCGCGGGAAGCCATTTTTAAAACTGGAGGTCGGCAGGTATCCAGAGTTCGCAAAGTAACGGCTGAGACCCCCTCAGCCATTCATCCCTCGGCCTTTGCTGTTCCACCTTAGATTGGGGTAATTTTATCGAGTTTTCTTCTCTCGCCTGAACTACCATTTGTCAGCACCCATGGCAGAGACATGACCTTACCATGGGCCTGCTTCCAGCCGCCCTCACGTGGAGAGTGTAGTCGCACTTCCAGAAGTGTGACACAATTACGGCGCGTACCACCGAGATGGTTACACGTAATCCCCTTGTGTCACCTACTGGCTGACGGCCGATTCTTAATTTCTTCAAAAGAATTTGGTGTATTATTCAAGCACATATAAGCATTCATTAAACCTCTCTCTAATAATCTATAATATATTTTAGGTTGACCTTTTAACCGTTCACTACGTCTGATTTCATTATTCTCTGAAGTTTTATCTAAATGATGCAATTTATCACCCGTATTCATAACTGGATCGGCATTCTCCAGACATGTGGAATTTTCATATTCACTAGGCTATATATCTGATTTTAAACTATCAGATTTCTCACCAGACTCAACATTTTCCATTTCAACCAACGGAAAATTAGACTTTTCCACTTCTGTATTCATATACGGAAAGTCAACCTGTTTTTCATTTTCATTTTGAAAAACAGAACTTTTAACCTGTTCCACAATATCAAGTGGGAACACAGAGTCCTGACTGTCTGAGACAGTCCACAGTCCTAGAATGAAACATATGTATTTGTTTCATCCACCACAACATCTCTAGCTGTCATAAATTTCCTTGATTCCACATTCCACAATTTGTAACCATTTGATACATACCCGACACCTTTTATCGACTTTTCATCGAATTTACGTTTTCTTTCTTTATTAAGTACATATACTGTTGAACTAAATATTCTTAGAAATTTTAAAACAGGCTTTGTATTATGCCGCATTTCATATGGTGACTCCTTTATATCTTGTAACGCTCTACTTCGGCACCTGTTGATTAAATAGGTTGCTGTTAAAACAGCTTCACCCCAAACGATACACCATTTAATTGTGGAGTTTGAGGAATTGTTAAATGATAGCTGATGCCTTTTTCTATACAAAATTTAAGCATCTCATTAGATAAATAATTTCTTCCGTTGTCTATATATAAATTTACAACTATTAAATTGAAGAGAGCTTCGCTTTTTGCAACAAAGTCCTTAAAAGCAGAGAAAACATCAGACTTATAGGTTATTAAATATGTCACATAATAGTGTGTATACTGATCAATAAAAACTACATAATAGTTTTTTCTATCAACTGTGGATGGGGTTATAGGACCACAAACATCAGAATGGACTATAAACAATGGTCTTATAATATCGTCTTTATTTTAAAAATTTTCAAATTTAAGTCTAGATTGTTTGTCATTCACACAAGCCTCACATAATTCATTATTTAATTCAACATTCTTTAACAGATTCACATCTTGAAACAAATGTTTGCGTTTTATTTCTAAAAATTTTCCAATACATACTTATATGTACATATGTCCCAATCTTTAATGCCACAAGCAATACTCAGCATTATTTTAAATTCTCGAAACATATGCTTTCGGATTCATTTAAAATTTTACAACTTGTGTGTTATACTAACAAGCTCCATTGAATACCAACTGACCATTTTTAGTGACTTTTACACCTTCTGAGTTGAACTCAATAGTCATCCCAGCATCTTGCATTTTCTTTACCAATAAAAGATTGTGTTGAATCTCCTTGCTGAATAACACATCCTCGAGTATGATTTTATTGTCAGAGCTACTAAGTTGAACAATGTACTCTCCACGCTTTGCAGTCGCGATCTCCAAAGGTGTTGCCAAGTTCACATAATCCTCAAACAAAGCTGTATCTTTTATAATATGGTCTGATGCTCCTGAATCTATGATAAACAAAGCCTTCTTTTAATAAATCAACTTGCCCTATCATAAATGCGAACCCACGTTCTGCTTATTCTGGTTGAGTTGTCGCTACTTGAACCTGTTTATGCTTCCTGGCATTTTGATTATCTGCACTCTGATTGCTAGTGTTTTTGAAAATATAGCAATCTTTCTTAAAATGCCCTGTTTTTCCACAGGGAAAACATTTTGGCTTTGTTTTAATTTTATTGTTGAGCGGCTTTCAGTTATTTTTATAATTTACTTTAATTCTATTTTCCCTTCTATTTTTAAAACGAACAGCTTGTAGCACAGTACCACTTGTATCTTTACTGATATCTTTTAACTTTATTTCATGGTCGAGAAGACGTGTTTTTACAAAGGCCAATGTTAGGTTATTTTCTGACAATGTTTCAATAGCCGTTGTAACACCGTCATAATTTGGAGATAGAGTCATTTTGTCCATTTCATCTAATTTTACTGCTGCTGCTATAAATTCTGTTATCAAATCATCAAATGTATTAAAATGAGTCACTAGCTGAGTGTCACCTTTTAATGTAGTGCGAGCAATTGCTTTCGTAGCGAAAGCTGTGATGCTAAGCTCTTGCGCTCAAATAAAGCATCTAAATTTTCAAAAATTAGCTTTGCAGTATTTTCATTATTAGCAAAACTAAGAAATGAATCACTTAAAAACTCAATAATAATGCAAGCCGAAAATGTATGTAACATACAGAAGGAAACGTCGGAGACCCCCAAAGTTACCTAAAGTATGAACAGGGTGACTAGAGAAGCCGATATACCCATGTCCGTCTGTCCGTATGAACACCTAGATCTCAGAGATGGTAAGAGCTAGAGCAACCAAACTTTCAGATTAGATCCCTTATTATTCCATAGGAGACAAGTTTACTTTATTTTTTCGATGTTACATTATATAGCTCCCATAGGGGTGTTTCAGAGGACCTCGAAAAAAACTAAAGTTCTAGATGGGTAATTCGTTTGTTTATAAAGATATCGTAACCAAATTTTGCATTCGGAAGTTTTTTAGAGATCTTCAAAACTGTACCGAATTTGATCAAAATCGGTTGACTATATCATATAGCTCCCATAGGACCAATCGGCCAAAAAAAATTTTTTAAAATAACATTCGATGTATTATGAAGGTATCATAATATTGGCATTCAGCAGTTTTTTAGAGTACCCAAGCACTAAACCAAATTTGATCAAAATCGGTTGCCTATATCATATAGCTCCCGTAGGGCCGATCGATAAAAAAACCGTTTTTTGTACAAAATTTGTTGTGCTTCGTTTGTTTATGAAGATATCGTACCCAAATTCGGCATTTGGATGTTTTTTTATAGTTCCCAAGCACTGTACCAAATTTGATCCAAGTCGGTTGACTATATCATATAGCTCCCGTAGGGCCGATCGATAAAAAAACCGTTTTTTGTACAAAATTTGTTGTGCTTCGTTTGTTTATGAAGATATCGTACCCAAATTCGGCATTTGGATGTTTTTTATAGTTCCCAAGCACTGTACCAAATTTGATCCAAGTCGGTTGACTATATCATATAGCTCCCATAGGACCAAGCCGCCAAAAAAATGTTTTTTTTTTAAAATGTGATCGCATCTTTTACGAGACTGATACGCAGGTCTCTGTGAATATCCTCGTTCCGGAGATACCACTGTGCCCCTTTGATTAACCTTAGAATTTTGGACTGTGCCCGCTGTATAATTTCAATGTTGGATCTGCTTGCGTTGCCCGATAATTCGGAACCATATCTCCAAATTGGTTTCAGCACGGAGTTATACCGAAGGACTTTTTAGTCTAGGCTAAGGGGAGAGCGAGCGTTTATAAGCCAGTGAAGGCTACTTGCCTTGAGTTTCAGATGCGACTTCTTGGCTTCTATGTGCTTTCGCCAGGTGAGCCGCCTGTCTAGGTGAACGCCCAGGTACGTTACTTCGTCAGCTTGTGGAATGCGTGCGTTGTTCAAGATCAAGGGAGGGCACCTTTTTTTGTTCAGAGTAAACGTAACTTGCTTGCATTTTTGTTCGTTGACTTGTATGCGCCAATCTGCAAGCCATCTTTCCACAGATAGTATGTGGCGAGCCAGTTGAGCTGTTGCCTTTGCTGGGCGTTTGGAGCGACTAAGAATCGCCGTATCATCAGCAAACGTAGAAGTCGTAAGCTGGTTGTCTGTGGGGATGTCCGCCGTGTACAGGATGTAGAGAACAGGTCCGAGAACACTGCCTTGGGGCTCTCCAGCTTCGATCACGTGATGCTGGGAGGTACTTGCGTTACATCTTACTGCGAAGACTCTTTTGTATAGATACGACTCGAGCAGCTTGTGCGTATTTTGAGGCAGCAGATGTGTTATTTTATACATAAGACCGTCTAGCCAGACTCGGTCAAATACTTGTGCGACGTCAAGAAATATTCCCGTTGCTCGAATGCTGTGCGTATTTCTGATGTGATGCGATTGACCAGTTCGATCGTTCCATGTTTTTCTCTAAAACCAAATTGGTGCGATGGTATTATGTTGCGCACTTTGATATGTGGGCTAATGCGCAACAGGAGGACTTTTTCAAACAGTTTGGACAGACAGGTTAGGAGGCTAATTGGTCTGTATGACGATGGCTGCGTTTTATCTTTTCCCGGCTTGGGAATCATTACTATGATCGACTTCTTCCATTTGTCAGGGTAATACCCAAGTCTTGTTATTGCATTAAAAATACGACAAATGTGTAAAACCGCACACCTAGGGAGCTCGATTATCATTTTCGGAGTTATCAAATCAAACCCAGGAGATTTACCGGGCTTAAGTTGCTCTTTGATGACTTTTGCAATTTCGCTCGGCCTGATCTCGATTGGTTTTAATGGCTCTACTGGATTGCAACGTGACAATGATGGGAGCACAAAAGAATTGGTGGCAGGGTTTGGCTGGAACACTTGTTTTAGGAGGGCAGCAAATGCACTCGCTCTTTCTTCATCGCTGCGGAGCCAGGTGCTGATGGGACTCCTTAGAGGCATGGTTGATTCGGTGAGCTCTCCACAGTGGATGTTTTGTGCTGGTGGGAGAGAGTTGCTCGATGTACTGACGTTGTGCCTTTTCTTCCTCCAGCTTCAATGCCTTGGTGAGCATGCGTGTAGCTACTTTCAGTCTGTGCTTTGCAGTCGGTGATCTATTTGACTGCCACTCCCGTCGCAGTCGTCGCTTTTCCAGCACCAGCTGTTCGATTTCTCGCTTTGTGCTACTGTGGTTCGATACAACATATTTGTCTTGCGGTGTTGAGGCCTTAGCTGCTGATACTAATACAGACGTAAGTGTGTCTGATGAACGATCGATGTCGTCCTTAGTAGTCAGAGCAGGAGTTGTTTCGATGTGTGAACAAATGTATTTTTTATACTTGAGCTAGCTTGTTCTATTGTTTGTTATCCTATATGGACGTTTGACAATTTCCGGGTGGTGCAGGAGATTAAGAAGGATCGGAGAGTGGTCAGACGATAAGTAGGGTAGTGCCTCAGTGTAACCATGCTTCGTGGAATCTTTCTGGTGATTGCGAAATCAATAAGATCTGGAAGTTTTTTAGGATCAGCAAGCCAGTAGGTAGGATTACCCGGAGACACATAGTCGAATTTGTTACGGGATTTGATGATCGCGATGTATAGGTGCTTTCCCTTTGGGCTTACAAGACGAGAGCCCCAATGCGTATGCTTGGCATTGTAGTCACCAGCTGCAATAAATCGATCCCCTAGCGTATTAAAGTACCCCGTGAATTGATCTTCAGAGATCGAGAAGCGAGGTGGGCAGTAGATTGCCGCCAGATTCAGATTGGTTTGTAAATTAATAGACGTAGATTGTAAGTAGTTCGTTTCAAACCTGTACAAAAAGTGGTGTTTGATGCGATTTCGAATTAATATGCCTGTGCCACCATGAGCTTTACCAGATACCCTGGTATTTGGAAGTTGTATTTGTTGGTCAGGTGCGTCTCCGCAAGTAGCATTACATCGATATTTTTGTTGTTTAAGAATTGTGTAAGTTCTAGTTTGTGCTGTGAAACGCCATTTGCGTTCCACAGAGATATCCGTAGGGAAGTCATTAATATGATTTTGGTGATACAAGTAGTTATCAGCATACTCTGGTTACGCATGAGTTCTTGCATAGTTGTTTGCATAAACGTCATAAAGTCATTAATACTTTTTTGTAGCGATAGTATCGCTGCTTCAATGCCGCTTTGTTGTTGCTGATCATTATGGCAAAAATTCAGCAGTGTTTGCTCTGTCTGTGCAGGTTGTGAAAGTTTTTTCATTGGAGCGGGCGTATTATTTCCCATTCTTCGTTCGCAGTGTGTGTATCTCCACAGTTGCTACACTTTTTCACTGACCTGTCATCCTTGCTTTTCGGGCATTTCGCGGAGTTGTGAGATTCGCTACAAACGACGCAGACAGACCTTAGAGTGCAGTAGGCTTTGGTGTGGCCAAATTCTTGGCAATTGGTGAACTGCACTGGAATTTGACGCTTGTGCGGCTCTTCAACAGTGATCCTCCTGTGCAATAGGAACTGCAGCTTGTAGATGGGGTGGACTTCATTTCTCTTTAAAGTTTTGCTCTCTGGTTCGAGCTCAACTTTGAAGAGTGGTTGCGGTTCTTTATTTTTATTTAAGATATTAATAACAGTTTTGGCATTAAAGTTATTATCTTTTAAGGCCGTTGTGATTTCCTCAGGTGTCACTGTTGACTCAATTCCTTTTAGGACTACTTGTACTTGTATACCCTTGCAACTTTTAAGCTGGTAAGTGTAATAGTTTTTACCTGCTTCTACGAGATATTTGGTAACTATACGATGGTGCGCCTCTGTTTGGATCTGCACTTTTGTTTCATGTATATTTCCTTTTTTAAGAGGAATTATATGAAATGATGCATCACCAATTAGTGCAACTAGTTTGTTGACTAGTTCACTTGAGCTTTGCTCGCGAATGTATATTGGTGGAGGCTTAACTTTTTTGGGTTCTCTTTCCGTTTGCTCAGTTTGTTGATCAGTTTCTGAGTCTGCCAAAAGGGCATATTTGTTAGAGTAGTCTGCATCGGATGTTTGCCTACTAGAGGTCTGCATGAATGCATTCAAAACGGCGAATGAATAGCTCAGCCTTAAAACATATGCATATTTTTTGGTACCCATTTGAATGAATATAAGTGAATGGTGTACTCACATAAACATGGGTTCCAAAATTGTGAGTAGAGTACTTTTATGGTGTACTACAGTAGTGTACTCTAGTAAAATACGTTTGAAAAAATTAAAGAGAGCAGAGAGCGAGAGAGCAGCGATCGTGAGCGTAATGAAAGAGATAAAATTAAATAAATGACATAGTAAATGCAGCAGGCATGAGCGAGAAAGCATAAATATTTTCTTTGTCAAATTGGGGTGGCTTGCGTGCTTGTTACGAGCAGAGTAAAAAGGAAAATGTATACCCTTTCGAAGTAAGGTAACTGCTATGACACTTGTTAGTCTTGTTTACATTTACACTAAGAATTGTATGTATAAAATACGAAAAAGGGTACATTTCTATCGACTTTCAATCTGTTCAACGATTCTTACAGCGTGCACACAAAAACAGAAATGCGCTTTATGTTGTATGTTCTTTGGTTTAACACATAATCTTTTAATATTTGAATAAATGTTATTTAACAAATTTTTTGCTTCAATTAAAGTAATAGATTTATTTAAAAAAAAAAATTGTGGTTACACATTATTATTTGCTTTATTGATTTGCAATATGTTTTAAAGAAAAAAAGTCATAATTAGAAAAAAAAAAAATAAAAGTATATAAACGCAAACAAATAAACCAACACCTAATTTTTTAGCTCTAAAACAGATCAAATTAATGTCAATTTAACTGTCTAAGCCAATTTACTACAACAAATACACACAGTTTCCAAAATGTTCATTGCGCCGGCTTTGTTTTCTTTGCTTTCCATTTTTTTTGCCGCAACAGCTACTCACGTACATGCATGTATGCTCGTTTTGTACACTACTATACTCAGAGTACTCATAACATTATGCCTGTGCTTATGTTAAAAAGACACCATATATAAATATTCACTGTTGGCATGTATACTATAGTAGTATACATTGTTTCTGTGGGTACTGTAAAAATGGGGTACTGTAAATTTATGAGTACGGTATTTGTGAGTACCACATAGTACTATATAGTACTATGTGAGTAGAAGTGAATGTAGCCATGCAGACCTCTATTGCCTACCATCATTACCACGGTTAATTTTTGATTTGTTACCAGCCTTCGAGTTTTGTGGGCTGAGTTTGCGCTTGATTTGGATGTAGCGATCCATACCAGTCTGCACAGCCGAACTCGCTTTTTTAGGTTGTTTTGCTTCTCTATTTTGCATGTTATTTTTTTTGTTGTTGTTGTTATTGCACACATTAACGCTTGCATTTGTTGTTTTGGTTATGTTTCATGCTTGCGCTGCAGATTCTGCAAACGCAGCCGAAATCGCATTTCGGGTGACAGATACCATTGCAGTTGTTGTTGTTGTTGCTGCGATTGCGGTAGTTACTGAGGTTATTGCGCCTGTTGATGAAGCGGCGTGTGTCGAAATTATTGCGCTCAGCGCTGCTGGCGAGCTGCACTGAGAGCTCCATGACGTTGGAGTTACAGTTGGTAGAGCGGGAGAGCAAGAACGTGCTCTCTGACTGTCGATGGACAAGAGAGTTGAGTTGCACTGTTTTGCTGCTCTGTCCGCCTTGGTGTCACGCGTAGAAAAATATGAGTAGAACCCATTTCTGTGCTCTACTGAATTTCTCATTTCTCTCATTCGTTTGAGCGTTGCTCATTTTTCGCGATTTGTTCGTAGCACTTAAAATATTTTTACTAATTATGCACTTGTTTTTTTTTACATTTAGTATATATTTATATCACTACAGCGTCCTTTCGCTATTATTGGATCACTCCAATGCACTTTGAAATTTTTTCGCTATCGGATTCGTCCACTTTTAAGAGTTTAACGGAGCGCGCACGAAACACGTCCGTTCACCACGATGAAAGATTTGTTGTGCTTCGTTTGTTTATGAAGATATCGTAACCAAATTCGGAGTTTGGAAGTTTTTTAGGGTTACCCAGTACTGTACCAAATTTGATCAAAATAAATCGGATAACTATATCATATAGCTGCCATAGGGCCGATCGGGCAAAAAACGTGTTGTGCACAAAATTCGTTGCGTTTCCTTTGTTTATGAGAATTTTGCAATCAGATGTCTTTTGGAATTCTTAAGCAATATACCGGACTTAAATGCAATGTGGTGGGACATCTTTTTGCTAGCTTGCTTAGCACAGTCTTCTTTTTTGCGATCTCCCACAAATAAAGAATATTAAACATACAGTATGTATGCATTATATGGCGTCTTAAAACGTCTGTAGAATATTCTAGAACTATTTTTTTTTTTAAATTATTTATTTTTGTTTTTATGTTAAATTTTGTAACGTGCAATCCACAGTATTTAAATATTATTTTGCACACACAAACACCAGCACATCAAAGGTATTTTCAGTTTTTTGTTTTGTTTTTGTTTCGTACCCCAATCACTAAATTATTTAACTTTTATTTGTGTCTGGGCCCCTATTGTTTATATTAATAAATGATGCTCCATAACACAATGTTTATATTAATAAATGATAGCTCCATAACACAATGATTTAAATAAAAGTCTCAGTATTATATTTTATATGTTTGTTTAATATTCTTTATTAAATGCTCGCACACTCGTCGACTACCCAAAACTAACTCACTACATGTGAACAAAGGCCAAAGGCTCAAAGCAACTAGTGCAAAACTACAAAGGAATAGGCTGGAATAGTTCCGTTAGACCATTGTGCATGCTTGCTCCTTCATGCATCAATGGGACTTTTGCTCCTTGTCCATACAGTTCAACATGACCATATATGGGCATGTTCGCTGTATGTGGTTCAATTTATTCCAACAACAAACTCTTCAATACAATTGTATATATACATACATATATATATTGACATGTTCAACATCATCTTTCTAAGAATTTCTCAACAACTTCTTCAAAAGAATTCCACGCATGCAGTTGATCAGGTGGTAATGTTCTTCCAAATTCGTTACTTTTCATTACTTTACGAATTGAGGACCTACGAATATTCCTTTCTTAACTTCAGTTTGTCTTATTTGGGGATCAAATGTTCTAAGTAAGCGATTATCATATCGTTTCCATATCGCATCTACATATCATGACCAATAAATGTAGTCTACTCTAGTTTTGAGAAAAATCAAAACAATGAAAAAAATTCCAATTAGTACAGTTTTTATGACCTCATGTGTGCAACCGTATTATGAAAAATGTCCTTTTTCACAAAAATAGCCATAAAAAAAACTAGCCATGGGAGGATAAAACAAAAATCGGTTTTTGAATGCTGAAACATTGCCCTAACATATAAATAAGTCTCATCTCTTAAGATTTTTCATCGTCGACTAGTGTTATGTTATACCAGCAAAAAAGAAACACTTGAACCGAATCGTGCATAATTAGTAGCTAACATATATCTCCTTGGACGAAACTGAATGTCTGTGTAAAGAAAAAATCGAATCGATTTTTTGTTTTAAACTTTTATTATTCCAAAAATAAATGGATCACATATAGATGGACCATCCTGAATTTACTGAAGTAGATGTTTGTACTGCATATATTATCTATTATAAAAACAACATGAACTAGCCAACTTGTTATGATTAGTGTATGACAGTATATATTTTTTTATTTTATCATTAATAGGACTGTGGATTGTTGCTGTCTTCCGAAGCCGATGGTCGCGGATGCTATCCTCTAGATGATCATGTTTTATGTAAAAGTTGTAATGCTCAGCGAGTTCAAGTTTTAACTAAGCACATGGGTTTGGAGCTCTAAGTTAATGGAAAATACCCAATAACTCAAATTTTAATTGTCTTAAACAGTTCTATATATAAATAAACGAAAAAAAAAGGTAAAAAATCAATCTGGTTAATTTTCATTTAATTTGGGACCCCAGCTTTCTTTCATAATTTTAATTTAAATGTACATATATCGGTGAAAATAAGTGTGTAGAAGATATGGCTTGTCAAAGAATAGTCTAAAAACGAAAAACCCAATTTTCAGTTATCGAAAACTCGATAAATAATCGGAATTTTACAATAAAATTTGACGTGGTTACTATTGGCTAGTAGTACCAAATCTGTAAAAATCATCAAAATCGGAGAATTACAAATCGGAGGTTACAATTAATTGTAAATTCATTATTTAAAAAATGTTTGTATGTATATGTAGTTTTTTTTAACTATTTGTTCAATTCGATGGGTGCTACATTAAAATAAGGTCACCCGCAGTAGGAGTTATTAACCACCATAATTATTAAGTTGGTTTTTTAACAAAATTAGAACTTGAGCTGCAGATTTAATTATGTCAATCATCACCGTGCTGACATAGGATGAGAAGTCAAAAAACAATATGCTGATGTTTTAATGAGCCACAATTTGCCTTTGTTTATTAAAATGTAATAAATAAAAATACAAATTAAAACTATAAAATTGGTTTCTACTTTTTTCCCTTATCAAACTAGAAGCTCCGACTGGAATGCCTGCTGGCTCACACTTTTATGGACAAGTTTGCCATAAATTGCCGCACATTTTAAATTCTGTGCAAGTTCCATAAACATATGAAGTTTTGGCGCCTTGTTTCGAATTGAAAATTGCCAGTCTTTTTCGATGACATTGTTTACATTTTTGCAGCGAATGACAAAATTTAGAGGTGCACAGAAAAGTAATCGAGTAATTTCTCATCGGGACACAATAAGATAGGAACATTTCCACAAAATGTTGGAATGATGTAGAAATTTTCGGAACGGCAAATTCATACGTAACATCTTCGACAAAAGATGTTAGATGTTGGATGTGCTCCAGTGTGAAATAGGCTATTACACTTATTTTCACCGATACATATTTTTAAATAGTTGTGTAATTTTTTTTTGTTGTCCACCATAATTTCTGTAATTATTTTAACGGTTGTTTTTATCGGGGATGAACGGACCGAGGCTACGCACTAAGCCTCTCATCTACATAGTAGGATTCGCCGAATTCCTTTTCATCTTCATCAATCGCCGCTAAATTTGCAACTGCAAACAATGTTGTCAACTGGCACTTCGTTTCCGATTTACTCTATTATGTAAACCGCAGGCAAAACGAATGGCACTATCTGCGATTTGCGGATAAGTATGGAAGTCCTGCTTGCCATACTGCCACCTTGCCTTTCCGGCACTAGAAGGACAAGGGAGGTCCATTCCCACCAACACTAGGGCTGTATTATCTAACACCATTGAAGAGTATTGTATGTCCACTGCACGTGTGAATATAGCGCAGCTTCTGGTCCCAAAAGCCTTTTATTGGCGCTGGTTGCATATGAGACTGACGTACTCAAAATCGTGAATTTACGACAGTTTATGGTCTGGCACAATTTCCAGATATTGTATATCTTTTTGTTGCGGGCTTAAACCATTTTTTTAGTCTTTAACAAAAGTAATAAAAAGTTGGCGTACAAATTAGAAAGATACTCGTTATATTACTCTACATTATTTTGGTAATTTATGATCTTTTCACAAATCCTCCGTGTGTATGCCACTGTATGGCAAAGAACCTCCTCTAAAGTAAGTTTTTGTTGGTATTAACAATATGATCCAATGGGGTTCCTGGGAATTGAACATTTTGTTTAAAATTTGCGTTAATTTCGTACATAAACTCTTATATTGAGACGTGAAGTTACTTTTGTGGTAAATTGTGATAATTTACTTTATATTCAATGCGCCTGCTTACAGTTAAAAAATGTCGTTACAAATGCTCAGGCCCGTAGTCAGACCTAACTAGTAGTACGGGCACAAAGTAACAAAAGACGGACAGGATTATAAATTCACAACAAATGATTTAAAGAATGATACATACCTAAAAAACGTTAATGCTATGTATTATATGTGTACTAGAGAAGTCGATATACCCATGTCCGTCTGCCCGTATGAACGCCTAGATCTCAGAGATGGTAAGAGCTAGAGCAACCAAACTTTCAGATTAGATCCCTTATTATTCCATAGGAGACAAGTTTACTTTATTTTTTCGATGTTACATTATATAGCTCCCATAGGGGTGTTTCAGAGGACCTCGAAAAAAACTAAAGTTCTAGATAGATAATTCGTTTGTTTATAAAGATATCTTAACCAAATTTTGCATTCGGAAGTTTTTTAGAGATCTTCAACACTGTACCGAATTTGATCAAAATCGGTTGACTATATCATATAGCTCCCATAGGACCAATCGGCCAAAAAATTTTTTGTAAAATAACATTCGATGTATTTTGATTGTTTATGAAGATATCGTAACGAAATTTGGCATTCGAGAGTTTTTTATAGTTCCCAAGCACTGTACCAAATTTGATCCAAGTCGGTTGACTATATCATATAGCTCCCGTAGGGCCGATCGATAAAAAAACCGTTTTTTGTACAAAATTTGTTGTGCTTCGTTTGTTTATGAAGATATCGTACCCAAATTCGGCATTTGGATGTTTTTTATAGTTCCCAAGCACTGTACCAAATTTGATCCAAGTCGGTTGACTATATCATATAGCTCCCGCAGGGCCGATCGAAAAAAAAACATTTTTTGTACAAAATTTGTTGTGCTTCGTTTGTTTATGAAGATATCGTACCCAAATTCGGCATTTGGAAGTTTTTTAGAGATCTCCTACACTGAACCAAATTTGATCAAAATCGGTGGACTATATCATATAGCTCCCATAGGGCCGATCGATCAAAAAACAGTTTTTTGTACAAAATTTGTTGTGCTTTGTTTGTTTATGAAGATATCGTAACCAAATTCGGCATTTGGAAGTTTTTTTAGGGTTACCCAGCACTGAACCAAATTTGATCAAAATCGGTTGAATATATCATATATGTAGCTCCCATAGGTCCGATCGGTCGAAAAAAGTTTTTGATTAAAAATTCGTCTGTTTTTGGTTGTTAATGAAGATATCGTAATCTAATTTGGCAATCAAATGTCTTTTGGTGTTCTTAAGCAATTTACTGGATTTTATGGCAAGCAGTGGTACAGGTATCCCAAAGACGTCCGCGCCCGAACGCCATCTTTTAAAATTATATTTCTGAAAAAAAAGACAGAAAATATAGTTGACCAAATCTAGTACAACGGCAGTTTACGATATTTTCGATCATTAAATTTTCTGAGAATCATGTTTATATCCAATGCATTTGTGCAATGACTTTCGAAAGCCAAGTACACAAGATCAGCCATGCGAGCATGGGCTATTGACAGGCGCTGTGGCCTATTGATCGCAGTCAAAGTCGAAAACGTTGATTCGCAAGTTGCTGTACTACAGCCGAATGTCTCAACAGCTGCCATCAATTCCAACGTTTCTGGGAAAGCTTCACAAAATCTGAAAAGTACCTCCAATCTCGTCCCATCGTCAGTCTTCGCTTCCCGATTCATCAAGAAGTTTTTCACAACTGCCAATTCTTCTTCACAAGGAACTTTTAAACCTTAAAATATATGAATTCGAGCATGTTAGTAAAAGGCTTAATAATTCCATGTTGACTGTTACTCATTTCAAATTACCTAGTTCTTTAAAAATGTTCAAATTCGTTTATGCTGGATAAAGCAGACACAAGCTCTTGATTATCCGAGAAGCGTCGATTAATTTTATTTATGATGAGATCAAAACATTCATTGTAAATTTGTTTTAGCTTCATCTTCGATTCCTGTATGTAGTATGTAGGTAATCTAGTCTCAGTTATGTAGCTTGGATGCTCACTTGCTCTGATTGTTCGTTTGGTCATTGTTTTTTCCATGGATTTGGCGAAAGGTATCAGCTTATTTGCATCTTCTAAAATCAACTCGAATTCCTTCTCGCTTGATCTCATCGCTTGAATTTGCTGAAGAACTGACTTTAAAACGTTTAATCCGTCTTTCAAACTCGCTGTTCGTGACTGCATTACAGCATCCGCCGGATGAAAGAGCCCCAAAAACTTTTTAGCGAAAATCAAGCAAAATCGAAATTCTTCTGTCTTTATAACTGTTGTGATTCTGTTACTTTTTGCTCTATCTTCTGCGTTGAATAATTTTGAGTGGGTGACTACTTTATCCAGCACTCGATATATTTCAGCGTAGTTAGATGACACAGCCCACGTAATTGCAAAATGACCAGACCATCGTTGTGGTAGCAATCGAACAATGGTCCGCCCTTCATACAAAGAAGAAATTTTGGGATGGTGAAAAAATGCATGTTGCATCACACACATATCAAACAAGTTCTTCAGCGAATCATTGTCAGACACTGCTTTCACAACGACGTGATTGAGATGATGGTTGAAGCAGTGTATGTATGGAATTTTACGATTTAGACGTTGTTCTAGGAGACCAAAAACACCGCCTTTTTGACCACTCATCACCATAGCAGATCGATACCATTCGCACGTAATGTTTCGATAGTTTTCTCGGTAAATGTTTTAGCGTCCAACTCCTGAGTCGCAAGCTATGACAAAACAATATAAAAAAAAAATCCCTAATGGGATATCCCAAATGGGATTTTTTTTTATATGGTTTTGTCATTCCGTGGGATATTTTATTTGCATTCTGCGTAGACCCCTTTAACGTGAACTCAAAAAGTTTAATGAATAAACCATGTTCTGTTTTCTCATAGGATCCACTCCATTATTGCTCAATACAACAGCGAGTAAACGCTAACGGCCATTAGTTTCACTCTATCTAATTTTATTCTCGTTGCTGCGAGGTTATAGCCTATTCACACTGAGCACATCTTAGCGGAACGCATGGTATTTTTCGAAGATGTGAAAAATGTGTTCGCACTGACAACATCTAACATCTTGCTGCCATATTGACAGGCTGACAAATAAAATAAGCAAATTATGAAAATTTATTAAAAATGCTTTTTAATGTTAAAATATCAATCTTTTTATGAGTTGTTTTAGAGTATCAACGATTATTAAGGGAGGGTTTTATGAATTTATGTTGAAAACATTAACATAAACACATATGTATGTATATACATAAATCCTTTTATGTCTTGGGTTCAGGGAAATTTTGTATGGCTTTCACCTTTTCGGAGTAGGTCTTAACTCCATTTATAGAGACGGTGAAACCTAGGAAATCGACTTCGTTTTTGAAAAACTCACATTTGTCGATCTGTATCTTCATGTTGGCCTTAGCTAAGGTTGAGAAGACTTTGCCTAGGTCCCTTGCATGTTCATCTTCAGACTTGCTGAAAACTATAATGTCGTCTGTATAGACGTAGCATATTTTTCCAACATGGTCCCTTAGAATGTCATTTAAGGCCCTTTGGAAGATTGACGGGGAATTTTTTAATCCAAATGGTAATCTTGTGAACTCGAATTTTCCTCCGTTAATGGAAAATGCTGTTTTCTCTATATCACCTCTCTTAAGGGGAATTTGATGAAACCCACTCTTCAAATCTAGCACTGAGAAAAACCTATTCTCTCCCAGTTGTGCAATGATTTCTCCTATCTCCGGAATCGGATATCGGTCTGAAATGGTAACTGTATTTAGCTTTTGATAGTCAATCACTACTCTATACTTTCTTTCGCCTGAGGCGTCACTTTTCTTAGGTACTATCCATACTGTTGAATTATAGGGTGATCGCGAAGGTCGTATGATACCGTCCCTTAGTAATTGGTTTATATGTTTCTCTACTTCAGCTCTTAGTGAAGTAGGGTACGGATAATGTCTACTATACACCGGCGTATCCGATGAGGTTCTTATTTCCCCCACCACTTTAGTTGTGTATGTAAGTTTTTCGTCGGGCTCTGCGAACAAATCGGAATGATTTTTTGTCAATTGTTCCATGATTGTCTTTTGTGTGTTCGTCATGTGCTCTGATCTAACTACAACCTTATTAATAGCTGTAGTGGCGAGCTGCTTTATTCTAAGCCTATAATTTCCGTTCAATATCAGAACATCGTTTTTACATCGATGACAGCGTTCATTATTACCCAAAATTCCATTGAATGTTTTTAAAGTCGGAAGAAGGAAAAATTTAATAGGCATGTCATCTCGATTCAATAAGTTTAGATAGGTATGATGAGTTATTTTTACTTGACCTCCTATAGAATGAGCAAGGAAATCGTTTTTGTTTAACTTGGGTTTATGGACTAAATCGGACTGAATATAATTTTTGTTGGAGCCAGTGTCAATCAAGATTCTTAGAGTTGTACTGTCCCTCAATCTGCATTGGAAATATGGCAGTGAGGAACGATTTAGTCTAAAAAATAAACATCGGTAGCATCGACTGTATCCAAATCTTGTTCACACCCAATTTCTTGCGTGAACTGTTCTGACGGTTCGTACACTCCCTCTAATTGGACCTTATCGAAGTATTCCTGTTCATTTTCCCCTGGTTCGTAAGGTACTTCTATAATGGATTCTTCTTGTGGTTGATCTGTGTTTCCAGTGGTAATATGATATTGCCTCTGGAATTTCTGCGTGGGTCCTGCGTTCTGTGACGGTGGCGGGCGTTTACCTACAAACGCGTTGGTATTGGGCCTATTCGTATAGTTAAC
Source organism: Chymomyza fuscimana (assembly GCA_949987675.1). Taxonomy (NCBI): domain Eukaryota; kingdom Metazoa; phylum Arthropoda; class Insecta; order Diptera; family Drosophilidae; genus Chymomyza; species Chymomyza fuscimana. The sequence continues at coordinate 6,590,097 of OX465092.1, forward strand.
CTTTGATCTTACTGATGGATCAATCTCCGTAGGTATAGGTCTAGGCTGTGGTTTTGGGGCGAATGGACGTGGAGGTACCGTGGATTATTGCTTTGCGGAATTCTTTGGAATCCTCCTTGGGATGGCCACGGTGCTTGGGTTTGCTGACCTTCCGGTGTTTGGGGATTCGGGGCATAATATAATCGGGGAACGAAAGTTCTCCAATTTCCTATATGGTTACCAGCGTGCAGTCTATGCATGGACTGTTTTATGCCCAACTGCCCAAGTGGTTGTTTAGGTGGTAATGGTGGCGCTTGTTGTTTGAGTTTAGATGTGAACAAATTCCTGTGTTCCTGATTTTCTACTAACTCACAGAGGTGGAGTGCGTGACTCAAATCTCTAGGCTCTTTTATGGCCAAGAGGCGAGGTAGGTCCCCATTTAGCCCCCTCACAAATGTATCTAGGGCTTTCCCACGATAGCTTTCAGTTAATGCCTGGATGCTTTCTTGGGAGTCTTCTAGAGTGTTTATTTGATTTAAAATAAGCGAGAGTTGATAGTATACCGTTTGGTAGAATTTTCCAATAGTAGCTCGTCCCTGGGACAGAGAAAATAGCTGATATTCGAGGGTCTTAAGATCTCGCTGGTCAGCGTTATGTGCCGTGAGGCATCGAGATATAGCTTTCCAATTCATAGGCGTGTTGTAAGATTCTAACACGGTATCGGCTTCACCCACTACTTTGTTTCGGATGGCTAGTGTCACTAAGTAGTAGCTATAGTAGCTTTCTTCCCCTTCGTAAATACTCATGATCCTGTCTACATTTTTTTTCCAGGAACCGAAAGAGGTGCGGTCCTCAGAAAAATCTCTAATAAGTTTTACTACTTCAGGAATTTTGGGTTGCTGGTTAATACCGGGTTTAACCAATGGCACATCTTCTAGTTTTTCGGTTCCTGAGTTATTAACAATAACTTCTTTGATCAGGCCTACTATAAGATCTTCAAGTTCTGGGCTTACTATTGGGGTACTGGAAGCTGATTGCCTGGCCCTTGCAGCATTGCTATATGGTGGCTGTCGGTGGGACGTGCTTGGCCCAAGGGAAAGGCTGTTAATAGCTTCGGACAATTCGTCTTGCATGTTGTTCGGTTTATAGCGTTTTAATGCGGACCACACAAACAATTTTTTTTTCGGACGACTTAGGGTATTTAGTTTTATAAGGTGATTGAGCAGTATAGAATTTTTATAAATTTATTTTCTACTAAGATTGAGATATTTAAAATAGTAACGCGAAAAATATAAAATTTGTAAACAGTTTTAAAAGTAACTCTCTTTTGAATTATTTTCAATGAATATAGAAAAATTTTTTACACTGATATTAAAAAAATAATTTTTAATTAATTAGTAATTTAAATGAAAAAAAATTTTCTTAAAAATTTATTTGTATTTTTAAATGTAATATGTTCACTTATATTTTTATTTAATTTTCTTTTTAATTTTTCTTAAATTTTTTCAAAGTTATTTGTTAAATATTTTTTTACAGATTGATTTGTGTTCTTAAATTTAATATGCTCATTTTGGGTTTAATTTTAAATTTTTTTTTTTTTTTTGATTCTTCATATATATATATATATTTTTTTAATATTCTTTTTCCTTAAATACTATGCTTACAATATAATTAGCATTCCGGTGAATCTCCCACGATGGTCCTTCGGAGTTGATCCTTTTTATCCTGCGACAACAGCGGTGCAGCAGGTGACTGGGGCTCCTTAGTAACACTTTAGACGTGGTCCTCTGATACGGATACTACAGAGGGGTCGGCGGTACGACCGCGGTAAAGATTATTGTTATCTTTACTTAATCGCACTCGCGCTGCGGCTCGTTTTGAGGCACTTTATCGAATTAATTTAATTTAATTTTTACGCGACGTAGCTCGTTTTGAGGTACTAGAGTATCGCGACACGCTGATCCTTTTTATTATCCCGGTCCCTGCTCGGGCGCCAGTTAAATTCTTTTTTATTATGTTTTTAAAAAAAAACAATTTATTTCTTTATTCCCATGTTGGGAGTTGATAATGACCTAAACTTTAATTCTAACATAATTGGCTTTTTAAAGTCTACCCTAAACTAGTGCTGCCGCGTCGCTGCTGCAGCTCTGCCGCTGCTGCACATGCCGGTGCAGGTGCCGCTTCTGTAAGCTTTGTCGTTGTCGTCGCTTCCGCTGCAGTTTACCCAAGGTGTCTTATTCCACGGTGCGTTCCCACGGATGGGCTGTCTGATAAAATAAGCTGACGCAGCGCGCGTGGCAAAAGGTGCATGCACCGGGGCCGTGATTACATGGGCGCATGTGCCTGCACTTTTGGTCAACTTCGTCTTTAACTTATATGCATATGTATATACATACATATGTGTTTATGTGCGAGTCAGCACCAGCTCGTCGTCCATATTAATGTTTTCAACATAAATTCATAAAACCCTCCCTTAATAATAGTTGATACTCTAAAACAACTCATAAAAAGATTGATATTTTAACATTAAAAAACATTTTTAACAGAAAACAGAACGTGGTTTATTCATTAAACTTTTTGAGTTCACGTTAAAGGTGAATAAACCACGTTCTGTTTTCTCATAGGATTAGCTCCATTATTGCTCAATACAACAGCGAGTAAACGCTAACGGCCATTAGTTTCACTCTATCTAATTTTATTCTCGTTGCTGCGAGGTTATAGCCTATTCACACTGAGCACATCTTAGCGGAACGCATGGTATTTTTTGAAGATGTGAAAAATGTGTTCGCACTGACAACATCTAACATCTTGGTGCCATATTGACAGGCTGACAGATAAAATAAGCAAATTATGAAAATTTATTAAAAATCCACATTAAACCACAGTGACCATGAAATAACTAAGATAAACGAGCAATTAGTAACAAACAAGTTGTTGTAAATAAAATATTGCAAAATAAAATCAACGAGATAAGCGGAGTCACGAATGAGATAATTAGAATAGCTAAAGAGAACAAAAATTTTAATGAAGAAAAAATTTCGATATTTAAATTCAAGCTTCAAGTTTTTAAAGACGATTTAACCAACCTAGTTCATGCCATAGATTGGGCAAAAACTAATACGATCAACTCAATAATACTGTCAGAATTAGAAGTTAAAACAATAGAAAATATTTTAGAAAAAGAAAAAATAATGTTCCTAAACGCAGAAGAACTATTAGAATTTGTACAAATCAAGATAGCAACAAATGGCAAAAGCTTGCTATATATAATTAACATACCTCTAATTGCAAGCGAAAAATGTACTGCTATGTTATTGAAGCCCATTCAAAAATTAAACACAATAAAAGAAATAAAATATGAAAACTCAATAAAAGACTCTTGCGAATCTCATAGCGAGAAGACCATTTGCAATAAGAATAATTTAGTAACGATGCATGCATAACCCCACTGCTGAAAAGCCAAGCTCCGAATTGCAAAACAATCAACAGTCAACATGTACCGCACTACGAAGAACTATTCAGCGGAACAGTACTACTCAACGCAACGACTTCGACGGAAAGCTGAGAATAGATAAAGAAGAAATGGAACTCAGAGGGACATTCCTAATTCAGTTCCGAAACTCGACCGCCGCCATCGAAGATGAGGTGTATGAAGCAAAAGAAATAGTCTTCGCAGAAGCCACACCATCCCTATTTCAAATAATCGCAGCAAAAAACAGAGTCGACGAAGTACTCTCACTACAAATGCTGAAGGAGGTTAACATCAACAACACCTTAACATAACGTCACGACAACAATTAATTTTACACTATCTGGAATATTGCTGATATAAATGATCGGAATCATCACTTACGCATTGAGACGAAAGATTTTCGCTACAACACATCAGATATCTGGAGAAGTTAAAGAAGCAGAACCAGTTGCAGAAGCGAGTGTAGTTCCAAACCAAAAACGATTCTACATCGCATCCGAGGACGTATGCGTTTAAAGGGGGAGGAGTTAAAGACGAAGTTGAACAAAAGTGCAGGTACATACGCCCATGTAATCACGGCCCCAGTGCATGCACCTTTGTCCACGCGCGCTGCGTCAGCTTATTTTCTCAGACAGCCCATCCGTGGGAACACACCTTGGGTAAACTAGTTTAGGGTAGACTTTAAAAAGCCAATTATGTTAGAGTTAAAGTTTAGTTCATAATCAACTCCCAACATGGAAATAAAGAAATAAATTATTTTTTTTTAAAACATAATAAAAAAGAATTTAACTTATATATGTATATATGTATATGCAAGAGCCACGAGCTGTTCGGATATTTGTTGGTGTTGTGCTAAAGTGCTTCGAGTCCATTGGACCTCTCCAAAGCCTAAAAGCCACTGGGTTAAAATTAATTGTAAATTCATTATTTATAAATTATTATAAAAAATGTTTGTATGTATATCTAGTAATTTAAATAAATGTTCAATTCGATGCAGATCACCGCCGTATCGTCAGCGGTGCTGACATAGGATGAGAAGTCAAGAAACAATATGCTGAATGAGCCACAATTTGCCTTTGTTTATTAAAATGTAATAAATAAAAATACAAATTAAATCTATAAAATTGGTTTCTACTTTTTTCCCTCATCAAACTAGAAGCTCCGTCATCAAACTAGAAGCTCCGACTGGTATGCCCGCTGGCTCACACTTTTATGGTTTAGCTAGCTATAAATGGCCGCACATTTTAAATTCTGTGCAAGTTCCATAAACATGAGGTTTTGGGGCCTTGTTCCAGTCTTTTATGTTGACATTGTTTACATTTTCACAGCTAATGACAAAATGTAGAGGTGCACAGAAAAATAATCGAGTAATTTCTCATCGGGACACAATAAGATAGGAACATATCCACAAGATGTTGGAATGATGTAGAAATTTTCGGAACGGCAGATTCATGCGTAACATCTTCGACAAAAAATGTCAGCCTGTCAATATGACAGCAAGATGTTAGATGTTGTCAGTGTGAATCGCTATTTCACATCTTCAAAAAATCCCATGCTTAAATGTGCTCAGTGTGAAAAGCCTATGACACGTAAAATCAGTAATTTATGAAAATATATTAAAAATTTTATTTAAAATTAAAATATCCATCTTTTTATGCGTTAATTTTCAAGATCAAATATTATTAAGGAAGGGTTTTATGAATTTATGTTGAAAACATTAATTAATTGGGAGTATTAATGAGGACGACGAGCTGGTGCTAACTCGCACATACACACATTCATATCTATAGTGCATATTCATATATTCAAGCGCCACGAGCTGTTTGGATGTTTGTTGGACCATTGGACCTCACCAATGCCTGAAAGCCACTAGTTTCGAAAAATATTAGTAAATTCATTATATAAAAAAAGTATGCATATTAGCTATTTATTCAATTGGATGGGTGCTACATTAACATAAAGTCAACAGCAGTAGAAGTTATTGACCAACATAATTATTAAGTTAGTTTTTTAACAAAATTAAACCTTGGGCTATATACCTTCATATGTCAATCAACGTCGAATCATCGCCGGTGCTATAGAAGATGTCAAAAACAATATGCTGATTTTTTTATGAGCCACAATTTGCCTTTGTTTATTAAAATGTAATAAATAAAAGATACAAAATATAAATCAATAAAATTAGTTTCTACTTTTTTTCCCTCACCCAACTAGAAGCTCCGACTGGAACGCTTGCTGGATTGCGTTGCACGTTTTTGTTATCTATATATTGCCGAACATTTTAAATTGTGCGCCAGTTCCATAAACATATGAGGTTTTGGCGCCTTGTTTTGAATTCAAAGTTGCCAGTCTTTTTCAATGACATTGTTTACATTTTCGCAGCGAATGACAAAAATTAAGAGGTGCACAGAAAAATAATCGAGTAATTTCTCATCGGGACACAATAAGATAGGAACATTTCCACAAGATGTTGGAATGATGTAGAAATTTTCGGAACGGCAGATTCATACGTAACATCTTTGACATAAGATGTTAGATGTTAAAGGTGCCCCAGTGTGAATAGGCTATTAAAATATGTATATAAAATAAATTGTACAAAATTTTTAAATAAGGATAAAAATTTGTCTTTCAGAAAGATGTTGGCAAAAAGAAAAAATAAATAGTTGTTCGAAAACTTGTGGCAACTCTACAATGTGGTCTTATCGATAGGTGGCCGGTGGTCAGCTGGCAATTTGGCGCACTTTTTATACAAACAATAATGAGCCACTTTTTTGTAATTATTTTTAATAATAAATTTTTGAAGGGGCAAAAAAAGAAACGCTAAGCGCTATCAACACAATCCAAACGTTGGCAAATGTTGGTAATTTTGCAAACACTAACTTTGTCAACAGCAGGAACTGCGGCTGTAAGAAAGAAGTGTACCTTTTCAAGCGATGACTTGGAAGTCATCTGCTTGCATTAGATTGATATAATTAACCGCATGGCTGAGCATTACGGGAAAAGGGAGGATATAGCAGAAAAGTAACTGATTGCGACTCTGAAGCTGCTGCTCAAAATAGTTATTTGAACAGCCGTGTTCCCGATTTCGATTACGAGTAAAAGTGTCGGAATCGAAATGAATGGTGTTCCGGATTTCGAGTCGAATCGTTTTGAAAAGTTTGGCTTTCCGCTGTCGAAATGAAGAGTATTTTGCATTGTTTAGTTAAATAAACGCATTAGTGTCACTAAAATTTATTTTGTATTATTTTTCAATGTTTTAAGAAAATTTGGTGTGCTCAGTTGAACAAATCAAGGTTAATTTTCATTAAATATATTTATTGCAAAATTTGTCTATTAAAATTGTGTGTACATGAAAAACCAAAACGAGTGGAATGAAAAGTAAGGTGTTATAATGCGTGAGCATTATTTTGCACGCCAACACAATCCAAACGTTGCCAAATCCTCGTAAATTTGCATCTTAATTTTTTACTACGTTTCCATTTTTAAAAGACGGCTGCTGTATGATGTCGCTGCCATTTAAATTGTGCGCCACATAAACAACAGCTGTTTCTGGCCTGAATGGAAAGATTCGAAATCGATTCGAACTCAGTCTAAATCAGGAACACCAATTGTGGAATTCACTCGTTATGACTTTTCAAAACGAGTCGAAATCGGGAACACAGCTGAAAATAAGCAACTTAATTTTTTACTACGTTTCCATTTTTAAAAGACGGCTGCTGTACGATGTCGCTGCCATTTAAATTTTGCGCCACATAAACAAACATAAACAACACAGCTGTTTCTGGCCTGAATAAAAACGATTTGAAATAGATTCGAACTCAATGTAAATCCGGAACACCAATTGTGGATTGCACTCGTTATAACTTTTCGAAACGAGTCGAAATCGAAAACATGCCTGAATAAAAAAAAACGTTGAATGCATAGTCGTTACGAACTGTGCAATTTTTCAAAAGTCATGTCGATGCAATGTTACATTGAGAATTTTGCTAATACAAACTATATATCATAAATATTTAAATAGAATAGACTTATTGTAAAGATTATTATACGAGTTTGCAACAAAAAATTGAATGCAAAATTTTATGTTCAATTTACATGGCGAGAAGCAGTGAAAACGCACATTAACAACGAAAAATCGTACTCTACCTCAAACATTAACCAAAATCTCTGTGCGAGCGACCTAACAGAAGTGGCAACCCTATGGTTAAAGCTTTGTAGTGGACATGCGTGTACCTAACTGAGAGTGTGCTCTCACGTCAATGGATGCGCTACTCAGCCAAACAGCCAAAGTTCATGACAGACGACAGCCTGGGATACAGAAAAGAATAATGTGTAGATATACATAGTTTGCGACCGCCCTCAGTATTGAATTCGAATCGCAATCTATCGGGCGCATTTAAGTGAAATGTGGAAAACGTTTAACGTCGCGGAAAAAAATAAATATAAATTTGTTTAAGGAAAATTATCCGTGACCACAGAGTTACAACCAACCTCGTGCAAAGGCATACTACATATTATTAATATTTTTAATTGTAAATACGAATGTACATGCATATAAAAGTAAAAGTATTAAGTTGTACTAGAATATGGATATATGGTACAAAGTATGCATATTTCTATATATGTATGTACACATGCACATACATATGAAAACATACATATGTATGTATGTATACGCAAGGAATACATCCGCACATTTGTAAATGCATATGTACTATTAATACCATATATGTACATAGAGTAATAAGGTGTATATACATATGTTCGTGTAGATATATCGTTGAATGTGTATATATGTACATATGTATAATTTCTTTATATATATGTATGTATATACTCATGAAAATGTATTCTATTATCTAGCGGTACCGATATTCTTTTATTATATGCCAAATAAAAATATGTTTTTATATATGGATGTATGTATATATGTATTTATACATACATATATATATATATATATATATGTATAGATTTACATACATACATATGTATGTATATGAAGTATGTAAATGCACATATTCATATAAATGAATGTACATAAAATGAAAGAACGAAAATAATATTAGAATAACATACTACTGAAATAAACTGTGGGCACATAGTACGTCGTTCTGAAATTTTAAGGATAATATGTTAACATATGTACATATAAAATCCCATGAAATATACATGTCTGTACGTATAGATTAGAGATAGAGATTCTGATATACGTACATATGTATGTACATATTTATATACATATGTATATATGTCTGTAAATATGCGCTTAAAATCAAAATGACTAGATATCAGAGTTTTAATATTGTGAATTATGGGTAAATTTATACGTATGAACATACATACATATGTACATACTTGCATGTGTACATACTTGCATGTGTAAGTATGTACATATATACATATGTACATACATACTTATGTAAGTAGTCAGCCACACCTTCTTGTATGCATTTCGAACATAAAATGTAAACTAATATTATATGTGTATTTATGTACGAAATGTATTATTATAAATATTACAATAATATAAAGGTGAAGTTTGTTATTTGCAGAAGAAAAATTGCAAGCAAGATTTGAACCACCCCGCTCAATAATAATCCTTATCACAACAGAGCAAAATAAAAAAAAAACAAAACATCATTAACACGTGCAGTTACCCTAAGGGGTTTCAAATTGCATACATATGTACATATATACATGTATATTGGATTTAGAAATAATATTTGAAATTTATAGTATGTATGTATGTAAGTAGATAGTTATGTATGTATGTAAATATGTGTGCGTGTATGTACCGATTCGCTCATTTAATTGTATGTACATATGCATGTACTTAAAATGTTATAACAACGAGAAAAATTTGTAAACTCATGCGCAGAACAAATTGGAGTTGGAATCGAGAGAGTAATATGGGAATATGTATATGTACAAATATATGTACATACATAAATATCTATGCATTTACTGCGCCACTCACTTCCTTTACCAACCATAGTCTTCTTACCACAATTGTCCGTTTTGGGACATCCCGACTGCAACATACTTTCCTTAATTTTAAAGTATTCTGAACCAATACACATACATAGCTCGCATCTGATAAATTCGATTTTAATTTTCTTTTGTTTAAATTTGGTTAAGGTCAGCTCTTGCTTGAATTGATGTGTATTCACAAGCTAATAAATACATACATATGTAATAAAACATACATACATATTTATGTAATTCTTGGCATGCACATATACATATGTACATACGTACAAATTCAAACACCTGTCGCATTGTCGCACCGTTATGTATTATGTATTTATGTGTGCAGAGCATAGTATGTATGTACTAGAAAAATTTTGTATTCGACAAAATAAAATTACATTATGCATTGTAACATAACTACTTATGTATGTACATATGTACATATTAAAGAGATAATTTTTATACCCTGTACCACTGTACCACAGCTACAAGATACAATAATTTTATTTTTTTTTTCTAGTGTATAAGTATGTGTATTAGGGTGGCCATTTTTGCAACATCTCACGATTTTACTAACGCCACCCCCTAAAAAGTTTCCTTTTTACCTGCATATAGCGCCTGTAAAATTTAAAAACGATCCGAATGTATTTGATGGGTCCGGCAATAGGTCAAAGGTCATAACAAATGTTCATATGAATGCATAAATAGCGACCAAACCGTAAGTTTGATAAAAACATGTTCCAAATATAATCAATGGGTAATTCAATTATCTACAGTCGAGAAAGAAAATGATCGAAATCAGTTTAGTATAACCAGAGATATTTGCTGTTAAGTAAAGGCACTTTTTTTTTTTTTTTTTTAATTTCGAAAAATGGTTTTTTCAAAATATCTCGAAGCCCATTTCATGAAAAAAAATTTTGACTGCATTTTCGGTTTTAGCATGTCATTTTACTACAGAAACGATTCAAAAATGTTAAGGATACCAACATTTTTTTTTATTTGTAAACTGGTATAATTAGTCAATTTAATCAACTTTAGAGCTTACCAAATTTATTTAGGCCGACTCTATATTTTTTAAAAATTATGTTTTGGTAGATATGAGACTTTTTGAACCATAATTTGTTTGATTGGAAATAAGTTTTCAAACTTTATGTACAACAATACAGTCAAAAACGGAAAAGTGCGAGTTATGACCTTTGACCTATTGCCGGACCCATCAAATACATTCGGATCGTTTTTAAATTTTACAGGCGCTATATGCAGGTAAAAAGGAAACTTTTTAGGGGGTGGCGTTATTGATAACGACGGTTTAAAAATCCTCCATACCAGCGGCGGCCACCCTAATGTGTATGCATGTATATAACAGCAAGAAAGAATCGAGGCAGACCCTATAGTCTATACATATATGCAGTGGTGGGCACGCCTTGGCTCTTTTTGCTCCGAGTGCTCTTTCCGTTATGTCTTGCAAGTGGCGACAGCCAGACGCACACCACGCAGTGTACGCGTTTTATGGCCTTACTCGACGATGCTTGGGCGACCGTAACGGGGCTTTTTTTAGTGCTCGCTGACTAAAATTTCGCACAAGTCCACTGAGCACAAAAATATAGTTACTTTGGCAACTGTAAGACCGAGTAATAATTTAAAATTGTCATATAAACTCATATGACTTCTGTGTCTTTGAATTTGTTGCAAAATTTTGTTCAATGTACACGCACAAGCAGATCGCTGGCAACTCGCCGAATTTACAAAATAAAAAGATGGCGTACGTTAAAGTCGGGCGCGGACGACTTTGGGATACCCTGTACCACTGCTTGCAATAAAATCCGGTAAATTGCTTACGAACACCAAAAGACATTTGATTGCCAAATTAGATTATGATACCTTCATAAACAACCAAAAACAGACGAATTTTTAATCAAAAACTTTTTTTCGACCGATCGGACCTATGGGAGCTATATGATATAGTCATACTCTAAAAAACTTCTGAATGCCAAATTTGGTTACAATATCTTCACAAACGAACGAAACACAACCAATTTTGTACAAAAAGCGTTTTTTTGACCGATTGGCCCTATGGGAGCTATATGATATAGTCAACCGATTTAGATCAAATTTGGTATAGTGTTTGGAAACTCTAAAAAACTTCTTAATGCCAAATTTGGTTACAATATCTTCACAAACAAACGAAACACAACGAATTTTGTACAAAAAACAAATTTTCGACCGATCGATCCTATGGAACCTATATGATATAGTCAACCGATTTTGATAAAATTTGGTACAGTGCTGGGGGTTTCTAAAAAACTACCGATTGTTAAATTTGGTTATGATATCTTCATAAACAAACGAATTATCCATCTAAAACTTTTGCTTTTTTTCGAGGTCCTCTGAAACACCCCTATGGGAGCTATATAATGTAGTCCCGATATCAAAAAATAAAATAAACTTGTCTCCTATGGATTAATAAGGGATCTTATCTGAAAGTTTGGTTGCTCTAGCTCTTACCATCTCTGAGATCTAGGCGTTCATACGGACAGACGGACATGGGTATATCGACTTCTCTAGTCACTCTGATCATACTTTAGGTAACTTTGGGGGGTCTCCGACTTCTCCTTCTGTACGTTACATACATTTTCGGCTTGCACAAACACAATATACCCTTTGTACCATACGGTACAGGGTATAAATACACACATTGTGCCACAAATATATAGTAGGTTTTGAAAATAGTATGCCGCAAATGTGATTAAATTCTAATGAAAACTTTTAAAATTATAGGTAAAAATATGTATTTTTTTTTGAAGCAATATACAGGATTGGGTTGCAATGTTTTTTTTTAAGTTTTTAAGCAATATATAAGATTTGATTGCAATGTGGTCGTACAGGGTATCCCGAAGTCGTCCGCGCCCGACTTTAACATACGCCATCTTTTTAATTTAAGGAACACAGTTAAATTTTATTACTTTGTGGGGTTACAGGCAATAGTTTTTTTAGATTCGTCACATACCCGTCCGGAACTTTTTTACACATTTGTAATTTTGGAAACTCCGGGATCTATTATATTTACGATGTCCCGCGTGATAAAGTATTTGCATCTATATATACAGGATATAGAATGTTTGATTATAATTAGGGTATTCACGCTTTGTTTTGACTTGAGGACTTGAGGACTTTTACAAAAACAAAATGTATAACAAAATACAACCCTGTGTTTCAACTCTCAGCTCAACTTTTCCTCAACCCAGACCCAAGCCTCTTTTTTGCTGTTGACTTGTTGAGAAAGTGTTGCACCATATGGTAATTTGCTGCCTTTTCAGCACTGCTCGCATTTGTAATTTTTTAGCCATTTCGTGATATGAAAAGCAACGAGATACCGTATACTCGTTGGAAAAAAGTAAGCGCCAAATTTAAAATAATCAAATTGTATTAACGCAAGTAAAAAAAAATGTGGTACAGTCGAGGCGGTGCCCGACAGTGGAATACCCTGTACCTTTTGTGTCAAACAAATTTTTCCTGCATATTCCATCTAAGAACTTTCCAATTGGAATTTATTTTTTTTTGGTGAAAATCGATATTTATACCTATAAGTTCCCTAAATTTTTACCCATTTTGATGAAACTCGAATGTTACAACAAAGAATTTATTAAAAGTATACGGGGTAAGTTTCAAGTTGGTATGTTGAGGGGTGTGGGAGAAAACACGGTAAATGGATTGCGGGGGGTGGGGGGACCGCATCGATAAAATTTGGATGTGGATTTGTTCATTAGAGCCACATGAATGGGCTTACCAAAAATTGTGATTCTAGGTCAGTTGTAGCCATAATTGCGTAGAGTCAAATATTGACGCAGTTTATTGGCAAGGGGTGGTGAAATTTACACATTTTTGACTATAACTTCTGTTGTATTTGTCCGATTTTGTTCATTTTTTACACATAGATGCAAGTAGCTACAACGCATCGATCTTTTAAATTTCACGTGAAAATACTTAACAGTGTGGCTAAAAACCGCGAAACTCTACTGCGGGGGAACGGGGGAAGATATTGACATGATTCAACAAACTTCATCTGCTTAGGAAATATGCGCACCAGCTGGTAAAGTTTCGTGTCTCTAGCTCTTATAGTCTCTGAGATCTAGGCGTTCATACGGACGGACGGACGGACGGACGGACATGGCTCAATCGCTACCCGAGGTTATGATAAGCATTTTGGTATAAAGGACTTGGGGTCTGCCACGCCTCCTTCTGTCCGTTACATACATTGCACAAACCTAGTATACCCTTTGTACCTATAGGTACAGGGTATAAAAATGTAGTACAGTCGAGGCGGTGCCCGACAGTGGAATACCCTGTACCTTTTGTCTCGAAAAAATTTTTCCTGCATATTCCTTCTAAGAACTTTCCAATTGGAATTTTTTTTTTTTGGTGAAATTCGATATTTATACCTATAAGTTCCCTAAACTATTACCGATTTTGATGAAACTCAAATATTACGTCAAAGAATTTATTTAAAGTATATGGGGTAAGTTTCAAGTTGGTATGTAGAGGGGTGTGGGAGAAAACACGGTAAATCGATTGCGGGGGGTGGGGGGACCACATCGATAAAATTTGGACGTGGATTTGTTTATTAGAGCCACATGAATCAGCTTACCAAAAATTGTGATTCTAGGTCACTTGTAACCATAATTATGAGGAGTCAAATATTGACGCAGTTTATAGGGAAGGGTTTTGAAATTTGTACATTTTTGACTATAACTTTTGCTGTATTTGTCCGATTTTGTTAATTTTTTACACACAGATGCATGTAACCACAACGCATCGCTCTGTTAAATTTCAAATGAAAATATTAAACGGTGTGGCTAAAAACCGCGAAAATCTACAGCGGGGAACGGGGGAAGATATTGACATGATTCAACAAACTTCATCTGCTTAGGAAATATGCGCACCAGCTGGTAAAGTTTCGTGTCTCTAGCTCTTATAGTCTCCGTGATCTAGGCGTTCATACGGACGGACAGATGGACAGATGGGCAAGACGGACGGACGGACATGGCTCAATCGCTACCCGAGGTTATGATAAGCATTTTGGTATAAAGGACTTGGGGTCTGCCACGCCTCCTTCTGTCCGTTACATACATTGCACAAATCTAGTATACCCTTTGTACCTATAGGTACAGGGTATAAAAAGGTTGCGCCTTTTTTGTGCGAAATTAAGTGAATTAGACATGATTACTTGTTGTTGGAGTTTACGCAAATAAAAGAGTAAAAATAGATGTACTAGGCTTAATATATGCTGGAACTGTTGGGGAGTTACCCTCAGGAACTGAGCACGTTCTGGCGCCAGTCAATTGACTGTGGAAGTGGCCGCCCTGCCGCGAGAGTATTATTGCATTCATGTCCTCTAGATAATTATCTAAAACTTCATCAATTTGTGCGCCGACCCGCAACCCCATAGTCATTGCATTAAACAAAAATTAAGTATTTCTGCAATGAAATTGTTTTAGCAGACGAACCTTCAATAAAATTAATTTCAGCCAAAGCCACTTTGGCAACAGTTTCAATCAAAGTAGACTTTACGCTGTCACTCAAATACGATTTTTCTACAATTGTTTCGTTTTTGCAGCAATAAAATAATAAAAATGTGTTACAGTCGTTTTTTTTTTTGGTGCAATTCGATATTTATACCTATAAGTTCCGTATATTTTTACCGAGTTTGATGAAACTCGAATGTTACGTCAAAGAAGTTATTTAAAGTATATGGGGTAAGTTTCAAGTTGGTATGTTGAGGGCAGTGATGTGCCGCGTAGACTACACAGTGTAGACTACACAATTGTCGACGTGTCGACAATTGAGTGTCGACAATGCTTCAAGTCGACACGTCGACAATGTCGACAATTTACTTTAAGAATTAAAATCATATAAATTAAACTTAAAATTTTATTAAATAAAAAAAAAACAAGAGCTGCATACCATAGTCTTGTTTTGTACATTTTTTTGTCTAAATTATAATTTTATACTATTTATTCTATCTCAAATTCATCCACTTCAGCAACATCCTTAATTCTTAATGAATAGAACATGTATAAAAGTTGTTTTGATCTTTGAAGAGTTAGGCAATTTCTTGCAGATGAATGGACATGATCCCAGCTCGAAAACACCCCTTCAATTTGAGCAGAAGAAGCTGGTATTTTTAGAAGATCCAGCCACAAGTCGACTGCTTCTGCTACTGAACATTTTGTGGACTGACATTTGTTAATTAGATTACAAATTGGGTCCAATAAAAGTATGCTGCTCTTAACGTCATCTATAAATTTAGTATCAAAAGGCAATGCAACGATATTTGATTTCACTTTTGAATCGGCTGCTAATTGCTTCATAAGCTGCTCACTCTCTATTAAACAATTGTACGCGTTGAGATGTGAACACCATCGAGTTTCACATGCTAATTTCCACCTTTCTCAATAATTTTTTTTTCCAAGTCCGGTTGTTTGAATTCCTTTAGGTCAGATGTGACTTTCAGATTCAATTCTCTCTTTAAAATGCCTTTGGCGAGGAGGTTTCCGGTATGACTATTACAATTACTTTTCCAAACAAAATGTTTCGTTATATTTCCCATTTTTTTCATCGCGCTTGCATTATCTGAAACTGCTGCGTAGACATGGGTAGAATACATTTTTTCTGCCAAATCAACAGACTCCGATACGATCTCAGCCAGTTTTTCTGCTGTCTCACTTTCTCCCGTTAGATCCCATGCTTCTAAAAATGCTTCTTCTCCATTCGCGTTCTGTAACATTGAAACGACTGTTTTGGTGTTGCTTGCTGAATTTTTTCATCCGTCAATCAACAAAACTGAATCGGAACTCATTAAAGCTTTTGCAGAAGTTAAAAGATTTTCGTATGCATTATCCAACAATTTTGTTGATAACAATTTTCCTCCAGGAATATTGTTTCCATAAGCAGGTCTCAATTTTTTCACGAAATTTTTAAAATAGACAGAATCTACTGCGCTCAGGGGAATATTACATTCAAAGAAAAACTGTGCCAAGGACTCGTTAATTTCATCTTCTTCTTTTTGTGTCAGTCGATCTATAAAGTGAGAAATGGAAGGGCTGCTTCTTTTAGCATTTAATCGTTTCCTGTTACTGGAACCTATTGTTGGTAATTGTTCACTGCTCGAAAATAAAGAAGTTAATGAGCTTGTTCCCGTGGACTCCAAAGATTCTGCCCTTATTAATTCAACGTTATTATTGATAGGTTGACTATTTTCTTGAGTATCAATCGGGTTATTTTCCATCTATGTATAAGACACCAGTCATTACATAGAGTTGCGATTCATTAAAAACACTTAAAACTTACGCTGATGTCAAGTCGTTCAGCATCTAAATGCAAAAGATCACTTTCTTCATCCACGAAATATGTGATACTTCTGTCACTGTAATTACGTGCACCAAGATTTGATGAGATGGCATTATCATTGTTTACAATCTTGCACACATTTCTTCAAAAACAGTAAAGAAACAATATTATGAAAGTTCACACATACACGCACAAAATATTTACCTATGTGCTCTAAGTCGAGCTTCGGCTGTGTTTAGTAAATTGTTGTTGCAATTCTTGCAAAAGGCGGCATGTTTGTTATTTACTTTGACTAACACATAACCGAGTTCATCAAAAGCATTATTTTTCAAATTCACATCACTAACCAGAATCACATAACTAACCAGAATCAGCTGATTTAAAATAACCGCATAAACGACACAATTGTCTACGTTGTCGACATTGTCGACGTGTTGTCGACATTGACGACGCGATTGTCGACGTCACACTGTCGACAATTAAAAACGACGCGTAGTGGAACAACACTGGTTGAGGGGTATGGGAGAAAACACGGTAAATCGATTGCGGGGGGTGGGTGGACCGCTGCTATAAAATTTGGATGTGGATTTGTTCATTAGAGACACATGAATCATCTTACCAAAAATGTGATTCTAGGTCACTTGTAACCATAATTACGTAGAGTCAAATATTGACGCAGTTTATAGGCAAGGGTGGTGAAATTTGTACGTTTTTGACTATAACTTTTGCTGTATTTGTCCGATTTTGTTCATTTTTTACACACAGATTCATGTAACTACAACTCATCGCTCTGTTAAATTTCACGCTTTGGCCTGTTGACTTTTTCAAGGAGTCCTCAAGTCAACACAATACCCTAAATGAATACCCTAAATAACTAGCGGGGCTGTGAGAGTCGCAATCCGCATACCGATTTTGTAGGCTATAGCTTACTTTTGAATGAAACAAAATGGAATATTGGTGCAGTTTTATTGGCCCATTTATATTTCATGTATTTCGATATTAATCAACAAACTTGACCAGCCTGTAACAATGCACATCTTTTGGTAAAATTAATTGAGGTATTCACACTTTGTGTGGAATAATAAAAAATTTCAATGAAACCTGCAGCTAAAGTAGTTATGTAGTACACGGATTTTTATTATTTTTCTGCAGCGAAAATGAAATAATTGCAGAAAAGCCGTAGTTGAATTTGTGCTTGTTCTTCCATGTGTTTGTTTACATTTGTAAATTGGTACAAATTGCATTAAAATTAAAAAACTTGAATTAAAAATGCAGAGTAAGAACATAAAATCTACTTTAATAGAACATTTAGCTAAAGTAGCTATGGATTACACAGATTTTTATTATTTTATTGCTGCAAAATCAGAACAATTGTAGAAAAACCGTATTTGAGTTTGTGCTGCTTCTTCCCGTTGTTTGTTTACTTTTATAAATTGCTGCAAATAATCATTAAAATAAAAATGCCAAGACTGAGCGTAAAGTCTACTTTGATTGAAACTGTTGCTAAAGTGGCTTTGGCTGAAATCAATTTTATTAAAGGTTCGTCTGCTAAAACAAATTCGTTGCAGAAATACTTACTTTTTGTTTATTACTAGGGGGTTGCGGGAGGACATGAATGCTATAATACTCTCGCGGCAGGGCGACCACTTCCACATCCCTAAGTCAATTGACTGGCGCCAGAACGTGCTCAGTTCCTTCGGCGACAAGCGTGTTGTTCAAATGCTGAGGGTAACTATTACATCTATTTTTACTCTTTTATTTGCGTAAACTCCAACAACAAGTAATCATGTCTAATTCCATTAATTTCGCACAAAAAAGGCGCAACCGTTTGTTACTTGCGTTAATGCAATTTGATTATTTTAAATTTGGCGCTTACTTTTTTCCAACGAGTATACGGTAACTCGTTGCTTTTCATACCACGAAATGGCTAAAAAATGGCAAATGCATTAGTGCTGAAAAGGCAGCGAATTACCACATTGTGCAACACTTTCTCAAAAACTCAACAGGAAAAAGTAGACTAGGGTCTGGGTTGAGGAAAAGTTGAGTTGAAAATCGAAACGCAGGGTTGATTTACATCATGTATTTGTTTTTGTAAAAGTCCTCAACTTTTCAACTCCTCAACTCAACACAAAGCGTGAATACCCTAAGTGTGTTTGACTTTTTTACGCCGATAATTTCATGTCATGTAAGCTCATGTCAGCGCTCTTTGTACGCGCGGCTTAAGGGAATTGAAAAGTTGTGCAACAACTCAAATGACTAAAGCGTGAGCGCCCTTTTTGTTACTTTATCAGGCATGTTCTAGATTTTGATTGCGACAAAAAGTGTCGGAATCGAAATGAAAGGTGTTCTGGATTTTGATTGCGACAAAAGTGGAATCGTTTTAAAAAGTTTGGCTCGCAGCTGTCGAAATGAAAAGTAATTGGATTTATTTACTTAAATAAATGCATTTAATGTCACTAAAATTAATTTTGTATTATTTTTTAAATGTTTTAAGAAAATTTAGAACTGTTCAGATGAACAGATTATGGTTAATTTTCATTAAATATTTTTATTAAAAAATTTGTCTATTAAAATGTGTACATAAAAAACCAAAACGTTTGGAATTAAAGTTAAGTGTTCTGGTGTCTAGAGAAAACAGGTCTTCGAAAAGTTATGTGTTGTCGTGTTGCACAAATGGATGGCCTAAAATATGTATATATTTGTACAAAATTCGTAAATAAAGAAAAAATGTTTCTCTCTCAGAAAGATGTTGGCAAAAAGCAAAACTAAATTATTTGAGTTGTTCGAAAACTTGTGGCAACTCTACAATGTGAACTTATCGATAGCTGGCCAGTTGGTCAGCTGGCAATTTGGTGCATTTTGAAGGGGCATAAGAGGAAGCGCTAAGAGAGAAGTAACTGAAGGCGACTCTGAAGCTGCTGCTCAAAATAGTTTGAAAAAAATATATAAACATTTTTTAAATATAGTTGTTTTAAATAAAGTAAACAACTTATAAAGTTTAGCGAAAATTTTTAAGAAACGGCTGCTGTATCATGTCGCTGTCATTTAAATTTTGCGCCACGTAAGCAAACATAAAAGATGGTGTACGTTAAAGTCGGGCGCGGACGACTTTGGGATACCCTGTACCACTGCTTGCAATAAAATCCGGTATATTGCTTAAGAACACCAAAAGACATTTGATTGCCGAATTAGATTACGATACCTTCATAAACAACCAAAAACAGACGAATTTTGAACCAAAAATGTTTTTTTGGCCGATTGGTCCTATGGGAGCTATATGATATAGTCAACCGATTTTGATAAAATTTAGTACAGTGTTGAAGATCTCTAAAAAACGTACGATTGCCAAATTTGGTTACAATATCCTTACAAACAAACGAAACACAACGAATTTGGTACAAAAAACGTTTTTTTGACCGATTGGTCCTATGGGAGCTATATGATATAGTCAACCGATTTTGATAAAATTTGGTACAGTGTTGAAGATCACTAAGAAGCTTCCGATTGCAAAATTTGGTTACAATATCTTCACAAACAAACGAAACACAACGAATTTTGTACAATATACGTTTTTTTGACCGATTGGTCCTATGGGAGCTATATGATATAGTCAACCGATTTTGATCAAATTTGGTACAGTGCTTAGGAATTATAAAAAACTTGCGAATGCCAAATTTGGTTACGATATCTTCATAAACAACCGAATTATCCATCTAAAACTTTTTGTATTTTTCGAGGTCCTATGAAACACCCCTATGGGAGCTATATGATATAACCCCGATATTAAAAAAATAAAATAAATTTGTCTCCCCTGACATAATAGCGCATCTAATCTGAAAGTTTGGTTACTCTAGCTCTTACCATCTCTCAGATCTAGGCGTTCATACGGACAGACGGACAGACGGTCAGACGGACAGACGGACATGGGTATATCGACTTCTCTAGTCACTCTGATCATACTTTAGGTAACTTTGGGGGGTCTCCGACGTCTCCTTCTGTATGTTACATACATTTTCGGCTTGCACAAACTTAATTTACCCTTTGTACCATACGGTACAGGGTATAAAAACGCAGCTGAATGAAAACGATTCGAACTCAGTCAAAATCTAGCAGGCATGTTCCCGATTTCGACTCGTTTTGAAAAGTCATAACGAGTGCATTCCACAATTGACGTTTCGGATTTAGACTGAGTTCGAATCGATTTCGAATCGTTTTCATTCAGGCCAGAAACAGCTGTGTTGTTTATGTGGCACAAAATTCAAATGGCAGCGACATGGAAAAATGGAAACGTAGTAAAAAATTAAGATGCTTGTAGTTCGAATTTTAATATTATAAGTATAACACACAAATTTTCGCCAACTTGTTTATTTTATTTTATTCATTTAGAGTTGCCTTCAGTTACTTCTCTGCTACTATATCCTCCCTTTTTCCTGTAATGGTTTTTTCTCCATAAGCATTTCACAATTGATCAGGCCATGCGGTTAATTATATCAATCTAATGCAAGCAGATGACTTCCAAGCCATCCCTTGAAGAGGTACAATTCTTTCTTACAGCCGTAGTTTCTGTTGTTGACAATGTTAGTGTTTGCAAATGTACCAACATTTGCCAACGTTTGGATTGAGTTGGTAGCGCTTAAATAACTACAAAAAAACGGCTCATTGTTGTTTGTTCAAAAAGTGCGCCAAATTGCCATCTGACCAACTCTAAGTTCACATTGTAGAGTTACCATAAGTTTTCGAACAACTAACTACATAATTTATTTTTTCTTTTTGCCAACATCTTTCTGAGAGAGAAATATGTTTACCTTATTTACAACTTTTGTGTAATTTATTTTATATGCATATTTTAAGCCATCCATTTATAAAATTATCTTCGAATTTATATGTGCAACACATAACTTTTCGAAGACGAAACGAGTCTAAATCCGGAGCACCTTACTTTCATTCCACTCGTTTTGGTTTTGCATGTACACACAATTTTAAAAGACAAATTTTGCAATAAATATATTTGGTGAAAATTAACCATAATCCGTTCAACTGAGCACATCCAAATTTTCTTAAAACATAAAAAAATAATACAAAATTAATTTTAGTGACATTAATGCGTTTATTTAACTAAATAAAGCAAAATACTTTTCATTTCGACAGAGGAGAGCCAAACTTTTCAAAACGATTCGACTCTTGTCGGAATCGAAATCCAGAACACCATTCATTTCGATTCCGACACTTTTACTCGGAATCGAAATCGGGAACATGCCTGTAGAATTGTCGGAATGCACTCGCTACGACGTTTCAAAACGAGTCGAAATCTAGAACATGCCTGTATGAGTTGAGTTTGAGCTTCTTCTTTCACAATTTTGAAACCCTACACCATTTTGGTGTTGCGTCAGCTAGGCAAAAGTTGCAATTCCATTATTGAGTAAATAAAATACATAATACATTATTCGTGGTAAATCCGATTATTAGTTATTAAAATTCACTCTATTCACTTTTTAGTGCTTTTTATTTTACAAAATAGATAAAAAAAAATCACGAAATATTGTAGTGTTTCAAATGACACAGAATATTTTACGCTTTCCTCAACTCAACAGCGAAAACTAGAAGTTATGCTGAGAGCGGAAACTCAGCCTTGTACATTTGCATACATTGCTGCTAAAGTCCTCAACTTTTCAAATTCTCAATTCAACAGCAAGCATCAACACCCTATAAACCATTGACCTTTATTTATTAAAATACAGGGCATAGTATCAAATAAATACAAATATGTACACCTAATTCTGTTTTTACACGGCAGAAACGTTCCAGAAAAAAACGTGTAAAAGAGACATGTACCGGTAGTAACGGTATTCTAAATTTAAAAAAGATTACGGTTAATAAAAATAATTTTTTTTTTTAAATTCCAATCAAATAGTTTTTTTATCGAGCTAAATCGAATGAAAGAAATCGTCTAAAAACGGAATAAATTTTTTTTATTTATACCGTGTTAAAAATCAAAAGCGTGCAAAAAAGATCGTGTAAAAACTGAATATTATTATATTAACCTATGTACCTTTAACTAAAAAATAAATTAAAATATGTATAAAGTACATAATATTCATTGAAATCGATTTTCTCAGTATCGGAATTTGGAACTCAATTTAAATAATTTGTTATGACTTCAAACATAACATGCAGGATTATATTTAGACAAGAGCGCAAAGAGAAATAGAGAGCGACTTGTCATACGCAGTATGCATATTAATATGTATGCATGTATATGTGTATATGTGTCAGAAATAATAATTATACACTTAATTTATATTCGATACAGTACCAATATGTTGAAATATTCCTTTTAAATAAAACATGTTATATCGCCGACGTACGAGAATACACATTTACATACATATGTATATATACACACAAACTCTGTATGCTTTATACAAAATGTCTTTTTCTTATTAAATTCTTCTGTTAACCTTTTACATACATATGTATGCACATAATAAAGGGTCATCAATCTTGAGGTTTTTTTTTTTAAATAAAAAAAAAAAAATTTCAAATCAATCGGAAAACTTTATTATCAATAGGAAGAACCGTTCTTGCCATGCACTTTTTAAAAATGATCCCTTTCAAATGTAGGCAACAACTGCGCCGTAGCTCGTCTAAGCGGAGGTTATGTATGCACATAATAAAGGGTCATCAATCTTAAGGTTTTTTTTTTAAATAAAAAAATAACAAAAATTTCAAATGAATCGGAAAACTTTATTATCAATAGAAAGAACCGTTCTTGCCATTCACTTTTAAAAATGATCCCTTTCAAATGTAGGCAACAACTGCGCCGTAGCTCGAGCATAATCGGCGGTATCTCGCAAATAACACGGGTAATGTTGGCCTCTAATGCTTCAATCGTAGCTGGATTATCCACAAACACTGTAGAGTTCACGTAGCCCCAAACGAAAAAGACTAACGGTGTGAAATCACATGATCTTGGTGGCCAATTCACCGGTCCGGAGCGTGAAATTAATTGTTCATCGAATTGGCTCCTCAATATGTCAATTGTTTAACGGGCTGTGTGGCTTATTGAAACCAAATGTCGTCGTGATCTCGGGCTTCAATTTCAAGTAGCAAATAATTCGTTATCATGGTGCGATAACAGTCGCCATTGACGGTTACGGTCTGACCAGCGTCATTTTTGAAGAAATATGAACCGGGCCATAAACTACGCGCTGGGCGAGGGCTATTCGGTCGAGTATCATCCAATAATGAAAATTGGGTCTGGCGAATAGTGGTCTCAGTAGGTCGATTATGGCGAACATAAAATGGCCTAAGCGCGTGAAAAACATTCTTTACAGAACGCGAATTTTCGTAATATACGATTTGTAGACTTTGTTCGGGTGTAAGTTTTTATCAAAAAAACTTTGTTGAAAAAAAACCCTCCAGATTGATGACCCTTTATAACTTTTTTTTATATACTTCTTCTGTATGCAGTGTATAAGTACATATGCACATAAACACATTCATATGCACATACAAATAAAAGCGAATAAAAGTTTTGCCATTGCTTGTTGAATTGGTTTGAACGTGTATGAGGCACAAACCGGAACCACTTATTTCTTTTGTCTCTATTAAACCACAATAAACCTACATACATAAAAGTCTGTAAATCTAAATCAAATCAAACTAGATACATACATGCATATGTACATACATATATATATATATAAATGTTCACATATTTTTTATTAGTATTAGTTTTCCTTTTAAATACGTTGTCATCCCTGGCAAAAAATTTGTGATTAATTTAACAACATATGTATGTACATACATATTGGTAAACTAATGCCGGCAGGTGTTATTGGGTTATTTTTAAAATATTTAATTTTTCTTTAGGTCTTTAAATCCGTGAATTTAAAGTGGAAATCAAATTTTAGTTTAGCCAACCCCTACTAAATCAAAGGCAGACTGCTCTACAATTGTTAAAATTCTGCTGTCGAAATAGATTTTCTTAAGTGTGCCATCGCGATGGCTGCACCGGCAGCCTGTACGCGTTTTTCGGACAATTATGAAATTAAAGAAGAGCTTGGAAAGTATGTATATATATTGCTCACAAACTGAAACCATATTGATTAAATTTTACAAATGCGTGTCATTAGGGGAGCCTTCTCAATAGTGAAAAGGTGCGTCCAAAAATCTACGGGGTTCGAGTTCGCAGCTAAGATTATAAATACCAAGAAGTTAACAGCAAGGGGTAAGTATTATGGCATATATTTACATATTACATATGCATGTGTATGTAAGTCATTGAATTAATTTTGGTACTGATAAACAAAAAAAATGATACCCATTTACATATGAAAATATGTATTCATTTTCAGATTTTCAAAAATTGGAACGTGAAGCTAGAATTTGCAGAAAGCTGCACCATCCCAATATTGGTAAGTATCCATTGCAAATACTGAAGTATGTACACATGTAAGTAATACTTAATAATATTAATATTAACCTACAACCTTGATTTAAACTTTGTTTGATAGATAATTTTACTTGCAACAATATTGACCTTTAAATCATGCATCCAAGTTTGATAGAAAAAAAGATATCACGCAAAAACAGTAGCAACATATACTGTCAGGGGGTGGTGCCACGCCCCATACCCACAAATGCGAAAACTCGGTTTTAGACTTAGAATAAGGTCCCTAACGATCCCTGAAAGATTCATCTGTTAAGTATTTTTTTCCAATAAACGCCTTTTTTAAGCCTTCGTTTACTGTACTGTACTGTAGAGAACCTCAAAAAATGCAAAATTTTAGAGAGATAATTCGTTTATTTAAGAAGACTTCGTTACCTAATTTAGTATTTTAAATTTTTTTAAAGTTTGTACGCACTGTACTAAATCTTTTGACTATATCATACATCCCCCATAGAACCGAAAGTTAAAAAAAACCTGTTTGGTGCGAAATTCTGTTTTTTGTTTGATTATGAAAATATCGTAACAAAATTTGGCAATCAAATATCTTTTGGAGTTCTTAAGTAATATAAGCCATTTTTTTATTATTATAAATCTACTTTTTTCAGTTCGATTGCATGACAGCATTCAGGAGGAGAATTATCATTATCTTGTTTTCGATCTGTAAGTATAGACATGCGTGTACACTAGTGCTGGAAGTAACATCGATGTTATATCGATAAAGCGATGTTTTTTTCCTATCATCGATATTTTTATTTCAATTTTCGATATTTTTATTTCAATTTTCGATTATCGACCAAATCCTATTACGGACAAAATATGGGCAATCAACGGCACGTCGCAGACACTTTTAGAAAAAAACAAATCTCAAAAGATCCGAAATAGTAGAGTTGACTCAATTTTGGCACTTCGACAATATTTTAATGTCGAAAACTTAGATTCAAGCATTTGCCATTGAATTACTGGAAGGTAATACCTTTTAAAGTTTAGCAAGGCTAGCAATCTAGTGACTTCGGATTCGGCTGCTCAAAATCCATAAGGGATGCCTCTGTTACCTGTTAAGTTAACACCACTTTTTTTTGTGGCCTGTATTATCTTTTGCTTTCGTTGTATAACCTTTAGGATTGTTATTTATTATTTCCTTGTTTATTTTTCTATGAAATGTAATTAATTTTGAAATGTATATTATGAAAATATAGTTATCTCTTGGTTTGTTTGTTAATTCCATTTTATTATTTGAAAATACTTATATAACCAAACCAACAGATGGCCACTCTGAATTAATTTAAGCATTCAAAAAATGGCCGCCACATGTACTTCGATGTATCGAAACATCGATGTATCGACGTTAAAAATATCGAAAACATCGATGTTGGCCAACATCGATGTTTCTCCAGCACTAGTGTAAACTGTAGATAGAAGTAAACTAAACTAATAAATTGATTATACTTATTATGCAGCGTTACTGGCGGTGAGCTATTTGAAGATATTGTTGCACGCGAATTCTATTCAGAAGCTGATGCATCACATTGTATTCAACAAATATTGGAGTCGGTCAATCACTGTCACCAAAACGGTGTGGTGCATCGAGATCTAAAACCTGAAAATTTACTACTAGCAAGTAAGGCAAAGGGTGCAGCTGTAAAACTCGCTGACTTTGGACTAGCCATTGAAGTGCAAGGTGATCATCAGGCTTGGTTTGGATTTGCTGGAACTCCCGGTTACCTTTCACCGGAAGTTCTAAAAAAGGAGCCTTATGGCAAGTCAGTGGACATTTGGGCATGTGGTAGGCATTTTAAATTATATGTAATCTCATTATGAATAATAGTTATAGTCTTAGTATAAGTTATTTTTTTTTTATTGGTGATATCACCAATGAATTGTAACCAGTGAATTCACCAAGCACAGGCATTTAATAGGGTAATGCAGGTTGCGTTCAAATTTTTGTGTTGCTTGTTTATTCATTTTAGAAAAAGGAACAAAGCAACTTGTAAATTGGTTTTCTTTCTATTTGTGCGTTTTGTGGTTATTTTTTGCCCTATGTATTATTCCCAGCAGAAGCTGCTCTTTGCGTTTTGAATGTATCTCATGTTTGGAATGCAAGACAAGGCGACGTGCGTTAATATTTGCCGATGCACCGTTGCTTGGGTTTTTGTTTCAGTTGCTTCAGTTTTCTTTATGTGATCAACTTTTAGTTGCCTTTCTCATCACGAAAAATTAAAAAGCAAGTGCACAGTTCGTAAACTGTTTAAAAATAAGTGAACGCGGAAGCGCAAAATGTTGAAAAAATGCCGACGGTTTTTTTTTTAAAAATGCCGTACATTGACATTACCCTGGACTTAGATACAATATAGTTCAGGACTTCAACATTGACAGGGTCCTCGGAAAGCAGTCGTTAAAACGCCATAAAAATTTGTAAAAAGGTTTCATTGGTAAGTACGTTAATGACTAAAAAAACAACTCTGCGCTCAGTCCAAAATTAACTTTTCAGAAGCTAGCATTATAGTTGATGATTCCGGTCCAGCAGAAAAGCAATTGCGGAAGGCCATGCACTTGAACAATGCGGGGAGATTGCTCAAAAACTAATTTTAAATAATTAAATTCATACATAAATATTATAAAAACAAAATAAAAATGAATTTACTGGTGAAGGGTATTTTGTAGATATGTATTGGTGGAATCACCGGTTGTGGTTCGTAGTGAAATCAATGGTGAATTCACTGATTTGACTGGTCTGTGGGTCGTGGTGAATTCACTGATTATTGGTAATGCAGACGGTGGCTAGACATTACCGGCAATGACATCGCCGTGTTACATTTACCAAGGATGTAATGCAGCGGGTAACAAGTATTGGTGAGTGGTATTTGGTGAGCTCACCAAATACTCGCTAGTGAGCACCACCATCCACAATCAGTGAACCAACCAATGATTAGTATATTGCAGATGCTGGTTAATTCAAAAACAACCACTCACCAGTAGATTCTTTTTATTTTTATTTAATATTTATTTATACATATATGAATTTATTTATAATTAGTTCTTATGCAGGCTCCTCGCTTTGTTCACTCAATTTTTTGTCAAGTGCATGGCCTTCCTCAATTGCTGCACCGGAATCATAAATTATAATGATAGCTTCTGAGCTTTTAATTATGGAGTAAGCGCAAACTTGTTTTTGTAATTATTAACCAACTTACCAATGAAAGCGTTAAAAAAATGTTGATGGCCAAATTATTCAAATGTTTCAGTTGGTGCCTGCATCCGCAACATGGCTTTTTAAAGACTGCTTTCCGAGGACCCCGTCGATGTTGAAGTCCGGATTCTACGTCCATGCTAATACCTTGAAGTTTAAAGATAAAGAATAAATAATAATAAATCACTCACGCACTACATAAGTGTTCGACGTGTGCTTAGGTTTCGGGATTTGCGCCAATTGGCTTCAGCCCATAAATATACCACAATGCCACACATGAAAAGGCAGTCAGGTAGTATTTGATCTCAAAGAACAAATAGGCTAAATAGGCAGAATGCAAATTATGAAGAGAGTGAAAGTCTCAAAGAGAGCTTGGGGCGGATAGCAATCACCGAATAAATGAACAAGTAGCAAATAGTAGCATTCAGATCGTAAAATAAGTATTTGGCTTAGGTACGCAAAGCAGGGGCGTGACACGTTGCGTAGGTCACAGAGCAGACAGGATACAGAAGTTAAACGAGAAGAGCAAGAAAGGAATACTATGTTTCGAACTCAGCTTAGAGAAGCCTTAGAGTTAAGAATTGCAGAGTTTAGAACAAGAAAGAGATACATGGCGAACTTCACAGAGCAGACAGGTTGCAAAAGTCGGGCTACAAGACCAAGTGGTTAATATTATGCAAGAATCGCATCTCAGATAAGACTTACAGATTAGAAATGCAGATCAGGAGAGGGATATAAGGAGTGGCGAAGCCAACACTTACATAGAACACTATACTTAGAACGCAGCACAGAGTTTGGGATTGCAGAGTAGGAACACACAATGAAGATGTTTAGCGAGAAGATTAAGTAAGTAACACTATGCATAGAACACAGCTCAGAGAAAACTTAGAGTTTAGGGTTGAATAGCAGGGCGTGATACTCTCGTAGACGTAGGCGAAGATTGAATGTCTTGGTAAGAAGATTACAAAAGGTATGCAACACTTTATACAGATCAGCAAGGAAACAAAATACGGAAGTTGAAATATTAGAAAGAGAAATAGATAGAATTAATTGGTCACAGGCTGACCGAACCGTCTATGATAGTTAAGTCGTTAGGATTGGAAAGACAGAAGAGCATCAAAGGAGCGTTCTTATTCCAGTTGCAAATGTCGTAACTTCCTTTCCAAGAGATTTTAATAATACAGAGACTGTGCAACTTCATCTCTTCATTTTCTTCTGAATCTGTTTCCTTCGTGCAGCAGCAAAAGACACGGAGTTACTTAATAGATAACATTCCAGTAGAGAATTTAGATGTTCAAAGATCAGCTATTGTGCCAAGTGAGGGACAGCGATTGTTATTGAGAGGAATTATCTTTTTCGCCATTTATGCTTGCGAAAGCATAGTTTCTCTCAAGACATAACAGCTCGAACATCACTTAATGAAAATGAAATTGAAAAGTTAATTCGTCAAGATGAAGGTTATAGAGTTTTAAAGTACAGTGTAATTTAAAGTCGGGCCGGACTGACTATAGCATTCATGCATGCATGTATTATGGATATAAAGAAATGTACAGGGGATATGGTCAAGATGATCTAAATTGAGCAAAGAAGACCGTACGGGGGTTGGCGTGCGAAGCACAAGCAACACGAAAATTTGAACAAAACCTGCATTGCCCTCTGCAATAACTCTGCTTGGTGAATTCGCTGGTAACAATTCATTGGTGATATCACCACTATTGCATAAAAGCCGTACTAGAGGGTATTGCTGTGTTCACACTGTCGAATTCTTAATCTGATAAACACTGTGGGAATTAAAGAAAGTTCAAGTGAAAGTTTAATCAGGAAATGAGTATAAAAGGCCGTTAGCGTGTTCAACCGCCTGCCTATAGCATATATCTATAAATATAAATGAAAGTTATGTTAGTTACACCATTTATAACTCATGAACAGCTGGACCGATTTTGATGATATATCGTTTGTTGGATTCGTCTCCGCCCTGGTTAACAGAATAAATATTAAAACATCGTAAAAACTCATATAAAAAGAAGTAAAGTAAAGAAATTCGATTCCCGGTGGAGTGGGCCAGATCAGATATCGACATAAATCGAGATTTCACCTCCAGCTCAGCTTTTACTTATACGGACAGACGGACATACAGACATGGCTATGATCGAATCGACTCTGTGGGGTCTGCCACGCCTCCTTTTGCCCGTTACATACACTTGCACGAACCTGTCGTACCTTTATATACTTTTTTATACCCTGTAAAAAGTTGTGTCAGTTACACCATTTATGACTCAAGAACGGCTGGACAGATTTCCATTATCTATGATTTGTTGCAATTCGTCTTCGCCCCGAATAGCAGAATAACTATTAAAATATCGGAAAAATTCGCATTAAAAGAAGTAATCAAGAAAGGTACCTATCCACACCGAAAATACAGGAATCGAAATGTAAACCAAAATATGGAGAAAAAAATGACAACACTGTGAAAATAGAATGTGTAAATATTTTTCATTTTATGTTGTCTGATTTTTTTTAAATAATAATATTTATTAATAAATATTATTGCGCGAGTATTATTATTAAAAATGCCACCAAGAAGATGATCGAATCTTTCTCAACAAAGCCGTAATTAATTAGACTTCGGAACATTACGAATCAATACACTAAAGAAGAACGAGTAATTGAAGGAGAAGAGCGCCACGTTGGTATGGTCCAACTTCGCAAAGAGAGGCAGCCCGAAAAACGTTTCGGTTGACTTAGATCTACAACGAAGTAATTTTCGACGTGCTATAAGAAATACTTCATTACGATTGCACATTTGCTTACAGCTAGCATCCTTTCGTCGGCATTGGCCCAAGGACATTGTGGCGCATTGAAGTAATGGCAATGGCAAAGGGAAATTGCCATTATTGACTGTGCCATCGTATTTATTGCTTCGTGGCCGTATGCAGAAGTTTAGCGACTAGAGCAAGTTTTCAACACTATACTTAGAACGCAGCACTCTTAGAGAAGGAACACTATGCTTAGAAGACAGCTGAGAGAAAAGTTAGAGTTTAGGACTGCAGAGCTGGAGTATAAGATCAAATAGTAGACAGGTTTAAGATGTTAGGCGAGACGTACTTGCCCGGAATACTATGCAAAGAAGACTGCTCACAGAATATTTAGACAGAGAGATAGACAAGTAACACAGCACAATACAGATTCGCTTTTTGAGAAAGATAATGGAATAATGAAACAGCGACCCGAAAAGGCTTACTTTTGCTCCAAAGACTTAATGTTCATCAAATAGAAAGAATAAGTAGGGAATATGTATATAGAAACTCATGTGTTAAGCCCAGATATCCTTCTTTTGGCAGATCGGTTTCCTTTTATTAACGGCATAGTAACATTTTGTAAACTTGCAGCCGTACAATTAAGGCAGGTAGGAATCCCAACTCCCTCAGATTTACCAGAATGATTAAAAAGCTTAACATCATTAGAGGAAAGATTAATGTCACCTTTGCTACCGTTTATGATAATTAAGTCATTGGGATATAAAACAGAACAGTATCAAAGGAGCTATTGTAAACGTTTACGTTCCAGTTGTGAATCCGAGCATTGTTTCATGGTATTTTAAAGTCGGGCGGGATGGACATTATGTAAATAGAGAATTGTACAGGTCACATATAGTAACAGACTGGACGATCTGAATTGAATAAAGCAGGCCGTAAGGGGATTGGCGTGCGAAGCACGCAGGGTTCGGAGCCCCTAGTCCATCCTACAATTTTTTTTTTCATTTGCCTCTGCTTTGCGTTCCATTATAAAGCTCTCGCACACGTACATGTTGAGCTTTTGCGATCGAAAGGTGAAAAAAAACTTTTTACACAATTTCATTCGGTTTATAAAAAAATATATTCGATTAAAATTTTAAAGAAAAACATTTGTATTTGATCTTATCTATCAGAAATTTAGTTAGGATATTCCTTTTTCTAATTTGTCATATAGCCCCCATAGGACCGAAAAGTAAAAAAAACGGTTTTGGTGCGAAATTCGGCTGTTTGTTTGTTTATGAAGATATCGAAACCAAATTTGACAATCAAATATTTTTAGAAATTCTTAGGCAATATACCGGATTTGATTGCAATGTGGTGGTACAGGGTATGCCAATGTGTCGCCCACGCCCTACTTTAACGTACGCCATCTTATAAACTGTTTTTGAAAATGCAAAAGTAATCAAAATAGTATGTATGTACACTAGACTGGCCGTAGCTCGGTACAAATAAAACGATTTGGAAATATTATGGTCAAAATAAAACCGATCTTAACCCTTTATTTATCCCATAAAAATAGACATCTCAAACTTTATGTGGAGCGCGCCTCGGTCAAACGTTATCCAATCGACAGAAAATGTATATATAGTCCAAAAAGGAACAATTCCCGAACGGCATTTTTAGATTGGACAAAAAGATGAAAATAAGGGCCAGTCCATTGTACTAAATAAATACTAAATATAAAAAAAAATTCTCCACCAGTCCCACTCGTAGAAAGTTGAAACTCAAAGCAGAAAAAACAGTAATCGTAATAAAGTACAAACGAATCAGGACAAGTCGAAAATTAGGAGCTTAACAAAATTTAACCCATTATTAGCAGTGCAAATATGCACAACGCATAACAGAGTTTTGAGCTAAACAAAACTTAAGTTGAGAGATAAAACTTAAACCTGTACATTTTGTTGTTATAAAACTCCTCCTACGACATTCCTAGTTCTGTTAAAATGTATGCTTTTTATACCCTGTACCATATGGTATAAAGGGTATATTAAGTTTGTGCAAGCCGAAAATGTATGTAACATACAAAAGGAGACGTCGGAGACCCCCCAAAAGTATGATCAGGGTGACTAGAAAAGTCGATATACCCATGTCCGTCTGTCCGTCTGTCTGTATGAACGCCCAGATCTCAGAGATGGTAAGAGCTAGAGCAATCAAATTTTCAGATTAAATGCGCTATTATGTCAGAGGAGACAAGTTTATTTTATTTTTTTGATATCGGGGTTATATTATATAGCTCCCATAGGGGTGTTTCAAAGGACATCGAAAAAATAAAAAGTTTTAGATGGATGATTCGTTTGTTTATGAAGATATCGTAACCAAATTTGGCATTCGCAAGTTTTTTATAATTCCTAAGCACTGTACCAAATTTGATCAAAATCGGTTGACTATATTATATAGCTCCCGTAGAACCAATCGGTTGTTTATGAAGGTATCGTAATCTAATTTGGCAATCAAATGTCTTTTGGTGTTCTTAAGCAATATACCGGATTTTATTGCAAGCAGTGGTACAGGGTATCGCAAAGTCGTCCGCGCCCGACTTTAACGTACGCCATCTTTAGTTTTCACAATGCTACTAATTGAATATTATGTCCGCCAAAGAAATGTTCACAATTGCTGCAACGAAAATGACATTTCATTCAGATTCATTCAAAATATTCATAGTGATATATTATTTGATATTGATCGTTGGTTATGAATGTCTCGTGATGACTGACCGACTGTGGCACCAAAAGTATCTTCTTCACCAACCTTTGTAGTTTAGTCTTCTTTTCTTGAGTGAACGTATAAGTATATTTTCGGATATATTTTTTTGTATTTTTCTTTTAAGTCTCGAAGTAAATTTAATGTTGTACAATTTAAAGGTAAAACGTATGTTTATCTTTTACAGGTGTGATTTTATATATACTGCTCGTTGGTTATCCGCCCTTCTGGGATGAAGATCAACATCGTTTGTATTCGCAAATAAAGGCGGGAGCTTATGATGTAATATTCATATTTCTTTGGTGCACTGATATTAAAATTGACTGTTTCGAATTCATATTCACATTTTAGTACCCATCGCCAGAATGGGACACTGTCACACCAGAAGCAAAGAATTTAATAAATCAAATGCTCACAGTAAATCCCAATAAAAGAATTACTGCAGCCGAGGCGTTGAAGCATCCATGGATTTGCGTAAGTATATTCGATCTTCAACCAATGAAAGTACCTGCTTGGTAACATTCGGTATCATTTGTATAGCAAAGAGAACGAGTGGCATCTGTAGTACATCGACAGGAAACTGTCGATTGTCTCAAGAAATTTAATGCTCGCCGCAAGCTTAAAGGTGCAATACTAACTACAATGCTAGCTACCAGAAACTTTTCCAGTGAGTAATCAAATTGTGCACCAAAAAACCGATAATATATATATTTGTTAATAGGCAGAAGTATGATTACTAAAAAAGGAGATGGATCACAAGTTAAGGAATCAACTGACTCATCCAGTACAACACTTGAGGACGATGACGTAAAGGGTTAGTATCTACATTTATGTATGTATTTCCACGATACAAGCAAAAAAGAGTGATATACACCCACTCACTTGCGGCTTTTACTTAATTATATATTTATGTTATATAGAACAGTGGTCGGCACGGCCCTATCCCATGGGCCTATGGTTCACACGTACTGTGTTGTACACAAAACGCGTGCATTGTGCTTGTTTTTTGTACTGAAATTCTCTCAGCCAATTCTCTGGCGTTGCCACGCTCTTGTCGCAAAGCAACAGAATTTGCTTGTGCATGACTTCGGTTCTTGCTTAGAGAGCGTGCTTGCTTTTTTACTCTCACAAAACTAAAACGCTCCGGCATTAGTTTTCCGTGGCTTTGGTGACATGATCCAACAATAAGAAGGTCACGCAACGCGCAGGTCCGTTATTCGTGTCTCTCCCAAAAGAGAGCGGGTTCACTTTTTGTATGGTAGCTATGTGAAATAGTGGACCAATATTGATCAAACTTCACACAAATATAAAGACTGACAGTAAATTAAACTGACATAAATTTGGTTGCGATATTCAAAAAAAATGTGGTACAGTCGAGACGGTGCCCGACAGTGGAATACCCTGTACCTTTTGTGTCAAAAAAATTTTTCCTGCATATTCCATCTAAGAACTTTCCAATTGGAATTTTTTTTTTTTTTGGTGCAAAACGATATTTATACCTATAAGTTCCCTAAATTTGTACCGATTTTGATGAAAATCGAAAGTTACGTTAAAGAAGCTATTTTAATTATATTGGGTAAGTTTCAAGTTGATATGTTGAGGGGTGTGGGAGAAAACACGGTAAATCGATTGCGGGGGGTGGGGGGACCGCATCGATAAAATTTGGATGTGGATTTGTTCATTAGAGCCACATGAATGAGCTTACCAAAAATTGTGATTCTAGGTCACTTGTAGCCATAATTGCGTAGAGTCAAATATTGACGCAGCTTATTGGCAAGGGGAGGTGAAATTTGCAAATTTTTGACTATAACTTCTGTTGTATTTGTCCGATTTTGTTCATTTTTACACATAGATGCATGTACCCACAACGCATCGCTCTGTTAAATTTCAAATGAAAATATTAAACGGTGTGGCTAAAAACCGCGAAAATCTACAGCGGGGGAACGGGGAAAGATATTGACATGATTCAACAAACTTAATCTGCTTAGGAAATATGCGCACCAGCAGGTAAAGTTCCGTGTCTCTAGCTCTTTTAGTCTCCGAGATCTAGGCGTTCATACGGACGGACGGACGGACGGACGGACATGGCTCAATCGCTACCCGAGGTTATGATAAGCATTTTGGTATAAAGGACTTGGGGTCTGCCACGCCTCCTTCTGTCCGTTACATACATTGCACAAATCTAGTATACCCTTTGTACCTATAGGTACAGGGTGTAAAAACAAAAAAGTTTTTCCTTGTATATATTTCCTTGTTTGTATGGCAGCAGCTGAGAGCAGCATGCTGTAATGAATTAATATACAAATGTTCCTTTACATTTGCTTATGCCTGCATCTGCAGAGAGAACTAAATAGACAGAGGCGAAAATTCTCTCCGAGTTCGAAAATGTTAAAAGTTTATCACTGACGAGGGCTCGCAAACACAATGCAAAGCAAACGAAACCAAATTCGAAGTGGATTTGCGTTTTGTTTATTTACCCTTTTGCTATTATTTTTCGTTTCTGCTTTTACATTATTTGCAGCGCCGCAGCGTATATCGGTTCATTTTGAATTGCAAGGCAGCATTGGTACATGCTTTTTCCTGGAGTATGTCCATTTCAGACAGTTTATGGGAAATTTGTCTGTATACATGCTGGTTTATAGATGATATTTGGCAAAATATTTTAATTTTATTTCATTAATATGTTAATAATAACGCAACGAAACAATTTTTATTTTTATTTAAATATAAATATAATAAATATTATTTAAATATTATCAAAGAATGTAGAAAGAACTACATAGAATACAAATTCATTTTAGCGCTTGTTGGTACGGGTGGGCTTCGAAAGGGTATGAAGGCTCAAAAAGTAAAAATTTAAGAATTTGGCTGTTGGTGCTCTCACTGCCCGCGCCATAGAGCTGAACAAATTTTGCATACACATCTTAGTATGTATGTATATTGTCATTGGGAAAACATTTGTCGAAAATGAAACATTAATTTTCTTATGACAATAAAAAAATATATATTTAATAGAAAAAGAACAGAAATTATGGAAAATTAAAAAAAAAAAAAATCATATTGAATCTAACATCCATCTAAGAACCGAACCTCGACACATTGCCACTGCGGGAATTCCATTTGCTAAGTTTCATGTCCAAGCAAATGTATAAATGCAAGCAATAGTAAACTTTTTTGTGTAGTTCTACATATGTATATTCTTTGCTATTATATATTAACTTTTTAGTTTTCAATTTTAATTTTGACATTTTATTTGATTTTATATTTCTTTCAAAATAGTTTTATTAATAAAAAAAAAATTCGTTGTGCAAAGTTTGTAATATTGTAAATATTGTTTCTTTTGTACATTTATTAATTTTTTTTTTTCAGTGAGGCATACAAAGTTTTAAGCCATCGCTTATTTTAAGCATTTACTTTAAAAAATATTAATATAATATTATTATTAAAAATATTAATATTTTAAACCAATGGAACAATGATCAATTCTTTCTTTTATTAATTTTTTATCATCATCATTTATCATTTTTTATATAAATCATCAATCCTATTTCTACAACTCACGACAAGTTATTGTCATCACTGTTTTAAACTTTATTAAAAAATAATTGGTAAAAAAAAAACAGTTCTATCGACAGTGGCCTAATAACATGCAGCTATTAATGACAACGCGCTGACCAAAAGTCTGTTTTGTTTCGGCTAAAAATTACCTGTGTTTGTGTGCGCCGCAATGCAAAACAGTTCAGCAGAATGGGAGGCGATAGCAAAATACTCTTCTTCGTATTTTTCGCCATTTATGCATGCATTTGTTAGTGTAAAGCAAACGCGATTGCAAAGTGTCATAGCAGCAACATATTGAGAAAGGGTATGAATGCTCAGAAACTAAAAATTTACAATTTTGGCTGCGGCTGAATTTATGAACATTGCCGACAGCCAACAACGAAGTATAGAGCCGAGTTCAATTGCAAGAACACGAGAATTGTATGGGCTATTTTTAGATTTTCCTTTTTAACTCTGCCCGCCAAATACACTTCTTAGAGTTTATAATATCTTTGGGCTGCCGGCCTTGGCTAATCATAATTTTTGACTTCTTTCTTCTTCGCTATTTAATTAGTTTGCAATTTATTTTTTGCCATTTTACTAAATCAACTTTTATTCATTTTATATGGCAATTTTAGGGAAATGCATTTTTTTAATTGCAAGTTGCCTTTGCTTAGAAACTGATTTGGTGCAACAATACTAAAAAAATAAAATAATTGTTTGCTTTTTTTCTCAATGAGCCCAAAAATTGTAACGAAGTTTTAAAATATTTAATTGCGTTATGCATATTCACAACTACAAATGCATAAAAAGAAAAACATAGCGCAGCTGCATTGTTTGTATTCAATTTTGTTTTTTCTTTTAAGTTTAAGTCAACGCATTATGTTTAGCTAATGCTTAGCTATTGCTGATGCTGATTGTTCTTTACTACAATAAACAAAGAGTTTAAGCCTGAAAAAAATACTGAGTAGAAAACATCATCAGATTGTTTGGGACCCCAATTAAGTCCTAAACCAAATTTTCCAAAGGCAGTTGCTCTTTCCCGCCAAAAAGTGGTTGGTGCGATTATTACATAATATTGTTTTGCTATTACAGTTAGATTTATTTATGTTTTTTTAATAAAAATTATTATCAGTAAAATATAGAATTTTTCAAATAAAACTCAAATCAAAGTGATTGATTAATTGGTTCAGGCACAATGGACTATTCAAAGTTAAAAAAGTGGAAATAGTTTTTGGTGTTTTTCAAAACATCTGCTCCTACCGTAAAATTGGTGGGACTTTCGCAAGAATATCCAAGAACTCTATTGAAGTATATGAAATGATCTACAAAATGAGTTCTCTATTACTATCCTAGGATTAATAGTTTTCTAGGAATCGAACGAATAAACCACTTGCAAACGCCACTTTTGTTCATCGCCGCCTACTTGCGTGGCAAAGCAAATAGCCGCCGGCAAAATATACTTTCCTTTGCTTTGTCAAAATTGAATTTGCCTTCCCAAAAATCTAAACTAAAACAAGTATGTATGTATGTATATGAAGTAACAATACTTTTAGTTATGGAAACACATTACAGTTTAGACACATACTATTTTCAATGAAGAATGCAAACAAAAAATGTAATTTGTATTTTTTTGATACTTTTAACACCGACTAAACGAAAACTAATGTTATAAATAACTTAGCATTAAGGAAAAAATGTAGTTGATTTAATTAAAAATTATAAACAAAATAATTTAAGGCTCCTTTTTATTTATTTTGCAGTCAGGGTCAAGGCAATACATTCTATATTTATATAAAATTCTTATAAAAACTAAAATGCTCCTACGTGAGTGCGTAAACATCAACACAAAAGCAGCGACAACCAATGCTTCATATCGCTTTGCTTTGGCCGAGCCCAAGTCACCGGACAAACATCACAACACAACACAGACCGAGCCAAGAGCCAATGCTGCCTTTGGCTTTTGCCATTCATTCGTCTACCATTGCTGTTGCTTGTTGTTGGTGCCTGACTTTATTTTGCGTTTGATTTTGCTTTTACACCAGACGAGCCCAAGTCGTTGGATAAAGTTTCAACGGCACTTTCGAACTCGGAGAGAATTTTCGCCTCTGTCTATTTGGTACTCTCTGGCATCTGTAAATTAACATTTGTATGTTAGTTCAATACAAACTGCTGCTGCCAAACAAATGTTTTGTATGAGAACAGTTATTGTTAGAAAAACTTTTTTGTTTTTTAAAATATCGCAACCAAATTTATGTCAGTTTAATTTAGTATAAGTCTTTACATTTGTGTGAAGTTTGATCAAAATTGGTCCACTATTTCAAGTAGCTACCATACAAAAAGTGAACCCGGAGCCGCCATTTTTTCTGCGCAGCCAAAGCCCGCTTCTTTGCGTCACCTTGTAAAATTCTTTGCATCATGCTTTGGTGCTGTGTGGCAGAAAACACAAAATCAGTTAATGTTTAGTTGGCTACAAGCTTAGATCGCGCTGCTCAAATTATGTTTTTTTCCATTCCTCTTTGAACATTTTTTCCTTTTTAAAATCAATGGACTCTCAGATGTTGTAATACTGTAGCTTGTGGTTTGCTTGAGGTTTGATGCATCAGTATATATAAATTGAAAATCTTTAAGAGTATTTTTGATTTCAAGAAACAATTTTTGAAAAATTTGTGGGTTGGTGCTGTTCTTTTTATAAGTGCTTAAGTTTAGATTTATTGATTCATTGTCGAAAAGCCAATACGGAGCGTTTTTAAGGGAATTGAATTTGGGAGGCATGATAGGAAAATCGTTCTTAGAGGATAACTGAATAATTTTAGAGAGTGCGGATTGATGTTTATATTTAGTGATGAGTTTTGATTTTACTACTGATTTTATAAGAGGTAGAATGGGGGAGTTTTGGCTATTTATTAGTGACTTAATTTGTGTAGTTGTTATTAGTTCCCGCCTCATTTCAATTGGGTAGATGTGAGACTCGAGAAGTAAACTATATATTGGAGAAGAGAAGAATGCACCTGTACCGGCCCTTAAGGCGGCATTTACTATTGTTTGAATTTTTTTTAGGTTAGATTTTGTACTATAACCATAGATATATAGTGCATAGTCTATCTTTGATATAATTAGTGACTTTATAACCGAAATGATGGCTAGTGTATTACAATTAAATTTGTTGCTAGAGAGTGTTTTTATAATTTTGAGACGGGTTTGTAAAGGGGCTATAAGAGATTTGATGTGTGAGTTCCAATTGTATTTTGAATTGATAGTGAGGCCGAGAATTTTGAGAGAACTAACATTTGAGACGTTTAGATTATTGTATAGTAGGTTGGAGTTACAGTTGATTTTGCGACA
This sequence comes from Chymomyza fuscimana, assembly GCA_949987675.1. NCBI lineage: Eukaryota > Metazoa > Arthropoda > Insecta > Diptera > Drosophilidae > Chymomyza > Chymomyza fuscimana. The sequence continues at coordinate 6,630,884 of OX465092.1, forward strand.
AATGTGTATATGTTTACACTTCTCTAATGAGAGAGATGCACCTGAATATTTCGCCCATTCGAGGATTTCTGATAATATGTTGTTGAAATCAATCTGTAAATTTTTAGATTTTCCGAGTGGTTTTATAATGTTGAGGTCGTCTGCGTATGCGACGAAGGATATGTCTTTGTGTAGGCTAATGATGTCTAACAGCTTATTATAAGCTATAATAAAAAGAACAACTGATAGTGGAGATCCTTGGGGGATTCCATTGTGTAGCGGTAGAGTTTTTGAATAGTGGTTTGTTATTCTTACTTTTATTTTACGTTTAGTCATAAAGTGTTTAATGTAGTTTATAACACGGGGTCCGAGTTTCCAGGCAGTAAGTTGATCTAAAATCGTGTGTATGCCAATCTTGTCAAAGGCTTTTTCAAAGTCTAAGGACAAAATGGAGATGTGATTTCGTTTTTGTAAGGATCTGCTAATCAGATGATCTACTATGAGTAGAGCTTCTGTAACAGATTTGCCCTTTTGAAATCCCACTTGATGATTGTTGGTAAGTTTGTTGTTGCCAACAAACCACCAAAGTCTTTTGGCTATCATTTTATCCATTACTTTTGTAAGACACGAATTAAGTGATATGGGGCGGTAAGATTTAGGTTGGGTTTTATCAGAGTTTGGCTTAGGGATTGGTATAATAATACTAAGTTTATATGTTTGTGGTATGTAGCACTGTAAAATGTTGTTAAAATGGTTTAAAAGTCTGTTTTTAGTGTTATCAGAAGTGTTTTATCATGTCATATGTTATTCTATCTGCGCCTGGAGTTTTTCCTTTCAATTTGTTGAGTGTGGAGATGAGCTCCAATTTTGTAAAATCTTTTTCAATGCTTAAGGCGTCTTTATTTACTGGATAATTTATTATGTTGTTGTTGTTGGGGGTGAAATTTTTATATTGAATGAATCTGTTATCAAAGTTTGAGTCAGCTGAGTTTTCAGACCAAAAGGAGCAGAATTCATTTGCTATTTCAAGTTTATCGACTAGCGGCTGTAAGTTTTGTGATTGAGAGTGGATACAATGTATTGGAAGACTTGTTTTAAGACCGCAAAGTCTTTTAATGTTATTCCAGACAGTGGATGGGTTGGAAGATGGATTTATGTCGGAAGTGAGGGAGTGCAATGCATTGTTTTTGGCAATTCTTAGCTCTCTTTTGAAAAGGGCATTAGTTTTTTTATAATTTAATATGTTTTGGTTTGATATATCGTTTTTCAGTTTGTGCCACAAATCTTGTTTTAATTTCCTCAGTGCAGCTAGATTTGGACTCCACCAGGGAACTGTCTGAGTTTTATTAAAATTTGATGATTGAGGTATGCTTTCATTCGCGCTTTGTAAAATAATTCTTTTCAGATTGGCTGCTTCTTTGTTTATGTTATTACTTATGTCACGTTTAAGATGAAATTTATCAGTGAGAGATTCAAATTTAGCCCAATTTGCAAATTGTTGTTTGAATTTTTTTTTTGGAAAGTAGTTAGGAGTATTGTTATTTGGTGGGAACAGAGATATGACAATCGGAAAATGATCGCTTCCACAAAGGTCGGATTCAATTGTCCAATTAGCGTAAGGTGCAAGAGAGGCGGAGCAAAGGGAAATGTCGATGTGGGTAAAGGTGTTGTGCGTGCTGTAATGGGTTGCTGAACCGTCATTTAAAACAACCATGTTGGCAGAGTCAATAATTTTGCTTAGAGTTTTTCCTTTGCTGTTGCAGCTATGTGATCCCCATTTGTTATGCCATGAGTTGAAGTCACCAGCAGTAAGGAAGTTTCCATTTGTTGGCAGTTCTTTGATTAAAGAGTTGATTGTAAAGTTTTTGTTAGGTGGTATATAGGCAGAAGTAACAGTGAAGGTTTGTCGGCTTGTTACTTGGCAAGATAGAATATCAAAATTGGTGTTTGCTATTATGTTATTGTGTTGGATTGAGTTGTGGATGAGTAGGGAGACCCCACTATATCGGGCAGAATCGTGATTGTGGTGGATGGAGGTGTAGTTAATAGGGGTGGGGGAATGAATTGAGGATTGTAGATGCGTTTCCTGTAGAAGTATAATTTTTGGGTTGTGTTTTTTAATTAAAATTTGCAGTTCCCTATAATTATTAGTGTAACCTCTTATATTCCATTGAAGTATGGTTAGTGACATAATAAATTCAAATAAGATTGGGAGAAATTAATTAAGTGTACGTTAAGATGTGTAATTAAATGCTATCGCTATCGCTTAGTATTTGGGAGGTTATATGTTTATGACTTTTTTTTGGATTATTTTCATTTTTATCTTTGGATTTTAAGGGTTTGGTTAGGGAGTTAGTCTTACTTGCGAAAAGCCTAATTTTAGGGTCTTCTTTAAGCTGGGTTGGGTATGTTGGTGTTGATGCTGAAGCTGATGTTGATGGTAATGTTGATGGTAATTTTGATGTTAATGTTGCTGTTGATGTCGATGCTGAAGTGTCCATTGGTGATTCGATGTCATCGTAAGTGTGAAGGGTTCGTCGCGCGATTTTTAGGGCACTGTTAGGGACGTTTTTGTTTGTGTTTTGGTGGGAGTTAGTTGTTTGTTGTGTAGGTGCAGATTGGTTGGATGGTGTCTGTTGTGCTGTAACAGTGGAGTATGATGTTGGTGGATGGGCGTGTCGTTGCTGGTAAATAATTGTTGCTGTCTTGTGGTCCACTTTTTCCAGTGTTTTGATAGCTGTTAGCTCTTTTTGTTTAATGAATTCTGGGCATGATTTATCCATTGGGCTGTGATTGCTTATTGTGTTTGTGTGATATTTGCAATTAATGCAGAATTTGGGTTTGTTGCAAGTTTCATTTTCAGTAGTGTGTTGCTGGTCGGAGCAGTTAGTGCATGTTTTGGGCGATTTACAGGCTAATGTAGGGTGTCCAAATCTGAGGCAGTTATGGCACTTGAGAGGGAGTGGCACGTATGGGCGTACGTTGACCTTTTCATACCCAATGGAGATTGTTTCGGGAATTGTGAGTGAGGCGAATGTCAGAATGATAAGGCCAGTTTCTTTTAGTGTATTTTGTTCTTTTTTTAATATTTTTCGTATTTCTGTTATTTTTTGTGGTTTAAGTTCATTGAGTATGGTTTCTTCATCGATATTTCGGAGGTCATTGCTGTAGATGACTCCCTTGGAGTAATTGAGGGTCTTGTGTTCTGTTACAGTTATGGGAAAGTCACTGAAAGTAATTAGTCTCAAGAGTTTATCTGCTTGAGTTGCGTTTTTTGTTTTAATCAGAAGGGCTCCAGCTCTAGTTTTTTTGCATGATTCCACTTCTCCGTTGCAGGTGTAGTCTATTACTTTTTTAATGAGAAAGACCGATACATTTTCAAAAGTTTTATTGTCAGTTCTGTTAATGTTAATGAACTTTGAATCCGTGTTGTATTTTTTGTTGTAAGCAGAGAGTATAGGTATGTCTGGTGGTGGCATTGTTGTTGCTACTGGGCCGTGGCCCCAACTGTAATAATTTTGTAACTGTTCTGAATGTGTGATTGTTTTTGTTTTTCCGGAAGTTTATTTTGTGCACTTGTTTGAAGTATATATATTTGTTTAGTTGTTTTTTTTGATTTGCAGTTTAAGCGCCTGTTTTTTTTCGCACGTCTTTGCTCTTTGAAGCTTAGAGTGAAACTGCTTTTCTTATTTATTTCCATAAATATCACTAGTTTACAAATATTAAAAAATTTTGGTATCCCCAACATGTTTTACTCATTTCCATAGTAAAATGGCATGCAAAAACCGAAAATGCAGTTCAAAAATTATTTCATGGAACGGATTTCGAAGTATTTCGAAAAAACATGCGAAACACAACGAATTTCGTAGAAAAAACGCTTTTTTTGATCTATCTGTCCTATCGGAGCTATATATATATAGTCAACCGATTTTGATCAAATTTGGTTCAGTGGTGGGGAACACTAAAAAACTATCAAACACCAGCTTTGGTTACGATATCTTTATAAGCAAATGAATTATCCATGTAAAACTTTAGATTTTGAGGAAAATTGACTTTTTGTACTTTTTACAAAAATTACCGTTATTTCCATAATTTTTCACCGATTTTGAAAACACTCATTTTCTTCGTAATCGATCGAATTTTATGAGCCATGAATAAAACTATATGAAAAATTTTTTTAAAGTTTTTAAATTTACTTTCGAAATAGAATTTGTCTCCGAAATATTGCACATGAATGGTTAAATAACGACTAAACCGTAGTAAAAATTAATTGCTTTTAAATATTTTACATTATTTCGAAGATTATTACATTTTTGTAGATGCAGTCGCAAAACGACTTCTATTTTTGTCGCGTACTAAATCGCAGGTTATTACCAATATATTGGAAACGATAAATTAACAGATCCTACCTTTTGCGCTACATATACAGCTATAAAAAGAGTATCAAAAAATAAAAGCAAGAAAAAAAAAAATGTATTTTTTCTTTACTTTTTTGCACTTTAAAATCGTATGAATATTATTTTAGAACAAATTAAGCCTCCTATAAATTTCGTATTCATTTTTTTTGTTATAATGGTTCTTTTTTGCATTGCCCATCACCATTATTATGGATGAAAAATAAGAGTTCCCAACTCTAAAAATTGTTTGGCTCTGTGCAAAATCAAAATAAATCATAAAATGTCGTGCGTGTGGACTACTGGTTGATTTTCAAAAGTAGCACAATTGGTGTGAGTAAATAAGTGGGAGAGAGAAACTCGCAATGAGATTGAAAATTATGGGCCCAGCAAAAAGCGAACGCGGCCGGCTTACTTTACATATGCCCTGCTGCAGAAAAAGTGCTGAAGCGACGCAGCGTCAACTTCGCGTTTTTGCATCGCGTCGCTGCGGCAAAGAATGTGTCAATACAAAACACATAAGCTAATGCATGCGTGCCAACGTCGCTGCCGCTACTAATGCTTATATATGTGCAGTGGCCGTGACGACCACTGGTTTAAATTAGTTTCGACTTTTAGTGATTGGATTTAAGGCCCTGAATCGTTAGGCTAACTGTTTGTTTAAAATTGGAGAAAAACTTTAATAGTTGGTTTAATTTCCACTCTATCATTGTTAAACGTCCTCTGAATGAGTTATATTATTATTATTATAAACAGCAAACTATACTTAAAATTGTAAGCTAGCTTAAATTCGAGCACTGGCTGCTAAGGCCTTCAGCTGCGAGAAGGTGTTATATTATGTGGTAAATATTATTTAGCTTAAGGAATTTGATTATATTTACAATATTTAGGGGATCTGGGTTGGAGAGGGATAATGTTTCCAAATATGCGCTTTCTGTTAAGATATAGGGTAGGGCAGGAGTTGAGAATGTGTGCGATTGTAATCGCGTTTGGGTCACTGCATTTAGGGCAGGTATGGGGTGGTGTGTTAAGAATAAGGTGGAGGCGTGTGAGGTTTGTGTGGCCTAGTCTAAGTCGTGTAAATTTTATTTGGTTGTGTCGATTGGTTTGGTGTTAATGAGTTATAATACACAAAATAAAGCTCCAAAGTTCTTTAATCATTTTGTAGTGGGTATAAAGCAGTGCGTTAAAACAAACAGTAAGGCAGCTAGTATGCTTATAAAATAAAGCTGGCTAGTACTTATTGTCTATTTACGTACTTATGCATTCAATTTGAAATATTATTCGATTTATAAATGGTGTACTTGTACTATGTATATGGTTTCGTTAACAGGTTTCCTATCTTTAACAATTTTGTTGCGTCGCGACGCGTCGTGGAAAACGGATAAATAGAAAATTAAAGCTAATTTAAATACTTTCACAAAGACTTTTCAAAACATACTGCTATTCTTTTTTTTTAGAATCAGCTAAATTTTGTTTCTACAACCCTATTTCGTAATTATTATTGTTATTTGAAAAGGAAAATTAACTATTAAAAAATTATTATTTTTTACCAAGCCATTTGCCTTCTGTATTCATCTATGAATATATATTAAAATTAGCTGGTTATTTGATTTTTTTTTCTTATAATGCACGTAATTTTCGTCCTTAGTTAATTTTTTTTTAATGAATGAAAACTTTCCAATAAATTAAAGCCATTCCGACATTCAGGACAACGTCGGCACGTTCTTTAATTAATTTACACATAACCAATTCCATGCAAAGGTTTCTGTGTACGCAAGATAACATAAATATTTTTACATCCTATAAACCTTTACATCTTATTATATGATCAGCATATCTCGCTGCTAACATTTTTAAATTTAATTTCTGATTTCACGTTTTTTTTTATACATTTTGTACCTTGCATTAATTTATTCATTATAATCTTGTGGTGTAATGCATATAAGAGAAAGAAGAACGGAAGCGTTAAATAATTCTTTATATATATATTTCAGCATGTTTCCTAGCTTTATAAAAGCTCTGCTTAGAAGCGATTATAGTAAAATTTAACGCGGTAATAAAAGAGTTTGGACATCCGTATCATTTAACTTCCAAATCAGAAACATAAAATTAAAAACAACTTTTATTATTATTGAATTGAATTGGAGGTGTTGTTTCACCCATTTACATATGCACTTGTATAAAAGCGTACAGTGGGCGTCATTTAAGTAGGCTGACAAGCTCTACTACAAAAAATTGGCAAAGCCTCAGCAACTATCATTGAACAAGATTTTTTGTATTATTAGGGGCCATACCCAAACTACGTGACCCAAATTTTGACTGGAGATAAAATTCATTTACATTGAACTTTTTTCCAAAGATTGTGAGAAACCAATTTTAAATACTGTTATGTAATTTATTTGATATATTTTACATAAATTTGTATTTTCTTAAATTGAAGATCTCTTAGCATAAACTAAGTCCTCTAATATTTGTATTAATAAAAAGATTCAATGAATGCAGAGAAAGATATGAAAGAATGTCCCATCTAAATTAAATTTGTAGCTAAGTTAAAATGCAACTTCAGTAATTTCACATTTTTTCTTTAAATTAATTTAATGATATGTACTAACTAGTATAAGAAACTTTTAAACATATGTAAGTATTCCTTTTTGCATGATCCTTTGATGTGTACAATTAAGTGTATCTATCCTATGTGAAATTAAAGTATTTTTTAGGAACGCTTTCAATCATTTATATTTAATTATTTTTTGTATTTGTTTTTCCTAGAAGATAAAAAAGGAACCGTTGATCGCAGTACCACAGTCATATCAAAAGATCCCGAAGGTAAAAATTAACTAATGAGTTAAAGTTGATTGTACAAAAACGCATACTCAAACACTAACATTTTCTTAAATCCATAATTATGTATATTTATTATTTGGGCTATGGTGGATGATTGGATTTCCCAAAGTGTTGCCAGCCCAGAGACGTAAATGCACTGACCCCTTTTATAACAGTTTAAAATGTGGCTAGAAGATTTTTTCCGTCCTGTCGGATAGCTTTTTATTACAATGTATATTTTCGTACGCTTATAGACCCAACGTTTCAGTTTAATCATCTTGAGTGATGATTCTGATGATCTATAATAGCGACAGTTCCATATTATTACAACTGATCAAAGACAAATAGAATAACTTGGTTGTTTTGGTTTATATTTCAGCTATGGAGCTGCTGAATTTGGAATGACGTGCAAATATATTAAAATAAAAGCTATGCGCTTTTACTACATTTGATTTTCTAACTCATTTTGATTTTGATAATCATAACTCATATTCTTAAAGTTTTCCATACGGTTGCCACTTTGGCAGATTCCCAAAAAGTATTGACCTAAAAAAAATTGCATACTGGAATTTCTCTTAATGTTTTCAGGACCATCTAAAAAGTCTTGAACCAAAAAGATATCCTCCCTCTCCCGTAGAGTTTTCCGTTATCTCGATAAATGTTTGAATCAATTTACCTCGAGCTCTATCAGTTCTACAAAAAGACTTGTAGGACCAAAAATGTTGGAATGGAAAATGGAATTTCTCGTTTTTTACCCCCTTTTTTTTGTAATCAAAGGCATATTCAAAAGATCATATTTTAAACCATAATCAAAGATACGAAAAAGCGGGTATATTTTAGCCACCTCCTTGCCCTTTTTTGGGTATAAATTTTTACCATTCTAAGCCCCATGTCGTTATTGGCTATAATACGGTCTCTCTTCTCTAAACTAAAAGTCATACCTTGTGGCTTTTTATCATAAAACGATCAAAAAGTGATTCAAAATTAAAATAAAATATATTTATGCCATCCTTCACTATATTTTTTCTTATGCAAGACTACTGTCCTGTAGTTATGAAACGCTTAAAATTGCAGAAAAAGCATGTCAATGAATAACCCATTACGAATAATCGTGAGAAGCAATAATGCAAAGGTCTAACGGTAAATCGAAAGGTCCAATAATAGACAGTTGTTGTGGCAAAAAAGCTTTGCTGGATCACCTCCACAAAAAAAGATATTTACAATTGAACATAAAACTTCAAGGTGTCATATAGTTTTAAAACGCACTGTATAAATAAGTATATTTATATGTATATAGTACATAGCATTACAGCTCAATAGTTGCATTAAAAGTATGATCAGGGTGACTAGAGTAGTCGATATACCCAGGCCTGTCTGTATGTACGCCTAGACCTCTGAGATGGTAAGAGCTAGAGCAACTTAACTTTCAGATAAGATCTCTTATTATCCTACGGGAGGGTGTTTCAGAGGACCTCGGAAAAACCCAAAAAGTTTTAGATGGATAATTCGTTTGCTTATGAAGATTTCGTAACCAAATTTGGCATTTGGAATTTGCTTAGTGCAAACGCGTTTAGTGTACGCCATCTTTAGTCTTATTTTCCACCCATTTTATGGAACAATACATTCATTTATTTCATGTTTTGTGAACACAAAACGTTATTTTAATAAAAAAAAAGTGTCCCCGAAGCCGTCCCGTTTTTAGTTTCAAAATGTCCCGAAATTTCCCGTTTTCAATTCAAATGTCCCCGAATGCTCAAAAATTGGATGGTCACACTAGGTATTATGTATATGAAAAAGTTGTTGATCTTAAAACTTATAGATAGAATTAGAGTTATAGTAAATATACTTTTTGGATGGTCCTGAAAACCAAGAGAAATACTAGTGATGCATTTTTAATGTATATGCTTTTAAAGCGTAAAAATGATTTCATTATAGTAGAGGGAGCATCTATTACCCTTCTGTAACAGTTTTGAAAAAATTAAGAGCAGTATTTTCATTAAATGAAAACCAATAAGTTAATCTAACCGTTAATTATTTGTAGTTTTCGAGACGCAACCGCTACAAGCCAGATCTCTAGCTTGACAGATGCAGATTAACGCTAAATACCTGAATGCTTCAAGAATTTGTGTAAACAGCAAGTTCCGGTGCCACAATTAATTTTGAGAACCACTGATATAGATGTATTTATTCACTATGTAGACATTTTTACACTTTATCATTTTGCGTTTTGAAGTAAATATTTATTTAAATAAATTTGTTTTGGCCAGTACCTAAACAGTTTTAAAGTTATATAAGCTTTTCAATTTAATTGACGAAGAGTTAAAGGGTTTTTTCTTTCTGGTATCAAGAAATGGAAAGTGACAACCGTATAACAAAAATAAAATTAGTAACAAATTCACAACTTCCAAATGACTAACAACAATGTTTACAAACATGGTGTTAAATCTAGTCCAGTGGTCGGTACGGTCCTATCTAAATTGTAATGGCAAATTGCTATGGTCACACAAAGAGTATAGCATTGCATGCATTTATGTGCGTAGCAATAGACACCGAAAGCCGAACTTTACTTGTGTCTACGTCGCGAGGCGTCGCTGTGGCAGTGTACTTCTTGCTGACCGACTACTGATCTAGTCTAATAAGCAAGATGACATGCTTCGTTAAATTTTTTTTAACATAACGAGCTGGAAGTTTTTTATGAGAAGCCTTTTCACGGCCTTTTCAACTTTTTACAAGTCATAATTTTACATATGATTAATTTCAACTTCTTAGGTGAGTATGATTTATCACTATTGTCATAAGCCATAACAGCAACATAATATTATCCTTTCAATGACTTCAAAATCACAATACAAAAAGAAGGGCTAAAAAGCCCAATTAAATACTGGGGGTGTTCACTTTCTCGGGCATAAATGCATTATGTTTACGGGCAAAGCACCCAGCAACAATTTACACTAAAAAAAGATGGCGTACGTTAAAGTCGAGCGTGAACGACTATATTTGATAGTACAATATAGATAGGCGCAGACGACTTTGAGATACCCTGTACCATCACATTTCAATTAACTTCGGTATATTGCTTAAGTACTCCAAACAACTTTTGATTGCCAAATTTGGTTACGAAAACGAAACGTTTTCATACGGGTATTATATATAGTCCACTGATCTTGATAAAATTCGTTTGTATTTCGTTTGTTTCAAGATATATAGTAACCAAATTTGGCATCGGGAAGCACACTATAGAATTTAATCAATATCGGTTTACTTATCATACAGCCGAGATAGGAAAAAAAAATCGTTCTTAGGGCATATTTTGTTTGTTATGAAAGTATCTTAATCAAATTTGGTAATCAAAAGTATTTTGAGTATGTAAACAATGTATCGAATTTGATTGAAATGTGATGGTACAGGGTATCTCAAAGTCGTCTGCGCCTATCTATATTGTACTATCAAATATGGGCATTTCCACAGAAATGTCAACCGGGGCCGAAAAATACAATGTTAAGAAACGAGTGATATTTTTCAACATTGTAAGTCGAAAAGGTCTGAAGTTTTAAAAGACATTGCTTGTATAGCTTTTATTATTTATTTGGATACAAAATTTTAGTACAGTAAATCTAGAGTTTCATCTGGAAAAAAATACTTTATATTATTATATTAAACGGCTTTTTTGAGCTTTCGTTTACTGTACTAATTGGCCATAACCATTAGCCATTGAAGATATTTATGTTTTTCTTGTTTTTACTACTTTTTGAGTGATCTTCAGTCTATGGTTTAGTTTATTCATTTACTTTTTTCGTTTCACACAACACTTGAATTATCACTTTTTTTACACATAAATATTTACATTTTCTAATAATTTTTTTTTTAAATGACTTGAAGAATTTTAATTCAATGTTACGTACTTAATCAGACTTAAGCTTATAAAGTGTATATATTTTAACACAATAAAGTGTAATAGAAAGCTGCAATATTTCACATTAGTTATAAAGTAATCGCTTTTAAATATTTTTTATTTTTTCGAAGATTTTTACATTTTTGTAGATGCAGTCGAAAACGACTTATATTTTTGTCGCGTACTAAATCAGTACGCTTATTGCTGATATATTGGAAACGTAAAATAGACAATAGAAACCTTTTTTAACAAAAAAAAAAAATCACGCCATATAACACGTTTCAACTGCTGATTGTTAGGGTTGCTCACGTCGTTACTCCGGTATTCTTGCAATATGTATTTATGTCCGATGAAGTAAACACACCAATTGTTTTTGAAATTACAGAAATTTGCTTTTTTTTTGAATACCGGTAATTAGTTTTTCGATTGCTGGCTGGCACAGTTCTTTGTGCAAAAAAGCACATTTAGACACTTTTTAACTTATCTTTTGTCTGTGATTTAAAATAAAATCAAAAGCCCTTTCCTGCAGTTGTAGTTTGATATTAACATTTTTTATTAAATCGTAAAGCATACACATCCTATTAACACATGCATATACCCGAACTGTAATATTAAATGGAAATATACATAAATGTATACATTTTATGTACTGCATATGTATAAGTAAATATATGTATGTTTTAGAAATAAGGATTATGTGTCCTGCAAAAACCTGCCAGCAAATCTCAGGAAACTCACAGTGCTCATCAGGTATGTGAACAACCAACGATATTTTTTTCATTTTCACTCAATTAACTTTAATTGCATGCTTCATGTGATCATGATCGAAAATGCTACATATTTACGTCACGCACATTAAATTAATGACTCTTAATGTATATTACAAAAAGCGAAATATATTCAGCTATATTTTTGGCGATGTACGCTTTTCTTTGGAAGCATGCACTACTGAATGTAACCCTTGTTAATAGAAACTAAATCAAGTTGACCTGTTACCGACTCTAATATACCCTGTACCCTTTCAAAATTTTTATAGTTTTCAGCCGATTTTAACGTGCTTTTAATTGCATGTTGTGGAGGACTGTACTCAAAAAGTAAAAATAGTTTTAATATTAAAGTCCATATGATATTGGTGACTGTCGATTTTTAAAAATTGTTTTACAAATTAGCTTTTTTAAGTGGCCTAGAAGAAACAAAAATATTTCCTCTAGATAATTTTTGTATTTTCTATTTATTATTATTATTCCACGTTTATTTTATAAATTTATTTCTACATACTTCTTTATTACACAGGGTACACATCATAAAAATTTTTAAATCATTCCACTCACAACCCTCACAGTTCCTTGTAAATTCTCAAAGTTTAGAGGGAATACTTTTGAAAACAAAGCTTATCGAGCTCAATCAATAGGTAATTTTAGTAAGTAATACCCCGTACCTATAGCTACAAAGGGTATACTAGATTTGTGCAATGTATGTAACGAACAAAAGGAGGCGTGGCAGCCCCCAAGTCCTTTATATCAAAATTGCACCTCGAAAAAACCAAAAGTTTTAGATGGATATTTCGTTTTTCTGTAAATATATCGTAACCAAATTTCGATACCAAAATCTTAAGTTTTATAGAGTTTCCAAGCACTGTATTAAGTGTGATCAAAATCGGTTGGCTTATATAGATATAATACATCAAAATTTGATTGCAATATTTTGCAAGGTTATCAATTTTAATTCGAAGGCGCAGCATTGTTTAAGTATAAAATTTAAAGTGTTTTGTAAATAGTTTTTAAATTCCCTCAGCTTACACGTAACTTCATAAAAAATCGCATAGTGTTATAGTAATAAAAAACATCCGTTTCTCATAATAATTAAGGTAACATTTCAAAAAGATATCATAACGATAACAAAAATTCTAATGTGTTTGAAAATCTTACCATCTTCATATTTCGTTTTAAATTTTTCATACGAATTCTTTTAAAGTAATTTATTGGATGTAAAATTTGCGTATTGCCATCATATACTTTTAAATAGATTATAACTTGTAAAGATAATCATTATTACTTTATGATGTATGGTAAATAGAATATAGTATAATCATATCAACAAAAAACATTTAGCTGATGCTGCTCGTTAACATTTGTTTCTGTTTTAGAATCGTCTTGTATAATCTGTTCCATTCATTTCGAATTATTGTTTAAACGGTCACACTATGAATTTTTGTGTAGTAAATTTTATGCAAGAGCAAAGTAACTTTTACTAAAAAAATATTAAAACAAATGAGAATTCTATTTAATTTTTTTGTAAATTATGAAATTTGGTGTTGCTTACAGCGTTTTATAGTTGACTGATTAGCACACTTATAATACATTTTATTTAAATTAATCTTAATTTTTCTATATTCTATTTCGCTTCAGTCTGAAATTTTCTTTCATTTAGTATATTTACAAGTTTTGTCCAAACACAAAAATAGTGGAAAATTACAAATCAGTTCAATGGCAGTTTAATGAGAAATCAGCACTACATATCCTCCATTTGAATTCTTCAGTTGATAATTCACTCCTCGCCACTTGAATAGGACCCCCCTAAGTTTTCTATTGCCCACTAGGTACATGTGCATGGCAAACACTAAGGCGTTGCGCTTTTCGAACCAGGTATTTGAGCAATAAATAGGGCAGCAAACTTTGATTTTCAAAAATGCCGGTATATTATCATTCTGCAAGGACAGTAGACATGTTGTTCTATTCAATTGGCAAGGGGGGTATATCTTGAATCAAGTGTTTGAAGGGCGTTATGGTTAGATGTGACTATGATTTTCTCGTGGACGATTTGCTTTATGCTGCATTTGGGATCATATTTAAAGTTAACTAAGTGCGCAAAGCAACCCCAAAATGATATTTATTTTTTGTGTTTTTAATATATTTCAGTTCCTTATATTTTAAAGGTGCATCAGAGTCAGTTCTAAAACGGAATTATTATTAATTTGAGAAAATTGATGCAATATTTTAAGTTTTGAACAATTCCACAATGTTTTAAGTTTTTTTACACAAGAAATGCATCGTTTAAGAACCGCTTATATAGTTCCAATGTACTCATCACAGTCGTAAATGAACTTCATCCGTGGGTGTTATATTTGTGGATCAATTACTAACGCTTTAGTTATGTAAAAAACATCAATTAATTTGAGCGTGTTTTACGGTTTCTAACAAAATATCATTCACAAAGCAGCCAGGCGACAGGAAATTATAAAGATTACTGAGCAACTGATCGAAGCTATAAACAGTGGCGACTTTGATAGTTACACGTAAGTAAATAATAAATATCAGGCAGCTTTATTTTTTTTTTAAATCATTTTATTGCACTTTTAGTAAAATATGTGATCCACATCTAACTGCATTTGAACCTGAAGCACTGGGCAATCTAGTCGAAGGAATTGACTTTCACAAATTCTACTTCGAAAATGGTAAACAACATTTTTTTTTAAAAGCTTTTTATTGACCAAGTTGACATTTGACAATTTATAGTTCTAGGCAAGAACTGCAAAGCTATTAACACTACAATATTAAACCCACATGTACACTTGCTGGGAGATGAGGCTGCTTGTATCGCCTACGTTCGGCTTACACAGTATATCGATAAGTAAGTACTAATTTACACGTGCACAATTAATAAAACTCATTTTCTTTAAAAAATTTATTAAATTCGTTTTAATTATAACATGCAATTTTACAGACAAGGTCACGCCCATACACACCAGTCCGAGGAGACACGCGTTTGGCATAAGCGCGATAACAAATGGCAAAATGTGCACTTTCATCGAAGCGCATCTGGCAAGATAAGCGGCGCTACAACTTTCGATTTTATGCCACAAAAATAGACAGAACATGGCATTCAATTCCTAAAACTTGTATGCACACGCTATAGTTGTGCTCAACGACGAACCGTTACCATCATCCTACGTTACGTCAAAATTCAAGCGATATACCATACTATACTCCAGTTTAATTGCAGTTTTTTTTTTTAATTTTATTTATTACAACTATATTTATATATATATATATATTCAGCATACATATTATATACATATAAAATAATATCAGCAAATATATAATATACTTACGTAATATATATAATATTTTATGTCAATGTTTGTGTATATAATGTGTGTGGAAATAATGCTGGTATTATTTTATGTCCATATACATATATCTATTTATACAGTATAATATATACATTGTTACATATGTATTTGTACATAAAAAACGCTAAAACCAATCAACAGACATTTTCCTAAATTGAAAAAAAAAATGAATTGCAATAACAGAATAATCAATATTTCAATTTAATCAAAGTCAACCCAATTAATAGTTTAGCTACTACATCTGTTAATATGAAAAGGGCGGTTTTTAGTCGGGCGTACACTACAGTTCGAACTTATATAGAAAAAAAAATTAAATTGGTAAAGCGGCTAAACCCGCCGTACGCCATTTTAAAGCTTCAAATTAAAAAAACGAAATTGAAAAAATGCATTATTAACAAGATATAAAGCAACATACTAAAAAAAAAAATCTAATGATTTACACCTGCGTACCACAATATGCAACACAATCTTATGTACCGAGTGTAGATCAATATATCATATTGCATACGTTACCATTGCAAATATTAGATATGTGAATATACACAATTGTGTATGTACGTACTTATGTAAAACACTAAAGAAGAAGGATCAGAAAGAAAAGCTAATTTATCTTATTCTTATTTACCGAAAAGAGTCAATGTGCGAAGCATTAGGTATTTTATAAATAGCATTTAAAAATTGAACTATACCAAAAAAATTTAAAACAAAGAAATTACAAGAACATTAGATAATTGTTATTAAATTATGAACGTAATTGAATAAATTATACGGCGTGTTACTGGTTAGATGGAATACACAAATTTTCAGGCTTGTACTAGGAACCAATATCAGGCCAGCAAATTTGTCCCATAACCATGTGTAAAAAGGGATGCGTCTGTTTTTTTCATGCTAAGCTAAAAAAAATTTAAAAATAACTGTTTACGACTAATAGAATATTATTACAATATTACGATTATTGTTTATTCAAATTTTATATGCATATTTCAATATAAACAAATTATCAAAAAAAAAAAGAAAAAGCCTAAACATTCTTTAACCATGAGGCATAAAGAGCAAAGATATGACTATAGTTATAGTAATAGTATGTATTTGTAAAACGGTAGGCATAAGTATTTTGATACCGAAAAATATACATATGTGTTTGGTTAATAACTTCAAAATCAAAAAAATATTTGAAAAAAAACTTATAATCGCTGGGTATAAGAAAAATGGTTTAAAAAACGTTATCTTATTCGAATATTTATGAGATCTTAGCCATATGTAATTACAAAAAAAATTAATTTTAAAATGCACAATGCAGGAAATAAACAATATACGTTTGATAAATTCATTATTTTAACCATTATTTTAATTAATGGTGAACATTTTATTTTAATAAAATTAGTTTATAATTTTGGCAAGTTGATCGCTATTTGTGTAAACATTATTTAAATCCGACGAGACCTCACAGTTCGTATGAAAATAAATAAATATAATATAACCAGGTTACATTAATATACATAGTAAATAAGCAAGTCAACATAAAAAGGCAATGTTTTGGAAGTCAGAAGAGATGATGCTATACAATTTTAAAAAACCCTAAATATTTGTTACACATTTCTTTTTCTCATTCAAAAAGATCAAGAAAGAAAACTTATCTTCTCGGTGTCAAAATATTTATGACTATGCTTGAAATTGCATAAATATATATAAAGTAATGCAACAATACACATATTGTTATTTACAAATGTATATTAAATTTCTAAGCATCAGTGCTGGGTGAATTGGTCTATTTGTATACATATTTGTGTGTGTGTAAATGTTTCATGTCTCATATCTTCATATGTGTATTTAGACTCGAAACTCGATGTGGTGACTTAATATGTGTCTGAGCATCTAGAAAGATCTCAAATTTATTCATTGGATTTGTATTTATACGACTCAATCCATATGAATTCGCCTAGCCTATATATTTAGTGCAAACCATGTTTTATAGTTTTCTTTCAATTATAAGTACATGTATTATCTGTTGCTCGCTCTTTAATCAGAAAAACTTGCATATATCAGAACCAGAAGTGACTACCGACTACAATATTCACAGTGGACTGGCGGTAGTAATGTATTTCTATACATGGTTATAGAAAACAGCTCTTATAAATAATATCTTAAAATATGTAGCCTTATAATTTTTTTTTAATTTTTACGATGAGATTGTTTGCTTATTATTATTACTATTATTACATTCGGAAAACTAATTGTTTAAGAAAACACAGAAAATCTGTAACCGTGCTGTTTTCTCAAAATACTTTTAATTTTATTGCATAAGACTCTATGGTCTCTGAAATCCAGATATTTATAAACGGAAGGACAGACGTGGGTATAGCAGACATAAAACATTGCACAAAGTTAGAATGGTTACTAACATTAAATATGTTGTAAATCTTCATAAAAAAAGATAAAATATAAAAAAATGATCGTATGCAAATGAAAATCCGCTTGGACGATTTCAAAAGGGTTGAGCCATATGTGTACTACTGCACAAGTTTATTTTGTTTGTGTTTTGAGAAGTATCAAAACATTTCAAAATTATTATTTGTATAACAAGCTCGTTATAAACTCCAAAAACCATAACAAAAGAAAAGGTATTAAAATTATGTGACAGAATCAAATGTTTGACCAATAATAATTTCAAAAATAAACGATTCCTTGTCAAAAACTTTTTAAATACTGAAAAAAAACTTTCTCACAAGATAATCTTTACTCTTAAAATTTTGTATATTTAATTACACTTGTTTGCGTATTCCTTTTAGATGTATAACAAAAGCGAAATCAAACATTCAACTTTAAGAGAAAACATATGTCACTTTTCAAAAAATTGTTTTAGCAAGTAAAACGCAATCTAAAACCGAATTGAATTGCCATTGCCTCAACAAAGTACTTGCTGTCCTTAATACTAAATAAATATGAAATTAAAAAAGTACGTTAATAAATTTTAATTAATAATAATAAAAATTATTCCATACTTCTTATTTAATATATAAATAAAAATAAAAATGATTACACATACAAAATTTTCAGTTTTAATTTGCAATTTTTCTAAAATTTTTCAATATTAACCCATTTGGGGTATTCATTTTGTCGGGTATAGCAGCATAAAGGAACGAATACCCCACGTGAGGCAACAATCAGCCTGTTTCAACTGTCATATGATGTGCTTTGTGTAAAAAGGTTTTGGTAAAAAAGCTAAAGATTTGGATATTTGTCAGTACAATTTACGCCAGAGTTATGTGTCGTTTTATTTTTTAGGTATTTGCTTTTAGTTTTCTTTTTTTGAATTAAAATTATAAAATAAAATTTAATTATAATAACAATTAAGACAATGTTACTGCTGATGACCACGGAAAAAACCAAATTGAAAAGTAATAAGTGAAGTTAGTACCGCCATAACCCCGGTAACTGCATCTAACTTCACTTCCTATTTTGCATATGTTTTTTGTAGACGACGATACATGCAAGTCTAATTCATTGTTGCCGTCCTTGTCACATTTTAAACGTCGTCACCTGCTGCTTTGCCATGATCAGGGTACGAAAATAAACCGTACTTTTCACAAACGTTCGTCCAAAGAAGCAAACATTTAAAATTTTTTGAATCGATTTGTACACGAACATAAACATAAACAAAACTTTTGCAATGCCAAAGAATACAAACAATAGAATTCCTTTTTCGCACTTTGATTTTTTTTTGATATACCGAAACACTCGCAACGAAACGCGAACGAAATGGATGGCAAACGTTTAAAACGAATTATTCGCTCACGGCCAATTTTAGTACATGTGAGTACCAGCAACGATCTTTTTTTATACCCTGTACCGTATGGTACAAAGGGTATATTGTGTTTGTGCAAGCCGAAAATGTATGTAACGTACAGAAGGAGAAGTCGGAGACCCCCAAAGTTACCTAAAGTATGATCAGAGTGACTAGAGAAGTCGATATACCCATGTCCGTCTGTCCGTCTGACCGTCTGTCCGTCTGTCCGTATGAACGCCTAGATCTGAGAGATGGTAAGAGCTTTCAGATAAGATCCCTTATTAATCCATAGGAGACAAGTTTATTTTATTTTTTTGATATCGGGACTACATTATATAGCTCCCATAGGGGTGTTTCAGGGAACCTCGAAAAAAAGCAAAAGTTTTAGATGGATAATTCGTTTGCTTATGAAGATATCATAACCAAATTTGGCAATTGGAAGTTTTTTAGAAACCCCCAGCACTGTACCAAATTTTATCAAAATCGGTTGACTATATCATATAGGTCCCATAGGATCGATCGGTCGAAAATTTGTTTTTTGTACAAAATTCGTTGTGTTTCGTTTGTTTGTGAAGATATTGTAACCAAATTTGGCATTAAGAAGTTCTTTAGAGTTCCCAAGCACTATACCAAATTTGATCAAAATCGGTTGACTATATCATATAGCTCCCATAGGACCAATCGGTCAAAAAATCGTGTTTTTTACAAAATTCGTTGTGTTTCGTTTATTTGTGAACATACCGTAACCACATTTGGCATTAAGAAGTTTTTTAGAGTTCCCAAGCACTATACCAAATTTGATCAAAATCAGTTGACTATATTATATAGCTCCCATAGGGCCAATCGGTCAAAAAAACGTTTTTTGCACAAAATTCGTTGTGTTTCGTTTGTTTGTGCAGATATTGTAACCAATTGTAACCAAATTTGGCATTCAGAAGTTTTTTGGAGATCTTCAACACTACCAAATTTTATCAAAATCGGTTGACTATATCTCATAGCTCCTGTTTGAGGAGAACAATAACATAATGATTTCTATTATTAATTTAAATTCAATTTGTAAATAACGAACAGATAACAAAGTATTGTAAAACAATTCCTTTAGTTGCAGTGTGGCAACGCTACATTTACGCTCTTTTTTTTTTACTCTCTTTTTGTCTGCCATTACATTTTACATCTTCATTCTTGATGCTCTGCATGAACTTCGTCGTAGTTCATGCAGCCACTATGCATTGAGGAGGCAAATGAGACACACACAAATTGTACAAACACAAAATATATTAAATAAATTAAGATAAAACTAAAAACGCACACAGCAAAAATTTAACAATTTAATTAAACACACAAACAAACGGAGCTCCAAAATAAACAATTTACCTGGCCGAGAAAGCGGCCAAACATTTGGCGACCACGACAGGACAAAAACTTGCAACAGATAAGTAGACGTCCAATTGTATTTATTTTGGATTCGTTTGTTACAACGAGTTTATTTAGTTGCTACTAGATTGCTGCAGAGGTTACAGTTTTGGGCATTTGAGGATCGGCGCATAAAATTTACATGCATACATGTACATACTTTGGAAAAAACCTAACCTGCTAAACTAACTGGAATATCACACCACATGTCGTAACTCTCCACACACTATAGCTATTGGAAAAAAAACCGCAAGTATTCACATATACATACATTACATACACAGTTAGACATACATATATACATACGTCGCAAATAACACAAAAACAACTTCGCTGCGTTTTACACATGTATGTACAGCTTCGTCGCTAAGAAAGAGCAAAGAAAAGTGGCGCGAAATATAACTGTTCTTGCATTAACATACATACTTATGTACATAAGCGGTGCGCCACTGTACATATTTATCCACTCTACGGTATATGCTGGTGCAGTACTACATACCTACGCATATGTCTACAATTTTTGGTTATTTCTTTTTGCGAGCCTCTGTTAATGTTAACATAACATTGTTATCGTCGGTTACGCTGTACACAGTCTTCGTTGATACTTTAGTTAGCGCTGTTAAGCTTAACAGAGCACAGTGGTTAAAGTCGTTGCATTTCGTTGCTGATTATTATTGCTACTATTGATCAACATTGTAAATTTGCGCTGGTGTTGTTACAAATAGTTGTTGCTTGGCATTTCAATGAACTTAAATCATGTTTGAAATCGAAGATACAATCTCGGAGCCTAGTGCTACTATCGACGGCGCTGCTTCAAAGCTATCAACTCTTAAATCTCAACGCACTTTGTTTGAAAGGCACATCAAAGACATTTATGCTAAGGTTATTGAGAAAGGCGACGAGGAAGATGCTGAGGCGCTTAATTGTAGACTGCAGATTCTTGAATCCCATTATAGTCACTTAACACAGTTACAAACTCAAATCGAAACCTTGCACAATGAAGATAACGAACGTGGTAATCAAGAAGAACTTTTTATTTCCGTCAAAGTTAAAATAATGTCACTCATTCAAGAAAAGCGACAATCCAGCGTACATGTGGTACCAGAGACAAGTTTCATGCACTTTTCTATAGCTCCGGGAGCTACGCATAGTCATCGACTGCCAAAATTAAAACTGCCTAGTTTCGATGGCAAATACGCAACCTTCAAAAGGTTCAAATCATCTTTCACAAACCTGATTCATAGCGATCAACACATACCCATAATCGATAAGTTTAACTATCTTCTTGACAGCTTGTCGGGACCTGCACTCGAGGTTGTGCAGTCGTTCCAAGTCACAGAAGAAAACTATCAGAAAGCGTGGGCAAGATTAGATGCTCGATACGATAATAATGTCTTAATATTCATGGATTGTATCTCGAGTTTATTCAGTTTGCCTACCATTAAACAGCCTGAGGCGATGAGTTTGCAGAAACTCATCGACAATGCATCCGCTATACGTGGATCACTTCTGTCGTTAGGGTCTGCTGAGGAAATAATGAATAGCATCATGATTCATATTATTCTTGCGAAGGTAGATTCCGAAACGAAAACCAAGTACAATGAACAGCAGAGTTTCGAAAAACTCTCAACTTGGGAAGATTTCTGTAGCATCCTCAATAGACGCTGTCAATTCCTAGAAGGCCAACATGCAGCCCAACCGGAACAGCGGACACAACAAAGGATTACAAAATCATTCCTCCACACAAAGGCTGAATGCTTGCAATGCAAATCAAGTGCCCATTACATAGGCAATTGCAAGGCATTCAGTGAGCTTTCACTGCAACAACGCATTGACACAATCAAAAGGGCTGAAGCATGCTTCAATTGTCTTCGTAAGACACACAGGGTTCAAGATTGCCAGTCCAAGTCAAGGTGCAAAGTATGCCGATCAGCACATCACACGCTTCTGCACATTTTTGGGAAATCATCAAACATGCCTACATCCCAAAACATTTCTGCAACAACTCAACACACGGGAAGTCAACCAGTCGGCACAACATTACTTGCTAGTACAGCCAAACTGGGTGTACTGCCAACTGCCCTTGTTCAAATCCAAGACAAACAAGGCCAATTTCACATTGTTAGGGCATTACTAGACTCTTGCTCTGAATCAAACTTTATAACTGAAGAAACAGCTAAACGGCTGCAACTCAACAAAGAAAGCGTGGATCTCGAAGTTTATGGTATTTCTGACTCGGCGCATAAAATCCACTTTAATACTTTTGCCATATTAAAATCAAAATATTCAAACTTTGTATGGTCATCAAATTTCTATATCGTAAAAAAAATATGTGCCATGCAGCCTCAGCATCGATTTGAAACTTCTAAATGGAAAATCCCAAAGATAATAGAACTAGCTGACCCGAAATTCTACGAGCCAAATAAAATTCAAGTTTTAATCAACACAGAGGGATTCTTTGACGCTATTAGAGAAGGAAAAATTAGTTTAGGCGAAAACATGCCATACCTAGTCAACACTGCATACGGCTGGATTGTTGGCGGCAACGTTGGTAATAGTAAACCAATTCGTGTTCAGCAGTGTTTCGCGATATTCAAAGATATGCCTATTGATGTTTTAGTTAAGAAATTCTGGGAAGTAGAGGACTGCAAAGTTACAGAGAAAAGATTTACAGAAGAGGAGCGTCTATGTGAAGAGCACTTCTGTAACACGGTTTCACAGCAATGCGATGGACGCATTCAAGTCAGACTTCCGTTTAAAGAATCACCTGAAACAATTGGTAACTCATATGATAACGCATTACGGCGTTTCATGTCTCTAGAAAAAAGACTTGAACGCAATGAAAAACTCAAAGCTTTATATGTAGATTTCATGAGCGAGTACATTAGTCTAGGACATATGTCTATCATTCATAATGTGAGCCGCCTAGAGCCTCACTATTATATACCGCATCATTGTGTATTGCGACCGCAAAGCCTGACGACAAAGATTCGCGTCGTTTTTGACGCATCGGCAAAGGCAAACTCTGGTAAATCTCTCAACGAAATGCTTATGGTTGGACCTACAATTCAACAAGATTTGATAACTACGTTTCTGACATTTCGTCTGCATAGGTATGCACTCACCGGCGACATCGCGAAGATGTACCGTCAATTTACAGTTGATAAAAGAGACAGGCGTTTTCAATGGATACTGTGGAGACCTAATACATCAAGCCCAATTCAAACTTACCAGCTCAACACAATTACATACGGAATGTCCGCTGCACCATTTCTTGCGATAAGAGGACTACAGCACATTGCCGAATTGTATGACAGCGAGTTTCCCATAGGCGCTGCAACTTTGCTCAAAGACCTATACGTAGATGATGTTCTCACTGGCGCTGACAAGATTGAACATCTACAGCAGAAAAAGGACGAAACTGTTAAAATTCTCGCTAAAGCCGGATTACAACTCACCAAATTCAGTAGCAACTCTACTGAAATCGCTCCAACGTCAGAAAACGAAGTGTTTATTCATCTGGCAGATCACGACGTCACAAAAACACTTGGAGTTGCATGGCAGCCCAACTTAGATGTTTTTATTTTTCGCTACGATGGTCATCAAACTGAACCATTCACAAGACGTTCAATTCTTTCTACAGTTGCACGAATGTTTGATCTCTTAGGACTTATTAGCCCTGTAATAATACGTTGTAAAATTCTAATTCAAGATTTAACACTAAAGGGACTCGAATGGGACGTTTCAATCGATGGACAGCTTCGAGAAAGATGGATTGAACTACTAAATGATTTGAAAGGCCTAGAAATGCTACGAATACCACGGTACGTGTTCACAATGACTACAAGCCGTTGTCAAATTCATGGATTTGCAGACGCATCGGAAAGAGCGTACGGTTGCTGCATATACGTTCGCGCTCAACTTCCAGACGGCATAAAGATAAACATGCTCGTTGCGAAATCAAAGGTTGCGCAAACCAAGGTGCTATCTTTACCAAAGCTCGAACTTTGTGGCGCGCTTCTTTTTAGCCGAGTCTGGCGTAAATTTGCTGAAACTTTAGACATGTATATTGAACATGTATACTTTTGGAGCGACTCTAAAATTCTACTGCAATGGCTTCAAATGCATTCTTCAAAGCTACAGTGTTTCGTTGCCAACCGTGTTTCTGAATTGCAAGAGAATTCTAACAACATAACGTGGAAGCATGTCCCATCATCAAAAAATCCCGCAGACATCGTATCACGTGGGTGTTCTGCAACGGATTTACACACAAACATGTGGTTTAAAGGCCCAGATTTCTTAATGCTGCCCTCTGAATCGTGGCCACAATTAGTGGAACCACTACCTCCGCCAATAGAGACTCGCGCAAAAGCAACACTTCTTTGTAACAACGCTGACAGCGATCAATCACAATCTGTTTTAAGCACGATCATTAAAAACCACTCATCATATATGAATATTCTGCGCATAATATCTTACATGTATCGCATATCTAATCGCATAAAGCCTGACCGCTCACTTACAGCAACAACAGTCTTGCACGTATCTGCTGCCGAACTTAATCAAACCTTTTGGAGGATTATTGCACTTATCCAACAAGAGTCATACAGCGGCGAAATGGATGCCCTAAAGAAAAACAAGTTTTTACAACCAAGCTTACAACGTTTGTCACCGTTCTTGCAAGATATGAAACTGAACCATTCTATAGTGTGTGTGATGAGAGTTGCTTCTTAAAAACATTTCCAGCGCACATTTGACTTTTGAGGAGCTTCAAACTGTATTCTTAGACGTGGAAGCTATTCTTAATTCAAGGCCGATTGCACCCATCTCTGACGACCCGAACGACATAGCAGCTGTAACTCCTGCTCACCTTCTCATTGGGACGTCATTAACAGCACCTAAAGAAGCTTCGTTGTACAGCAACTCAAACGTTCTTGGCAAAGAGATGCGGTACCTCGACAGATGGCAGCGTGTGACGTACCTCAAGCAACAGTTTTGGTCACTGTGGCAAAGAGACTACGTGCATACGCTACAACAACGCAGCAAGTGGACAAAGGCAGACACCAATCTGATTGTTGGACAACTAGTAATTATTCATGAAGATAATACTCCAGCGCAGCAGTGGCTATTGGGACGAGTGATGTCAACCTTTCCTGGAAACGACGGAAAGGTTCGCGTTGCGGAAGTCAAAACCTCAAAGGGCATTCTTCGACGTCCTATCCACAAGTTGGCACCTCTCCCGGTTAAATAATTTGTTTGAAAGAATGGACTTTCAACGCGGGGAGGATGTTTGAGGAGAACAATAACATAATGATTTCTATTATTAATTTAAATTCAATTTGTAAATAACGAACAGATAACAAAGTATTGTAAAACAATTCCTTTAGTTGCAGTGTGGCAACGCTACATTTACGCTCTTTTTTTTTTACTCTCTTTTTGTCTGCCATTACATTTTACATCTTCATTCTTGATGCTCTGCATGAACTTCGTCGTAGTTCATGCAGCCACTATGCATTGAGGAGGCAAATGAGACACACACAAATTGTACAAACACAAAATATATTAAATAAATTAAGATAAAACTAAAAACGCACACAGCAAAAATTTAACAATTTAATTAAACACACAAACAAACGGAGCTCCAAAATAAACAATTTACCTGGCCGAGAAAGCGGCCAAATAGCTCCCATAGGGCCGATCGGTCGAAAAAAAGTTTTTGATTAAAAATTCGTCTGTTTTTGGTTGTTTATGAAGGTATCATAATCTAATTTGGCAATCAAATGTCTTTTGGTGTTCTTAAGCAATTTACCGGATTTTATTGCAAGCAGTGGTACAGGGTATCCCAAAGTCGTCCGCGCCCGACTTTAACGTATGCCATCTTTTGTTTTGCTTTGTGTACATATGTTTGTATGTATGTATCAGCAAAGCACGCAGCACGTGTGTATGTATACACCCGCAAGAATTGTTGATGCGTAGTATGCATATGAAATAGTAACATATGTACATAAAAAACGAACCAAACGACAATTATTCGTTCACTAATTGTTCCCAGTTTAAGTTCTCTTGTTTAGTTCACTTCCAGAGTACCTTTCGGCATGGGTTTCCTTTTCGTTCGTGTGCACAAACAATACATAAACAAATCAAATGTACTTTATGTTTGTTGTTACACGTTTGTGTTTTCTTCTCGGCAAAGAAGGAAACTAAACGAAAAAGCACTTTACGTTTAGTTTATTTTCGTACTCTGGCCATGATTTTCTCGCCTGACCATGGGTGGCGTTTGGTCTGCGATCTAGGGATGCCATATCATGTATGGTAACTTCAGCACTTAATAATACCAAACGAAACTATACAAAATGGACATGAATGACCAACTTTTCCTATTCATCAATGCCAATTTTTTTTATTACAAACTGTTGGAAACTTTGCCTCTTTACCAGTATGCATTTATGACCGACAAATTGAACACCCACATTCATTATTTTTCCATAATTCTACAACTACTAAGTGGCTCCTTTAATTTAACGTGCTAAAGTAGACGAAAAAGGCTAAATTATTACTAAACATTTATTTGTTACCTTTGTCATGTTTCCAATCTAGAAAATTGCTCAGTTCTGGACTAACTGAAACAGAGAATTCACGAATAACTGAAAAAAGTACCTTAAGCCATGTTTTTCGAAAAAATCTTGAAAACATTTTTTAAGAAAAAAAAATTAATGTCGTTTTCGTGTTTCTTGACCCAAAATTACCCAAAAAACTTGATTACCAAGGTTCGCCACCCGAAAAAAACGCATTATAAAATAAAACATTTGTTTGTTTTCCTTCGACAGATTGCCAATTAAATAAACTAAGAAAAAAATAGATGGCGTACGTTAAAGTCGGGCCCGGAAGACTTTGGGATACCCTGTGCCACCACATTGCAAACAAGTCCGATATATTGCTTAAGAACTCCAAAAGATATTTATTTTCCAAAGGTTCCAATATTTTTATAAACAAAAAAAAAACAGACGAATTTCGCACCAAAAACGGTTTTTTGCCGGATCGGTCCTATAGGAGCTATATAATATGGCCAACCGATTTTGACCAAATTTGGTACATTGCTGGAGAACTCTAAAAAAACTATCAAACACCAAATTCGATTACGATATCTTCATAAGCCCACGAAACACAACAAATTTTGCTCCAAAAACATTTTTTTGACCGATCGGTCCTATGGGGGCTATATGATACAGTCAACCGATTTTGATAAAATTTGATACAGTGCTGGGGAACTCTAAAAAGCTTGTGAATGCCAAACTTGGTAACGATATCTTCATAAACACACGAAATACAACCGATCGGTCCCATGGGGACTATATTGACATAGTCAACCAATTTTGATAAAATGTGGTACAGTGCTGTGGAACTTAAAAAAAATGATCAAATCTCAAAATTGGTTATAATGTCTTTGCAAGCACACGAAATTTTGCACCAAACACGTTTTTATACCCGATCGGTCCCATAAGGTCTATGTGATATAGTCAACCAATTTTGATAAAATGTGGTACAGTGCTGTGGAACTTAAAAAAATTATCAAATACCAAAATTGGTTATAATATCTTTACATTATCCTTTATCTTATCTCCCCTCTCCACCACGTTATCTCCCCTGCTATGGTCTCTCGTGATCGATGAACTGTTAACTAAGCTGACAGTGCTGACAGTCATTGGCTACGCAGATGACCTGGCTATCATAGAGATGATGGACAATGCTCTACAGATGACCCTGAACTGGTGTCTAAGCGAAGGGCTTAACATCAATCCCCTGAAATCTGTGTTTGTTCCCTTCACGAAGAGATACCTCGTTATAAATAACACTGAGGTGGAGTTTTCAGAACAGGTGAAATATCTATCTGGAACTCCCACTTAGAACAAGTGCTCTCCGAAGCTACTCGAGCCATGTGGGCTTGTAGGAAATTCTTTGACAACACTTGGGGCTTCAGCCCAAATATTATAGAATGGATATACCGTATGATGGTACGGCCTATCGTCACATATGCAGCCCTTGAGTGGTTTCCCAAGACGCAGCAAAATGTGGCCATTAAGAAGTGCAGCAAGCTTCAAAGATTAGTATGCCTATCTCTCTCGGGAGCTATGCGAACCTGTCCAACAGCTGTCATGGAGTCAGTCCTTGGACTCACACCACTGCACATTTTCATCCAAAAGTCAGCCATGTAGAGTCTACTACGTATCCAGATCACATCTGGACTCTTAGCAAGCGACACTGGTCATGCCGCACTTCCTGACGTATCCATCTGCTCTATATCAGATCTTATGATCACGGAAGTATTTCATAACAAGAAATGTAGATCCCTTCTCCCAAGTCGGGAGACTTGGGCTGATGGCAGCCCCTGTGGAAACAATGGTTTACGGATGGGTCCCAAACTGAGCAGGGTGTAGGTGTTGGAGTCGTTGGGCCCAACACCAGAATCTCTAGTGCAATGGGCATCTGGCCCAGCATCTTTCAAGCAGAGATTCATGCCATAGAGATCTGCGCCCATAGTATCGTTAGTAAGGGAACTAGGGGAGCAAACATCTGTATCTACTCAGATAGCCAAGCTGCTGTTAGGGCACTATCATCATGGAGCATCTCCTCCAGGATGGTTAAAGAATGCCATAATTACCTCCAAACCCTGTCCTCCCGGAACAAAGTCGTACTATGTTGGGTACCTGGACACTCAGGAGTGGATGGTAACACGACCGCTGACGATCTAGCACGACAGGGTGCCTCCACCCTGACCACTGCCCCTGCGCCCTTCTGTGGTATTGGTTGGTCCACAATCAAAACTATGGTAAACAAATGGGCTGCAGGAGAACATAGGAGATACTGGTTCTCCTTACCGGGGCTGCGTCCAAGCAAAAGCGCTTATCAAACCCCTGGATATGATCAAGACAAAAGGTCTTGGCAGAGCGGACTTAAAACTCCTGGTAGCTTACCTATCTGGCCACCACACTGTTAAATACCATCTACAGAAAATTGGTCTATCGGACTCTTCAGAGTGCAGACTCTGTCTCGAGAAAATTGAAACCACCAGACATATTCTCTGTGACTGCCCAGCGCTGGTATGGGACAGAGCCTGTCACTTGGGAAAGGAACGGATTAGTCCCTTCCATCTTAGGTCAATACCTACAAAAGACCTACTGCTATTCATGCGGAAAGTCTTTTGCTGTAATTTATGGGTATGGTACAAAAGATCTTCTGGTCGCAGTGCCCCACCTCTTTGTGAGGAACCCATAGGAGGAAAAAAAAAAAAAACCTTTTATCTTAACAACGGTCGTATAGGGTCTATATGATATAGTCAACCAATTATGACCAAATTTGGTACAGTGGTGGGGAACTCAAAAAAACTACCAAAAACAAATTTGGTTACGATATGTTCATAACCAAACAAATTACCCATTTAAAACTTTTGGTTTTTTTCGAGGTCCTCTGGAGAACCCCTATGGCTATATAATGTGATCCCCTGTCTTGCGCGCGTCTTCTCCACCAATGCGTGACGAGGCTTCACTCACTTGGTCCTCCCAACATGTACGGGGTCTTCCTCTTCTTCGTTGTGCGCCTACTACCGCATCAAACCCTTTACGAGCTGTAGTTTGTTCTTCCATCCGCACGACGTGACCCACCCATCGAAATCGCTGAGTGTTCAATCGACTGACTACATCAACATCGTTATACAGTTCGTACAACTCGGCATTCCACCGAATACGATAGGTACCGCCAACGCAAACAGGACCAAAAATTGTGCGAAGAATTTTCTCCGAACACCCCAAGAGCAGCTGCATCCGCACCATATAAAAGCAACTGAAGACTGAGCGTCTTGTAAATTGTTGTCTTCGTCCGTCGAGAGAGAGCTCTTCTTTTGATTTGCCTACTGAGCCCATAGTAGCATCTGTTGGCAAGTGTTATTCTCCACTTAATTTTCAGTCTGGCATTATTGCTGCTGTACACAGCAGAGCCAAGGTAGATGAATTCCTTGACTGACTCAAAGCTATAGCTATCTGCGGTTAGTAATTGACAAAAATATGGTACGTGTCGATTTGGTTTTCATACTTCTTTTCCAAGACTTGGCGTTATGTGAATATCTTGTCGATGGTGGATTTACCACGTCGGAAACCGCACTGATAAGGTCCTATCAGTGCCTCAGAATGTGGTTTCAACCTCTCACACAATAGGCTCGTGAGAACCTTATAGGCGACGGGTAGAAGACTTATTCTACGGTAGTTGGTGCGTAACGTGGCATCACCCTTCTTCAGGATGGGACAGAACAGACTGAGGCTCCAATCGTCGGGCATGCTTTCCATGAGCTATACCTTGCAGATGAACAGTTCAGCCTGTAGTCCATCAGCACCTGGTGCTTTGTTGTTCTTAATTTGCTTGATTGCGACCTCGACTTCGGTGTGGCTTGGTACCGGCAATTCGATATCACCATCGCCAACTGGGGTTAGTGGACCATCTTCTCCTAAGTCAATGCTCGGGTCATCGCCGGCCAACAAACTTAAGAAGTGATCCCACCATAACTTCAGTACGATCTCTGCATCTGCGACCATCTGTCATCATCTCTGCAGGCGATTTCTCTAGTCTTCAAACCTTGGGTCAGACGCTTAACCCTCTGGTAAAAGTTTCGACCCTCATTCCTGCTTCTACTACATTCAATGTTCTCACACTCACGCCTTTCGCGTTCTCGTTTCTTGCGTCTGAAAAGACGTTTCTCATTCCTTCTCCTTTACCTGTAAACATCCACAACAGCTCGAGTAGCTGCTTACAGTGTTCTTTGATAGGCGGCGTCTTTTGCCTCTGTTGCTTCACGACACTCTTGGTCGTACCATGGTTTCCTTATGGGTGGGCGCTGGAATCCAATCACTTCTTCCGCCGAAGCTTGCAGGGAATGGGATATGTGCGCCCACATATCGCTAGGGTTTTCAGGCATTGGAGTAGTTTGTCTCAGTAAGCCAGAGAGACGAGTGGAGAACGCGTCCTGTGTCTGTCGTGAAAGCTGCAAGCTTTCCTATGTCCCTTATTTCCTTACGCCCGAACAAAGTTTACAAAACGTACAATTATATTACGAAAAATCTGCGGCACATTCATCATCGCTCTCATTTAGCTCATTTTGGTTTATTGGCTGTATTTCTTCATCTTCGTCAGAACCGCCATCATCCATCATGTAATGGCTCTTAGGCATAGGCAGCAATGCGCGTGTACATGCACGGCCCAAACTGTATATCACTCAATGCCAATGCAAATTACAAAAACAATTTCGCGAGTTCTCTCTCTTACTCTCTTTGCTCTCTGAGCTCATGAGCACTGAAACAACCCTTGCATATATTTGTTGTTGGCCCACTGATTTTCACTGTAGTTTTGTTGTTGTTTTTCGTTTGTGCTCTCTGAGCTCTTGCACTTAAAAAAAAGGGTATGGGATTGATCGCGGACACGAAATTTTTGTGCACCACGTGTTAAATGTGAGTATTAAGGCATAGCTTGCAAAGGAAAAATAGTTACAACGAAAAACAAAACATTTATATGAGTATATACTATTTTTGTCAGTGTACATAATAACATGAAAAAACGGTTTGCTTTATATGTGTTAGTGTTTTTCTTTCATATGTATTGGAGTTTGCTCTTCCATAAGCAGCCTTTGGACACTCCTGGCTTAAACTGTTGCGGAGTATTCAAATCAGTCTCAGCGTTTTCTTCATAGCAAACATATATCTCTATTATATATATATTTATATATTTCAGCGCTACTTGGCTACGCTGACCGCGGTGTGAGTCGATATCCATTATCGTCCGACGTGTGATGAAACTTCGATATAAAATCATGTCCTAGCAGCGCATCATATTCGATCATATCGTCAGACACAACTATAAACTGCTGCTGAATCTCGGTGTCGTCTACGTGGACGGTGCCCACAAATACACCCCTTGGCTTTTTTTTTAGTTGATTTAGTTGATTTATTGATTTAAATGGGGTACAACAAAGTGCAGTTGGCCTTAAATTATAAGAAAAGTTTAAAAGAAATATTTAAAATTAAACGAGGAAAATGGATAGATATAAACTAATCCGCGTCGCCAGCCCGGTGGGTGAACTTTTTAGCGATATGCACCGACTCACATCAGAAACTGGCCAGAGACTTGGATTTACAATAACCAAGTGGAAAAAGGAAGTTCAAATAAAATTTAAACATTAAATATATAAAAAAAAGCCAAAAGAGCATCAATGACGAAACAAGTGCCTCATAATACAGGATTGGTCATGGATGCTCGAAGAGGCAAGTCAAGATGACTTAGGATAGAACACGTGATAGAAGGAATAGACCGTTCAAAAGAGAGGAAATTAAAAAGGCTATTGTAATTAGAGCATAGAACTCGGAAAGGATCATGCAGAGCAAAATTTGATCTACAAAGTTGCAAGTCTAAGGGACGAAAATTACGAGTTACTCTAGCAGGTACAACAAAATTAACTTTATTAAGAAGTTCAGTAGAGTCAATAAGGCCGAGTAATAACTTATGCAAGAAGAGTACACCGTGGCATGTTCTACGGTTTTTTAAGGAGGGCAGCTTTATAAGGCGAAGTCTGTCGGAATATGGAGGCAGCCGGATAAGTGGATCCCAATTTAAGCCGCGAAGTGCGAAAAGGAGAAATTGCTTTTGAACAGACTCAATCCTGTCCTGATAAAGGTGGTATTGAGGGCTCCAAATGCAGGAACAATATTCCAAAATTGGACGGACGAGAGAAATGTAAAGAAGTTTGGTTGTGTAAGGATCGTTAAACTCTTTAGACCAACGCTTAATAAAAGCAAGAACACCTCTAGCTTTATTTACAATATTGCAAATATGATCGTTAAATTTGAGTTTATGGTCAAACAGTATGCCAAGGTCTAAAACACTCCGGATACGATCCAAGGTAGAGGAGTCAATAGAGTAAGCAGCCAAATGAGGAACAGAACGGTAAAATGTCATAATTTTACATTTCGTCTTGTTTAGAAAAAGTTGGTTGACATAACACCAATATTGCATGGTATCGAAATCGTGCTGAAGAAGTGAATACATATTATTATCATTGTGGGAGTAGGACAAACAAAGTTTTACATCATCCGCATACATAAGAATGCGAGAAGACCGGATAACTTGTGGAAGATCATTAATGAATAAGATAAAAAGTAGGGGACCTAGATGACTGCCTTGGGGTACCCCTGACGTGACATTAATTACTTTAGATTCGCAGCCTTTAAAAACTACCTTCTGCACACGATTAGTTAAATAGGATGAGATCCACTTTAAAAGACAAGGCGGAAATCCTAAGCGAGACAGTTTAACTAGAAGAAGGCTATGGTTTACTGAGTCAAATGCCTTACTGAAGTCAGTATAAATGACATCAGTTTGCATTTTGCTAATAAAACCATTGTTAATAAGAGAAGAAAGTTCTAAAAGGTTTGTAGTGGTGGACCGACGTTTTACAAACCCGTGTTGGGAGTCAGATATTAAAGAACGACAGTGGTGTTGCAATTGTGCAGTGACAATCCTTTCAAAAACTTTTGGAATTGATGAAAGCTTGGCAATACCACGGTAGTTCTCAATATTTGACTTGGAACCTTTTTTATGAAAAGGGATAATGAACGATTCATTCCAGATGGCTGGAAGATATGACAATTTTAAGGATGTGCGGAAAAGAACGGATAACGGCGTGGAAAGGGAGCTTGCACAATGCTTTAGAACACAACTAGGAATAGCATCAGGGCCAGGAGAAAAGGATAATTTTATGGACATAAGAGATTGTAAAACGTCGGATTCTAAGATTTGTGGAATAGCAATAAGGTTTGAGCTAGGAAGATTAAAAGGATAGTGGAGGCTAATGCTATTAGGATTGACAGAGTAGGTAGTTTGAAAGAAGTTCGCGAACAAGTCCGCGATTTCAGAGTTATTAGAAGAACATGCATTATTATAGTGTAGCGATGCAGGAAAAAGGGAAGACTTCCGTTTAGAATTAACAAATGAGAAAAATTTCTTAGGATCACTACGGAAATTGAGCCTACAACGGGCTAGATAATTATTGTAGCAAGTTCTATTAAGAAGAACAAACTTGCTGCGTAAGATAGAAAACTTATAGAAGTCGACTGTAGAACCACTTTTCTTAAATCTTTTATAAGACGAAGACTTACGATTTTTTAAATTAGATAGACTTGGCGTAAACCAAGGCGGTTTAGAAGAAGGACTCAGAACAGAGTAGGGAACAAAGAGATCAAAAGCGGCGTACAATATCCGATAGAAATTATTAATGGATAGCTCAAAGTTCTCAGCAGACAACAGAGAGGACCAGTTAACATCAGCCAAAAATTGGTTTAGACCGAAAAAATTAGCCTTGCGAAAGCACCGATACCGAGGAGCACGAGCATGGGGCAAACCACTATTGCAAACATTAAGTGTTAGTGTGATTTGTAAGGTCGGATGATACGGATCCTCAGGTAAGGATATCGGACAGACTCTTGAAATTTCGAATTCTGAAGAGTCACTCACGAATACAAGATCAAGCATTCTATTAGAGCAATTATGAATGAAATTAATTTGGCTCAAAGAGATATCAATTAATCCAGTTATAAAGTCATGCTGATCAGAAGAAAAAAGAGAATTAGAATCAACCGAGCGAGTCCAGGACAAGGTAGGAAGATTGAAGTCACCTAAAACAACTAGTTGATCTCTAATACCAATAGAATCAGCCACCATACGAATAGCAGAAAGATGGTTCATATATATGCTTATGTCGGAGCATGGGGGAATATAGGAGCAAGTAAAATAAGTAAAACAATTTTTGGTAAACACTTTTACTGCAATAAACTCTATTCCTGAGGGAAAATTAAGAGATAGTAAATGCGATTCTAGGTCGGATTTTACAGCAATAAGAACACCACCACCACGACCGGACGGCCGGTCAAGTCTATAAGTTATGAAGGAATTTACGAAAATTTCAAAATCAGAGACAGACGAATTAAGCCAGGTTTCAGAAAAGGCAATAACATGCGAATCAAAGTCTACGCTATTGGCAAAAAGTCTACTAAGTTTAGAAAGAAGCCCACGTACATTCTGATAATGAATGATAAGGTTAGTAATTAGTTTTTTGGAATAGAGTTAATTACGGAAACGGACGATGCAACTTTGGAGGCTTTTCTCTGATTCCTTTGCCAAAGCCACGCAACATTGTATGACATTTTTGAAGATCGATGTTTTTTACCACAGTTAAAGCAATGATTTAATTTTTGACTCGACACGTTTTTCTGACCGCCACTGTAATACGGTTTCTTTTGTTTGTCCTCTTCGTATAAACCAGGGGTGCCCAAAGGCTCCCAATTGTTCTGATGGTGGCCAAGGGTCACTTTTTAGTGAAGAAGTGATGCAACACAGGTCGTTAGACAATTCGCTAAGGAACTGTTATGCGGTGTGAAAATAAAAAACTATACTGACAATCCTATGCATAACCGGTCGTCAGTGTAGTCGTTAGCATTTACAAGTTTTTTATCGCACGCTATTTTGGTCGAAAAAAAATATAACAGCAACAAAATTGTAGATTTCTCGGAATTATGGGTACGTTGTCATAGAAACAGATATATTTTGTGGAAGTTTTCTGTCGTCTGTTTTAAGGCCCCTACACAGACACGAAAAATAAACAAAACTTCATATAAAAAAGATGGCTTACGTTAAAGTCCTGTACGACCATATTGCAATCAAGTCCGATTTATTGCTGTGAGGAGGCAAATCGCCACCTCACAACGTTAGCTAGTTTTGCCAATAGGGCCATAGGGACACTGCTTGGACTGCTTGGTGAAAGTACTCTCACCAATACCAACAAGGGCTGGAGAGAGTACTCACACCATCAAAGGATAGCGGCAACAGTTTTGGCGCGCTTGAGTCGCGTTAGTATTAGTATAAAAAGCCACCAATACTAGGGAAAAGATAGCGGCCAGGATTTTGGCGCGCTTAATAGGTAGGAGTATTAGTGAATAGGAGAAAGTAGTAGTGCATAGGTGTGAGTGTAGAGTAGGAAATAGGGATAGTTACAGGTAGGGCGTACTCTGCCTTTTTAGGGAAAATAGGTAGTTAGATAAGCAGAGTACAGTTTAGGAGTTGGTAGTATAGGTTTGGGCGGGAATTTCAGGATTTGGCGACGATCATGTGCCTATATAAGGCGGATCAACAGCCAAATCTGGATCAGATCATCAGATCAGTCGAGAGATCAGTCGATCAGTCGTCAGTCAGTGAGTCGTCAGTCGATGATGAGAAAATAACCGCCGAAATAGTTAAGTGAAGTGCAAGTTATTTAAAAAAATATAAGAAAGTGCAGAGCTTGTGATATTACAAGTCTAAAAGGAAGCAAAGTCGCTTAGATAATCGAAGTGGGAAACTAATTAAATAAAAGTCAGTGCCGAAGTTTTAAGGCGTATGCGGGAAAATTAATGATATAAAGTACTTGCCCAGAAAGCAAGGAGAATAAAGACATTTAAATTAGTAGAGCACCGGGTGCGACCGCGACGGAGTCACTGCGTCCGTCTCCACCTTCCAGAAGACGTTTTGCCACCAGGACAAACCTCTGGGTGAGCGTATCGCCAAGTGGCGTAGACCTAACTTAAATATAAATTACGTTAGACTTAGAAATCCTCTCCACCATAAATAGACGTTTTGCTATCAGGATTATATATCTGGATAAGCGTCTCGTCAAGAGAGAAACGTTGGCTATCAGGATTTACGTCTGGATAGCGTACCACCAAGACAGACCCGTAAGTCTTGGAGGGAAAGTTAGTTTTAATATTTAGTGATAAGATCGACATAACATCTTACTATCTATCCCTTGACCAAATTGTGTTAAATATTAAACCTTTTTCGTTTATAACTATTTATTTATTTAAAGAGAGATTTGTAAATCTAGCGAGCGTGTCGGCTCAAATTAAGTGTGGTGAGAAAATACCGCAAACGGCGGATAATATACATTTAAAACTTAAAACGAATTGTGTTTTATTTAAGATATCGAAAGTTTCAGCAAATTACAAATTTGTTGTGACATCTACCCTGGGCATAGCTGAGCTATCCCAGCCGTTGTTCTGGACAAACCAGAGGTCGTTACAACTGGCGCCCGAGCAGGGACTTTCGATATTTTAAATACGAATACTCGCTTTGATTTTTAAACTTATATTTCACAGCCTTAAAAGTAGCTCACAGACACAAAATGGTGGCACGCACTTGGATTAAATATCTAAGGCGTGATGACCTCCTGGCATATGGCCGAGAATTTGGCATTTCAATGGCGGGCACTGTGGAGGAATTACGCAGCCAATTTTCCCAGTGGGTGAAAATGCAGGAGGGCCAGATGCAATGGGCGTTGCGGTTGAGCGAGCTGGCCAGAAAACATGGCCGGCGCGGATCCACGAGCAACTTGGAGGAGAGTGGTTGTAGTGGACTGGCAGTACCGCAGGGTCATGCAGTCCTGACCACGAGTACTCCGGCCCAAGTCGACACAAGGCCAGCACCTTGGGGCACAGGATCATTCAGAGATAATGTAGCTGTCGAAATCCCTGTGCCTCAGAACGGGTTTGGCAGTTCCACGGGGCTTCGCGACTATCCCAAAGTCGCGAAGCAGGTGCGCGAGTGGAAATTTCGTTTCGACGGATCCACAAAGCCACTGGAATTCCTGGAACAAGTGGAATGGTCCGCCGAGACATACGGCTTGGACCTAGATTTGATTCCACGAACAATGCCCGAACTCTTGACAGGCATGGCCCTAAAATGGTATGTGGCCAATAACAATCATTGGACCACGTGGGCGGCCTTCGTCGAAGATTTTGAAGGCTGTTTCCTACCTAGAGGCTACTTTACGGAGCTACGGGAGGAAGTTAGCCGAAGGCGACAGAAGCTGGGCGAGCCTTTTAAGGTATATATGGTCCTTGTCGCTATACCAAGGAGCATCAGCTGCAAGTCATATATGACCAAAGCGTGCCTGATCTGCGAGCATATGCTCGTGCCGGCCAATTTCGAACCCTCAACCAACTCATGGAGTTGGCGGAGGAGTTTGAAGATTTGGAAAAGGACCGGCAGAAACTGAAGGCGGATGCACAGCATACACGGCAGAGGGCCATGTATGTAGCGCAGGATGAAATGCCGCCAAATCGTGATATGCCAAATACATATCAGCGAGCTTGGCAGGCGCCTAGCACGCAAAGGCGAGATTTGCCAAATCCCAGGTCGAGGGAGGCAAACAGGCCCAGCAACCGCAACCACAAGGCAGGATCGAGGATCCTAGCAATGTGTGCCGCAGGTGTGGGCATCCGGGTCATTGGGCTCGGGAATGCCGGAATAAACAGATAGTATTCTGTTGGAAATGCGGGAAGGTTGGCAGGAGCACCCAAAGCTGTTGTCCAGCAGCGGGAAACGCCAGACGGCCCTCTTTGTCGGAAAACGAGCGAGGGCCGCGCCAACAAATTCCACAGCGGCGTTGATAGGCAAATTGGTAGATGCAGGCGGCCGTATAGGTGCCGAGGTGTCAATAGCTGGAAAATTTTATAAAGCCACAATTGACACCGGTGCAACTGGCAGTTTTATTTGCGAAAAACTGGCCAGTGCATTAGGCAAGGCAAAATTTGAGATGCACAGAGTGCAGTTGGCGGATGGCCGTTATAGCGAACTTGCGCAACGACTCGATGTGGAAATAGCCTTTGGACATAGTGTCGCCACCGTAGGGCTCAGGGTGATGCCGGGTGTGATAGACGAACTGGTCCTTGGGTGGGATTTCCTCGGGCAAATGGGCGTAAGCATGAGCTGTGCAGGCCATGTCCTAAATATCCATAACAAAACGCACGATAGGCGTTTGGCTAAAGAGCGAATCACAGTCACACGGGCGGGCGGGCCTGGTGTTGATGTGGATGCATTTCTTAGGATAGAATTAGCTGAGTTTGAGAAAATGGCGAGCCGATCAAACAGCGGTATTATCCTAAGAACCCAGCGATGCAGGCTCGCATCAATGAACAAATTGACGAGTTGCTGGCGCTGGGGTGCATTGAGCCTTCGCATAGTCCACACAGCGCGCCGATTGTTATGGTGCGTAAGAAAAACGGCCAGTGGCGGCTGTGTGTGGACTATAGACAGCTAAACGCAAGGTCAGTGCCTGATGCCTACCCTTTGCCTCGTATAAATCATATCCTGGATCAGCTGCGTGATGCAAAATATATCAGTAGCCTAGATTTAAGGAATGGTTATTGGCAAATTCCAATGGAAGAGAAAAGCAGAGAATATACTGCGTTTACAGTACCTGGGAGAGGACTGTTTCATTGGAAAGTAATGCCTTTTGGCCTACATTCGGCGCCGGCGACGTTTCAGAGGGCGTTAGATTCCGTGATTGGCGCAGATATGCAGCCACATGCGTTTGCGTACTTAGATGACATTATTGTCATTGGACGCACGCTAGAGGAGCATATGGCCAACTTAAGAGAAGTTTTCCGCCGCTTAAAGGCGGCAAACTTACGTCTTAACACGGAAAAGTGTGCGTTCTTTAAGAAAGAACTAAAATACCTGGGTCATATGGTGACAGACCAGGGTATTTGCACAGATCCGGAGAAAGTAGCCGCAATTGCAGAATTAAAGCCGCCATCTAATATAAAAGAACTACGCCAATATATGGGCGTTGCCTCCTGGTATAGGCGGTTCGTGCCTGGGTTCTCCGCAGTGGCACATCCTTTGAACGCGCTTTTAAAAAAAGGCGTCAAATGGATGTGGACTGAGGAACAGGAAAAGGCGTTTTTAGAGATAAAGGCAAAACTTACTGCGGCGCCGGTACTAGCTTGTCCAGATTTTGGGAAAACGT
Organism: Chymomyza fuscimana; assembly: GCA_949987675.1. Classification (NCBI taxonomy): domain Eukaryota; kingdom Metazoa; phylum Arthropoda; class Insecta; order Diptera; family Drosophilidae; genus Chymomyza; species Chymomyza fuscimana. The sequence goes on from OX465092.1 coordinate 6,671,180, forward strand.
TTGTACTACAAACAGATGCAAGCAATTACGGATTGGGTGCAATTTTGACGCAAAATTCAGAAAATGGTGAAAGAGTAATATCATATGCTAGCCGTACATTAAATGCGGCTGAGCGGAATTACTCTGCAACAGAGAAAGAATGTCTGGCCATAGTGTGGGCCATCCGTAAATTGCGCCCATATCTGGAGGGATACCATTTTAAAGTTGTGACTGACCACATGGCTTTGAAATGGTTAAATTCTATAGAAAGTACTGCAGGCCGTGTAGCACGGTGGGCATTAGAACTCCAGCAATATGATTTCGAGATTGCGTATAGAAAAGGCCAACTTAATGTTGTGGCGGATGCGCTATCCCGACAGCCAATAAACACGGACAAATGTAGGCGAACGGCGGATATAACTAAGCCAGCAGAACCTACTTGTGCGTGGACTAAACAGATGCGAAAGGACGTACAGGCTGCGCCACAAAAGTTTGCCGATTATTTGATAGAGGCGGGCCAACTGTATCGTCATATTCCGCATAGAGCTGGAAATGAGGACGTGGCTGCGTGGAAATTGTGTGTACCTACAGAAAAGAGGCCGCGAGTAATAGCTGAGTGTCATGATGCGCCGGCGGCAGGACACACTGGGAGCCGGAAAACTATAGACAGAGTAGCGGCACGGTACTATTGGCCTGGAATGTATAGAGACATTCGGGCATATGTACAAAAGTGCGAAGTGTGCCATAAATATAAGGCAAGTCAGCTACAGGCGGCAGGTAAAATGCTGACGCAGATTCCAGAGGAACCTTGGGCAACGGTGTGTGCGGATTTCGTTGGGCCTTTGCCCCGACCGAAACATGGCAACACAATGCTCCTGGTTTTCGTGGATCGCTTTTCAAAATGGACAGATTGAGTCCCTTTACGAAAAGCGACAGCTGCGTCATTGCAAAAAGCGTTTCGTGAGAGAATACTTTCTAGGTTTGGAGCACCAAAAGTATTAATCACAGACAACGGAACGCAATTTACCAGCCGGGCGTTTAAACGGTTCTTGGAGGATTTGGGTGTACGGCATCAATTTACAGCGCCATACACACCTCAAGAAAATCCTACCGAAAGGACTAACAGAACCGTGAAGACAATGGTGTCCCAGTTTGCGAATAAGGATTAACGTACCTGGGACGAACTCCTGCCAGAGATAATGCTAGCCGTGAATACCAGTGTTTCAGAATCCACTGGGTACTCACCTGCCTTCTTAACACAGGGCAGCGAGCCGCGATTGCCAAATGCGTTGTTTGACGAAACAACCATTGGCACGGGCCAGCCACAGCGTGATCCTGGCGAAACGGCACAAAGAATAAAGGAAGTATTTGAGGTGGTCCGCCGCAGCTTGGAAAGAGCTGCGCAAGATCAAACTCGATACTATAATCTGCGCCGGAGGCCGTGGAAACCAGTCATAGGAGACTTGGTATGGGCCAAAGAGCACCAATTGTCCAATGCGGTGGAAGGTTTTGCAGCCAAACTAGCTCCAAAGTTTGGCGGTCCATTTCGCATTGTAAACTTTATATCACCAGTCATCGTAAAACTGCAAGGCATGAATGGTGAGCGGGCCAGAACGGCACATATAAGCTCTATAAAACCGCATGGCCCAACACATAAGCCTACTTATAAAAGAAATGATGGGGAAAAGGCGGCAAAAAAAAATCAAAATAAAGTGGAGATCACTTACTGCATATTGGTGAAGACATTGACTGGTGAAGACACAGTAGGTGGCATAGGATCCAGTGGATAGATATTTCAGGCTGTCCAAAAGCTACTATGCGTTAACTTTGTTAACAGCCTAGATAGAGGTGGAAATTGTAAGATACAATGCCTTAACAACTGTGCGATTAATATTTGTTTATAGCCAAAGCCAAAAATGTCAGTCTGTTACAATTTGAGCCATTATATGACTCAAATTGTAGTATGTGAAAATATTATTTACATAAATAATGCTTGCACATGCAACAAAACACACATTTACATTTTCATCATAGAAAATAAATGATGTGCAGAGTGACAGACTGCTTGCTGGCGGGAGATATTCAAATAACACCCACACACAAGCAATAGCACTGCTTAACTATCTTAGTTAGTAGTTTATCCAGTAAGCAGTGCTAAACGGCGCTTGTCTATGGGTGAACAGTGGCTTGCGAATACATAAACATGTATGCACTTTTACGTTAGTATGTTTGAATATAGTAGGTTAGGTTAGGTAGGTTAGGTTATAGCGGTAGCTGGCTTAACAAGCCAGCACACTTAGGCCTACACTGGCCCGTTGTGATACCGCGCGAATCTCTAATTAAACCCGTCTCCAGAAAATATTCTTAAAGGGAGTCCCAGCCTGTTGCTGCAATATAGCTTGCAATCATTCTCGGACAAATAGGACCTAGCTCCTCTAGGTTGTGGAGGAAATAATTTCCCAGATATTTTTTCCTGCGTCTACATAGAGCTTCACAGGAGCAGAAGAAGTGCTCTACTGATTCTACCTCTTCCTCGTCTCTGCAACTTCTGCAGAAGTCATTGCTCGGGGCATTCATTCTGGTCGCATGTGCTCCAACAATCCAGTGACCCGTGATCGCCCTAACAACAGCCGAACACTGTGACCGGTTAAGTTCACAGAGTCTGGCAGAACGTTTGGAGTCTATTCTAGGCCATATTTGGCGACTGATTCTACAGTGGGATGTGCTGTTCCACATCCTTTGAGCTTGGGAACCAAATTTTTCCCTTGTATATAGCTTAAAAGTAGCCATTGGCATACGGATATCCTCCTTATCCGGGTCTGGCTAGTTCATCGGCTATTTCGTTGCCTGTTATATTTTGGTGCCCTGGCACCCAAATGAGGCTTATAACAAACTGCTGTGCCATCTCTTGGATAGATTGGCGGCAGTTGTTGACTGTCAGCGAGTTTGAAGACAACGCTCTCAATGACTTTATAGCTGCCTGGCTATCGGAATATATATTTATCTCGCCGGTTTCCAGGCCGGTATTGCGTAAGCAGATTAAAGCCTCATTTATGGCTAGGATCTCCGCCTGAAAAACGCTGCAGTGGTCCGGTAGTCGAAAAGACTGCCGGACGTTCAATTGTTCCGAGAAGACCCCGCCCCCAACCTGGTTGTTGAGTTTGGAGCCATCTGTAAAGAAATTTATGCGGTCGCTTTGACCTGGTTGGTTTTCCGACCACGATTCCCTAGAGGGGATGATGGTGGTAAATAGCGTAGAGGAATACTCTAAAGGTATACAATAATCTGTACCTGACACGTTTGTGTCCTCGTCTATGATGGACGAATGCCCATATCTTGAAACTCCCCAGCAATTGGCATCCTTGAGGCGCCTGGCTGTTAAGGTGGCAATTTCTTTTGCCATTAAAAGGATGGGATATATATTAGTGATGGCATTGAGCGCTTCACTAGATGTAGTTCTTAGGGCACCTGTAATGCAAAGTTGTGCCGTTCTTTGTACTTTGTTTAGTACCTTAAGTTTAGATTTAAAGTTTAGGGCTGGCCACCAGGTAGATACCCCGTATAAAAGTATTGGTCTTACTATGGCTGTGTAAATCCATCTAACTACTTGAGGGGACATACCCCATTTGAGTCCTATTGTCCTCTTACAGGCAAAAAGCGCTGTGTTCGCTTTTTGCACTCTCTCTGCGATATTGAGATTCCAGCTCAATTTCTTATCTAGTACAATCCCCAAGTATCTTGCACTATTACTAAAAGATAAGATGGAATCGTTTATTCTGGGGGTGGAAAGATTTGGAATCGTATACTTTCTCGAAAAGAGTATAAGTTCAGTTTTTTCCGGGTTAACACTTAGACCATTCTCAAGTGCCCAGAGTGACATTTCCCTAAGTTTTACAGTCATGCGGTCGCAAAGGGATTGTGGGAATTTTCCGTTCAGCATAATAACAACATCGTCCGCATAGGCAACAACTTTACAGCCACCTCCTTCTATGCGACGTAGCAGCATGTTGACAGCTACGTTCCATAGAAGAGGCGAAAGCACCCCCCCTTGAGGAGTACCCCTACTTACGTACCTACATAGAGAAGATGTACCAAGTGAGGAAATCACCGTTCTGCTCAGTAGCAGCTGGCTGATTAGTCTCACTAGCCGGTCATCTACTTGTAGGTCTGTAAGTGTTACTTCTGTAAGTGCATTGGTTATTGCCTTGGGGTCGATGTTGTTGAAAGCACCTTCTATGTCCAAGAAGGCAGCAATAGTGTATTCCTTGTTATACAAAGATTTTTCTATATTAGATGTGACGCAATGAAGTGCGGTTTCCGTCGATTTGCCCTTGCAGTAAGCGTGTTGCGACTCTGATAATAACCCTGGATCGATCGACGTTCTTAGGTATAGACCGATCAACCTTTCCAAAGTCTTTAACAGGAACGACGATAAGCTTATGGGTCTGAGGCCTTTTGGGACTGTATGTGATGCTTTACCCGCCTTGGGTATAAAGACCACTTTAGACGTTAGCCAAGAAGATGGAATTTGGCCTAACGCAATGATATTAGTGAAAATGACTTTTATCCACGAAACTGCCAGGTCCCCCCGTGCTGCAACTGGGCTGGTATAAGCCCGTCGGGACCTGGAGATTTGTACGGGTCAAAGCTGTTTATAGCCCATTTTATGTTGGACTCTGTCATTACATCCTCCAATACTTTTACCGGAAGGTAAGAAGAGTTATTCTGAGGAGCAACTGTAGTATTGCCCGGAAAGTGCGTATCCAGGAGTAACTTCAAAGACTCCTCGCTAGAATTTGTCCAGGAGCCATCTGGTTTTTTGAGGTAGCCTAGATTAGTGGGCGATTTTGAAAGTATTTTGCGGAGTCTTGCAGCTTCTGATGAGGATTCGATTTCTGAGCAGAATCTCCTCCACTCATCTCGCTTTGCTCTCCTGATTAGTTTTTTGTAGCGAGCTAAACTTTGTTTGTAGTCTGACCAACTTTGGTCACAGCTTAGTCTTTTTGCCTTGTTGAAGAGTGTCCGACAGCTCGACCTAAGAGCATCCATTTCAGGTTTCCACCAAGGTGGTCTCCTTTTGCCTCTCGGCTTGCTTGTTGGACAAGATGATTTAAAAGACTTATTACACACTTCAGTGAAAGTTTTAACGAGATACTCAAGTTCGTCTTTTGCAGGAGGAGTCATCTCAGGGGGGGTTGGGAGGGCTTTCGCCAGTTTTGTTTTATAAGATTTCCAGTTTGTTCTACGAGGGTTTTTGAACTTTACTGGGGCTGGAGTGGAGACAGATAGTTGTGTCTCAATGTATCTGTGGTCAGAGAAGGAGTGCTCTCTCGAGACTTCCCAATTAATGACTTGGTCAAATAGAAAATGTGAGACTAGGGTTAGGTCGATGACCTCTTCTCTATCTCTGATTATAAAGGTGGGGTCATTTCCCCGGTTACAAATTACTAAGTTAGTGGTGAGAAGATATTCAAAGAGTAACTCACCCCTTTCGTTTGTACCTGAGCTCCCCCATAGTCCATGGTGGGCATTTGCATCTCAGCCGATCAGTAGGCCAGTGCCCAAATCGTCGCTATCCTTAATCAGATTCTGGAGCTTATGACCCGGAAGTGGGTCCAAGACGTCATAAGCCATATAGGCGGACGCCATCCGCATCGGTTTTTTCTGGAGCTCCAGAGTTACCGATGTGGTATCGCCATCGCTATAATTATAGAGCAAAAATACGCTAAGGTGATTTTTCGCCAAAATGCAGGTTCGGGGTTTACCTTCTTCTTGGACTGCAAGCAGCCTATAATTCGGTGTGCTGAGCCCGGACACCCTGTTGGATACAATCCAAGGTTCCTGGATCAGCACCAGGTCGACTTCGCCCCCAGACAGGCGAAGTATTAGGGCAGCGGTTGCTGCTTTACAGTGATGGAGGTTTATCTGCAAGATTCTCAGAGACATCTTGCGGCTTAACCTCCATCACCGTTTGGTTGGCGTCCATGTCGTCGCTGTCATCAGCGGAGTCAGCACTCTCCCGATATAGCTCGCTAAGCCCCCGTAACAGGGACCCTTCGGACATCACCGACTCAGCGTCGTCGTCGACCTCGGGGTCCTTTTCTGGTTCCTCTATCTCAGAGGCCAGAGCTACCTCCATTTCCTGGTGGCATTCAGTCTGCCTGGCGTCCGATTTGTAGATTCGGATCTGCACCGAGCTAAAACCGAAGTTCAGCTCTCCGTGCTTCTCCTCTATCGGCGCCAGCGACTCTTTATTGAGGATCAGCAGGATCCTCCTCATGGGGGTCTGCGTCTCCTTCACCTTCACGACCTTCCAATCCGAGGATGGAAGGTGTGGATTGCATCTTTGCAACATTGGTAGGATCTTCTCCGGTTCCTTGAAGGATGCCGGGATCCACATTATGGCGCGCGGTCTACTCGGTACGTCCTTCCAGTCTACAGCGACTAGATTGGCGCCCGGGTAAACCTCGCCCACTTTCGAAACGGCCGCTTTGTAGAGCTCAGCCGATCTAACTCCTTCGCAGGCAATCACCTTTACATTGCCCTGATACCACCCAGCGTCTTTGCAGACTGGTGGTGGGCATGGATCTGCCTCCAGAGCCTCAAAGCAGTGAACAGCCAGTGCTGCCTCTATCCACTTCCACTGGTTTCTGGGGATCCTGCCGTCTGGATTACCCTGGTCCAAGACCCCCAGAAGAACTTTGTCTTTCGCCATTTCCGCAAAGCTCCTATTTGCCACCACTTGTGCGTTCGCCTTTGCCCTCTTGGGAGCATTGGGAACCAAGGTGTAGGGGTAACGCTAGGTCCAGTGACCACTTCGTTATCCCCCAAAGTAGGACCTTCGGTCCCTTGAATATAGTACATGTATATTCAAATGTAAATGCAAACGGAACATAAGGTGCGGGATACACACACACATAGAGGCGAGTCACTCAAAGATAAACGAGAACTCGTATGTGTAGGGAGAGTGAGTGAAAAGCTGGAGAAGCACCGTTAGGACAGTTGCCTCGGGTCTCCACTCGGCTCAGCAGCAGAACTTGACACTTCAAATGACATGATCTACGCTAGTAGCGGTCATTTAGAAGTGAACAGGCGAACATGATGGCAGCACAACAAGAAAAGGCGGGAGTAAGTGTACATATGGAGGATGGGCCACGTGGACCAGAGCCGGGTCAACACGGGACGGGGCCTATAGCCGAGGAGGCGGAAGGCGGTCGCGGGCCCGGCGAAAAGCCTATGGCCATGGAGCAGGATGTTGAGGACACCACCTCAATAGTGTCCATTAGCTCGGCGGATAGCGAAGGCGGGAAGCCAAGCCTAGTGCTGTTAGAACGCCAGCAGAAGTGGTTGACGGACCGGTGGCGCACCCGGCATTTCATAATGCTGGACACAGCAGCCACGGCAACAACAGCGCCAACAGCCACGGCAACAACAGCGCCAACAGCCGCAGCAAAAACAGTCACAGCAGCAACGCCAACAACAGCAGCAACGCAGCCACAACAGCCGCAGCAACAACAGCCACAGCAGCAACGCCAACAACAGCAGCAACGCCAACAACAGCAGCAACGCAGCCAACAACAGCAGCAACAACGGCGACCGTAACAACAGCAACGCCAACAACAACAGCAGCAGCAACAACGAACGCAACAACACCCCAACAGGAGGATGAGGCCCCATCCGGCGCGCACCGATGACCAGGTGCGCCAGGAGGGCGAAGGAAGACGGAGGATAGTGGAGCAGCGCTACGCCCGACGGTTGCGGAACGTGGCGCAAGAGCGGCTGGCCCGCTTGAGGGAATCGCTGGAGCAGCAGCAGCAACCCGCAACGAAAACGAGGAGGCGTTGGCAGCTGGTGGCGGATGAGGCCAGGTGGCCTACGGCGGTGCTGGAGGTGGTGCGACGCAGGCTGTTAAGAGGCCCACCCATAGGGGTAGGCGGCCAGCTGGTGACCTGCGAGGGGCGGAGATACCGAGTGCGGTGGATCCAAGGGGGATATATAAGGGTCTTCCAACTCACGCAAAACCCGTAAAGAATCTTTTTTTTTGTTAAATTTAAAAAAAAAAAAAAAAAAATGAAATAAAAATTTAGGAAAAATGAATGAAAAAAAAAAACAAAAATGAATATATAATAGGAAAATGAAAAAAAAAAAAAAAAAAAACTAAATAAATTTGAAGATACGACTGGAAAAAAAAACCTCTGCAAATTTAATTAGGGAAACAAAATTTTAAATAAATATTAATAAAAAAAAAAAAAAAAACTTCGAAACTTTAGGTAGAAAAAGCAATCAAATTTATTACAGGCAACATTATAAACCAGGTTATCTGCGCAGAAAAGAAAAACACAACAGCCACAAAAATATCATTTATTATCCACTTCACATAGACACATACACACACACAATACTATCACACTACATTCATGGTTTAAAGGCACAATAAACTTATTTTTTTTATCACAAATATACGTCCTGATTATAGATGTCGTCTAGGCAGGAAACCAGCGGTGACAGTCCAAACCGTTGGGAGCATTGAAAAGAAAGAATAAAAGTAGATTAGTCAAAACTAACCAAAACAATGACAAAACAAATACTTGCCGGGTCCAACGCGGGGCTTAGGCGGAAGTAGGGGTTCAGCTGCAGGCCGAGGCGAAACGCACGATTTAGCACAAGGCTGCAGCACCTACGTTATTGGGCGGACAACAATTAAATAAACCCAGACGGGTAGTAGAGTCCTAGATGGGGAGGTTTGGTCACCACTAGGAAGGAGAAGGGAAATTTTAGACATATAAATCGGAAAATTTGAAGTAGGTACTAACCTGCAAAATAGACCAAATTTAAAAGTAGCTGCCAAAACTGAGGAAGTGGGCGGACAGCATCTCCAGAACTCCAGATGGGTGGTAGAACCCCATAACGTATGATTTGACCACCTCTGGAAGGAAAAATAGAAATATTAGACACTTTAATCTGAAAATTTGAATCAGATACTAACCTGAGGGAAACGGAGCAGCCAGAGTAAAATTTGCACATAGCTGCCATTTCGAAAATAAATGGAGCCTATTGATTCCGTGTCATAGGGAGGTAGCAGACCCCAAGACCACAAAATTTCAGCATACCTGAAAACAATAAAACAATTATTAATAGTTTTTTTTTACATTTTTCAAAATACTTACCAGGTAGTGCAGCCATGCGTTTTAGTGATTTTCTTCTTTTAGCTACCAACACAGCTGACACGGCGCTGCCAACCGCGCCGACGCACAGTGGCAACGCTGCGCAAGGGCATTAGCCAACACTAAGGGATATGACAACAAAAAGCTGACTGATAGGTAACAACAATAACCGCTTAGGTCCAAATTGTGAACAGTGGACACAAGGTTATGGTTAATAGGGCAAAAAGGTGATATTGGTGAGCAAATAGGTAGGGCGATTTTTTTTTTGTTTTGTTTTGTAAAAGTATTAATAAAAGGTAGGAAAAGGAAGAAAAGGGAAAGGAAAATCAAGGAAAAGTTAGACTTAGTAAAATAGGCATGCCGATGTAGTAGATAACTACGGGCGAAGCCGAGTGGTTACTGGGACGCGCTAGGGGTATGGAAGTGAGCAGAGCTGCGCTTAGGGATGGCTGGTGGAGCATCCCAAGTAGTGTGCAGCGAGTGTAGTTTTCTTTTGACCTTTGCTGCGTTGGCCGTTGACTCCGAATGAGGGAGCACGGGGACCAGCAAAGGTTAGGCAACGTATCTGGCTATTCTCCCAATGAGGGGAGACAGCACAACGTTTTGGGAGGCTGTTGCGCCGCTTGACCTGGGGCCGATTTAGGGCACAGGTAAGGGCGAACAAAGGATGGCGAGTGACGCTCAGCTCGCGAGGAGGATCCGCAGGGGCGGTACAACTAGTCGCGGGCGCCATGCCACTTGGTGGAGGCACAGTTAAACTACAATGGTTTCAGGCCACACACTTTGTTTTCTCTTTTCCTCGTTTTTTTTTTGTTTCCCGAAGAAAGGAGGGAGTGTGAGGAGGCAAATCGCCACCTCACAACGTTAGCTAGTTTTGCCAATAGGGCCATAGGGACACTGCTTGGACTGCTTGGTTAAAGTACTCTCACCAATACCAACAAGGGCTGGAGAGAGTACTCACACCATCAAAGGATAGCGGCAACAGTTTTGGCGCGCTTGAATCGCGTTAGTATTAGTATAAAAAGCCACCAATACTAGGGAAAAGATAGCGGCCAGGATTTTGGCGCGCTTAATAGGTGTATTAGTGAATAGGAGAAAGTAGTAGTGCATAGGTGTGAGTGTAGAGTAGGAAATAGGGATAGTTACAGGTAGGGCGTACTCTGTCTTTTTAGGGAAAATAGGTAGTTAGATAAGCAGAGTACAGTTTAGGAGTTGGTAGTATAGGTTTGGGCGGGAATTCCAGGATTTGGCGACGATCATGTGCCTATATAAGGCGGATCAACAGCCAAATCTGGATCAGATCATCAGATCAGTCGAGAGATCAGTCGATCAGTCGTCAGTCAGTGAGTCGTCAGTCGATGATGAGAAAATAACCGCCGAAATAGTTAAGTGAAGTGCAAGTTATTTAAAAAAATATAAGAAAGTGCAGAGCTTGTGATATTACAAGTCTAAAAGGAAGCAAAGTCGCTTAGATAATCGAAGTGGGAAACTAATTAAATAAAAGTCAGTGCCGAAGTTTTAAGGCGTATGCGGGAAATTTAATGATATAAAGTACTTTCCCAGAAAGCAAGGAGAATAAAGACATTTAAATTAGTAGCGCACCGGGTGCGACCGCGACGGAGTCACTGCGTCCGTATCCACCTTCCAGAAGACGTTTTGCCACCAGGACAAACCTCTGGGTGAGCGTATCGCCAAGTGGCGTAGACCTAACTTAAATATAAATTACGTTAGACTTAGAAATCCTCTCCACCATAAATAGACGTTTTGCTATCAGGATTATATATCTGGATAAGCGTCTCGTCAAGAGAGAAACGTTGGCTATCAGGATTTACGTCTGGATAGCGTACCACCAAGACAGACCCGTAAGTCTTGGAGGGAAATTTAGTTTTAATATTTAGTGATAAGATCGACATAACATCTTACTATCTCTCCCTTGACCAAATTGTGTTAAATATTAAACCTTTTTCGTTTATAACTATTTATTTATTTAAAGAGAGATTTGTAAATCTAGCGAGCGTGTCGGCTCAAATTAAGTGTGGTGAGAAAATACCGCAAACGGCGGATAATATACATTTAAAACTTAAAACGAATTGTGTTTTATTTAAGATATCGAAAGTTTCAGCAAATTACAAATTTGTTGTGACATCTACCCTGGGCATAGCTGAGCTATCCCAGCCGTTGTTCTGGACAAACCAGAGGTCGTTACATTGCTTACAAACTCCAAAAGATATTTCTTTGCCAAACAAACGAAACAACGAAATTTGTGCAAAATACGTTTTTTTGACCGATTGGTCCTAAGGGAGCTATATGATATAGTCAACCGATTTTGATAAAATTTGGTACAGTGATTGGAAAACTTAAAAAACTTTTGAGTACCAAATTTGGTTACGATATCTTCATAAACCAACTCTTTTGGAGTTTTTCGAGGTCCTCTGAAACACCCCTATGGGAGATATATAATATATCCCCGATATCCAAAATATAAAATAAACTTGCATCTCCTGGCATAATAACGCATCTAATCTGAAAATTTGCTGGCTCTTACCATCTCTGAGATCTAGGCGTTCATACAGACAGACGGACAGACAGACAGACAGACAGACAGACAGACAGACAGACAGACAGACAGACGGACATGGGTATATCGACTATACCTATGAGGAGACACTATTTTGCGCCACCTTTGGCCAAATTATAAAAAATATTTCATTTAAAATAATAAGCCGGTCTAATTAATATAAACGTGCGTGTTTATTGAGTGATCTGTTTGGAATAATTGGAGCTAACACAAGCAGCAGCAGCTGCAAGCGAAAGCTCGACTTAAGCAAAAAGAGGGAGAGTGTAACAAATAAAAGTTCCCGCTTGAGTGAGCTCAAAGCGAAGAGCGTGATTAAAAAGAATATGCAACAAGTGCATTTGCATATGTACAGAATTTAGGTATTTTTATGCTGTGTTTGTTATTGTTATGTTATGTATTACTTATTGGAATTAATAATAATAATATAATAGGATTGAGTGATGACAGCTTGCTTTTTGGTGAGAGTTGCCTTTTGCTAAGTAGTGCTTTATACTCATCAGTGAAATGCACCTGCTGTATGGCTCTGATGAGTAAGAGTGTGCCGCGTTTAATGTTTTCTACTGTAAGAGGTCCTGTTCGGCGAGGCTGGTCCTTATGTTTTAGCAGTAGAAAACGATGAATATATGCGAAGACACGTTGCAGTTTTCCAAATGAATTTTGGAACTTGCAGTCGAATGAGATGTCAAGTTTGTTAGATAGAACGAAGACTTGGCGGCGTCTTTCAGGTAGATCCAAGATAGGCTCTAAGCTTGCAGGCCAATTGTTGTTGCTTGACCACAAGGAAGAGGGCCCCTGATGCCAGAGACTTGATTGCAACAGCTCTAGAGGAGTACAACCACGTGACAGGATATCTTCAGGATTCATCTGGGAAGGCACATGGTGCCAAATCATCCCTTTGGTTAGCTCCTAGATCTACATACAAGAGAGGACTATGGTTGAGTCTGACCAACAATGAAAAGCGCAAGTGAACGGTACGCTTTGAGCAATGTTGGCAATGAGTTCAGCAAGTAAGTGTGCTGCTGCTAATTCCAATTTGGGAATCGTGAGTGTTTTTAAAGGAGACACTCTTGATTTTGAACAAAGTAAATGTGACGTAAAGGTTCCAGCTAGTTCAGACCGGACGTAAACGCAAGCACCATAAGCAGATATGCTCGCATCACAAAACGCATGAACTTCCCATGTCGCGTGAGGCAGCGTGACAAAACGAGGAAATTGAAGTGAGCGAACTGTTGAGATATGAGATATAAGATCGGTCCACGTTGATTGCATGGCTTGAGGTAAAGATTCATCCCAACTCAGCTTCTCTTTCCACAAGGCTTGAAGAAATATCTTGAGCTTAGTGATGATCGGCGCTATAAGTCCGAGTGGATCGTAGAATGTAGCGATGATTGATAAAATGGTGCGCTTAGTGGTTGGCCTATTTGACAAGATATGTGTAAAGTTGAATAGAAGATTGTCGGTGCTTGGATTCCAGGCCAATCCGAGTGCTTTAGCTATGTTAGTGCCGTCATTAAAATTGAGTAACTGGTCACGATCTGATTCTGATACTCCGTCGAGAGCTGCTAGTTCGTTGGAGCACCATTTTCGAATTGGAAAATGGCCTCTTTGCAACAACTCCTTTACTTCTCGCCTGATTTGGGAGACTTCTTCGATTGTATCACCGCCCGAGATAAGATCATCGACGTAGAAGTCCCTGCGAATAATTTTAGATGCTAATGGAAGCGTAGCTTCTTCGTAGGCCAGCTGATGCATGGCGCGGATGGCTAAAAATGCAGCAGGCTTTATGCCGTATGTCACTGTGTCCAATGTGTACACTTTGACATCGTCCACAGGATTGTCCTGCCAGAAAATACATTGAAGAAGCTCATCAGGATGAGTCATACGAACGCAGCGGTACATTTTGCATATGTCTCCACATAATGAAACTTTGAAAAAACGAAAGCGAAGTAGCGTGATGAATATTTTTGGTTGTATGAATGGGCCTGCCAGCAATAAATCGTTTAATGATGAACCTGATGTGGATTTTGCTGAGCCATCAAAGACAACGCGCAATTTTGTTCTTGCCAAGAAGTATTGAGGAGAGCTTGATTGCTTAGCTGATAGTGACATATGACCTAAGTCTATATATTCTTGAAGAAATGCCGAATATTGCTGCTTCAGCGAGGGATTTTTAGCGAGCTTGTTCTCGAGAGTTTTGAGTCGGCGTAAAGCGCGATCATATGAGTCTCCGAGGGCATCAAAATTGGTTTTCGCGGGAAGACGTACTGAATATTGACCCGGGCTCGGCTTCTTGTTAAGTGTGGCCAATGCTAAATGTTTGCCCTTTGTGCCGGACAGGCTACCAGACACAATCCAACCGAGCCTGGTTTTCTGAGGCAATGGTAGTTGGTTTGCTACGCGAATTTGCCCAATACAAAGAATATCAAAAAATAGACTTGCGCCTAAAAGTAAATCGATTCGCTGTCGCTTGTAGAAAAGTCGATCAGCGAGAGAAATGTTTTTGGTATTTTCCAATCAGTTGTATTTATATCGAAGTGCGGTTGATAATCAGTTATAGTGTGCGTTATGGCCGCAGAAAAGAAAGCACGATAGCTTGCATTGTAAGACTGATCAGAAATATCAACCGATTTATCAGAAGAAAGAGATGATTCCCCTATGCCTTATATAGCGATATTTGCGCGATAGGGTTTAAGCTGAAGCTGATTGGCAAAACGAGATGTGATGAAATTTATCTGTGATGCGGAGTCGAGTCATGCGCGGCATGGTACCCAGACGCCCGATCGATTTTGAATATATACAATAGCAGTAGCAAGCAACACGTAATCGGTCTGATTGGTTTTAATGGTTTCAGGTGGAGACGACATTGTTGAGATAAGCGCAGCCGAAGATTGAGCTTGAGTGGCGATAATAGACGTTGGCTGAGAAACGAGCGGTGTGGCATTTGCCTCCATATGTAGCAACGAATGATGCTTTGCCGAACAGTGCTTGCAGAGCCCTGATTTGCAATTCTGCAAGCTGTGGCCTTTGCGCAGGCAGTTTAGGCAAAGATTCAATCTATTTATATCTTTATACCGTAGATTAGGAGACAAGCTTAAGAATCGTGGGCACCTTGATATATAATGGTCTTTGGCATCACAAAATGTGCATGCTGCTGAGCTATTATTTGTTACAATTAAAGAGTTACGCTGAGGTTTATTCGAGTATTTGCCCACCTGTTGGCTAGGTATATGTTTTACCGTAGCGCATTCCAAATTTTCCATAGTGCGGCATATCTTCTCTAAGAATGATGACATGTCGTCCCATCTAGGCAACTTATTCGTTGGCAAGCCTTCTTCCCATCTCTCGAATGTGGTTCGATCTAGCTTGGATGCGATGAGGTGGATGAGCAGTCCATCTGCAAGCTCCTGCGTTGTTGCCATTGTGCTCAGTGCACGTAAATGTGAATTTATGTTGTCACTCAACGCCCGCAGACTACTAGCAGATCCTTTCTCAACACCTGCGAAACCAAATATCGACCGTACGTGTGCCTGGAAATGAAGAAGTTTATTATCAAATCGACTAATTAATAATATCAACGCCTTATCGTAGATCGCTTCAGTTGGCTCTAGCGAACGTATTATGTCCAACGCGGCGCCATCCAAAAAAGCGCGTAAATGCTGGAACTTTTCCACCTTGCTGAGATCTTCGTCATTGCCAATGACTGTGTTGTACATAGCATAAAAATCAGGCCAATCTATGTAAGCGCCAGAAAACCGTGGTAGCTGTAACTCTGGCAAGCGAGACTTCCGCGCTGGAAGCCTAAATGTAATGTTGTTGTTATAAGTGTTGGATTGCATGGCAGTAGAGTGTGACACTGTAGGTCTGCGTTGGCTTTCAAGCTCACGGACGAGGATAGATTTAACCTTCCAGTACATCTGGGCAAAATCTACTCGTGCATCGCTATTGAGTTCTAAAACAACTAGCTTCTCAAGATTAGACTGAGCGCCGTCAAAATCAACGTTCATGCGCTCAGCGCACTCTAAGCGAACCTGTAAGTCAGCTTCGTCGAAGTTGCTCAAATCCTGTGTGGACAATTTTTCGTTCATTGCCACTAACTGCCTTGATATAGAGCTAGTAACTGCTGATGTTTCAGCGCTGATTGAGTCCGATGTATTTCCGGCCATTATTAAATGTTGTTTAATTCACTGCTCACTGCACAAAATAATAGTAGTAGCAAAGGCAATAAAGTTGATGTAAATTATAAAAACTGAGAGTATTAGTCAGAGTATTATATTAATATATATTAATATTATAGTAGCCAGAGTATTATATTTTTTAGACACTGACGAAATAGTCGCAAAGTTGTGTAACAGGTCAAAGAACTCGAAGTCCGTTAGATTTGGCGCGTTTATTTTATGCTTGCATGTATGTATGGTAATGTACATAACATGCAAAACTGTATTTGATACGATTTATGTATGGTTGTATATAAGAAATGCGAAGCTGTACTTTTTACGATGTATGTATGATGATGTACATAACATGCTACACTGTATTAGATGATGTATATATGATGATGTATATATGATGATGTATATATCACGCGATACAGTTTTATATGTTTATGTAATAAGCGAAACCGTTTTGTGTAAGCACATGCGTATGCCTACAAATATGTGTGTAATTTGCACGAGTTTTGCACAAACAATTTAAGTATGGACTTTGACACCGAATTATGCCAAAAGACGCTGCGAATATGTAATTATTGAGTACCGAATTGTAACAATATTGCGAACCGAAACCAAACAGATCACATCGGGGTCACCAAATGTTTTGAGGAGACACTATTTTGCGCCACCTTTGGCCAAATTATAAAAAAATATTTGATTTAAAATAATAAGCCGGTCTAATTAATATAAACGTGCGTGTTTATTGAGTGATCTGTTTGGAATAATTGGAGCTAACACAAGCAGCAGCAGCTGCAAGCGAAAGCTCGACTTAAGCAAAAAGAGGGAGAGTGTAACAAATAAAAGTTCCCGCTTGAGTGAGCTCAAAGCGAAGAGCGTGATTAAAAAGAATATGCTGTGAGGAGGCGAATTGCCACCTCACAACACGTTCCCTAAAATCTCTACAGGGTAGTTGTTGAGTGAGAGTAGCGCAGAAAGCGCGCGGTTTTCACTCTCAACAACACCGACTTACGTATAACGGCCTCAGAGTTGGCACGCTAATGATGCATTTGTATAGGCGTATACGTAAGAGTGTAGAGTAGGTGATAGGGATATTGTAGGATGCCTCGGACTCTGTTTAATCTATAAGGATAGATATCTAGATAAACAGAGTGCCGTTTATATTTCATTTGTATAGGTTTTGGCGGGAATTGAGGGATTTGGCGGCGATCAAGGCCTATATAAGGCGATCAGCAGCCAAATCAGGGGCAGTTTTTGTCAGAGGCAGTCAGTGCAGTGCAGTCAGTGCAGTGCAGTCAGTGCAGTTCAGTGAAGTAAATCATTGAGTGTGGTCAGTGAGATAAGTACATCTAGTGAGTAATATCGGGACGACGACTGGAGACGAGAGCCGGCCAGTGAAGACCTGAACCAGGGAGGACGTCATTAGGCGGCAGAGGAGACGGCTGGTCGAGTGGTACGCGGCGTTGGGCAACGTGGTGGCGCCCGGACTACATGTGAGCGGTACCGTCGAGGCAGGCAATGGCCAAATCCATGGGATTGGCATTGATGCGCTCGGGTCGGCCCAGAAGCAGTAGTGGGAGGCTGACTATCGTGGACCCAACGTTAGCGGATACCCAGACAGCGTAACAATCTGGCCGGTGAACGCCTTGGGTAAGGTATGGGAGAGAAATCGTTGAGTCTATAGTTCTAGTTCGTCGTGTTAAGACCAGAAACTGTTTAGTGGGCGAGAAACTGCGGCCCTATAAGTATTATATGACAAGAATATATGTATATGTGCAATAAGCCGAGAAAAGGCGGATAATAAAGACAAAAGTACAAAACTAAAACAAGACGGGCGTTCTCAATTTTATTACAGAGTCTCAGCGAATATAAATTTGTTGTGACATTTACTCTGGGCATAGCTGAGCTATCCCAGCCGTTGTTCCGGACAAAACCGGAGGTCGTTACAACTGGCGCCCGAGCAGGGACTCTGTAATAATTTTGATCGGTCGGGAAATTTGCAAACGGGTAAATTTCGAGTTTTGAGTTTTGTGTTGGCAGAAAAGAATACTCCTCAAGAATGCTCGGCTGGCTATTTGGCATAATAGCGCAGGCATGAGTGCAGTTTGAGGACAGGAAATCCTTGCCGGGACAGAAAGGCGGGACTACGACGCTTAGAAACACACACAGTAGAAACTAGTATATATATATGGAAAAATTTGAGAAAGAAACGAAACTATTTTTTTCCTTTATTTATGATTATTATTTTAAATTTATTAATAATAACGTTCGCCTTTAGATAAGATTTTTCCCTGTAATTTGAAAAAAAAAACCCAACGAGCTTACGCCAATAACTAAAACGGCTTACGTCACAAACTAAAACGTCTTACGCGAGTAAGCGGAGATCTAGTGGTGACGGTAAGCTGTGATTGGTTAAGTCAGGTGAGAGAAAAGTTTATTACGTATGTGTGTAAGCGAGCATGAGAGCGTGTGGAGCAAAACACGCCGAGATGCATATGTGTGAAATGTGCGTGGGAGCATGAGAGCGTGCAGAAATGCACCGCTGAAAAAATGCGTTAAGCGTATGTGTACGCTGAGAGCACACAATTACGGTAATAGGGACAGTAGTGCAACTACTTACACCCCCATTTTAAGCAATATGCTTATCAAATTTGAAAACTATTTGGCGGGATAACGGATCCTAGCCAAAAGTCGATGTCAAGCCTAAGACAAGGTGATGGCGTTCTATTTAATTTGAGACTTTGGCGAGGTAAGTTAGGTCACAGGGAGTAGCGGCGAAAACGTATATATATACATGCAAATGGTAGCAATCCCATATATGCATGTATATATATAAGTTTAGTAAGCTAGGAAAAAAGAAATAATACAAATCTATATAAATTTATTTGTTTTTTTACAAAAAAAAAGAGAAAAGAAAAAAAATGGAAAATAAAACATGGGCCCAATTGGTGGAGGAGGAGGAGGAGCGCACCCGGACCACGGCGTTGCATGCCGAGCATGCTGAAGCCGCGTCCGGGATGCCGACTACCCGGCCATCCGATTTTAGGGCGTCTCCGTCAGCAATGACGGAGGAAGCCCTACTGGGAGGGCCAGAGTCCGATTTGGAGGATGTGCTGGACATGGAGCTGTCGTCGGCGCATTCCGCCATAACCTTAAGCTCCGACGATGGGCACGAAAACGGTGTGTCGCGCGACGTAAAAACCACCTACCGGCTGGACGGCAAGTGGTGGGTTTTTACAAAAGTGGAAACCACCGATGTGCGGGTCCGAGCGAACACTTCGGGGTGCGGCGGAGTGCGGCTGACGGAGCTGCCAGGTTCACCACGCCGGGATGCGGAGCCCCATGAGCCAGATTTGGCCAGGGCGGCGGCAACGGCACAGTGGCTGCACCAGCAGCAACAGCAGCAAGAGTAGCAACAGCAGCAAGAGCAGCAAGCGCAGGCACATCAACAGGCGCAGGCACAGCAACAGGCGCAGGCACAGCAACAGGCGCAGCAACAGGCGCAACAACAGCAGCAACAGGCGCAGGCGCAGCAACAGGCGCAACAACAGCAGCAACAGGCACAGGCGCAGCAACAGGTGCAGCAGCAGCAACAGGCGCAGGCGCAGCAACAAGCGCAGGCACATCAACAGGCGCAGGCGCAGCAACAAGCGCAGGCACATCAACAGGCGCAGGCACAGCAACAGGCGCAGCAGCAGGCGCAGGCGCAGCAACTGGCGCAGGCGCAGCAACAGGCGCAGCAGCAACAGCAACATGAGCAGCAGCAGCAGCAGACACAACAGGCGCAGCCGCAGCAGCAACAACGACGCCAACAGCCACACCACAGGCGTCCCCGAACGCCAGAGCACCGCTCTCGTGGGCAACCGGCTCAGTCGCGCCTAGAGCGACTGAGGGCCGAGTTGCGACGGGAAGAGGCGGCAGCGTCACGGCGCGCGGCAGGCGTACGCCGCGAACGGGAACTGCACCTGCGGCAATTGGAGCGGGAAGCTCAGAGACGGCTGGAGTCGGTACGGCGGCAGTTGGAGCAGGCGCGCCGCACCGAATCGAATTGGCAGCTGGTCGAGGAGGCGCACTGGCCCGGAGCAGTATTGGCGGCGATACGCAGGCGGATAGCCAGCGGTCACACAATCGGCCAACGCTCCAGCGTGTTGGTGACGGCCCACAGGGTGCGCTACCGTATACGCTGGAGCTATGATGGCGAATGCAGAGTATTCAAAAAAATCTAAAAAAAATAATAAACAGTTAATTAAAAGAAAAAAAAGAGTTTAAAGGAAATTTTAGAAAAAAAGGAAACGCGAATTTTAACTTTACAAGTAGCAATGACGTCAACAAAGCCGACTTAGGCGGACACAAACGAGAACTGGAAAAGGCGGAAGAAAAAAACCCCATTAACATCTATCAGAGACGCAAATATACTTACCAAGCAATTGCAGATGTCCATTTTAATATTTCTTTTTTTTGCATATTAGCAACAAGCGGTGGTGTTTTATACACGTTGCCTTTATTTACTTTGTTTACGTTATCAAACGTCATGCTTCCTCTTCCAGCGTTGACAATCACTCGCGATCAGCGACAGTGGGTGAGTGGTAGCAACAGGTGGCAACGCCGATATGGGCAGAAAGCTCGTTGCTACAAAACTCGATAACTGGCTGAGAGCGCGAAGTCAAACAGCTTTCAAGAGGAACTATAGATTATTATTATTGGACTAGTTTGAGGTTTTTAGTTGTTTGTTATTATTTTTTCTTATTATTGGGCTAGTTTAAGGCTTTATTTGTTTGTTATTATTTTTTTTTATTATTATTGGACTAGTTTGAGTTTTTATGTGTTTATGTTTTTTTTATTTTTTTTTATGTTACCGAAGAAAGGGGGGAGTGTGAGGAGGCGAATTGCCACCTCACAACACGCTCCTTAAAATCTCTACAGGGTAGTTGTTGAGTGAGAGTAGCGAAGAAAGCGCGCGGTTTTCACTCTCAACAACACCGACTTACGTATAACGGCCTCAGAGTTGGCACGCTAATGATGCATTTGTATAGGCGTATACGTAAGAGTGTAGAGTAGGTGATAGGGATATTGTAGGATGCCTCGGACTCTGTTTAATCTATAAGGATAGATATCTAGATAAACAGAGTGCCGTTTATATTTCATTTGTATAGGTTTTGGCGGGAATTGAGGGATTTGGCGGCGATCAAGGCCTATATAAGGCGATCAGCAGCCAAATCAGGGGCAGTTTTTGTCAGAGGCAGTCAGTGCAGTTCAGTCAGTGCAGTGCAGTCAGTGCAGTTCAGTGAAGTAAATCATTGAGTGTGGTTAGTGAGATAAGTACATCTAGTGAGTAATATCGGGACGACGACTGGAGACGAGAGCCGGCGAGTGAAGACCTGAACCAGGGAGGACGTCATTAGGCGGCAGAGGAGACGGCTGGTCGAGTGGTACGCGGCGTTGGGCAACGTGGTGGCGCCCGGACTACATGTGAGCGGTACCGTCGAGGCAGGCAATGGCCAAATCCATGGGATTGGCATTGATGCGCTCGGGTCGGCCCAGAAGCAGTAGTGGGAGGCTGACTATCGTGGACCCAACGTTAGCGGATACCCAGACAGCGTAACAATCTGGCCGGTGAACGCCTTGGGTAAGGTATGGGAGAGAAATCGGTGAGTCTATAGTTCTAGTTCGTCGTGTTAAGACCAGAAACTGTTTAGTGGGCGAGAAACTGCGGCCCTATAAGTATTATATGACAAGAATATATGTATATGTGCAATAAGCCGAGAAAAGGCGGATAATAAAGACAAAAGTACAAAACTAAAACAAGACGGGCGTTCTCAATTTTATTACAGAGTCTCAGCGAATATAAATTTGTTGTGACATTTACTCTGGGCATAGCTGAGCTATCCCAGCCGTTGTTCCGGACAAAACCGGAGGTCGTTACAATGCAACAAGTGCATTTGCATATGTACAGAATTTAGGCATTTTTATGCTGTGTTTGTTATTGTTATGTTATGTATTACTTATTGGAATTATGTGTTTATTATGTTCTGCTCCGGCTGGCGAAAATCCTCTGGCTGAACCCTCCACGAGGGTGCCGGCTGGGCAATGGACGGTGTACTGGCTCAAGCATCAGAGTCAGGCACTTGTCTCCCCTCGACCACAAAGAAGCCACTGCCGAAAAGGGTAACGGCGAGCGATGTGGCGCGACGACACCAAATCGTCGCCCTCATCGACCGCAGCGACCCAAACGGCAAAATGACACCCGATCAGTGGAAGGTGGTGGAGCTGAAGCTTCTGGATGCCCTACTCAAAAGGATGGAGGATCCAGAAGCTCAGCCTACCACGTTCGATGGAGCGGGGTGGCTCAGTGGCGTGAAGATCTTGAGCTGCAAGGATGACCTCATCCTTAAGTGGGTCACCGAGACTGTGGCCAAGATGGACGCTCCCTGGGAGGGGGCCAAGCTGGAGGTAGTCGATAGAACATTGATTCCGTCGGTAGCAAAGGCGAAGGTACTCTTCACGAGAGTCGTTCCCAGGGAACACGCTCTCAAATTGCTAAAGTGGCAAAACCCGGAAAAAAAAGCCCGTACGACGACAACACTAATACGCTCGAACCTCTACAAGTGTAAGTTGGCGTCGGCGGAGCTCCTTATAACCCTGGATGAGGAGTCCGTCGACGTGGCTTTAGTTCAGGGTTGCATCGGGTAACAAGGTCTCTGGACTAAAGTCAAACAACTACTGCACTTTCTACCCGACAACCGTAAGTAAAGCAAGAACTGCAATTCTGGTGAGAAAGGGCATCTATGCTTATCTTATGTCTAATTAAAGCACTGACGATCTCACGGTGGTAGCGCTTGAGGGCTTAAGGGACGAGCCACTTATAATGGCATCCTCTTACTTGGCGCATGACAGGGAGTCACCTACTGAAGACACGGAGCGTCTGGTCCAGGAGGTGAGCCGGAAGAGGCAACCCCTGTTAATCGGCGCTGACGCGAACGCCCATCACACGGTATGGGGATGCAGGGACGTCAACGAGAGGGGTGAGTCACTGCTAGACTTCATACTAAGGTACAACTTAAGAATATCTAACACAGGGGAGGAACCCACCTATGTGGGCCCACCTCATCAAGTGTCATTGACCTAACTCTCTCGCATGGTATGAACACTGCGGTCACAGAGTGGAAAGTTCTTAGCAAACAATCCTTCTCTGACCACAAGTACATCCAATTCAAGGCGAGGTTTTCATGTGCAGTGACTAAAAGTGAGTACAAGAATCCCCGGAACACCAACTGGGAGATGTTTAAAGACAAGGTGGCAAGGAAACTCCCACCAAAACCAATAATAAATTCGACAGATGACATCGAGAAGTCTGTTGAGACACTCTGCCATCATCTGAAGAATGCGTTCAATGACTCGTGCAAAACGACGGTTAATAGAAGGAGACACAGGCCACCCTGGTGGAATCCAAGACTGAAGGAACAACGTACCGACCTACAGATTATCTTTCAATTTCAATTTCAATTTATCTTTATTGGAATAAAATTTTCTTTTAAAATAAGGTAATATGTACAATTTTAGTGTTTAGGTGTTTTTTACCTGTTCATCTATAATATAACAATAAATATAAAATTAAATCTAAATAAAATGCCAAAAATCATGCTGGAGGAAAAATGCCAAAAAAAATCCATATGAACTGATAACTAAAACTAAAACTTAAAAACTAACTTATCCTAGAAGCGGGGAGCAAGGTCCCGGATATGATCGAAGTCTGATGTTAGACACCTATCATGAAATTTACAAGTAGCATTTTCGATTTTGTCCCTAGCCAGATCAACATTAGCTAGGCTGTGTAATCTTTGCGTTGCATAATCCCTGGGCAAATTGTACACTAGTTTTAATATCTTGTTCTGACAGACTTGCAGTTTTTTAACGTGACTATTGGCAGTTTGCCCCCACACTGGACAGCCGTAATAAATAACTGCGAAGAAAATTAGTTTCATGATAAGTGCTTTATTATCTAAACTTAGTAAGGAATTTCGGTTTAAAAATGGGTACAGTGTTCTGGAAAGAATGTTGATCTTATTAGTAACATAAGATACATGTTCCTTAAAAGTTAATTTAGGATCAAGGACAATGCCTAAGTATTTAACTTTTTGTTCCCAATCTATACTTTCATTATTAAAAGTTTAAAAAGACTGAGGTAGATAGGCTTGTTTTCTTCTTCTGCTAAATTAAATAGCCTGTGTTTTGGTGGTATTAACAAGAATATTCCATTTCGTAAAGTAACTCAGCGAAGCGTTAAATGCATGTTGAAGATTGTCAATGACAATTTGAAGAGACCGATCTGAGGTTAAAATAGCAGTATCATCAGCAAAAATGGATGCTGTACATGCATATGGCTCAGGAAAATCAGATGTGTACAAATTGTACAGTATAGGGGAAAGACAAGAACCTTGAGGACAACCAGCTGGAATGCTTATGCAGTCGGAGGAACTTTTGCCCATGTGTACTCTAAAGCAGCGTTTAAAAAGTAAGCTACATTTTCGTAGCAGCTGCCGCCGCTGCTATTTCGGCTCTGTAATGTATAATAATGTATCTACGGAAGCTATACTGCGAAGCCTCAGAACCAAGGCACCCCAGGAGGCCATATACCTCTGGAAACAGAGCCAACTGAGCAACAGAAGGATGAGTGCTGAATGGGGAACCACGACAGTACTATCGTCTTATTGTGGAATCTAGTGGTAAACGACATTCTACACAAATTCAAACGGAAGGCCCCAAGGATAACTGCCTATGCGGATGTCATAGCCATAATTATCGTGGGCAAATGTCCTATGACGCTTAGCTCGATCATGGACATTACGCTGAAGGAAATACTGACGTGGGCCACTGAAGCCGGACTCAGTATCAACGCGGACAAGACGGACCTAATTCTCTTCACCAAGAGATACAAGGTACCGCGATGGACTCCGCCATCGATAAACGGCACTCCGCTCAAGCCCAAAATGAGCGAGAAATATCTAGGAATAGTATTGGATAGCACGCTGAGCTGGAAACCCAATGTCGAGGAAAGGGTGAAGAAAGCCACAAATGCAATTTATGCATCCCAGATGTTGAGTAGCACGTGGGGTTTACCACCAAGACTTATGCATTGCATCTTTATCTCAGTAGTGCGGCCAGTGCTACTCTACGGAGTTCTGGTATGGTGGAAAGCCACAGTGAAGACCACATACCTACGAATGATGGAGAGGACGCAACGACGTGCACTGATGTGCATAACGGGGGCGCTAAGGTCCACTCCAACCAAGGCCTTAGAAGCTATACTTGGAGTACACCCCCTTGACATACATGCCAAACTACTGGCGCAGAAGACAGCGCAATGTCTTTGTGCAGCAGGGAACATGGCCTTAGCGAACTACGGGCTCAGCAAAGTTGAAGGGGTGACAAACAATAGCACGGACTACATGACCCCAGTAAACAAATTCTCCAGAACGCTCACTCTAATGGGACCAAAGGACTGGAAAATCGGCATGGACCAAAAACCAACAAAAATTTTCACGGACGGTTCCAAAATGGAGTCCGGCGTTGGGGCCGCAATATACTGTACCGACCCACCCACGGAGGTGTCTTACAAGTTGCCGGACCACTGCAGCATCTTCCAGGCGGAGGTATTCGCCATAAAGAAGGCTGCAGAGCTAGCGCTCACCCTAGAGCAGAACCGAATAAACATATTTGTTGACAGCCAAGCGGCAATCAGATCCATGCAAGCATTCAGCATCAATTCCAAAAGTGTACTGGCAAGCAGGGACGCTTTAGATGCACTAAACACCCAGAAGGAGGTGTGCATCTTCTGGGTACCCAGCCACCAGGGCATTGAAGGAAATGAAACAGCTGACAGGCTCGCAATGGAAGGAGCCGTATTGAGTCAACCGTCACTTGAGGATCTAAAGATTCCTCTGTAGTAAGATCTGATAGAAGGTGGTACACCACAACGAACTGCAGAACGGCTCGCACAATGTGCAAGAGAATAGACAGCAAATTAGCCCAGTATACTCTGCAACTCCCAAGAAAAGATTGTAGGCTTATAGTGGGCATACTCACTGGTCATTGCCTGACAGCAACCCACGCTAAGAAGCTAAGCATTACCAACATCGATGAATGCAGGAAATGTAGGGAGACAGACGTCAAAGAGACTCTGGAGCACCTCATACGCAGCTGCCCTGCCCTCTGTACATCGAGACTCAAATATCTAGGAAAACCATGGCTTACCTCACTGGAAGAGGCAGCCGATAGGGCACCTCAAAGGCTTGACGACTAAGGACTACCCAGTCTATGTGTGACTCCCCCCAGGGGTCAACCGGTTCAACCTAACCTATGTTCTGCTCCCGACCGTCACCCCGATCATACTTTGGATAACTTTGGGGGGTCTCCGACGTCTCCTTCTGTATGGTACATACATTTTCCGCTTGCACAAACTTAATATACCCTTTGTACCATACGGTACAGGGTATAAAACGCTCACAAACAGTTCTTGCAGATGGTATTTAGAACAGCGGTGGGCACGTACGAGAAAAGAGCTTTTTAACATAAAATCATGATATTGTCGAATTTAATGACAACTGTGACAAAAGAAAAAATTATTTGTCCATTTTACGTCGGTTTTTGCGAAAGCTCTTTTTTGTTTACGCACACAGGCACAAAAATTGCATAAGTAGTTTTGCCCACCGCTGATTTAGGATTTAGACCAGTGTTTAAATTGAAATAAATTAAAAAAAAAAAACAACAAAATAATTTAAGAGCACATTTAATTGCAGTTACACCGACAGCACCGCATACTTAAAAACAAAAAAGTATTACTACAAAAATATAAATACCTTGTATATAAACAAACAAACACACATGACAGAAACAAAAAAATATTTAGCAAAATTTATCAATAACTATTTAACTTGAAATTGGCATAAATATAATCTAAGAATATCAAAGAATATTTAAAAAATTGTTTCATTTTAAAATGCGTACACTTTTCAAAATATTTTGGCAATTCGTTTTAATTCCTCTTGCAACAAAATATTCGGTTTCAAACAACTTAAAAAATACGTTTTGGACTCGTTTTCCGCAGCAGAGCCGAATATAGTATATAATTAATTAAAATCGTGAGATGTTGCAAAAATTGACAACTTTCAAGCTGCTACTAGTTTTTGTTTGTTTGATTTTAAGCTGGATCGTTATAGAACTGTATGGTGGCCCTGGTAAAGATAGTTTAAAAAAGCCCCTTTCTGTGTTAAGTTAATTATGGAAATGTCATCAAAAGCTTCCATAAATTGAATCGTTTCGTTCGTTTTAATTTTGTTTATAAACATTGTAGGTAGGAGTCATATGTCCCAAGCAGACAGTTTAGAGAAATTTTAACGAAATATTTATTGCTATTATCTTGCATTAAATCGACTGAATGTAAAACGTTAAAATAAAATAAATAAATTTGGTTAATTAGCGATTAACCGAAAAAGCGCTTAAATTTTACGAATAAGTACTTATTTTTAATTTGTTCCAGAGGCTGTTTGGCTTTGATTGCAGCCGATACTGAACAATTTTATAAACATTATGTCACGGTAAGACTTATCAGTTAGCAACAATATGGTCAGCATGCACTTTGTTGCACTTGTTATAAAAAGATAGCATTTTAATTAAATAACACTTTTTTATACTACTGCAGTTGAAAGTACTATAGCAACCGGTATTTGTTTTTTACTACTTTTTAAAAAGTAACGGAAGCATGAAGAGAAAAATACCATCATAATAATAATTTACACGGCAACGTAAATTAACAGCCAGTGAATTCACCAAAAGCTCGTCAATTCTCCGTGTTGTTGCTCGTTTTTTTTTTTGATGCCAGTAGCAAACCATAGATGGCGCACTCAGCAAAAACAGCTGTTCGGTTTTGGCGCTATAAACAAAACTTATGTGCAGCTATTTATTTTGGACGCGAAATTTATGGCTGGTCGACAAAATCGTTGCGGATCGTTGGGAAAGGATGAGAAAATAGCTATAATAATAAAATAATTAATTTGTAACATTAATGTGCGTTCAAATACGTCTATGCAATTTGTCGACACTCAGGTCTTCGCATTAAATATGGGGTCACCCAAACATTCCGCCTTTTCCTGTGTATTGTCTTCTCTCGTCGTTTTTTTTCCTCATCCAACAATTCAATTTCAATGCATGTCATTATTGTTGCATTGTATACACACAATAGCAAAAGTAATAAACGTTGACGATAATTCATGTTTTTATGTTTTATTTCGCGCCTTTTAAAAATTAGCTATTTGTAAACAAAAAGCAGCTGATTATCGAGAATAATTCCGATAATATGCAAATTTTGTCACTAGAGACACACTGTTCCTTTCGTGACCAAAACAAGTCTGTCTTTTTGCTAGGTGGCTGTTTTCGTGTCTGCGTAGGGGCCTTTATTCTATTCTAGAATTTTTGTTTGGAGATTGTGGTGATTATTTTTTTCTTGCCTACCAAAAACTTATTCTTAAGGCCACTACGGAGGCACGAAAACAGCCACCTAGCAAAAAGACAGACTTATTTTGGTCACGAAAGGAACAGTGTGTCTCTAGTAGCAAAATGTGCATTTTATCGGAATTATTATCGATAATCAGCTGCTTTTTGTTTACAAATAGCTAATTTTTAAAAGGCGCGAAATAAAACATGAATTATCGTCAACGTTTATTACTTTTGCTATTGTGTGTAAACAATGCAATAATAATGACATGCATTGCAATTGAATTGTTGGATGAGGAAAAAAAGCGACGACATATTTAACGCGCAGAACTGAGTGTGGACGAATTGCATAGACGTATTTTAACGCACATTAATGTTACAAATGAATTATTTTCTTATTATAGGTATTTTCTCATCCTTTCCCAACGATCCGCAACGAGTTTGTCGGCCAACCATAAATTTCGCGTCCAAAATAAATAGTTGCACATAAGTTTTGATTATGGCGCCGAAACCGAGCAGCTGTTTTTGCTGAGTGCGCCATCTATGGTTTACTACTGGCACCAAAAAACAAAAAAAAACAACGACACTGGTCTACATACCTGCAAGAACACAGTTTGTGACCAAACGTTTGTGAGCGTTTTTTTTATATGAAGTTTTGTTTATTTTTCGTGTCTGCGTAGAGGCCTTTAATTACTTTGACAAGAAATTTTGCTACAAATTCAGGTATTTTAAATATATATATATATTTATATAAAATAAATTGTTCATAATTTGTAAATAAAGAAAAAATTAAGTGAACAGCTGACTAAAATTTGTAAGAAGCTATTAAATACAAGTTATAGTCAGTGCGGCAGAAAAGATATTAAATGTGATATAAATGCAACAAAAAGATATTTACACAAATTAACTATTATTGCAGAATATTATGCTGATTTTATTTATATTTTTATTTATTTAATTAAATAAATCGCACAATTACAAATTATTTTATTTATTTATTAAAGAGAAGGTTAAACAAATAAATTCTTAACCTACTACAAATTTAGGAGCACTAGCTGCAAGGCTTTCAGCTCGCTTTGAGGATTAACAGTTTTTTTATAAGTATCATGTTAGAATATCCTGTATTTTTTATGAGGTTTATTATGGTGGTAATATTAGCTGTCGTCGGATTTGACAGTGTTTCCACAGGCAGGGGTAGCAAGGCAGTTCTCCAAGAGTTGAGATTGGGGCCGTCCGTGACTATATGGCTTATTGATAGTGAAGGTGCGTTGCATTTTGCACAGGCTGAAGCGAGTTTCCCTTTAAGTAGGTGACTGGTTAAATTGTTTGTAGTGGTGGGCTACATCAATCCAATCGTTGAGATGTTTTTTGTTGACGAAGTTGGAGATAAGCCGAAGAAGGTCTGCCTTTTCTACTATGTTTTCTAATGCTGAATGACCAGTTGCTGCTAGTTTTGCAATTTTGTCTGCCGCTTCATTGCTTCCAACGTGTCTAGGAATCCTCATTATTTTGATGTTTTTGTTTTCGATTATAAGATCGCGGATTTCAATTTGTAGCACAGTACCTTATTTTCTTGGTTAGTGTCTTTCTTTCCAGCTGCTACTTTCCTCTTTGAATCCATACGGGACATCCCTCTGTGGTAGAGGCAGTAAGGCGGCAAATGGCGTTATTTTTTTTTACAATAAAAATTTATTATCGCTCTTTCTCTAAAAAAAGTAAACGAACCAAAATATATTTTTGTCCGGTGGTTCGGCGTTCGCATACTGTAAACTAGTGCTCTGGGTAACGGACATAGAGTTACAAAAGTAGACGGGACTAAATTCGTTTTTTTCTGCTTTGCTAGTTCGGCGTTCGTTCTTCAAAGGGCTACTTTGTTGGATACCTAGACGCAGACCATCCGAGTAGTTCGTTCGAAGATTTCAATCACCACCATCAGTACTGAAGGCCACAGTTTGGGCACCCCTACTTTAATGTATTCTCTTTGGTTATTCTCCCCGTCAAATTTCCCACGCGTTGCAGGCTAGTGTTGTAAAATTGCGTAACCAGATATTATCGCTACTATCGATAACAAGTGCCCGTGTTTTTTTAGTCATACGGCAACCCTTGTAATATCTCAGCTTTAAAGGACGCAAATATAGGTGCGGCGCCAAAAAAATGGCAGATATTAATAAAATTGGCTTCCTGTCTAGAATAAATAAATTATTTATGTCACAAATTGAAGCAGTAGGAAGAATACCGCCTTGACCAATACATGTACATGCGTATATAAGAATTGACTGATTTACATGCCTGCACATGCATATTCATTATGTACTCATGCAAAGCACAGTTATTTACATACATTCATATATGTACATTCATTTTTGGCAGACTAAGGTTAGCCTCGTCTGGCAACTCTGCCACTAAAAGCACATTACGGGGCAAAAGCTTTTTCGTTCAGTCTTAATGTTTGCGGCATTGATTGGTATAGTCGTTGATTCGTCCGGCTCGCGTTGCATGTGCAGCAATTTTAAAGAACATCAGTAACTGTTATCTAAAGTTTGTTTTGATTATTGTGTCAAGCGGTAAATGCAAAATTGTTGTGCGTTCGAATCTTACAAAAGAAAATAAAATAATTTAATGGTTGTGTAATTTAGCTTTCACTCGCATAAAATTATGCATAATGTGTACTAAAAACCGAATCGAAATTCGCTTTCCTATGTGTAAGTTTCATACATACACGTTTAAACATATGCTTGTTTGTACATACCTCATGATGTGTGCGTTTGCATAGGTTTGTATCTATGTATAGTATGTTTTTATGTGTATGTGTACTTGCAAACATATGCGCGTATACACGTCGTTTGTCATTTTTATACTGAATGATGTGTGCTGCATCTTTCCATATGTATAAAGGTGGCACGTGTATGCAAACCTATGTAACATATATGTATATATAAAATATATGTACATATGTGTATATTTAGATAGTATCAGTATATATCCATATATATAGGCTTATGTATATTGATGAACATGCGAATATATTCATGTGTATATGCATAGTCTACATGGTATCTAGTGGGACCGAATAAAAAGCATTTTTGGTAAATCCACAAAATAAAAATAAAACAGCACCTGCATCTAGTATACCTTTTATTTTTGTATTTACGTTTTGTAGTCGGTCTAAGGCATCAGATCCATGGTTATTTCTTGCGAGAGTTCCTTATACACCCTATACATATGTGCATACATACATACATACTGTATATATGTAGTATAGTATATAATAATATTATGTATATACATATGTGTTTTTTTTATTTGTTTTAAATAGTATTGTATGTACACGAATGTATTTGTATGTACCAAGTAATTTAAACATTTTTTACGTTTTTGTTTTGTTTTTCTTATTTACTAGCGTTATTTCACTTTTCATTTAGTGTATACATCCGCATGAATCCACATATGTATGTATGTATGCATCTTTAGGCATATATTAAGAATGTTGCAATGCAACTTTTGGCTCAAAAGTCCTCAGTAAGTCTTTTTAATAGAGAACTACATTTATACATACTGCGTAGATGAATCTCTCTATATTTGCTACTCTGGTTCTATTCTATGATCTGTACCTTATGGGACCAAAGATATATTAAGTTTGGGCTAGCCGAAAATGTATGTAACGTACAGAAGAGGTGACGTCGGAGACCCCTCAAAGTTACCTAAAGTAGATCTCAGAGATGCTAACAGCTAGAGTAACGCAACTCTCAGACTAGATCCCTTATTATTCCATAGCAGATAAGTTTATTTTATTTTTTTGACTTCCGCGCCCAACTTTAACGTACGTCATCTTTATAAGTTGCAAGTTATGGTACAAAGGGTATAATAAGTTTGCGGGTGACTAGAGAAGTTGATATACCGTTGTGCGTCTGTCTGTCCGAACGAATGATCTCAGAGATCTTCTTCCATAGGAAACAAGTTTATTTAAATTTTTTGATATCGGGATTATATTATATAGCTTCCCCATTTGGTGCACTGCGCCAAATTTTATTAAAATCGCTTGACTATATCATATACCCCCATAGGACCGATCGGTGAAAAAACGTTTTTTGTGCAAAATTCGTTGCGTTTCGTTTATTTATGAAGATATCGTATCGGTCAAAAAAATGTGTTTGGTGAAAAATTCGCCTGCTTTATTTTTGTTTGTTTATAAAAATATTGTAACCAAATTTGGCAAAGAAATATCTTTTCGAGTTTGTAAGCAATATATCGGATTTGATTGCAATGTGATGGTACAGAGTATCCCAAAGTCGTCGGCGCCCGACTTTAACGTACGCCATCTTTTTTTTATATAAAGGTTGTGGGGTCTTACTTGTTTCCCAGATGTTTATAGGCCTATGTGAAATAAAAGCGGAGTACAGATTTGGATAGAACTCCCGAGGATACAATTTCTAAGGTTGAAGCGCTATGAAATGATATTCCCTTGGGTTATGTTTTTATATTATAGGTTCCTAGACGGAAATGTTTACTATAAATATTAATATTACTATTTATTATTTATTTTTATTATTAATATAATTTACTAGTGAGTACCCAGCGTGCTTTGCTACGCCCAAGAATAATACAATTTTTTCCATAAGGGACTAACAATAATTAATCAAATCTTATTCTAATATACTAATGTTCAAAGGCCCTAAGAAATTGTTCAGAGTAAACGTAACTTGCTTGCATTTTTGTTCGTTGACTCGTATTTGCCAATTTGCAAGCCATCTTCCCAAAAATAGTAGGCGGCGAGTCAGTTGATCTGTTGCATTTGCTGGGCATCTATAGCGACTAAGAATCGCGGTATCATCAGCAAACGTAGAAGAAGTAAGCTGGTAGTCTGTGGGGATGTCCGCCGTGTACTGGATGTAGAGGACAGGTCCGAGAACACTGCCTTGGGGCACTCCAGCTTCGATCGCGTGATCCTGGGACGTACTTGCGTTACATCTCACTGCGAAGACTCTTTTGAATAGATACGACTCGAGCAGCTTGTGCGTATTTTGTGGCACCAGATTTGTTATTTTTTACATAGGACCGGCCAGCCAGACTCGGTCAAATGCTTATGCGACGTCAAGAAATATTGCCGTGCAATATTCCCGTAGCTCGAATGCTGTGCGTATTTCTGAAGTGTTTCAATTGATTTGATATGTGGGCTAACTTTACTTTTTCAAACAGTTTTGATAGACAGGTTAGGAGACTAAGTGGTCTGTATGATGAAGGCTGCGTTTTATCTTTTCCCGGCCTAGGAATCATTACTATAATCGACTTTTTCCATTTGTCAGGGATATACCCAACTCTTGTTATTGCATTAAAAAGGCGACATATATGTAAAACCGCATACTTAGGGAGCTCAATGATCATTTAGGAAGTTATCAAATCAAACCCAGGAGATTTTCCGGGCTTTAATTGCTCTTTGATGAATTTTGCAATCTCGCTCGACTTAAATTCGATTTTTTTTAATGGTTCTACTAGATTGTGGCGTGGCGAAGATGGGAGAACAAATGAATTGGTAGCAGAGTTTGTCTGAAGGGATCGAAAAAAGCGGTGGGCAGTAGACTACGGCCAAAGTCACTGGACCGCTATTGGTTTTTAAATTTATAGTAGTTTGCAAAAAGTGGTGTTTGATGCGATTTCGAATTAACATGCCAGTGCCACCATGAGCTTTGCCGTTTTGGTGGTTCGTTGCGTAAAATACATACCCTGGTATTTGAAAGTTGTATTTGTTTGTGAGGTGCGTCTCTGCAAGTAGCAATACGTCGATATTTTTGGCGATTAAGAACTGTGTAAGTTCAAGTTTGTGCTGTGAAATGCCATTTGCGTTCCACAGAGGTATCCGTAGCGAAGCCATTATGTTGATTTTGATGATACAAGTAATTGCATCAGTACACTTTGGTTTTACATAAGTTCTTGCATTGGAGCGGGATTTTATTTCCCATCCTTAAAGCGCTCGGAAAGGAAATGCTAGGGGTAAAACTTACAGGAACTGAAGATGGTGGCATATGAGGATGGTATGGAGATGCATTGAGCCAATTCGTTTTTTTAGGCGGCTTTTCAGCTCCTTCTAAACTACGCAGCCTCTCCAGTTCGCAATGTGTGTATATTCACAGTTGCTGCATTTTTTCTTTGACCTGTCTTCCTTGCTTTTCGGGCATTTCGCGGAGTCGTGAGGCTCGCTACAAACGACGCAGACAGGCGTCTGGTTCGAGCTTAACTTTGAAGAGTGGTTGCGGTTCTTTATTTTTATTTAAGATATTAATAACAGTTTTTGCATTAAAGCAGTGGTCGGCACGGTCCTACCTCGCGTGTATAGGGACTAGCGACGTCGACACACGCCATGTGTTATACACAAAACGCAAGCATGTGTGCGTGCTTTTTGTACTGAAATTTTCTCTGCCGTAGCGACGTATTGCGACGCTGACGTTGGTAAGTGTTTGGCTTCGGCTCTTGTTGCTCTGATATTGTTTTCTCTGCTGCAGTGGCAGTACAGCAGAGCAACAAGAGCCGAAGCCACGCACCATCAACTTCGTGTCTGTTGCTTACCAACGTCAGCGTCGCAATACGTCTCTGCGGCAGAGAAAACTTCAATACATACGCAAGAAAAAAATATGAGTGTATTTTTTGCCGACCACTGCATTAAAGTTATTACCTTTTAGGGCCGTTATGATTTCGTCAGGTGTCACTGTTGACTCAATTCCTTATAGGACTACTTGTAGACCTTTGCAACTTAACTTTTAAGCTGATAAGGGGCCATACCCAAAAAATTTTGCACTTTTAACGCTTGCATTTGTTGTTTTGAAATCGCATTTCGGGTGACAGATACCGTTACAGTTGTTGTTGTTGTTGTTGTTGTTGTTGTTGCTGCGATTGCGGTAGTTACAGAGTTTATTGCGCCTCTTGATGACTCGGCGCATGGTATAATAAGTATTTACTTATTATACCATGACTCGGCGTGTGTCGAAATTATTGCGCTCAGCGCTGTTGGCGAACTGCACTGAGAGCTCCATGGCGTTGGAGTTACAGTTGGCAGAGTGGGAGAGCAAGAACGTGCTCTCTGACTGTCGATGGACAAGAGAGCTGAGTTGCAGTTTTGCTGCTCTGTCCGCCTCACGCGTAGAAAAATGTGTATATATATATATATATATCCCATATATATGTATATATATATCCCATTTCTGTGCTCTACGGAATTTCTACGGTCATTCGGCGTTGCTCATTTTTCGCGATTTGTTTGTTGATTAATTATGCACTTGTTTTTTACATTTAGTAGATATTTATATCACTACAGCGTTTTTCGCTAATATTGGATTACTCCAATGAACTTTGAAATTTTTTTCGCTATCAGATTCGTTTACTTTTCAGAGCTTTGCGAATCGCGTGCGAAACACGTTACTTCGTAATAATTAAATATAATTAATAATTAAGTGTACAAGAATGTACACCTTAAGAGCAGGCAATGTTATTGTACTTTCGCTCTGTGCGCAATCGATGTTGTGGCGTACTACAGTACGCGTTGGATGTTGGTTTGTTACAGAACCCACCATTGCGAGTGGTCTTCTATTTATTCAATATTAATCTCTTATTTCTAGGTTACATAATAAACGCTGTGTTGTTAGCAGTAGCGTACTTAAAACTAGGCATATAAACTGTATATAAGAATGTCAAGTGCGCCGTCTAATGTTTATGGGAGCACAAGTGATGTTTGACATAGGATACATTATCGAATGCTCAATAGTCGGATTCCAATACAGGCTGCTTATCCCCTGTTGATTTATGCGCCACATTCACGATCCCACACATATGCAGGCCACTTGAGGCCTACCATTTTTACCGAAATACCGGGTGATTCAAAATAACATCTCTTGTTGGGAAACCCTATATGACCTATATGGCAAATATAGACATGTTGATTCATGAAACAGATAGCATGGGCCTATGGTTCACACGTACTGTGTTGTACACAAAACCCATGCATGTGTCCGTGATTTTTGTACTGAAATTCTCTCAGCTAATTCTCTGGCGTTGCCACGCTGTTGTTGTGAAGCAACAGACGCGAAGTTGCTTGTGCATGTTTTTTCCCATTCCTCTTTGAAAATTTTTTCCTTTTTAAAATCAATAATTTGCGTAGCGCGAGCTAAGCTTGTAGCCAACTAAACATAAACTGATTTTGTGTTTTCTGCCACTCAGCACCAAAGCCACGGCATACTAATGCTGGAGCGCTTTAGTTATATGAGAGTAAAAAACAACAAACTTCGTGTCTGTTGCTTTGCGACGTCAGCGTCAAAATACGCCACAGCGGCACAAAATGTTCAATACAATCGCAAAAAAAAATGCATATGTATATTTTGCCGACCACTGATATAGATTATAAATATTAATATAATTATTTATTAAGTTTTTTTTAAGTTTAACGATTAGCTTTATTTTTATAATATGAGTTTTGCTTAAAGCTAGCCATTAAAAATTACAGAGTTAGATGTAAAAATCTTTTCAGCTGAGACAGGAATATTTTTTTAAAGTTATAAATTATAATTTTATGTGTATTGTCGTTGTGTAGTCAAGGAAAGTAAATTCAAAAACCTTGGTCCAAAGGAAAAAAAAACTATTTATTAATTTTATTATTAATATAATTTATAAATATTAATATTACTAAGATGTTGATCAATTAATGTTGTTCGTTTTTTCTATATTAAAAAACATATCAAAATACTTATGCTACCTTACATTTTTTAAACACAATTTTATTTTTGGAATTTCCATCTTGACCTAATCTTTTGTAATTTCATTTGATAATACATAAACGTACCTTTAGGCCATATGTATTTAAAATTTTGTTGATATTTCTATTTTTTTGAAAAATTAAAATTTTTGCCAGAGTTATTATTTTTATTATTTACGTATTTCATGACCACTACGAATCTCCAATCGTCTTCGTGTACAGAGAGCGAATAAGTCTTGTTAGATGTTTTGGGATCTTGGGGGGACTTGGGGACCAAGTATTTTGTTGCCTTTTAAAATGCGTAAATATTAGGGAAAAGGATCGCCACCACCCAGTTCGACTTGTAAATTGCGTAAATTGTTATCCCTGGTGGCAGACGCACCTTCAACTGCAATACGATACAACGGGCAAAGTATCTCTTGCTTACTCTTACCTCACTTCCCCACGTGAAGTCAAGTAGTCACGCAAAGCGTTAGGGCAGCGTCATTACAGCATTTTTGAATATGCAGGCCGCTTTTTCTATTCAGAAACAGGGGGACCTAGCTTGGCAGCAAAATTATTTTAATTGAGTTATTGGAAATCATGCATTAACCCTAGTGAGATAACGTTATTTTCTACCCCTGAAAAGATAAGGATAGGTTCTTTTTGTGTCATTTAAGCACCTTGCCAGCGTTGCTGCCGCCGAACGGCTGATATAATGTTAGCTGCACTGCATTTTTAATATGTCATATCAAAACGTAGAGTCAGGGGTTTTTCCCGGCTTTCATGAATGATTTTGGCGGTCTTCAAGTCAAAAGGAAAGTAAAATGCATTTGTTGGTAAGTTTTTAGGTATTCGCTCAATACTAAGCGATATTTGTACCCTGTACCATATGGCGCAAAGATTATATTAGGTTTGTGCAAGCCGAAAATGTATGTAACACAATCTCAGAGATGGTAAGATCCAGAGCAACCAAACTTTCACATTAGATGCCTTATTATGTCAGGGGAGACAAGCTTATTTTATATATTTGATATTGGGGTTATATTATAGCTCCGACAGGGGTGTTTTAGAGGACCTCGAAGCGAAAGTTTTAGATGGATAATTCGTTTGTTCGTTTGGTCATTCGAAAGTTTTTAAGAGTTCCCTAGCACTGTACCAAATTTTAATAAAATTGATTGACTATATCATAAATATGTAGGACCGATCGCTCGAAAAAATATTTTTGGTGCAAAATTCATCGTTTTTCGTTTGTTTATGAAGATATTCACACTGGGGCACATCTAACATCTTTTGTCGAAGATGTTACGTATGAATTTGCCGCTCCGAAAATTTATACATCATTCCAACATCTTGTGGAATTGTTCCTATCTTATTGTGTCCCGATGAGCTATTTCTGTGCGCCTCTACATTTTGTCATTCTCTGCGAAAATGTAAACAATGTCAACAAAAAAGACTGGCAATTTTCAATTTCAAACAAGGTGCCAAAACCTCATATGTTTATAAAACTTGCACAGAATTTAAAAGTCGGAGCTTCTAGTTTGATGAGGGTAAAAAATAGAAACCAATTTTATAGATTCAATTTGTATTTTTATTTATTCCATTTGAATAAACAAATGTAAATTGTGGCTCATTAAAACATCAGCATATTGTTTTTTGACTTCTCATCCTATGTCAGCACCGCTGACGATACAGCGGTGATTGACATAAGTAAATCTGCAGCTCAAGTTTTAATTTTGTTAAAAAACCAACTTAATAATTATGGTGGTTAATAACTCCCACTGCTGGTGACCTTATTTTAATGTATCGAATTGAACAAATAGTAAAAAAAAACTACATATATATACAAACTTTTTTTAAATAATGAATTTACAATTAATTTTAACCCAGTGGCTTTTAGGCATTGGTGAGGTCCAATGCACTCGAAGCACTTTAGCACAATACCAACAAACATCCAAACAGCTCGTGGCTCTTGCATATGTATGTGTATGTATGCATATGTGTTTATGTGCGAGTCGGGACCAGCTCGTCGTCCTTATTAATACTTCCAATTAATTCATGTTTTTTACATAAATTCATAAAACCCTACCTTAATAATAGTTGATACTTTAAAACAGTGGTCGGCACGGCCCAATCCCATGGGATTGGAGTTCACACGTACTGTGTTGTACACAAAACACATGCATGTGTGCGTGATTTTTGTACTGAACTACTCTCAGCTAATTCTCTGGCGTTGCCATGCTCTTGTTGCAAAGCAACAGACACGAAGTTGCTTGTGCATGACTTCGGCTCTTGCTTAGAGAGCGTGCTTGCTCTCTCAACGCTAAAGCGCTCTAGCATTAGTTTGCCGTCGCTTTTGTGCTGTGTGGCAAAAAACACAAAATCACTTGATGTTTAGTTGTCTGCATGACTATTGAATTTAACTAGGGAAAAATGTTCAAAGAGGAGTGGGAGAATTTTTTTTTCATTAAAATATGGATGGCGACGCGCAATGCGTCATTTGCCATCATGTTGCCTCACAATGTAAATTGTATTACATTGAAAGGCATTATTATAAAATGCATGATATGTTTAAGAAATTAGAAGGAGCTGAACGTTTAGAAAAAATTTTCCCACTCCTCTTTGAACATTTTTCCCTAGTTAAATTCAATAGTTTGCGCAGCGATCTACTCATGCAGACAACTAAACATCAAGTGATTTTGTGTTTTTTGCCACACAGCACAAAAGCGACGGCAAACTAATGCTAGAGCGCTTTAGCGTTGAGAGAGCAAGCATGCTCTCTAAGCAAAAGCCGAAGTCATGAACAAGCAACTTCGTGTCTGTTGCTTTGCGACGTCAGCGTCGAAATACGTCACAGCGGCAGAAAATGTTCAATACAAGCGCAAAAAAAAATGCATATGTATATTTTGCCGACCACTGCTTTAAAACAACTCATAAAAAGATTGATATTTTAATATTAAAAAGCATTTTTAATAAATTTTCATAATTTGCTTATTTCACCTGTCATATGGCAGCAAGATGCTAGATGTTGTCAGTGCGAACACATTTTTCACATCTTCGGAAAATCCCATGCGTTCCGCTATGATGTGCTCAGTGTGAATAGGCAATAACCAAATGTAGCAAACATTTTTTTTTTTGAGTCCTTATGCAACAAATCGGATTTGATTGCAATGTGGTGCTACAGGGTATCCCAAAGTCGACCGCGCCCGACTTTAAGGGACGCCATCTTTTATTTATGTCTTTATTATGCTCTAGGATTACGTGTTAATTCATTTATTTAGGTAGTCTGCTTTTGCTTTAAAAAAAGGTTGAGTTTCTATGATCCACAGCCTCGGAGCAGTGTTTCTATTTGCAATGATGTTTTTAATTTAAGCTGAAAGCTTGTAACGGTCTGAGCTGCATTTAGGTGCTTAGCCATTTTGTCAACCCTTACGCAGTATAGGAATTCGTCATTTTCTAAATCGTATTTAACTGTTTCAGCTAGACTGCATCTAAATTTTTTACAAATTCCCATCTTAAATTACTTGGCATTCGCATTGTATGAACCAGAGACCTGCAACGGTGCACCGGAACTACTAAGTTTCAAACAAACAATTTTGCACACTACTACCATTTTTTTAGTGGTGCCCCAAAAAAGGAACCACATTTAAAACTAGTAACTAGTAGTGCCACTACTTGAGGTCTCTAGTGTGAATAAGTTCCATCCTTGGGATAAAGAATGGTGAATTTTCCTTAAGAGAAAATCGACCAACTAATGTTTATTCATATATGTATTAGGATTTAAAAGTGAGTATGTAATTGCATTTATTTATTTTTTCTTGCTCAGTTTTTTGTTCGATTGCTCGAAAACTATCTATCGTAGGAAAGCGATGGAGCACTCATTGTACAAATAATTTCAAATACTCTAAAACAGTACTGGGATATGTTTGCGAAAAAACATACCGATTTCACGGTAGAAGCTGATTTTGCGAATATCACCAATTTCCACTTTTTTAAATTTAAACCAGCGGTGGGCAAAACTTTTAATGCAATTTTTTGTGCCTGTGTGCGTAAACAAAGAAGAGCTTTCGCAAAGACCGAGGTAAAATGGACAAATCATTTTCTTTTTGGCATAGTTGTCATTAAATTCGACAATATCATCGAGTTTTATTCTTTCGTGTCTTGCCATGCGCCAACCATATTTTGGCAGGAAAGGGTAACTGCCGCTCCCCCAGAACACGAAAACTCGGTTTTAAACTTAGAACAGGGTCACAAACAACCCCTCAAAGTTTCATCAACTTCGTATTATCTTCCAGCTCAAAGAATAAAAAATACATGAGAAAGACTTATATACATGCGTATTCACATTATTTTCCATGCCGATTAAATACTAAATACTCGATTTTTTCCATTGTAGATTTGACAATTAATAATTCATCTCAATGTATCCAGATTTTGGGAAATTGAATATTGAAAAGAAGAACGACAATCGAGAGGTACATCGAAATTTTTGAATTTAAATGGACGCCAACTAAAAAGGAGATGATAGTGGAAAGTTTTTTGTACGAAAAATTCCCACTTACTAGTAGTTCCTCCACGTTTACACTTAAACTAAGGTCTATAAAAGCAACAATAGGGATAAAGTTACTAAAACGAGTAAACAAATGTATCAGTTCAGAAACAAAAGAGTATAAACCTCTATATTTTATTAAATTTCCGGTAAGTGGTGTAGAAGAACAGTTACTTAAAGACAGCAAGGTAATGGCTTCTGAAGCAGCAACGGAAAACCTAATAGTAACAACCATTACAGAAGAGGCATATTTAGAGAGTAAACCACAAGAAGACAGCAATGAAACCAAAACAATTCAACAGTTAATCAATGCCGCTAGCAGCCCCCCCAATAATAGTGGTGGGCATCTAAACAAAAAAAAGAGTAGCTTGTCGCTTCGAGATATCGAAAAAGCAGCTTCGGACAGAAAACGCTCAATGTGTATGGCTCAGAATCAGACAGATGGTATTAATGAAAACTTACTTTCTCAAAATTTTCATGAGAAAGACCATAGTAAAGTAAATAGTGAATGTCTAGCTTTACGTAATTTGTGCCAAGAGATTAAACCAGAAAACAGTGATTGCAGTGAAAAAATGGCAAAAACGGTTCCCCAAGAAAGTATATTGACTGAATCTCAGCACAACCATGCGAAAAAAAATCCGACAGACTTGCACTTGAAACTAGCAGACGAAGCAGTGGAAGCTTCTTCAAGTCGCGAGGCTATTGAGGAATGTAACTACAATGAAAGTCACAGAATAGATTTAACCGAAACAACTGGAGAAAACTCTAGTTGCCATACAGCTAAGACGCTTAAATCCAAAGATGATCCGTCTTCTTCATACGGGGATAAAACATACGCGGCTCCTGAACAAGCACTTGTTACTAGCGTTGAGTTGGTTGTACCTCCTCCTCGTCAATCAACTGTAGTATACGACGAGTCTTCTGTGACTACAAGACTACAATTCGACACCGGCGCCTTTAA
The DNA here is from genome assembly GCA_949987675.1 of Chymomyza fuscimana. Taxonomy (NCBI): domain Eukaryota; kingdom Metazoa; phylum Arthropoda; class Insecta; order Diptera; family Drosophilidae; genus Chymomyza; species Chymomyza fuscimana. The sequence goes on from OX465092.1 coordinate 6,713,782, forward strand.
CTCTACTTCCAATTCAATAGGAAAAAATAAAACCGATGGTTGTGAAACAGACTCTAGCTTGAGTTTAAAAAATTCTACTAACTTAACTTTATCAGCAGCAACGGGTGATATTTTGTTGACGGAACGACGCGACACCGTTTGGGCTCCCCAGAATGATTACAAAGAGAGCCAACATATGCCAGCCACTACATCCAACAGTATTGAGATGGAGAGCACTGAGAGCAGTGCTTTTGAGAAGCCACAACAACATAGCTACCCTCCCTCTGAACACTTGCTCGTATCTGATATTTATCGTGCACAATCTCTCCAAGTACAACCTTCAGAAACCGAAGCATTCACACAAATTGATCCAATACCATCCCAGCAGCATGAACATGCTCAGCAGCAATACAATCATGAGCAAATTGTTCAGCAACATCACCCGCATCATGTTCTCCAAGCCAATATGTATCCGCAAATAATCCACCAACAGGAGGCTAACAGTAATACGACAAACCATATGGAACCACATTATCAAGACTACAGCCAGCAAAATTACTCACATCTGTTTGTGGTTCATCACCTCGACCCGTCCCAACAGTCACATCATATGCAGCAGCAACACCACCACCAACTAGAAGCACACACACAACAGCAACAACCGCTGCAGACTCACTACCATCAGCACCACCTTCAACAACTTCAACATCGTCAAATGCATGAAAACTATCATGAAATCTTAATGGATGATTTTCACGATGATTCTGGCTTAGCCTATAAACTGTGAGTAATGTATGATAACTTACTTTTGCACTTATGTAGTTGATAAAAAAACGAATCGTTCGAGAAAATTATTTATTTTAAGAGCAAGGATTACGATTTTTAGCCATAAGATTAATAATTTAATAATGGTCATATCTGATCACCATTCCTGCATATATGTATGTACCTTGTACTTTATATTATATAAATGATCAGGAAAACAAAAAAAATTAATTTGGCCATGTTTTTTCCGTCTGTATTGCCTGTTTCTCCAAGACCAAAAGAGCTAGGGACATAAAATTTAACAACACAATGGTCTAGTAACTAGACTAATATTTCACTTGCATTATTTTTTTTTTTAATGGCCCCTCTTTCCTCCAGCATTTTTTAAGCATTAATATTGAACACAGCCCGACACAGCCCTTCCTTTTCTGAACACCCTTCTGTGCGTGCAAATTTTAAATCCTTTGGACATTTTAGCCATTTTGAATCGACACCTTTTAACTATCTGTGGGATACAAACGTTAACATTTTGTCCAAAGTCAATAATACTGACATGCACTTAGTACCGTTTCTTTCGATATTCACCTTCCATGCCACGTTAGCTTTATTGTCGCTTACACATACGTCGATATGATTTCTGATAGAATAGAAAATTTTCCATTCTATATGAAAGTGCTTTATGCTCAAAATTTCATTGTAAATCAGTTTAATATGGCCTGGGACTTTCCTCTTTTTACCGGTTGAATGACCATCTGCAAGGGTCGTTTACGTTTTAGCCTGTTGTGTTTTTGCGCAAAACAACATCTCCGAGAACATCAACGTGCCATCGTTCACAAGAATTACACCTTGCTAGTATCACTTTGCGTCGAATTTTGCATGCGGGTCTGCATTTACACGCCTAAAAGATTCAAACGACGCAACAGTTAAAGCCCACGGACCATTATCAGCGTCGCTTATTCATTCAACGGATGCGAGAACAGCCAGATGAGTTTTCGTCAAATATCGTCTTCAGCGATGAAGCCCATTTCCACCTCTCTTGTTACGACAACAAGCAAAACCGCCGAGTATGGGGAGCTGAATTTCCAAGGGATTATCACGAGAATCCACTTTATCCACAAAAAACACTGTTTGGTGCGGGTTATGGGCAGGCGGAATCATTGGGCCGTACTTCTTTCAAATGATGCCTACAAAGCCATGATAACCAACTTTTTATAGCTCAAAATTGATAGTATGAATGGGAACGAGCTGTGGGGAAACATTTCGTGCCGAAATCGCGGCATTGCGCGGCAAGTTCGGCGAGGGTTATTTCGCGTAACACCGATCACACCGATCGCCGGCTAGATCGTGCGAATTAACCCCGTTAAACTATTTTCTTTGGGGTTTTTTGAAAGGCATGGTGTATTCCAGTCATTGGACCCGTTTTAATGGGAAAAGTCATCGAAAATTACGATGTTCGCATATGGGAGCCAGCTGCGGTGGCCATTTGGGCGATATTATTTTTCATATATCAATGAGTAGTTTTAAACTTGCATTTCGTATATAGGTTTGCCCAATTTTTTAGGAAAATATATGAATAAAATGCAATTAAAAACAAACCAACAATCATTTACATCGGATTAGATGAAATTTCTGAAAAATCGTGGACGATTTTCAAAACAGCCGCCTGCCTAAAAAGGCGAGTTCATTATGTGCGTCTTTTTTTCCTGACGGTTTATTCAGTTTTACATTCGTAGGAGATTATTTGATATAATTTATTTATTTACCCTAATATCTTAAATATTCATTTACTGACTCACATCGAAGCAAACAGCTCGTTTGAATTATCAAGCTAACAACTGTGAAGAGTACTATCGTTGTGATACTTTCATCCCTTGACTCGATACGCTAATTCAAAATTTGTTAGACAAATTTCTCAATGAAAATGGAAAAATTTTTCCGAGCTTGAAAAAGTAGAAGATTTAAAGAATCTTGCACCATATTTCAAGTGTCAGAATCCGCTGTAAAAGCTCAGTAAAGATTATAGTGCAGAAAATTGTCAGATATGAAGAAAGAGACTGAGGTCTTGGACTTTTTGGGCTTTTGTGACTCAAGCAGATTCCCGACATGAAAGTATATTTTAACCGAGCGTCGAGAAATCATTTTCGACAATGAAGAGAATCAAAACCTACATAAGGAACGCGATAGGCGACAAAAGACTTATTGCACTTTCTATATTGTCAATTCATTAGGACTTGGGGGTTGATCCCAATGAGGTTCTTGAGATAATGGCCGCAAAGAATTCTCGAAAATTCTCTCACTTGACAAATATTCATGATATCAATAATAATGATACTTATATGAAAGCTCTCTTGTAAGTGTTTCATTTAATGAGAAAATAAATATTGCAAGCATGAATACAATATTCGAAGTATCAAACTATTTTGTCAGTAGCTACATCTCGGGCCGCCACAATAGATGCTGGCTAAGCCTTTGCAGCTGTTTTTTTTAAGTAGATAGACTCGGGGATCAGATGATCAGAATTAGGCTGAAAACTATACTTTTTGAAAGCATTCGTCTATCTTGGCACCACCGTCATAACGAACAATGATGATGGAGATCAAGCAAAAAAAAAAAAAAAACACTGTAAAAGACGCTCATTCTACCCGTTTTGCTTTATGGCGCTAAAGCTCTACGGCAGTGGTCGGCACGGCCTATGCTCGCGAGCATAGGGATTAGCGACGTCGACACACATGTATGTGTGCGTGCTTTTTGTACTGAAATTTTCTCTGCCGCAGTGACTTATTGCGAGGCTGACGTTGGTAAGAAACAGACACGAAGTTGATGGTGCGTGGCTTCGGCTCTTGTTGCTCTGATATTGTTTTCTCTGCTGCAGTGGCAGTAAAACAGAGCAACAAGAGCCGAAGCAACGCACCATCAACTTCGTGTCTGTTGCTTACCAACGTCAGCGTCCAATCAGCCTACTTAATACTAAGGCTATAATCCAATATGTAAATTATAAGGTTAATCGCTACACACTCTTTTCTGGTGTTATGAATGATATTAAATCTAAAAAATTATTTTACAAAATTAACTACAATTATACTAACAAAAATTATTTACATGATTTAAAAATATTTACAATTTTACTGAATTTAGTCTCATACCTCCCGCTCAGATTGTTTATGGTGTCCCCTGTGAAACTTATCTTAAGGTCTTTATGTAGATTCCTATTTCTAACATACCAAGGAGCATCTGCTATTTGGCGTAGAGCTTTATTATGGAGTGTTTGAATTCTCTTCAGTGTTGATTTGGCTGCCGTTCCCCAAACTTGAATTCCATACGTCCACGTAGGTGTTATGATGACTTTGTACCAGAGCTCGCAAATAACAGTTGACCGTTTTTTGTTGTCAAAAAATAACCCTTATTTACTGAGTCTTTGATCAATGTCTCAGAGATCAACCGTTCACATTGCTCTTTTAATAAATCGGTCTGCTACTTTTGTTCTGGTTATTCGCCAACCGTTTAGTCGCGAGAGAAAAAATTAAGGTCTTTTGCGTTTGTATGCGTGTATGTGAGTGAGGCGTCTGTTTGGTCATGTTAGTAACATATGTTTTTCAAGGCACGGGCAGACTTTAAAGCGTTATAACTTGGAAACTACTAGAGATACTTACACGATTCAATAACCAGTCTTGTGTACTGGGTAAAAATACGAAAAACTGCTATGTTTTAACTTTGGCGCCATCTACCGCCGAAACTATGAACTTCTGGGTATACCGTCCAATACAAATAAAACTCGAAATTCAATTTGTCTTTAAAAGTTTTTTTGTACGACTTATAGAATTCGAGATAAATGGGCCGACACAAAAAGTGCAGCATTCTCAACAAAGCAAATTAAAACGTAAAAGACCGTTTGCGCTGAGCATTTATTTTTTCAGTTGGTCTGCTGATGCTTTATGTGCGAGCGCTCCATCGGTTCGCTCTCAATAAGATGTTATTGAAAGAGCGCAGCAAGAATTGCTCAACTGTTAACCCTCAGCTTAAAACCGAAATAAAGCGAAGCGAAGTGTTGTGCTCAGAGAGAGGCAAGCGTGCATGTTTTTTTCGGTTATGTTTGCGTGTAGACCGCAAAGGAAAAACCGGTAGACTGTTATTTGCGTGCTATGCTTTGTACAGAGTGATTTGTTTGAAATTGACAGCTTACTTTTTCTGCCCAAAAGCCAGTGCATTTTGGCGAGTTTGGCCCTGCATCTTATTACCGCATGATTAATGTGTTGTCCCCAACAAAGTTTTTTATCCCGATGAACTCCAAGATACGCATGAGAGTTCTTAAATGGGATTGTGGCCCCATTTATGGTAAGCGGTGGACAAGGATCTCGCCTCAGCGTAAACAGAACGCATGAGGATTTGTCTCCATTTAGTTGAATGTTCCAACGTTTTGCCCACTTTTTTTATTTTCACCAGTTCCATCTGCAGGCCATCAGCAGCTTCTTGGACATTAGTGGCCGAGGACAGTAACGCAGTGTCATCAGCGTAAGTGGCCGTTAGGATGGATTGATTAATGGAGTGCGGCATGTCCAAGGTGAAGAGGGTATATAAAAGTGGGGCAAGAACACTCACCTGTGGAGCCCCAGCAAGAATTTGTCTCTTGTTTGACAGCTCACTCTTAACTGAAACTCTAAATGATCGATTTTCCAAATAAGATTTCAGTAATTGGTACTTTGGTACTTTAAGCTTTTGCAGAAATCCCTCGTGCCAGACTCGATCGAATGCCTGCTTAACATCTAGAAACGCTCCTACGCAGTAGCGCTTCTGCTCGAATGAGTCAAGAATGTGCTGTACCACTCTGTGCACCTGTTCCGGCGTTCCGTGTTTCGGGCGAAACCCGAACTGGTGTTTAGGAATGATGTTTGAGAGATTTGATGTTGTCATTATTCTGCGGAAGAAAATCCTTTCGAATAATTTGGCAAATACAGGCAGAAGACTAATAGGGCGATAAGACGTAATGGCAGTAGGTGGCTGGCAGGGCTTTAAAATCATTACGATTTGAGCACATTTCCACTCACTAGGAAAATAAGCCAAACGCATCATCGCATTATAAATCTTATTTAGAGCGAGTATGCCTGCCATGGGTAGAGCCTTTGCAACTTTGGCGTCAATTCTATCCAAACCAGGCGCTTTCTTGGGGTTAAGCGCATTAATCTCCTCCACAATTTCTTGAGTCAACACGGGCCGAATTGGCAGATCCATTTGCAAAGCTGAGGAGAGCGCTTCTCGAGTTTCCTCGGCCTCAGCACAGGTGCTGAGTATAAAAGGGGTGAAGCGTTCCTCTAGATCAGTGATGGGCAGTCTCTCAATTTACATAACTCGCGAGGCTATTGCACCAAAATCTGCCGCAGCGCAGTCGGCTCATGTACGGTCCAAGTGTGTGAAATGTCTCGCTCGTTTTTGCTTAATTGCGGTTCTTGCTCTCTCGTGCGCTTTTGCTTACTGCGCTATTTACTCACACAAAGAAATTTTAGTTGGTATGAGTTTTGCCCATCACTGCTCTAGATGTAGAGCGAAGGTATCTGCACGGGCTAGGTCTGAGCGGCACCAAACTCCATTAGCATCTTTGATAGGCTCTGGAAAGGAAGACAAGTGAGCCCAAGTGTGCGCAGCTCGTCGAAGCCAAGAAGGACCGATCGATGAAAATGATGTGTGGCAGATTTAACAGCAACCTCCCAAAGGTCTCCGAAGTATGGGGATCGGGATCACCTCAAAAATTATGAAGGGCTTTCTGGTGTTCATCGCTAAGAAACAGGCAGCGCAACTCAGAGAGCTCATTCCGAGCACCAACAAAGTTAGTTGAATTATCCGACCAAATGCTGACTGGTCGACCTAGGGTCATTATGAAGCGCTTGAGTGCTGGCCGGAGTCTATAGATCCTGAACCACTTCAATATGCACTGCCTTAGTTGTAAAACATATGAAGCATTTTTGTGGTTGCTTGTTCGACTGTCAGGCTTGAAGTAAAATAAACCACAGTTGGCCACATCTGCAGAAGGATCCACACGCTCCTTAGAAAAGATCAGCCATTATGTGCTCTAAAAGACGTGGTTCGTCCGGAAGCATTGTATGTGGTATGTGCTTCTTCCACCAATAGGCCAATATTGCAACCGTATGTGCCCATACAGCTATTTTTGAATGAAGTGCCTTTAACTCGTCCCGAAAGTGCTAACGTTCGACAATTCGATGAAGTAGTAGTGTGCCATTGCAAATATCAGCTACAGTAAGGCCAGGAGTCTTGGCGTAATTTATAAACTTGTATAATGTTGGGTTGGCGAACTTTTTCGAGAACTATGATTTAATCAAACGTTTTTGATATTTGGTAATGCTGACCAGATAACACGTTGATAACGAGACATGCACTGTAACAATATAAAAACGATATGGTATGCGGCTGAATGGGAAAAAAGCAAAAAAGCGATGATAGAATGAACGTAAATGCACTCTTGTTTCGCAGGACAATGCCGCTTATTAAGTCAATTTAATAGGTGTATGTTAATGTTTATCTGTTAGACCAAGTGTACACGTAATCGAGCCGAGTAATGCTACTGTTGTTGACATATCTTGTTGCTTATGTTGACTTATTTGCCTGATGGACCAAAAAGCGGAGAATTAATTTATTTATTTTCAATAATCCAGAACATAGAACAGAAAACTATTCATTGTAAACATGCTTTGCTTTTGTAAACGTTTCTTTTTTGGTTTCAATTTCATAGCTGTGCATAATGTTGAGAGAGCCAATAAACAAATAGATTGTCATTCACAAATCAATACATAAAGAAATATATATTTTTAAAACAAATAAGAGCGAAATATTGAACAATTTCTTTTCATTCTAATTTCATTTAATGATTTTTTTTTTGTAAATTGGTTAGTTTCTCCGAAATATGTGATGATTTCAGAATTTTTTTAATAAGTAATTGAGACAACAAATCATGCAATGTACAAAACGGGAATAAACGCGAAAAAACGGGAGCCCGGGAATTGTCTCGAAAAAGCGGGAATTCCCTTTTTCCCAAGGCTTGATGTGAGGCCTAGTTATACACAAAACGCATGCTTGCGTGCTCTTTGTACTGAAATTTTCTCTACCGCAGTGACTTATTGCGAGGCTGACGTTGGTAAGCAACAGACACGAAGTTGATGGTGCGTGGCTTCGGCTCTTGTTGCTCTGATATTGTTTTCTCTGGCAGTAAAGCAGAGCAACAAGAGCCGAAGCAACGCACCATCAAATTCGTGTCTGTTGCTTACCAACTTCAGCGTCGCAATACGTCACTGCGGCAGAGAAAACTTTAATACATACGCAAGAAAAAAATGTGAGTGTATTTTGTGCCGACCACTGATATATACCCAATTCTGTTTTAACACGGTCTTTTTTTAAAAGGTTTTAAAATAACACGGTCTAGAAAAAAAAAATTATTGGATTGAAATTTTAAAGAAAAATATTTTTATTTTTAATTTTTTAAATTAATTTATTTTCATAGCAGCTTAAGGATTAACTTCGTCTTTTTTTACATGGTTTTTCTGGAACGTATCTACCGTTTAAAAAAAGAATTGGGTGTATTATGAAAACAAAGCAAATTGTTAATTAAACAATAAAAAAAGAAAGTTTAAAATTTATCAAAATATAAATTTAATTTTAGGAATCTTTCACCTAATAACGTAAAACCAGAAAATCAAGACGATGGCTATGAGACTGGCGCAGGTGACGTTTTGACACCTAACTCTCACAGTTCATCAACCCATTCAGGCACTGCGCAACATCAAATTCAGCATACCAATATTGGGAATGCAATAAATAAACATGAAGACATGCAATCACAAAATTTCCAGCTAGCACAGAATCAACATCCTCAAAATATTGCAGAAGGACACGCAAGTCAATCGCCTTTACAGTTTGATCGAATGACTTTGCATAAGGGTGACAACCATAATGCTGCTAATGATTCCCAAAACTTCATAGGTGAAATGCAAATGCTGTCTTCGTCTGGCCGCAATTCCGGTGCTACACCTAATGCCTCAACATATATGTCAATTGCTGAGTCTGAACAATCAAAGAACATTTATTCCTTAAAGCATCAGACCGTCAATTTAGATGTAAGACATGGCATTCAACAACAGGAAATGGGGCAGCAACACTTACTACACTCAGAAAGGCACATAGAAGATTCGAAACCTTCCATTTCTCAAGAAGTAGATGGGGCAAACTCTCAACACTTAATCAATGAACCTAAGGGCTCGGATTCAAGTGGAAAGACTTGTCAAAAGAAAAGAGGGAGAAAAAAAAAGAATGTCGGACTCGATGGCTTACCAATACCTCAGCAGTGGTTGGTTTTGGAACTTTTTATTTCGATGGAGTATACAATAAGTTTCTTTTTTATTTCTATATCTAATTTACTCAAGTGTTTCGGACAAGGCTTCCGAAGCTTTATCTATGACAGCCGGTGGCGTTGTAAAGACAAAGGAGAGAAAGAAACATGACCGTTTCAATGGAATGTCTGAGGCAGAAGTTTATAAACGGATCATACCTGATCACTTGTGTGAAAATCTTGATATCGTTATAGTGAGTGTAAATTTCCAATAATTACAAGGGGATAGTTAAAAATTGCCGGAGTCTTAATAAATATACATTAACTTTCTTAACAATTATTTGCAGGTAGGTATAAACCCTGGGCTTTTTGCTGCTTATAAAGGTCACCACTACGCTGGTCCGGGTAACCATTTTTGGAAGTGCTTGTATCTATCTGGGCTTACGCAAGAGCAAATGAGTGCAGATGATGACCATAAGCTCATAAAACATGGTATCGGATTCACAAATATGGTAGCACGGGCAACGAAAGGGTCTGCTGACTTGACCCGCAAGGAAATAAAAGATGGCAGTCGAATTTTACTTGAAAAGCTGCGAAGATTTAAACCTAAAATTGCAGTCTTTAATGGAAAATTAATATTTGAAGTCTTTTCGGGAAAAAAAGAATTCAATTTTGGCCGTCAACCAGATTGCGTTGAAGGTACTGATACTGTAAGTGATTAAAATAGCTAACTCGTCGGTCGTTTAATATTATTCATTTAAATTACAGTATATTTGGGTGATGCCTTCATCGTCAGCACGTTGTGCACAGTTGCCGCGAGCCGCTGATAAAGTTCCTTTCTATGCGGCATTAAAAAAATTCAGAGACTATCTAAATGGCGTTATTCCACATATAGATGATTCTGAGTGTATATTTACCGAGCAACGAATACAGCAAAGTTGTGAACAAAAATCATTGAAAAGTTCGGCCTCCATGGATAAAAAAGAGCAATGCGGTCTATTATTATGCGAAAACGCTAGAATAAGTAATATTGAATCTAAAGTAAATATTAATGCGAATGCGCAACAATCGCTAGCTTTTAGAAGCAATGAAGCAGATGCGAATCATCAAGGGTTTTTTTTCGAAAAAGATGGTAACATCCGAAATGACATTGTACAGGATTCTCGATCAGAAACTCTACCGGCTATGAGTGAGAGCTACTTGACAGTATTGGATCCTGGGCTTCATCCCCAGGAGAAAAAGAAACGTGGTCGACCAAAAAAAATTAAAGGTCAAAATATTATTGATCCCACTACCGGAAATGAAATATCAATTGACAGTCGACAAATTCCCCACAACGACATAAATAATATACTTAATCTATCTATAATGGGAGGAGGGACTATAGAAACTCCAAAAAAAAAACGTGGAAGGCCCAAAAAATTAAAAACACCAATTGATATGCAGCAATCAAACAAATCAACTCAAATTCAAAAACAAATGGTATCACATGCTTCTCAGCAAACAAATATTGCGATTTTGCCAGTTCACCAAATCGAACACACTTCCTCTCCGCATAACCAACAAGCACCATCTAATCTTTATAATACCCCACCACCATCGCATATCTTGTACTCTTCGTCAGCGTCGCCTATGGCATCTCCAGCACTCAACTGCTCTTACTCACGAGGCACGCCACCTGTAGCAACACAGAATACACCACCTATTGGCGAGCAGCACTTAATAAACGATTTGAATAGAAATACTTCACAATGCTTGAATAGCCCCACCGAACAGATAGTTTCACAAAATCATGCAACGACTTATAGAAACACAAGCGATAGACACACTGGGATGCAGGAGACTCCACCCCCTTCCTCGCCAACAATTTGTGCTGTCGACTTTGACCCACCGACTGGGGGTAGAATTGCTGTGCGTACAGGATCGGATCAACAAACTCTTATAACAACAGCCTCGCAAGGATTAGCAGAGGATTCTCAATATGCAAGCCTTGCTCATGCTCAAAAACCCAAAGCTCAGGAGCAATATCTGTCATGGTCAAGCAATCAAACGCAGCAGCAACGATCTGGAATAAAGTTAATGCAACAGCCGCAATCAACGGTACACTATACACACTCTCTTGCTCCGCTTAGTTACCAAGGGGCAGCAGTGTCGCAAGAAGACTCTGAGCAGTGGCAACGTCACCAGCATAGTTACGAGGACCATAGTATTGCGTATATGGTATCCTCTCCAAATAACACTCTTAGCCCACAGAGCCAGCAACAGATCGGTAACTCCCAAGGCCAAATGGTTTCTGATGTTGCACGCAAGAGTTTATCGGGACTAGAGTCACTAGTTGATCAAATCCCATCAATAAGTGAGCACACCTTGGGTCCTATATCTTCGTCAGCGGCTATTGCAGCAGTAGCTGTTGAAAACCACGTGGGACTCCCACAGCATCAGCAACAAAAACGGTGTGTGTCTAGCATTCAGAGCGATGATAACCAAACTGAGCGGTTTGGGTCTCCTTTAACTAGTGTGTCGAACAATGTGATTAACAGTAATTTCTCAGTCAGCAATCTCGTAGCATCGTCAGCCATAGATGCCAATATAAATAACACTCATTTTCCCAGCACTAGTAATTTGATAGGCAACAGCCAAAATAATAGTTCCAGTAGTCAAACTGGATATACTACACATAGCTCAACTACCTATCATCATCCCAACATTATTACAGCAGCTCTAGCAGCAGCTGCTGTAAACAGCCCACAAGGAGCGGGCTCCCATCATGTACAGCATCCTCATATTTACATGGACCCGCATATGGCCCATGTTAACTCAATGTATGGAGCAGCAACAGCCCCTCATCACCACCCCGCATATGGTTGTGCTGGGACACAACCCAGCACAGGAAATTCTGAATTTGGGCATTACGGCCTGCCCAGTGCTTCACAAGCTACAACCCTACACATGCCTAGCCCAAACTATCCGTACGGACACTATGGTCACACTCCACCACAGGCCAACTATTCAAGTTATGCCCACCACCATCATTCACATCATGGCCATTCACCACATCATCTGAGCGTTTTTGAACGTCTTAAGCCGTCCGATATCAGCGGATACAGTGGATTTTGATGGCAGGAACAAAGATTCGATTATACTGGTTATGTGTAAAACATTACCATCTCAAGTATACACGTATATTGTTAGCCATCAAATGCAGCGCTCTCTAAAAAATATTTAACAATATGTGACCGCTTAAAGTAAAATTTACAGATAAGATTACCAAAGACTCAGCTTAAAACTTTTCTCTTTAAAACACAGCCGATCTGTTTCGATTTTCACATTTATACGACTAATAAACAAAAAAATATTATTGGCTTTTACATGGTAAAACGATCTGGAATTTAAAATAATAAATAAGTGTAACTAGCTTATTTGACTGTATAAGTCACTGGATGCTTAGATTGTGAAAACTGAAACAGTTCAGATAAACATATAGAAATAAGCTAATATGCATATTTTATATGTTTAATGTTAAAAATATGCAACCTAAAATAACTATAGCAATAAATGATATAGGTATCCACAATAGTTGTATTGTGTGTAGCATTACATGCCCTACATTAGAGATGCACATGCATATGAGGGTTGTGCATAAATCATTGTAACCGTTTTTAAGTATGTATATTTAAAACTGTGTAACACGAAAAAGTAAAATGCAAACACACTTCGTATCTTAACAAAGCATATTTACGAGCTACTATATTAAAAATAGCGTTTTAATATAATTAATGCAGAATCGTCAGTGCTTTTTTCAGTTACATAAGTGTTGATAAAATTCTGCAATTAATTCTTTAAAAATACAAAAAGATATGGGATTGTGAACTGATGATAATACTATACATATAAAAAAAGTAGAGTACTTTATACATATTTAAAAATAAAACGTACATATGTAGAATATGTATGCGTGAATATTTAGTATATGCATGTATAAGTCTATGCATGTATATGCATGTAGATTAATCAGTGCTCCATTAAGTTAAACATATAATAAAATGGGAGTGAGAACAGAATAGCAATATAAGAACTTTGTTTAATAAACAAGTGCAATACCTAAAAAATAATTAATACCCCACTCTTTCATAACTAAACAAATCTTTTAATTTAAATTAAACTAAGTACTTGAACGTGTTCTAAAATATGAATAACTGCGTATAAATAAATGTTCATAAATTATATGAAATAAATATTTTTGCCATCCCTATATGTATTTCTAAATGCATTATTTAGGCAATATTATCGGCCACCTTTGGAATGCACGGATTCAATATAAAAAAATTATGTACATTAAAGTCGGGCGCAGATTAACCCGCTTACTGTGTCATCGGAAACAAGATTACTTAATTTTTTCGATTTTGGGGTTTTATAAAATAACCTCCATAGGGGTATTTCAGAGCATCTTGAAAACAAAAGTTGTGGATGTATAATTCGTATCCAATTCCGTTTTGAGAAGTTTTTAAGAGATTGATATTGATATTGATTGATATATTGCACTTCAAGGAGAAATGAGGCATCGTTGGAAAGGTATTAAAGTAGACCACATAAATGCGTACACATAGCACAAAAAAAATCAGTTATTTTGGGTTTTAATAACGGAATAACTTTAATTGCCAATTTATGAAATAAAAACTCAATAAAATTTAAAATTTTTTTCTTGATTTTTAATTAAAAATTGATCAAATATTATTAATTTAATTAAAAAATGGAAAAATAGTTATTTCAAAATTTATATTTATAGAATACAATCTTTACGATCCAATGATTTTGACATTTTGAAGCAATCAAATAATTTACTACTCTGCGTCAACTTGTGGCAAAATTCAAAACTTGTTTAAGTTAGTTATATGTGATTTTAAAAAGTCTTTGGAAGCTCTGAATCAAGGGTGCCCAGGTTCATTGCTCATTTAGCTCATTTTGTTTTTGTAATTGCCCTTACGTATAGGCATACATGCAAGGCTCTTACCATACCATTCTCTCTCATACTTAATGAGCTCATGAGCAAAGCAACAACACTTTCGTAAGTTTTTATACCCTCTACCTTTTTGATATCGGGGTTACATTATATAGCTCCCATAGGGGTGTTTCAGAGGACCTCGAAAAAATCAAAAAGTTTTAGATGGATAATTCGTTTGTTTATGAAGATATTGTAACCAAATTTGGCGTTCGCAAGTTTTTTATAGTTCCCAAGCACTGCACCAAATTTGATTGAAATCGGTTGACTATATCATATAGCTCCCATAGGGCCAATCGGTCAAAAAAACGTTTTTTGTACAAAATTCGTTGTGTTTCGTTTATTTGTGAACATACCGTAACCACATTTGGCATTAAGAAGTTTTTTAGAGTTCCCATGCACTGTACCAAATTTGATCAAAATCGGTTGACTATATCATATAGCTCCCATAGGATCGATCGGTCGAAAATTAGTTTTTTGTACAAAATTCATTGTGTTTCGTTTGTTTGTAAAGATATTGTAACCAAATTTGGCATTAAGAAGTTTTCTAGAGATCCCCAGCACTGTACCAAATTTGATCAAAATCTGTTGACTATATCATATAGCTTCAATAGGAACGATCGGTCAAAAAAAGTTTTTGGTTCAAAATTCGTCAGTTTTTGGTTGTTTATGAAGGTATTGTAACCTAATTTGGCAATCAAATGTATTTTGGTCGTCTTAAGCAATATACCGGATTTCATTGCAGGCTAGTGGTAAAGGGTATCCCAAAGTCGTCCGGGCACGACTTTAACGTACGCCATCTTTTGTTTTTCGTTAGTGCTCTCTGAACTCTCGCACTTAAAAAATATGGCATGATTGATCCGGACACGAAATTTTTGTGTTTGTTTGTTTGCTCTGAATGTACAATCCAGTGTTGTCTTTCGAAGCGGAATCAGTATACATATTGTAAAATATATTAAATAACAAAATATTTATTACTTACCAATTCGAATCACCTAACTTATAGCAAACCATGAAATTACTATTTTGTGTATCAGCAATTTTCGTTGTTATACGTTTTTGTGTATATTCAACAAATTTTTTTTTATCAATTCTTTATGTAGTGGCAAGTGGGGTTAATCCTAACGGATTTGTGAGTTGACATTTGAGTATGAAATCAAATCAAACTCAGGAGAATTTCCGGGCTTAAGTTGACTTTTGCAATTTCGCTCGGCCGGAATTCGATTGGTTTAGATGGCTCTACTAGACTGTAAAATGACGAAGATAGGAGCACAAACGAATTGGTGGAGGGTTTGGCGGGAACACTTGCTATAGATGGGCAGCAAATGCACCAAGAGCCAGTGGGACTTATTAATGGCATTGTTGTTTCGATTGGAGCGGATAGATTTCGGTGGGCTTTCCACAGTGGATAGTTTGTGCTGTTGAGAGAGAGTTGCTCGATGTACTGACGTTGGGCATTTGCTTCCTCTAGTTTGAGTGCCTTGGTGAGCATGCGTGTAGCTACTTTCGAATTAATAAGCCAGTGCCATCATGAGCTATCCTGGTATTTGGAAGTTGTATTTGTTTGTGAGGTGCGTCTCTGCAAGTAGCATTACGTCGATATTTTTGTTGTTTAGGAACTGTGCAAGTTATAGTTTGTGCTGTAAAATGCACAGAGATATCCGTAGCGAAGTTATTAAGTTGATTTCGATGAAACAAGTAGTTGCATCGGCATACTTTGGTACTGCATAGTGTTTGCATAAACGTCATAAAGTCATTAATATCTTTTTGTAGCGACAGCATCGCCTCTCCAGTTCGCAGTGTGTGTATTTCCACAGTTGCTGCAATTTTTTTTACTGAACTGTCTTCCTTGCTTTTCGGACATTTCGCTGAGCCGTGAGATGGTTCGGCCAAATTCTTGGCAATTGGTGCATTGCACTGGATTTTTACGCTTGTGTAGCTCTTCGACAGTGATCCTCCGGTGCAACAGGAACTATAGCTTGTAGATGTGGTAGACTTCATTTCTCTTTAAAGTTACTCTCTGGTTCGAGCTCAACTTTGAAGAGTGGTTGCGGTTCTTTATTTTTGTTTAAGGTATTTAAAATCGTTTTTGCATTGAAATTATTATATTTTGCGGTTCTTTATTTTTGTTTAAGGTATTTAAAACCGTTTTTGCTTTGAAATTATTATATTTTAGGGTCTGCTTCTACTAGGCATTTGGTAACTATACGATGGTCTGCCTCTGTTTGAATCAGCACTTTTGTTTCGTGTATATTGCCTTTTTTTAAAGGAATTATGTGTATAAAATGTTTTGTCTCCAATTAGTGCAACTAGTTTGTTTACTCGTACACTTGAGCTTTGCTCGCGAATCGGTGCATGCTTGACTTTTTTCGGTTCTCTTTCTATTGGCTCGGTTTGTTGATCAGTTTCAGCGTCTGACAAAAGGGCTTTGTAAGAGTAGGGTACCTTAGGTGATTGCCTACCATCATTACCACGGTTCATTTTTGATTTATTACCAGCCTTTGAGTTTTGTAGGCTGAGTTTGCGCTTGATATGGATGTAGCGATCCATGCCAGTCTGCACAGTCGAAGCCGATTTATTATTTTGTTTTGATTCTTGGTTTTGCGTTTTGTTTTTATTGCCCACATTTAAGCTAGCATTTATTGATTTGATTATATTTTCTACTTGCGCTGTAGACCGTTGCAGTTGTTGTTGCTGCGATTGCAGTATTTAGTGAGGTCATGGCACCTGTTGATGATGCGGCGTATGTCGAAATTGTTACAGTTGTTGGAGTTACAGTTGGCAGGGCAGGAGGGCAAGAACGCGCTCTCTGGTTGTCGATGGGCAAGAGCCCTGAGTTGCACGGCTTTGTTGCTCTTTCCGCCACGGCGTCACACGCAGAGAAATATGACACACCCCTCCTCAAGGAGCGGCATATTTTATGGACTTGACCATCGGAAAACGGTTTGTAGAGTTGTTCTATATAACCCCCAGATTCAAAATTGTCAAACCTCAAAATCGTACCTGCTTCGCTTCTCTAGAAATCGGCATGTATGTATCTATATATAAGTTCTGCAAAAACGAACATAACCTGTCTCTATTTTTACTCTTATTATAGTTATATTCTGGTTCAGAATATGCACAGTTACATATATATTATAAACATAGTGAAAATGTATATATTATATAATTAAATATACATAAATATATATACATACTAGTGGACCTGGCAGACGTTGTCCTGCCCGATATTAGAAGGTTAGACAACTATTTTTAATTGGAATTTGGATTAAATTAAATTTGTAACTCATCGAAACGGTTTTTGTGTGAATATGCACAGTTACATATATATTATAAACATAGTGAAAATGTATATATTATATAATTAAATATACATAAATATATATACATACTAGTGGACCTCGCAGACGTTGTCCTGCCCGATATTAGAAGGTTAGACACCTATTTTTAATTGGAATTTGGGTTAAATTAAATTTGTAACTCATCGAAATTGTTTTTGTGTGATCTTCACTTAAGCCTTAAGTGCATCCAGGAGTCCTTTCTCCAGCCGGCTGACGTGTTTGTTGCTTTGGTGGCCTACGGTCTTTCGTTTGAGGTCGAATTTCTTATGTACCATTCGCAGCCTGTAATGCAGCGATTGGATTTTGGTACAGTGTATGAAAAAAAAACACATGGTTAACACTCACCAAAAGTATGTCTGTTCGCAACGAAAGCACGATATAAAAGAACATAAAGCACATAAGATAACTGTCAACTGAATTCCAATGACAGCAAATTAATATTAACATAATGCACTTACAACCACATTTGACAACTGTGTACACATATACAGTTATACAGTACAATAGAAACGCTCATAAGCGGCTGTGTATTTGTTGTTATTGTTCCCATACAGGCATTTCATATGAGAGGAAACCATTACTCACATATAATGTCATAACTCAGGAACGATTCCAAACAAACTTCACACAAACCACCTCCTCATAGATGGGAACGAATTTTTGTGTCAATCGGTTCGGCGGTTCTTGAGTTATAAGATTACCAAGGAAATGTAACTTCTTTTTATATATATAGAAGATATATATAGATCAGGGGTGTCCAGGCCCATTGCTCATCTGGCTCTTTTTGTTTTTGTAATGGCTCTTAGGCATAGGCAGCAATGCGCGTGTGCATGCACAGCCCAAACTGTATATCAATCAATGCCAATGCAAATTATAAAAACAATTTCGCGAGTTCTCTCCCTTACTCTCTTTGCTCTCTGAGCTCATGAGCACAGAAACAACCCTTGTGTATATTTGTTGTTGGCCCACTGATTTTCACTGTAATTTTGTTGTTGTTTTTCATACCAGTTGTATGTGTTTCATACCAGGGTTGGCCTGGCTTTCATTTGTACAGAGCAAAGTTTCTGATTGCTGTCAACCTGGCGACATACAGAGCGATCTCTGTCTCAAAAGATTGCAAGTTGACACACAGCCTCCTCGCGGCGCCTCCCGGGTAGCTATTTTAGCATCCGCTAAATAGTGAGCTAATGTGTGCAGCGAGTCACCCGGACGTTAAACGGTTGAGCGCAGGGTTTGGAACCCGCCTCGTAAAACAGCAAACCAATGAACACCACAACCAAAGCCTCGGATAAAATCCCCCCTTATGTTGACGACCACTGAAAAACGAAAAAGGTCAACGGTTTGAGGATATGCACCTGGAATGTCCGGACCCTCAATAGGGAAGGTGCCTCTATCCAGCTGGCGGATGCCCTCGAAAAAATTAAGGCTGATATAACCAAATGAGATGGATAGGACAAGGTTGCTCTAAGCAAGCAAACTGCGATATCTACTACAGCTGCCATGCGGAGAGGCGCGAATTCGGATGCGGATTCGTAGTCAGCCGGAGACATCGTCAGCACGTCTCCAAATTCACTCCTGTATGTGAACGGCTGGCTAAAATCCGTGTCAAGGCAAGATTTTTTAATCTCAGCCTAATTTGCGCGCATGCCCCGACGGAAGAAAAGGACGATGCTGTTAAGGAAGCATTCTACTCGAGACTCGAGGATACATACGACCGCTGCCCAACCCACGACGTGAAGATCATCCTCGGAGACTTCAACTCAAAGGTTGGCCGTGAACGCATCTTTAACCCCACCGTCGGCCAGTTCAGCCTCCACGAGACCGCCTCGAACAACGGCCTCAGGCTGATCGACTTCGACGCGGCGCGAAACATGGTAGCTAGTAGCACCAGATTTCAGCACCTCGACATTCACAAGGCCACGTGGCTGTCCCCTGATCAAAAAAAACGCGTAACCAAATTGATCACGTTGTGATCGACGGAAGGCATGTTTCAAGCGTGCTGGACGTGCGTACGTTTTGCGGTGTCAATGTTGACTCCGACCATTATCTTGTTGTAGCCAAGATACGCATGCGGCTATGCAATGCGAAAAACGTACGCTCCAGCGCGCAACGAAAGCTGGACGTCGCTAAGCTGCAATCACAACGGACAGTAGAAGCCTACTCCGCTAACCTCTCGGAATTGCTCCACCAACCCAGCTCCCTCCCTAATGATGTTGGCGGACTTTGGGCGCACATATCCCACTTCATGCGCGCTGCCGCTGAAGAAACCATTGGGTACAAGCGTCCACCCCCACGGAACCAATGGTATGGCGCAAAAAGCGCCGCCTACAAAAGAACGTTGCAGTCTGCCGCAACGCGTGCCATACTGGAAAATTACAGAGAGAAGAGGAAGGATGAGAGGCGCCTTTTCAGACGAAAAAAACGGCAGCAGGAAAGGCACGAGCGTGAAGAACTCGAGGTGTTACGGGGCAGAAATGACACTCGAAAATTCTACCAACAAGTCAATCGTCTGACGCAAGATTTCAAGCCCGGAGCATCAAACTGTCGGGATGGAGATGGAAGTCTGGTTACAGATACGCAGTGTACGCTGAGGTTATGGAGGGATCATTTCTCCAAGTTGCTTGCAGGTGACGATGCCACAAATCCCGGCATTGGAGAAAACAACCCTATACCACTAACGACCAACGATAATGTGGGTGTCCCACCACCTAGCCATGAAGAGATCCGAGTTGCAATAAGGCGGCTCAAAAACAACAAAGCAGCCGGTGCCGATGGACTGCCCGCAGAGTTATTTAAGGCTGGCGGCGATGACCTGACAGGGTACATGCATCAGCTCCTCTGCAAAATATGGCTAGCGGAAAGCATGCCCGACGAGTGGAATCTCAGTGTCCTTTGTCTTGTACTGAAGAAGGGTGATCCGACGATATGCGCAAACTACTGGGGAATCAGTCTTATCGCCATATCATACAAGGTCCTATCTAGCGTACTATGTGAAAGACTGAAGCCGTATGCCAACACACTGAACGGACCTTATCAGTGCGGCTTCAGACCTGGTAAGTCCACCATAGACCAGGTCTTCACACTACGCCAAATCCTGGAAAAGACCCACGAAAAACAGATCGATACTCATCATCTCTTTATCGATTACAAAGCTGCATTCGATAGCCCGATAAGGGATCGCCTATACACCACCATGTCTGAGTTCGGTATTCCTGCGAAGCTGATTCGTCTTTGCAGAATGACATTGAGCGGCACCATCAGCTCTGTCAAGGTAAGAACGGACCTCTCCGAACCTTTCAATACCGTTCGAGGTTTCAGACAAGGCGACCCCCTATCAAGCCACCTCTTCAATTTCGTGATGGAAGGGGTACTGCGGAAGGCCGGTGTACATCGTAATGGCACTATTCTCTACATGAGTGTCCTTGCATACGCTGATGATATCGACATCATTGGACGTTGTAAGCGAGATGTTACTGCTGCATTTTCTGCAATCGAAAAGGAGTCAGCGAAAGTGGGTCTGGCGGTAAACGAGGGCAAGACGAAGTATATGCTGTCTACGAGCAGAGACACACGGCGCCTAGGCTCCCATGTTGTAGCGGACCGCTATACTTTTGAAGTTGTCAAGGAGTTCACGTACCTTGGCACCACCGTTAACACCGGAAATTATATCAGCCTGGAGATAAAACGAAGAATCACACTTACCAATAGGTGTTACTATGGTCTCAGTAAGCAGATGTGTAGCAGAGACCTCTCTCGACCGACAAAACTAACACTCTACAAGACGCTCATCTTGCCCGTGCTCTTATACGGCGCAGAAGCATGGGTTGTGTCGCGGACGGATGCAGCCGCGCTTGGAGTGTTCGAGAAAAAAATACTTCGTAAAATCTTCGGTCCCGTTCGTTTTCGGGACGACTATCGCATACGGATGAACCACGAACTGTATGAGCTCTACGATGGCATAGATGTTGTCCGGCGCATCACAATACAACGACTGCGCTGGCTCGCGCATGTTGTACGTATGGATGAAGAAGCTCCAGCGAGAAAGGTGTTCGAAGCGAAAGTCGACGAAGGGAGACGAAGGGGACGACCACGACTCCGATTGAAAGATCAGGTAGAGGAGAACCTATCCTCCCTTGATATTTCTAATTGAAAAAGGCGCGCCCAAAGCAGAGGCGCCTGGCGAGAACTGTTGAGGTCGGCCGTAACCCGATAACGGGTTGTCATGGCCACGTAATAATAATAATAATGTGTTTCAAAAATAAAAACTTAAAAAATCTTAATTGTTGCAGATAAAAAATTAACATATCCAAAAAAAGATTTTTTAAGTTTTTATTTTTGAAACATATACCTGAAATGTAATTCTTCAATAAAAGTTACAGCTCTTTAGACAAGAAATTTATTGGTGTCCGAAGAATTTGTGTGTCCACTCTTTATATTATATATAGGTATACCTCCATAATTATATATGTATATATATTTATATATATGTTATTATATAATATATAATCAAATAAATATGAATCAAAATATAACTCTAATGAGAGTAAAAATAGAGACAGGTTATGTTCGTTTTCGCAGAACCTATATATAGATAGATACATATATGTCGATTTCTAGAGAAGCGAAGCAGGCACGATTTTGAGGTTTGACAATTTTGAATCTGGGGGTTATATAGAACAGCTCTACAAACCGTTTTCCGAGAGTCAAGTCCATAAAACCTGCCGCTTCTTGAGGAGGGGTGTGATGAGTAGAACCCATTTCGATGTTCTACGGAATTTCTTCGCTCTTTCGGATAAGCGTTGCTTACTATACCCAGTACCTATAGGTACAAAGGGTACACTAGATTTGTGCAATGTATGTAACGGAAAAAAGGAGGCGTGTCAGACCTCAAGTCCTTTATACCACAATGCTTATCATAACCTCGGGTAGCGATTGATGAGGTGATGAACATCTAGATTTCGGAGACTATAAGAGCTACAGATAGCTGGTGCGCATATTTCCTGAGAAGATGAAGCTTGTTGAATCATGTCAATATCTTTCCCCGTCCCCCCGCAGTAGGGTTTTACCCACACCGTTTAATATTTTCATCTCAAACTTAATAGAGCGTCGTGGTAACATGCATCTGTGTGTAAAAAATGAGCAAAATCGGACAATCGCAACAAAAGTTATAGTCAAAAATGTACAAATTTCACCTCCCCTTGCCTATAAACTGCGTCAATATTTGACTCTACGTAATTATGGTATTAAGTGACCTAGAATCACCAATTTTGTGACTTTAATGAACAAATCCACATCCAAATTTTATCGATGCGGACCCTCAACCCCCCGCAATTAATTTGCCGTGTTTTCTCCCACTTCCCTCGACATATCAACTTGAAACTTACTCCATAACCTTAAAATAACTTCTTTGACATAACTTTCCGGCCCCTCTATTACACCTTTAGCTTGAATCATTGTGTTCTGGAAATACGACAGTAATTACACCGGGCCCCTGAGAAAACTCCGGGGCCGGGGGAATCCCCTTCCCCCTCTCTCAAAAAAACAAAAAATGTTCCAA
The DNA here is from genome assembly GCA_949987675.1 of Chymomyza fuscimana. Lineage (NCBI taxonomy): Eukaryota > Metazoa > Arthropoda > Insecta > Diptera > Drosophilidae > Chymomyza > Chymomyza fuscimana. The sequence continues at coordinate 6,736,752 of OX465092.1, forward strand.
TTGGAAAGTTCTTAGAAGGAATATGCAGGAATACAATTTATTTTCGAGAAAAAAGGTACAGGGTATTACACTCTCGGGCACCGCCGCGACTATTACATTTTTTTTCACGATTTGTTCTTGGCACTTAATATATTTGTATATATATTTTCTTGAACCTATTTATTTTATAGAAGCCGAGGAGTTGCTTGGCTTGACGGAAGCCAGCCGTACCGGTCCAGTCTATTTCTCGCCTGGACCTTTCCTCTTCACTTAGCAGCTGTCTGGTGGTGTGTCTGCCAATGCCTTTATTAGATTCAGCCCCTAAAAGTGGTTTTGCAGCACCATTCCTCGCCAGTTTATCAGCTGCTTGTGTCCCGTGATCCATGTGAGGGAGACTCTATTCCATTGTCCTAGATGGTTGAGTTTGGCTCTGGTTTCTCGAACCAACTTGGAATTAATCTTCGAGCCAGTCACCGCATTGATCGCGGCGATCGAATTTCGGATAACGTTCTATAACGCCCCTTCTCAAAAGTGATTTGTTAACAGCAACATATTATGTTGTCAAATGCACCCTCAATATCTAGAGAGGCGCATACAGAGTATTCCTTATTATCAACTGTTCTAATCAGGGTATTCATCTGTAGAAAGGGCGCAGTGTCGGTTGATCGACTGGCTCTATACGCGTGATGTGTAAAATACAGGCGGTGTAGAGTTTGGCAGCGTAAAAGCCTATTTACACTGAGGCACATCTAACATCTTTTGTCGACTTTTTGACTTCTACTTCAGCACCAGGTCCAATGGACTCGAAGTACTTTAGCACAACACTAACAAACATACAAACATACAAACATACCTCAGTTTTATCTAGTCCTATTTATTCCCTCTAGTATGGGTAAGTAATTGAGGGCTAACGATTCCAGTAGGCACTGGGTAATGCCCAGATCTTACCTTGCCATTTTTCTCTGCCTTTCTTCGTATTAATAAATGTCGTAGGCGTTATATAATCGCCGAATCGGCGAATGCAACAAAAAAAAGTGTAGGTAATAAATTGGCCTTTCCTTATATTCCCGTAATAAGCAAAAAGAGTCCATTTAATTTTTTTTTTCTTTCGCACGTTACCAAGTCTGATGTGAAGTTTCTATCATTTTAACCAGCGGTGGGCACGAAATATAGCGGTCGGAGCCCTGCAACAACATCTATAATAAAAGTCCTGTTACGGTCGCCCAAAATTTTGTTTTTCTAAATTTGTCGGCGAGCTGGTTGCAAAAAATAACTTGAGGCTTGCTCACCGCTGATTTTAGCTTTTGTACAAAAATAATAAACCTGCCCTCGTTTTTGCAAGCAAACGAAACTGCCTTCGTATCGTACAAGGAGCCATTAGAATGACTGCATACCGCAACAGGCTTGATTATCTTCAGCATGTTTACAACCAATAAATTCAGGCCGCTGACTCTAATCACTGTATCCCCCACATCCCATCCAATGTTCTGTACAAAACTTCATCCAAATTCATACATTCACTATGCATTGAAAAGTGAATATTTGAATATGTATAAGAAAAACGAGTATGTACATATAGTATGTTTTACTTTGATAATAATTATGTAGTTATATTTAATATACGTACTTTTCTTTTACTAAGTATACTATAGGAACTTCATCAATTTTTGTAGTAATCTTTAAGTAATTCTTACAGATTTTTTTAAATGATTACAATTATTTGTATTGTATATATGTATATATGTATGTATTATGCTTGATGTGTGTATTTGAATTTACTTAAAACAATATTATTTTATGTGGGTTTTTACCATTTCATTTGCCAAGGCTTAAATGATCAAAGGTTGTTGAATTATAGTATCCATAAAATAAATAAAAACATTATAAAACCTTTTTTTATGTATTGATATGTACCCTGCTTACAAAATCATGATCTGCCCATGTACAAAAAATTAATCCAAAAGTAAGTGCAATCTGTTGAATATAGTTAGTCAATTTAGACTTCAAAATTGTTTAGGTGTGGCCTTGGAATTATTCGATTTAGTATACATATTTTCTCTTATATTTAAACGATATACATAGTAAAAATATTTGTATAAATGTGGATTTTTACTAGGACTATTCACGTTTTGCGAGGAATTTAATTTCGTGTTGCCTTAAGTTTTTGCGCTAATTGTATATATCTAATATTTACTTACTTGATTATATTATATAGCGCATTATCTTAATTAGTGCAAACACAGATTTGTATGCGCGTGTTTTCTTAATGTTAATAGTGTCAATATTTAATATTATTTAATGCTATAGGAACTTGACGAGTTTTTTTTAGTGTTTTCTATGTAATGCATAGCGTAGAACTAGTTTTTATCATAAAAAACTGGACTGCATTTTAAAACAGAAATATTTTTTTTGTAAAAATTTTTTTTTTTGTTTATTGGTTGTGTGTGTGATTGCAAACCAAACCTTCAAAGCACAATGTTGCCTACATAAATTTAAGTTATTATACAATATAATATTGAAATAAATGTGCGCCTCAAAACTAATATATTAAACATATAACAGTGAGATAATCAGGCTGAGCTAGTACCTTAAGCTCGGGTTCTGTTTTATAATCGTAAAATACTGTAAATATTTGAATAGTGTAACTCTCTCAAGAAACATGTAACGTAAATAGATTTATTTTAATATGATAAATATAGGAATAGCTGCCAAACTGTGAAAAAGATTAATATATGTAAGATTAAAAAAATAAAAATAAAATATTTTAATAACAAGAATTAACAAGGACAGAGTTTCAGTCAGTGGATGCTTCCCACAAATAAATGTAAGATAATTGCAAGTTTTCTTATAACTAATATACAAAAATATGCAAAAATTGGCACATTTTATATATAAAGTATTAGGTGCTTTTCCTTTGCATAATGTAATTTTTCAAGTTTTCTATATCTAGATTTTAGCAAATATCGAAAGCTTTTCTTCTTGCCATAAAAATATTGTAGTTTTTTTTCCAAACAATTTAAATTTAAAGTGCAAGAGTACCAAAACCAAATAGTCAATTTTTTTTTTAAGTATGGCAATAATAAAACTTTTTTGTATGAAAGCTATTTAAATTTAATGAATCTATTGGAATCGAGACCTATAGCGCTGGGAACAAGTGAACAAAAATGTCTCTGCTAGATTACGCAATCTTTGGTGACCCGAAGTTTGCCTAAAATTTCGTTTGTTTTTAAAATATTTTCGTAGTTTCTTCAAGATGAGACTATTGCCGATTGCTACTAGTTTTATTCTTTTCAGATTTGAATATATTTTTTGTAAATGTTCTAAGTATTTTTATATGTAAAAGATAGATAGGGAAGATAAAAGAAAAGGAGGTCTTCATTTGCATGTATGGGTAAATCTTACATTATGACTTGTAAGTATATATAAATTTTGCTCTGGTTGAGGGTGTGGGGTGACTCTTAGACAAGATTTCTTCAACGTATTTTCAATGATTTGTAAATTCTTTGTTGTGGTACTTAAAGCTTTATGAGGAATGGTTAAAAAACTCAAATAAATGATGGTAGAAGCAATTTAGAAATATTTACTCATATTTTACATCCTAAGCCGGCTGTTTTTATTGCCGCAGTTTATTCATAGTGGGTATTCACTAGCTCTTTTTAATTGTAAAAAATATAAAAAATAAAAAAACACTTTTTAAGTGTTCAAAATATGAAATTAAAAAGCAACTAAAAAGAGAACCTTTGTTGCTGGGATATATCTTATTTTCTTCAATATTTATTACTTTAACAGGGCTGACGAACGCATACATATATTTCATTCTATTAGATATAAAATTATCTTTTTATATAGTAGTTTGAAATATTGGTATCTATATTTTGAATAGTTAGGAACACTTCCGTATAATTTGTATTTCTTATTGAATAGTTTTTTAATCAATTTACTTATAATAAAATTCATGAATATGCATGTTCTCTTTTTTATATTTGTAAAATAGGAACTTTCAAGTTTGCATTTTAAGATGATTTAAAAGTTATATATATAATATATATAGATATATCATAATATCAGTTATTTATAAATCACTTTCTCATATTTATAGATATAGTATATTAAGCATGTTTTTAATGCAATTATGTCCTCCGTTGTTGTAGTTAAGGACGCCAATATGTCATGTTCCCGCTGTAAGTATTTTATAAAAGAGACAATACAAGGTTATTAGATCGTATATTATTCTTTTACAAAAATTACAGTAAGCTATGTATCTTCGAGTTGCCGAAGTTTATAAACTCTTCAATTTTTATTGATGATAACAAAGGATAATCACATATAAAATAAATTGCTTAAAGAATTAAAATTTTTTTTTTTTTTTTTTTTTTTGCATTTTATTTACAATTTGTCTTTATTAGACATTAAGTAAATTTACTAAAATAATTAATACAATTTTAATATAATAGCAAGTTTCCATCGAAACTTACTATCGTGTTTAGCATATGTTGTATGTGACCAATTTATCTATCCATGAGATCGAGAATATGCAGTCTTTTAAGTCTTCTTACTGCTGTACTGTTATCGGCTAGATTTAAGGCTATATTATTTTCGTGGTTGTGAAGTCTGTCAATGTACTTTTTGCTACATTTGATTATTTCTTCTTTTACAAAAGGAATATTTAAATCTTTATGAATGCATGCATTAGACACGTAAAAAGGAGCGTTAACTATGGATCTTAATGTTTTGGATTGATACCGCTGCAGAATTTCAATATTTGAATTACTAGCAGTTCCCCACAGTTGTATTGCATAAGTCCACACAGGCTTTAGAATTGCTTTGTAGAGTCGAATCTTGTTTTCCAGGCTTGTTTGTGAATTTCGGCCTATTAACCAGGACATACGTTTTGTTTTTATAACAAGTTGCTGACGTTTTGCTGAAATATGGTTTTTCCATGTGAGTCTACGATCGAGATGTAATCCAAGATACTTCACACAGTTGCTTTGCGGAATTGCTGATCCATTAAGAGATACTTCTGGGCAGTCACCTTTTCTTAATGCAAATGTTATTTGAGCAGATTTTAGGGCGTTTACTTTTATTTTCCAACGTAGAAACCAGGCTTCAATAAGATTAAGTTGCGATTGCAGTTGTTGAGAAGCTTCATCTCTTAATGAGCTAGTTGCAATAATGGCTGTGTCATCAGCGTATGTGGCAAGAGTTATATCGCTTGAAACTGGCATGTCAGCTGTGAACAAAGTGTATAAAACGGGCCCTAATACGCTTCCTTGCGGTACTCCTGCATTTATGGGAAACAACGGCGATGATTCATTTTTTTGCTGCACGTAGAAGTATCGTTTATCCAAATATGACTTTAATAATAAATAGTATGGCGCAGGTAGCCATTTCTTTATTTTGTATAGGATGCCGTTATGCCAAACTCGATCATAAGCTTGTTGAACTGAACGTCAAGAAACGCAGCAGTACAATATTTTTTGCTTTCAAAAGCTGAATCGATTTCATTTATAACTCTGTGACACTGTTCAGGGGTACCATGGCCTCTTCTAAATCCAAACTGATATTCGGGAATGATAGCAAGTTCGTCCATAATTGGCAGCATTCTCTTTAGAAGTATTTTTTCAAAAACTTTAGAAAATGTTGGTAATAGGCTAATAGGACGGTACGACGGGAGTTCATTTTCAGGTTTGTTTGGCTTTGGAATCATTATTATCTCTGCACATTTCCATTGAATTGGGAAGTGGTCTAGTCTGAGGATTGCATTGAATATTAGTGTTAAGAAACGGATGCATTTTGGTGGGAGGTTTTTTATGGTTAAGCCATCAATTTTGTCCGAACCTGATGCTTTTTTATTGTTAACATTTGCAATTTCCGTTGTAACTTCCTCAAAGCGAATGTGTCGAATTGGTAAGCTCATTTGGCAGGGTGAATCTAGAAAACTTTCTACTTCGCTTTCTATTGAAGTGTTAGCAATATCATTTGGCTGAAAAACAGTGTGCAAATGTTGAGCAAATGCTTCAGCTTGCTTGTCATCAGATCTACACCATTCGCCGGTACTTGTACGAATAATTGTGCTTCTCTTGGTGGGTCGTTTAAGATATTTGGTTGCTCTCCATAGATTGTGTTCGTAGTTGCAAGAATGGGGGTCTAGACTTCTAAGGTATGCGGCAAGGGACTCATTTCTTAATTCAGACAACATTTTCTTGAGGTCAGATGCAGCCTTGTTATACAATCTTTTGTCAGCAGGGTAAAGGGTTTCTTGCCATCGTTTCCGTAGAGCTCTTTTGTATTGTATTTTTCGCCGAATTTCAGCTGAAAGATACAACTGATTTGTTTGTTGTTGCCTAACCGCAGGCGACGTATTTATATAGCTTGCTTTATGAATGGTGCTTGTAAGAAGTTCTACAGCAGAGTCAATTTCAGCTCCAGTTTTTAGCGAGACATCCAAGCTAATAGCTGTTTCTAGATAGTTTTTAAATGCATTGATATCTGTAGTTGTAGAGATTATTTTGTATGGCTTCGAATGCATATGAGCTATAGTACTATACGTCACTATTATTGGAGAATGGTCTGAACTTAGATCAAAACTTTCTGAGATATGCATATGTGAATGTGGTATTCCGGTGTATACTACGAAGTCAATCAAGTCAGGTATTTTCCGATTGTCAGTAGGCCAATATGTAGGCATGCCCGTTGAAAGAGTAGCCATATTTTTATTGCGTATGCACTTATATAGCTCGCTACCCTTTGGATTGGTCAATCTGGAGCCCCACCATGGGTGTTTGGCGTTGAAGTCGCCACCTACAATAAACTTCGTTCCGAGTTTTTGGAAAAAATTGCAAAAGTCAGCTTCTTTGAGTGTGAACCTTGGGGGAGGTATATTGCTGTTACTGTTACGTCTGCATGCATACAATTGATCTCAATGGTGGCAGCTTGAATAGCATTTTCCCTGACGCTGTCCATAATTTTAAACTTGAGACCGTTTTTGATGAGAATAGCAGCGCCCCCGTGCGCTCTACCCGCCGGATGATCAGCTCTAACTATTTCATATCCAATCACTCTAAAGAATGATCTACTGGTGAAATGTGTTTCAGATATTAGCATGATGTGAATTTCATTCGTTTTTAAAAATAAAGATATTTCGTTTACATGGTTGGAAAGCCCATTGGCATTCCATATTCCGATATTCAGATTTACTTGCATAACTTATTTATGATTAGCATGATCATGTCAAGTAATTTATCACTGCGCTCAGCTTGTTTTTTTAGTAATTGTTCTATTCTGTCCAGTGGGCTATTTGTATTATTATCATTTCCAGCAGTGACTTGGGCATAGGTTTGGTAAGTGTTGCTCTGATGGTTTGAGGCAGGTTCATTGGGTGGATTATAGCTTTGTGATATTCCGCAGACGTTTATATTTTCCCGTGCGGTGTTTCTAAGATTTTTGCAGTCAATAACTTTTTTCGACATAAGCTCCTGATAAATTCGACACCCTTTGTAACTAGCGGCATGATCTTCATTGCAGTTGGCACATTTTGCTGGTAATTCTTTGTCTTTCAGGCAAGAGTTGCTAGGATGTCTAAGAGAGCATTTAACACACCTATAATTCTTAGTACAGTAAGATTTTGTATGTCCATATTCTTGGCAACGATAACACTGCACTATATTGCTAGTTTTACGAGGTGGCTCTATATTGACAATGGCATTTCCAATATGTTTCAGATTATAAATATCCCCATTCCTATTGTCAGGCTCTATGTCTAGGAAAAACAGATTCAATGGTTCTTTGGTAATGCGACTTTTAATGTTGGTTACATTTCTGACTTTATGACCTTTCGACTCTACATCGCTTTTAATCATTGCAGTGTCCGTGGAAAAGTGCAAATTCTTAATGACAACTCTAAATGCTCTTTCTTGCTTAAGCTGATATGTATGGAACTTAACACAATCATCATTAAGAATTTTAACTAATTTCCTATAATCTTCAATAGACTTAACCATAACTCTTACATGTCCATCGCGTTGCGTTTTATAATTGAAATGTTCTTTTTTGATTCTGGTGTAAAGATAAGCTAACATATCATTAATGTTATTAATGTCAGACAAAAATATAGGTGGCGGCTTAGCAGAATCGTTGCTATCTTCTTTAGTTACCATATCAACTGTTTCGTTCTCATCCCCTTTGTTACCAGTCTTATCTATTGTGTTGTCGCTTAACAAAATAAATCGATTTGCACTCTTTGAAGTAATGGGTCCAGAATCTTGCTTTTTTACTTTTCTTGTCATTTCCGGTGAATTAAGCGCCTGTCTTTTTGTTGGCCTTTGATTGTTAATAACTTTTTGCCAAGCCATAACGGCATTGTCGTCATCATCGTCATTCATATTGTTGTTGTTTTAATCGATAAAAACTAATTTTACGATTTAAAATATATTGGTATACACTGAAATGTCAATCAGTATTTTTACACAAATATAATGTGTACACACTGTGCGAAAAAATGCCAGCGGAGTCTCAAAAATGCACTGTCACTAATTTGGTTTTTGTTTTAGTTTATTGTTAAAGAACTGTTCAATAATAAATAGTTTGACACAAATCTAGTTGAATAGATGTGCATATGCTCAGCGGTAAAACGTATTTGCCACAAGTGGACTTGTCCATAAATAATTAATTTTATTAAAACTTATTTTTCACGCGACGAATTGTATGACCGAAAGTAGTGGCGCTGCCAACTCGACTGGAGAATTAAAATAAACTATTAAATGAAAACGACACAATATGGGGTTATAATTTTGACTCACTTGTATATGGCCTTACTTAAATTTAAGATAATAGTAGTATTTGAGATTATGACCTTTCTGCTTCAAATCGCCCGGCTTAGAAGGATAGCATTCAAAACCTTCTTTTCAGATTTCCAATGCGCAGGGGAAGAGCTTATGCCTTTCAAAACTCTATAACCCTCATCATGACGGGTTCACTCTAATTAAGTTCTGTTTTAGCTGTTGTCTTGAGAGGCACTCAGCTTTCGCAAGCAAATAGGTGTATTGTATTATATCCAGCGGTGGGCACGCCTTGGCTCTTTTTGCTCCGAGTGCTCTTTCCGTTATGTCTTGAAAGTGGCAACAGCCAGACGCACACGAGAATTTACACAACAATTACACACAATGTGCGAGTTTATGGCCCTACTCGAGGATGCTTGAGCGACCGTAACGGGTCTTTTTATTAGTGCTCGCTGACTAAAATTTCGCACAAGTACACTGAGAACAGAAGTATAGTTACTTTGTAAAACCGAGTAATTGTCATATAAACTCATATGACTTCGCTGTGACTTTGAATGTGTTGCAAAATTTTGTTCAGTGTATGGCACAAGCAGATGGCCGGCGACGCGAAGAGTTTGCAATAACAAATTACACGCCATCGCTCAACTCGCAGCAAACTTTATGGCCTTACTCGAGAATTGCTTGTGGGACCGTAACAGGACTTTTTTTTCTTGATGTTGTTGTAGGGCTCTTTCGGTTATTTTTCGTGCCCACCGCTGCTTATATCGATCCTTATATTGATCAATTCCAATTTCCTATAATTGAAAAAATGTATCTATTCTACAGACTTCTATTAAAGTTTCTTAACTCTGACCTAACTGTTTTAGAGTAGCTCTCCGTACACTTTCTCTTCATCCCGTCATAAATTGTGGAAAAAGACATTTCCTCTGAATCACAATCTAATATAGTATCCAGATGTTTCCTGTCCCTCTCCTGGAGCAATAGCTGCTCATCCTCTTTTGCCTGGACGTCCTTTTCTAACCCAGGAGCTACATACATATAATTTAGTTTTCATCATGGCATTGTTCACTGTAACACCAACCTTTCATAGTCACAAAACACGTCTGTACCATATTTCTTCTAAATTTTAATTTTGCACGCACTTCGTTGTGATACATATCAAATAAATAAGGAAATGTCTCAATGACACTAAAATCGCGATTAAAAAATGTTGTGTGGGGATAGGAGGGGGAAAAATACTTTACGACCTATTCTCATGTCTACCAAATATAAAAACAAATATTCATAAAAATCGGTCAAGCCGTTTCGGAAAAGTGCATGAAAATTAGTTCGAAATATTAACATTTTCACAGAATCTGCTTGCCAAACCGGACAAAATTGAAGCATAACATTAAAAAATAAACCATTAAAAAAGGATTACTTACATGCGCCTAATTTTGTTAGTATGTATTTTACAATCTTTCTCTTGTCCTTATACAGGCCAACCAATTTAATTTTTGTTTTTCGACTATCTTTTGCAAACTTAATTGCACAAATACAAAGTGAAGAGTATAAAAATATAAATCAGCAGACGAGATTTTTACAAACTTACCATAATTCCAAGTGGTAACTCGTTGACATTCGTAATGTTTAATTTGTTTCCAGTTTATTTTCCACCAATAACTGTTGAAAAGTGAATTTACGTTGTTAGTAACTTTTACGTAAATATATTTATTATAAAAACATATCAGTGGCCACATTCAATAAAACAAAAGTCCAAATCAAACAGAAAATCTTTAAAAACAAGCAACCGGAAACCGGTTCTTTTCTCAATATAATTAAACTCAAAGTCGGGATTTCAGTGATGTCTCTGTTTCTGTTTTAAAATAAATACCTGTTTTACAAATATGTACTAATACTCTACCTTTGAAAAAAATAAATATTTTATATTTTAATTAAAATCTCTAATTTTTAGAAAATTTAGTAACATGGTAGGGGGCTTCTTACGCTGCAGTAATTTAAGTAATTTTTCGTTTATTCGGTAGTTTCTCACTAAAACTAGACTACCGGCAAAGATATTTATTTAAATAAGAAATTATTAAAAAAAATTCTGTATAGTAAAATATAGTTGTAATAAACTGCAATAAAATACATACATAGCACACTTTCTTTTAAAAATAATAAACCATTGAAACAGAGAGACACACTTAGACCGCGGTTCACAGCAGCGCGCTCACATGAGCTTATCAGTGTAAATAAAATGAAACCCAAAATGAAAACATGTTAATAAGAGGATAAATAATTTTTATTTTTGCTTTATTAAAAATTAAAAATTTTTATAACGCATTTAATTAAATAAAAAAATCTAAACATTCATTATTGTTCGCTTTACCAACTTATAATATCCTTATCGAGTTATTCTTTCAATAAATACTAGTTTTGATGACAGTTGGGGCATTCCATATAGTGTTAAATCAATAATTAAAGTATTGAATTCTTAATGCCCCTCCACGCAGCGGTGGGTACTCTGTGCCTATCCACAGAAAAACTTCTCACTTTTAAAGTTTTGTGTAAACGGGAAGCATTAACCTGTATACGCATACGTATGTATGTAACTCTTTGTATCTCTAAATTTTACTCAGCATTTTATATAATAATAGGGAATGACTTTTATACAGTACGATTTACGGACTATTTATACATAATAAAAATATATAAAAATTAAATATCAATAATATTGTTCGGGTGTAGAACATTTATAAATTATTAATTGCGAGGCAAATTTTTTATATTTTATTGAAATTCTAAAGCTCCAATAATTTATAAGAATTAAATATATCATGACAAAATAAAATTAAATTTAATATAATATGTACAACATGGAATTACAACTTATTTAAAATAAAGTTAAATAAAATAAAAATTACTATTATAGTACGTACATGTTAAAAAAATTGTACGTTGCAAGTTGCAACTTATACATAATCTACAAATACACATGAAGTGAGAAACTTCTGCAACCCTTACCAGTAATTTGTTTATGGCTTAGTATTTGTTTTATAAGATTTCGATCGCTAGTCGTAATTTTGGGAGAATCGTTGTCACTATCGTTGCCATTTATTTCTGCAGTCATAGTTTTCTTTCGGCAATAAGGAAGCTCCTCGTGACGTTTTGAAATGGCTTGATCTCTTTTGTCTTCTTCTTTAGGAAGGGGCAGCGCTGTACTTTTCAAAGCCTCTCGCTGGTTTCCAATGGTTTCCAATGGTCCTGCTGTTAAAACGTGTTGAAGAAACAATGCCTTGGACAAATTAAAAAATTGCTTTTCCCTAGCAGCACCTTCGTATTCGCTATCTTCGCTTGCGCTTCCATTGCTAGTTGTATAATAATCGCCGCTTCGCTCGAGTAAAGTTTTTACATTTCGTATGTGATCAGCGGAAAAAGCATGTTGCTGCATGTTCACCTGCGGAATGTGGCATAACTGACAATTTTGCAGGCCGTCATCCGAGTCAATGGTGATTCCCTGGCCACCTTCATGATCCGGTGGCCTTGCCTTATGACTGAGCCCTGTGTCATTGACCAAGGATCCGTCGAAACTATTATTGTCGTCAGATATATGTGCGTACTGGCGTTGGTTGCGTGACTTCTTGTCCTTAGCACGAGAGTTTTGAAACCAAACCTAAAAATTATAATTAAATTCACAAGGATAATAAAATCAATAAAACCTCGCGGCACGAGAAATATAGCAACGACAAATAGAAAATTGGGACTTTAATTAAAAATACGTTCTAAAATTTTAACCAAAGGCTGAATAAGTTCAAAAGTGATTTAACTTTTCTAAACTTTACTAAATAATACTTTCATTTTTCCTTATTTTTATACCCTGCCGAGGTATATTAAGATTTTGTAAAAGTATGTAACATTGAGAAAGAGATGTCGACAATCCCCAAAGTTACCTCCAAAATGGTCAGGAGGATAACAAAATTTACGGGGAAACATATAAATCGTTCGATTGTTACTTTAATCATCATTAAATCAGCGTAATAGGGCAAACATACAAGTCATTGAGCCAAGTTTAATCTCTTTCAATTTAGCAGGGCTGGATTCGCTTATAACTCCCCATCCGACGTAACTTATTACATCAACAACACCAGACCCAGTTTCTTCAGCCGATGCTGGGGACTTGGCTTTCGTTGATGCTGTAGATACTGAAATTTTTCCACTACAGATTCCGCCACTATTAAGATGACTGATACTTCGTCATCTGTCATCGTTCTGAGGGGAGTCCCTATTCCTGCCACCCCCTCGAACATTGGAGCCTTTACAATTTCTGTCAAAATTAATTTTCGTTATATAGCAATTCATTTGCGAGAAACTTAATGTGTCTTAATTTACGTTTAAGATAAGCGTTCCAGATTCTCTCTTTTCTTCTATACTTAAGCCTTCTATCTGGTCAAAGAAGTATCAAACTGATAGAAACGAACACTCGCACAAAAAGTACTCGGTGGCGCTGAAAATCGTGACGGTTTCAGGCCTTCTTTTGAGTTGCCTGTTGCCTGTGCGAAACGAAGAGAATGAAAGAAAATGTGTGTCGTCAGCTGTTAGCTGCCGTTTTTGTTTTGATCTTTTCTGCTTATTCATATTCGCAAATGAAAACAAATATTCAAAATATGTCTACATTTGTAGATTGTCAATGCAAAGGCTTGTACATGTGTATGTGCAAGAAGTTGTCCATAAAACTGTTGCCGTCAAAATGTATGATTTTTAATGAATAAAACAAAATACTTTTTAAACCCTGTACTAAAAAACTTGCATTATTTTGCTGACATTGTTATAGAAAAATAAAATAAATTGAGTTGCATTATTATACAACTATTTATAATTTTCTATTGCTTCTGCTGCATACAAAAGAATATAGAATTATATATGTATATTCTTTGCCCATACATACTTAAATATATATGTAATACATATGTACATACATATGTACCTAGTAGAAGCAAATAACCAATGTTGCCGAATTTCTTATAAGGCACTTTGTTAAAAAATACAAATCAGACGAGCAAGGTTGCCGAGTTTCTGCTATGTGGGGAATAGGTACATATGTATGTGCGTTCATAGTTTGTGTGCAAGTGTGTATGTGCAAGAAATCGTTGCCATGAAGCTTTATTAATGAAGATGTGCCGTCGAAATGTATGATTTTTTTTGATGCTTAAAAAAACTGAAATTGAGTAAAACACACGAACTTGTATTTTCATAATTTGAACTACAATTTTTATTAATACCTATTATTTTTTTAGTATTAACTAATTTTTGAAACAATAAAAATAAAAGTATTTACTTTTTATTATGTTTAAAAAAATACCAATTAACTAATGATGAAACAAAAATTATTTCATATATTCAATGTTCGCAGAATTTTTAGAGCTCTATAGTACAGGCGGGCAGAGTAAAAGCGAGAATCTAAAAATAGAGCAAGAATTTGAAGTGAGCTTTAGTTTCTCACAATTCAATACTTTCGGAGTATGTGACTGTTCTAACACTTGTAGACCACGTTTGTCTTTATATTAACAAATTCATGTATACAATGCAAAAAAGGGTATTTAGCTACATATATGTATGTAGTTGTATGTGTGGGCAAAAAGGGATTCGCCTGACCGCCGATCCGAGAATAGAGCGCAATACTGCACAGTGGGTGGAATACCAATCTACTGGAGATTCATTTCAAAATCAAAAGTAGCGCAAAATTTATTGAATTCGATTTACCAGAGAGGTTATCGGCAACTGCTGTTTGGCATGCTCTGTTTATTAGCGCAGTTGTAAGACTTCGTGTTTTTAATTAAAGTTAAAGGTATGTAACAGCAAAAATCTAAAATTGTTTGTGGAATTTAATTGTGTTTTGTTCCAAAATGTTATGTTATTTGTAATACTAGAAGGAAAAGTAATTTTTACTAATGTGTTTCGTGGAGTGAAACTTTTGAGATACGACTGGTATCTAAAATGTTTATAAACAAAAAATTTTTCAAGTTTTAGATTTGATGGCAAAGGGTTGATTTTTTCAAAAGATATTAATTGCCGTAAAATTAGTAATTTATCCCACTGTGCGCTAGGATGACTATGGGCTGCCTGAAGACAGCACCTAAAAAAAAGTTATTCATTTCAATACGGTCAACAGTTTCAATGATAAAAGAAATCATGTAGACCAAAAAAAGTCAAATATAACCGTTGACACTCCTCGAACCCCCTCTCATAACTGCTTCACATTCATAATTGTACAGGCCCAAATGTACACAGCGGCTGGCGAAAATCCTCTGGCTGAACCCTCCACGAGGGTGCCGGCTGGGCAATGGACGGTGCACTGGCTCAAGCATCAGAGTCAGGCACTTGTCCCCCCTCGATGCTTGGGCCAGTGCACGGTCTAGCTGAGGCAACAGCGCAGCAGTATCCGGATTCCCAAATCTGGTGCTGCTGCGTTGGAGCCATGGCCAGAGGTGCCTGGCAGCAGGCATAAAATGCTATGGGGTGGTTCCCACGAACAAAATCAACCAAAACCCCCGCGCTGGAGTCATTTAAGGACGCAACTCGGGCTGGGATGTCAGCCCACGGCTCTCTGTCACTCCTGACACGCCAACAAATCGTTTCAGCCAACAGGCCAACGTACCTGGGGACGTTATTACGACACACAAAATCCAGTGGGCCCTAGACTCCTTCGCGAGCTATAAATCCCCTGGCCTAGATGGTGTAATCCCGGCCATGCTGCAGAAGACCAAAGATAAGGTTACGCCATGGCTGGATAACATATACAAAGCATGTTTGAGGTACGGACACGTTCCCGTATCCTGGAGGACAGCACGAGTTGTGTTCCTGCCAAAAGCAGGGAAATGCAGCCACGTGCAGCCAAAGGATTACAGGCCAATAAGCCTCACCTCATTCCTACTCAAAACTCTTGAGAAACTGCTGGATCTACATATAAGGCAGGGCATGAGCCAACTTGTAGAACACAACCAACATGCCTACACAAAAGGGAAATCGGTGGAAACAGCGCTGCACTCCCTAGTAGCTACCATTGAAAAAGCCCTACACCACAAGGAATACGCCATGGGAGCGTTCCTAGACATCTCAGGTGCATTTAATAATGTTTCTACGGAAGCCATAATGCGAAGCCTAAGACCCAAGGCACCCCAGGAGGCCATAAACTCCTGGATACAAAGCCTATTGAGCTGCAGACGAATTAGAGCAGAATGGGGAACCACGACAGTGACAAAAGAGGCACACAGAGGCACGCCGCAAGGCGGAGTACTATCGCCCTTATTGTGGAATCTAGTGGTAAACGACATTCTACATAGATTTAAACGGAAGGCCCCAAGGATAACTGCCTATGCGGACGACATAGCCATAATTATCGTGGGCAAATGTCCCATGACACTTAGCTCGGTCATGGACATTACGCTAAAGGAAATAATGATGTGGGCCACAGAAGCCGGACTCAGTATTAACGCGGACAAGACGGACCTAATTCTCTTCACCAAGAGATACAAGGTACCGCGTTGGACTCCGCCATCGATAAACGGCACTCCGCTCAAGCCCAAAATGAGCGTGAAATATCTAGGAATAGTACTGGATAGCAAGCTGAGCTGGAAACCCAATGTCGAGGAAAGGGTGAAAAAAGCCACAAATGCACTTTATGCATCCCAGAAGATGTTGAGTAGCACGTGGGGCTTATCACCAAGACTTATGCATTGGATCTTCATCTCAGTAGTGCGGCCAGTGCTACTCTACGGAGTTCTGGTATGGTGGAAAGCCACAGAGAAGACCACATACCTACGAATGATGGAGAGGACGCAACGACGTGCACTGATGTGCATAACGGGGGCGCTAAGGTCCACTCCAACCAAGGCCTTAGAAGCTATACTTGGAGTACACCCCCTTGACATACAGGCCAAACTACTGGCGCAGAAGACAGCGCAACGTCTTTGTGCAGCAGGGAACATGGCCCTAACGAACTACGGGCACAGCAAAGTTGAAGGGGTGACACACAATAGCACGGACTACATGACCCCAGTAAACAACTTCTCCAGAACGCCCACTCTAATGGGACCAGAGGACTGGAAAATCGGCATGGACCAACAAGCGACAAAAATTTTCACGGACGGTTCCAAAATGGAGTCCGGTGTTGGGGCCGCAATATACTGTACCGACCCACCCACGGAGGTGTCTTACAAGTTGCCGGACCACTGTAGCATCTTCCAGGCGGAGGTATTCGCCATAAAGAAGGCTGCAGAGCTAGCGCTCACCCTAGAGCAGAATCGAATAAACATATTTGTTGACAGCCAAGCGGCAATCAGATCCATGCAAGCGTTCAGCATCAATTCCAAAAGTGTACTGGCAAGCAGGGACGCTTTAGATGCACTAAACACCCAGAAGGAGGTGTGCATCTTCTGGGTACCCAGCCACCAGGGCATTGAAGGAAATGAAACTGCTGACAGGCTCGCAAAGGAAGGAGCCGCATTGAGTCAACCGTCACTTGAGGATCTAAAGATTCCTCTAAGGACAATCAACCACAAATCAGAAGAGGACGCTGTAGTAAGATCTGATAGAAGGTGGTACACCACAACGAACTGCAGAACGGCTCGCACAATGTGCAAGAGAATAAACAGCAAATTAGCCCAGTATACTCTGCAACTCCCAAGAAGAGATTGCAGGCTTATAGTGGGCATACTCACCGGTCATTGCCTAACAGCAACCCACGCTAAGAAGCTAGGCATTACCAACAACGATGAATGCAGGAAATGTAGGGAGACAGACGTCAAAGAGACTCTGGAGCACCTCATATGCAGCTGCCCTGCCCTCTGTACATCGAGACTCAAATACCTAGGAAAACCATGGCTTACCTCACTGGAAGAGGCAGCCGATAGGGCACCTCAAAAGCTTCTGGCGTTTGCCAAGCACACGCATATAATTGACGACTAGCGTGCTTTGTACACCAGCCGCACCTTCCGGTATCACTAAGGACTACCTAGTCTATGTGTGACTCCCCCCAGGGGTCAACCGGCACTACCTAACCTAACCTAAATGTACACAGCAGCATATATGTACATATGTATGTATGCGCGATACCGATCCGATATTTTGAATATCGAGAATATCGAAGTCGATACTGAATATTCGATCCCGATATTTTGGTTCTCGATTAATCGTGGATCCGATACCAATTTGCTTAGTATCGGTATCGAGCCAAATTTCGTTTTACATTTGGCGCTTGAAATTTATTTTGCAAAAAGTTCCTTTATGGTGGTTGCCCATGCGATGAGAAATCTTTAAAGATGCAGTGTGTACTGTTATTTTTAGATAATAATTATTTTGTTAGTTAGATATAAGCTTTTTATGGAATTACATTAATAAACAATCAACAAAAAAAAACTATGCGAAAAAAATTTAATTAAGAAAAAGTTTATATCATTCTCAATTTGATTTTATAACCCCTATCTCAACTTATTATGAACATTAGAAAATGTTTGTTTCTTTGTCGAGCCTCCATTTTTATACCCTGTACCTATAGGTACAAAGGGTATACTAGATTTGTGCAATGTATGTAACGGACAGAAGGAGGCGTGGCAGACCCCAAGTCCTTTATACCAAAATGCTTATCATAACCTCGGGTAGCGATTGAGCCATGTCCGTCCGTCCGTCTGTCCGTCTGTCCGTCCGTATGAACGCCTAGATCTCAGAGACTATAAGAGCTAGAGACACGAAACTTTACCAGCTGGTGCGCATATTTCCTAAGCAGATGAAGTTTGTTGAATCATGTCAATATCTTCCCCCGTTCCCCCGCAGTAGAGTTTCGCGGTTTTTAGCCACACCGTTTAGTATTTTCACCTGAAATTAAAGAGAGCGATGCGTTGTAGTTACATGCATCTATGTGTAAAAAATGAACAAAATCGGACAAATACAACAGAAGTTATAGTCAAAAATGTGCAAATTTCACCTCCCCTTGCCAATAAACTGCCTCAATATTTGACTCTACGCAATTATGGCTACAAGTGACCTAGAATCACAATTTTTGGAAAGCTCATTCATGTGGCTCTAATGAACAAATCCACATCCACATTTTATCGATGCGGTCCCCCCACCCCCGCAATCGATTTACCGTGTTTTCTCCCACACCCCTCAACATATCAACTTGAAACTTACCCAATATAATTAAAATAGCTTCTTTGACGTAACTTTCGATTTTCATCAAAATCGGTACAAATTTACGGAACTTAAAGGTATAAATATCGATTTTCACCAAAAAAAAATAAATTCCAATTGGAAAGTTCTTAGATGGAATATGCAGGAAAAATTTTTTTGACACAAAAGGTACAGGGTATTCCACTGTCGGGCACCGCCTCGACTGTACCACATTTTTTTTAATACTGTTTTTAAAATAACGTCAAAAAGTCGATACCGATACCGTCGATATCGAATTCTTATTTGGGAGAACCGAATCGGTATCGAGTTTTTTGGAATACTCAATACTTCGATTCGATATTTTTGTCTGGTATCGAACAAATAAGCAGACAAGACAAAATAAACCAAAAAGCAGCTAGTAGCTATTACATTTTCTTTCATTCTCTTTAACTGAAACAACAGCTGACTGCACAAATTTTCTTTCATTCTCTTCGTTACGCACACGCAACACAAAAGAAGGGCTGAAAACGTTACGATTTTTGCAAGCAAGTACTTTTCAGAAGTATCGAGTGTTCAAACTGACAGTTTGATACTCCTTGTATCGGGTCTATACTATCGTGCATGAGTTTATTAAAAACCCGAGAAAGACTTTAGTTTCTAATGTTGCACCCTCCAAAAACTAAATTCTGTTCTTACCATTCAATTTCAGAATAATCTAGGGTAGCGATTGAGCTGTCTGTCCGACCGTGTATGAACACATAGGTTCCCAGCTATGCAGATTAATATTCTGATCTGAAACTTAAAACAGGTTTGCATCTGGGTGTCAAAAATAATCAAAAGCTTTGCCCATAAAATGCATCAAAATTTGATATTGAAAATATATAAGTTGTTATTCACAAACAAAATTGGTATTACATTTTTTTTAAATACCGATAAGTTGAGCACCATACCAGAAAAAAAAATGGTTGTCGAATTCTCAAAGACACCACCACAATCATTATAATTGTACACAGATGAATCCAAACAAATAAACATATTTCGGTGGTCCACTCTATTTCATCTAATGTTTATCTATCTACAAGACTTCCTGACCATTCTGGCTTATTCAAAGAGAGGGTACTGGCCATTCAGAAGGTGACGATCTTTATTCAGGCCCATTAGAGTAAGCAAATCACCCATTTCCTTTACCTGTTGCGTACACGCAACTTAATATTCACAAATTCAAGCGAAGCGCAAGGGCACTACCTACCTCTTCTCGAAGCGCTTCGTCGTTTTTTTGAACCCTTATAACTTGGGTTTGGATTATGCTAGATCAACAAAACGTTCGGGATATGTTGTCAATAGCAGACTTATTAAACATATGAAGTTTTAATTGCATAGCTCCTATACTTTAGATTTTATTGATATCTAAAAAACGCTGATTTCGTCACTGACTCACTGATGATCATCAAAATTCTTAGGGTATTTCCTAATGTCCTAGAAAGCTGAAATTTTGTACGTAAGCTAGTATTATCACACAAACAACAAAAAAATTATAAAACTTGTAACTTTCATCCCCCAACCCCTTAAACTAGGGAGTTTGTATGAGACCTGCAATTTTCAATTTTGACGCTAGAGGTCTAATCTGATCTGAAACTTGATGCCCCCAGATATTTATATATATATAAGTTCTCCTTGTTATTATAAATTATAAAAAAAAAAAAATTTCGTTACAAACAACTTACAAAAAGAAATGAAATCCCACCAAAAAAATATTCTTGTAAAATGTTGCCAAGACGAGACCATATGACTCGCACTGTCAAAAAGTTATCAGATCTCATGTAGAGCCAAGCTTCTAACTCTACACGCCCTAACTCTACAAGGCCTAACTTCACAAACTCTACACCTTAGTCAAAATATGTGGCTTGGCCATTCGTTACTACAAGAACTATTGTATAACAGAAAAGTAATGAACAGTGAATTAATTTTTCATCTTACGCCTATGTGAATGTAGCGAAATAGCCATGAAAATTCTTTGTCTTGTCGACATGAAAATAAAGGGTGTTTTTTTAACAGGGTCCGACTTTCCGAAAGGGATACTTTGAAACCAGTTGTCACTTTTGGCAAATGTCAATGTCATTTTATTCAGTAAGGCCTAATAATTCATCATGGAAAGATTTACACCACAACAACATCTTCAAACCTTCGAGATTTATAATCAAAATCAGTGTTCTATTGTAAAAACTTATGGGGCTCTTCGTACAATTTATGGTCCGAATAATCGTCCATCAGAACGTGCTATTCGTCGTGCTCTTGATTATGTTCGAACTCATTTGACATTCCACGATGTCCGACCAACTCTAGAATGAGAACAGAACCTGAAAAATGTACCGTCGCGACGGTGTGCTGTTCAGGCCGGTGGAATTATCGGTTGGTTTTTTTTTTAAATTATGTTGGGCACCGTGTTACCGTCAATGGTAATCGATACAGAGCGATGATCAACGAATATTTGTTTCCAAATTTACGTGACATCGATGTCGAAGAGTTCTGGATTCAACAGGACGGCTGATTATGAAAAATCAATTCGGTGAGAAGGTTATTTCAAGAAACCGGTCCACCAACTGGTCGCCGCGGTCGTGTGATTTGACCCCTTTAGATTATTTTCTTTGGGAACACGTCAGGTCATTGGTATATGCAGACAAGCCAGCAACGATTGACGACTTGGAAACCAACATTGCACTACGGCCCCAAATTCTCGAAAGTTACGTCAAAAATTGGACTGACAGGACTCGTAGACGTGGTGGTTACATGCCAGGGATCATTTTCAAATATTAAATGGCAGGTGTAATCGTGAGAGTTCCAGATGAGTCTAAAATTTTAGTGTTTGAAAAGCGCGGCAAGTCATCGCCTGATTCATGATCGAAAGCCCAAGATCCGGCTCAACCGATCAATAGTGCTCGATCTGAGGAAGTCAGTAAAATTGTTGACTGATTTATGATGCATATAACCAGCACCCTTGGCTCTTTTTGCTCCAAGTGCTCTTTCCGTTAAGAAAAAAAGCCGAGAATTTACAAAAAAAATACACGCAGTGTGCGGGTTTTTTTGCCCTACTCGAGTCCTGCGAGTCCAGCGATGGCCCACACTGCGAGTATTTTGTTTTTGTAAACTCGGCGCATCGCCGGCGATCTGCTTGTGCGTGTACACTGAACAAAATTTTGCAACACATTCAAAGACACAGCGAAGTCATATGAGTTTATATGACAATTTTAATTTACCAAAAAAATTACTCGGTCTTAAAGTACCCACAGAAAAAATGTATACTACTATAGTATACATGCCAACATTGAATATTTATGTATGGTGTCTTTATATTATATATATTATATTATATGACTTTTTTTCTTTAAAACATTTTGCAAATCAATAAAGAAAATAATAATGTGTAACCATAATTTTTTTAAATAAATCTATTACCTTAATTGAAGGAAAAAATTTGTTAAATAATATTTATTCAAATATTAAAAAATTATGTGTTAAACCAAAGAACATACAACATAAAACGCATTTCTGTTTTTGTGTGCACGCTGTAAGAATCGTTGAACAGATTGAAAGTCGATACAAATGTACCCTTTTTCGCATTTTATACATACATTTCTTAGTGTGAATGTAAACACGACTAACAAGTGTCATAGCAGTTACCTTACTTCGAAAGGGTATTCATATTCCCATTTGGGATATCCCATTAGGGATATTTTTTTATATGGTTTTGTCATTCCGTTGTTACGTTACGTATGAATCTGCCGTTCCGAAAATTTCTACTTCATTCCAACATCTTGTGGAAATGTTCCTATCTTATTGTGTCCCGATGAAAATATATTCGATAATTTTTCTGTGAAACTCTAAATTTTAGTCATTCGCTGCGAAAATGTAAACAATGTGAACGAAAAAGACTGGCAACTTTTAAACGTCATAACAAAATGGAACAGAAACCGAGCACTTTTATTTTTAATTAAATGTAATCAAAATTAATCATTAATTTAAATTGTATCGTAGGTGCGTTAAAAATTGTGGCTGACGATTGCGTGGAGGAGGTCGCAGAAACCACTCCGAAGCGGCAAAAACATGAAAACCAAGCCGAGCTTGTCCAAGTGGCACGTGACCGCGCTGATATGCAGCGGAAGCAGTTGGACCTACTGCAGCAAATGACCGACAGCCAAGAAGCTTTTCAGGCAAAAGTGCTGGCAATTTTAGAAAAAAAAAAAATAATTCTTTTATCCTGTGCGTAACTCAAAGCTAAAAAAAGGCTGTAATGTAATATAGACTGGATAAATACAATTTTTTTCTTTTTTTTTTTTAATTTTTTGGAATTTATTTTTTATTGGCAATCAACGGATACAATTTGGTTATAATCCAATATTGATGGCAAAATTATAAATAAATAAAATTAAAAATAAATTAATTTGTGTATCAATTACAAATATTTTATTATTCATTGAGAATTGCACTCCGCCAATTTGTATTCTTTTTGTTCAACACTTTAAACCTATCCACTAGTATTGAAAATACATTTCGCTCCATCCGGAAGATCCCCTTAAAAAAATCGACTGTACTTGCAGATACGTCCTTTTCCCAAAACATGCCATAGCGCTTCTAAATTTTAAGTTTGTAAATTAAAGTTAAAAATTTAACTACAGAAGACGTTCGCGGGCGCGGCACAAATAAAATAACATCAAACTTTTGTTTTAAATCCATATTTTTTCATTTTCTTCACAATTTTCTGATTTTACGTCTCAGCCTGCAAGATGTTAGATGGTAGATGTTAGATTCGATCATTTTTCACATCTTCAAAAAATCCCATGCGTTCCGCTCAGATGTGCTCAGTGTGAATAGGCTATAACCTCGCAGCAACGAGAATAAAATTAGATAGAGTGAAACTAATGGCCGTTAGCGTTTACTCGCTGTTGTATTGAGCAATAATGGAGCGGATCCTATGAGAAAACAGAACGTGGTTTATTCACCTTTAACGTCAACTCAAAAAGTTTAATGAATAAACCACGTTCTGTTTTCTGTTAAAAATGTTTTTTAATGTTAAAATATCAATCTTTTTATGAGTTGTTTTAGAGTATCAACTATTATTAAGGGAGGGTTTTATGAATTTATGTTGAAAACATTAATATGGACGACGAGCTGGTGCTGACTCGCACATAAACACATATGTATGTATATACATATGCATATAAGTTAAAGACGAAGTTGACCAAAAGTGCAGGCACATGCGCCCATGTAATCACGGCCCCGGTGCATGCACCTTTTGCCACGCGCGCTGCGTCAGCTTATTTTATCAGACAGCCCATCCGTGGGAACGCACCGTGGAATAAGACACCTTGGGTAAACTGCAGCGGAAGCGACGACAACGACAAAGCTCACAGAAGCGGCACCTGCACCGGCATGTGCAGCAGCGGCAGAGCTGCAGCAGCGACGCGGCAGCACTAGTTTAGGGTAGACTTTAAAAAGCCAATTATGTTAGAATTAAAGTTTAGGTCATTATCAACTCCCAACATGGGAATAAAGAAATAAATTGTTTTTTTTTAAAAACATAATAAAAAAGAATTTAACTGGCGCCCTAGCAGGGACCGGGATAATAAAAAGGATCAGCGTGTCGCGATACTCTAGTACCTCAAAACGAGCTACGTCGCGTAAAAATTAAATTAAATTAATTCGATAAAGTGCCTCAAAACGAGCCGCAGCGAGAGTGCGATTAAGTAAAGATAACAATAATCTTTACCGCGGTCGTACCGCCGACCCCTCTGTAGTATCCGTATCAGAGGACCACGTCTAAAGTGTTACTAAGGAGCCCCAGTCACCTGCTGCACCGCTGTTGTCGCAGGATAAAAAGGATCAACTCCGAAGGACCATCGTGGGAGATTCACCGGAATGCTAATTATATTGTAAGCATAGTATTTAAGGAAAAAGAATATTAAAAAAATATATATATATATATGAAGAATCAAAAAAAAAAAAAAAATTTAAAATTAAACCCAAAATGAGCATATTAAATTTAAGAACACAAATCAATCTGTAAGAAAATATTTAACAAATACCTTTGAAAAAATTTAAGAAAAATTAAAAAGAAAATTAAATCAAAATATAAGTGAACATATTACATTTAAAAATACAAATAAATTTTTAAGAAAATTTTTTTTCATTTAAATTACTAATTAATTAAAAATTATTTTTTTAATATCAGTGTAAAAAATTTTTCTATATTCATTGAAAATAATTCAAAAGAGAGTTACTTTTAAAACTGTTTACAAATTTTATATTTTTCGCGTTACTATTTTAAATATCTCAATCTTAGTAGAAAATAAATTTATAAAAATTCTATACTGCTCAATCACCTTATAAAACTAAATACCCTAAGTCGTCCGAAAAAAAAATTGTTTGTGTGGTCCGCATTAAAACGCTATAAACCGAACAACATGCAAGACGAATTGTCCGAAGCTATTAACAGCCTTTCCCTTGGGCCAAGCACGTCCCACCGACAGCCACCATATAGCAATGCTGCAAGGGCCAGGCAATCAGCTACCAGTACCCCAATAGTAAGCCCAGAACTTGAAGATCTTATAGTAGGCCTGATCAAAGAAGTTATTGTTAATAACTCAGGAACCGAAAAACTAGAAGATGTGCCATTGGTTAAACCCGGTATTAACCAGCAACCCAAAATTCCTGAAGTAGTAAAACTTATTAGAGATCTTTCTGGGGACCGCACCTCTTTCGGTTCCTGGAAAAAAAATGTAGACAGGATCATGAGTATTTACGAAGGGGAAGAAAGCTACTATAGCTACTACTTAGTGACACTAGCCATCCGAAACAAAGTAGTGGGTGAAGCCGATACCGTGTTAGAATCTTACAACACGCCTATGAATTGGAAAGTTATATCTCGATGCCTCACGGCACATAACGCTGACCAGCGAGATCTTAAGACCCTCGAATATCAGCTATTTTCTCTGTCCCAGGGACGAGCTACTATTGGAAAATTCTACCAAACGGTATACTATCAACTCTCGCTTATTTTAAATCAAATAAACACTCTAATGGACTCCCAAGAAAGCATCCAGGCATTAACTGAAAGCTATTGTGGGAAAGCCCTAGATACATTTGTGAGGGGGCTAAATGGGGACCTACCTCGCCTCTTGGCCACAAAAGAGCCTAGCGATTTGAGTCACGCACTCCACCTCTGTGAGTAAGTAGAAAATCAGGAACACAGGAATTTGTTCACATCTAAACTCAAACAACAAGCGCCACCATTACCACCTAAACAACCACTTGGGCAGTTGGGCATAAAACAGTCCATGCATAGACTGCACGCTGGTAACCATATAGGAAATTGGAGAACTTTCGTTCCCCGATTATATTATGCCCCGAATCCCCAAACACCGGAAGGTCAGCAAACCCAAGCACCGTGGCCATCCCAAGGAGGATTCCAAAGAATTCCGCAAAGCAATAATCCACGGTACCTCCACGTCCATTCGCCCCAAAACCACAGCCTAGACCTATACCTACGGAGATTGATCCATCAGTAAGATCAAAGGTAGTTAACTATACGAATAGGCCCAATACCAACGCGTTTGTAGGTAAACGCCCGCCACCGTCACAGAACGCAGGACCCACGCTGAAATTCCTGAGGCAATATCATATTACCACTGGAAACACAGATCAACCACAAGAAGAATCCATTATAGAAGTACCTTACGAACCAGGGGAAAATGAACAGGAATACTTCGATAAGGTCCAATTAGAGGGAGTGTACGAACCGTCAGAACAGTTCACGCAAGAAATTGGTTGTGAACAAGATTTGGAAACAGTCGATGCTACCGATGTTTATTTTTTAGACTAAATCGTTCCTCACTGCCATATTTCCAATGCAGATTGAGGGACAGTACAACTCTAAGAATCTTGATTGACACTGGCTCCAACCAAAATTATATTCAGTCCGATTTAGTCCATAAACCCAAGTTAAACAAAAACGATTTCCTTGCTCATTCTATAGGAGGTCAAGTAAAAATAACTCATCATACCTATCTAAACTTATTGAATCGAGATGACATGCCTATTAAATTTTTCCTTCTTCCGACTTTAAAAACATTCAATGCTTAACAACTCCTGCAAGTCATGCAGGTGTGCATATAACGAAGTAATGACAAACAACTTATTTATTTAAGTTTAACAATTTGATTTATTTTTATAATATATGTTTATGTTTTACTCACTTATTTAAATATTTGAAATTTATTATTTATTTAATTTTAGAAACAACATTTTTTTTAAGGATTCTGATGACAACTTGCATCTTAAATCAGAGAGTACCAGCTTTAAAGCAGAAAACGCCCTTTCTACAGATACTTGCGTTGCAGGTACACAATGCAGTACTTTCGCCAATTGGTAGAGCCGAGGATAAATGAACTATTTTTCTTCCCAAAACTTTTCTTCTCAATACATCTCTTAAACAACAGTGTAATGAAAGTATAACATTTTGAAAGAATGGGCAAGAGGAGCGGGGGCTCGGATTGAACCCAAAAAAGAATGCACAAAACAGATATAGTGTCCAAATACATTTTATATGTTTCTTTATTGTTTTAATGTAATAACAAGTGGGACGGGGGAAGTAGAGACATCCCGACTATAATATACTATTTATTTCAAAATTGCTCCAATTTTGAAGCGTCTGAAATCAAACGATAAATGAGTATATACCAATTTTGATAAGTGTGGCGTTTTGGGTTTACAAATAATTGGTTCAACATTTAAATTCCATTTTTTTTTTTGTAAGATCCTTTATTTTGATCCTTCAAGGACATGTTAAGCATCAATGGAAATGTGTTTATGTGTGCATCAAAAAAAAAACACGTCAATCATTGTAATACACCCCGTTGCTCAAAAGGTGTCCAAATTCAATATTTTTTCTTGTGGGATCCTTTATACTGATCCTTCAAGGACATTTTTGGCATCGATGGAAAGGTGTTGAAGTGTGCATCAGAAAAACACGTCAACCATTGTAATACACCCCGTGGTTCAAAAGATATTAAAATTCAATTTTTATTTTCAATTTTTAAAATAAAAATTGGTCAATAACTTTTATTTTCAATTTATATAATAAAAATTGCAGAATAACTCTTATTCTCAATTTATAAAATAAAAATTGGTCAATAATTTTTATTTTAAATTTTTATTATAAAAATTGAAAAATCAGAGTTATTTTGCAATTTTTAAATAAAAATTGGCATTTAAATATTATTTCATAATTTTTATTTTTTAAGTCAAAAAATAAGAGTTATGCTTGATTTTTTTGATAAAAATTAAGAATAAAAATTTATCCTTATTTCGGATAGTCCTTTCAAAAATATGATATATAGTGGCTTGCACTTTCATCCAAAGCACCTTTTCCCCTGCTTTTTACATATTTGATAGAGGTACTAGCCAATATTAACCACGTAAATATTCATTGCAAAATTCGGATTATTTAACGAGTTATCTATAATTTAAGTGGTTAATATTGGATAGTACCTTTTTTACATATGTAAAAAAATCATTAAAATCG
This sequence comes from Chymomyza fuscimana, assembly GCA_949987675.1. Classification (NCBI taxonomy): domain Eukaryota; kingdom Metazoa; phylum Arthropoda; class Insecta; order Diptera; family Drosophilidae; genus Chymomyza; species Chymomyza fuscimana. The sequence continues at coordinate 6,765,231 of OX465092.1, forward strand.
AAGAGGTCGATCTTAAAAGTGCTCCGCTTCACTTATTTTCACCGATAGATATACATCATTTAAATTTCCTACTTATTTGATTAAAAATCTCTAGTACTTGCTGCAAATGAAATTACCTGTAAAGTTATTTATATCCCCAACGACCTGATGAGCCCAGAATAGCCTTTTGGTGTAGTTGGAATAATATGGAAAGACAGTTGGAAAATAGCAGCAAAATGTCCTCACAGTCCAAGCGTTTATTAGCCATGTTATGCTCATTTCAGCGCCTAAATTTTTGACCGACAACATGTTTTTATAAAGAGGCCTTTTAAAGATTTGCCAATATTATTGTTTGGTTTAACAGGTAGAGCTTTGTGATATCGTACCTATACCAAATATCAATAGTAGCAAATTGTGGCCGTGGATTTCATGATATGCCCATGCGCCTTTTTTGCAATATAAGATCCAACATACATTAGCCAGTTATAAGGATTTTACTAAATGAAAAAAAAAAATTAAAAACTTATTTTAAACAAACATAAAAAAAAGGATAAAAATATTATACAGTCGAGATGGTTCCCGACAGTGAGATACCTTGCATTATTTTTTTTTTCATACAGTATTGATATAGTAAATGCACAAATATAATTATGTATATATGCACAAACATTAAAATGAAATGATGTTGGTGTGTCCTTTATAGACTCATGAACTATCCACTATATTCAAATCAATATTTTGTGTGTGTGTTCGTTTTGGTGTGTGGAAGGTTCTTAGCATAGTTTTGTTGAATTCCGGTAGGTGCTCATGAAATGTATCACGAAAGGGGGAATAGCAACGGCAGCAATAGCAACCCTTGAACAACAATTCAATTGACATTATTTCAATTTTGTTGTTCACATTTGTTTCAATATTTGATGGCATTAATTCTTTGTTGCAACAGTTGCTTTCAAGAATTGTTTGAAATTTTGGATAAATTGCAATTATCTATTGTTTAAATTAAGGAATGTGTGCAGTGCGAATTTAATGTAAGCATTACAATAGTGAAACGAATTTTTTTTTTCTCTATGATTTGATTCATAACAAATAAATTAAATAACCGATTTCAATCATATTCGACATATTGAATAGATACTCAAAAACTTTTGACTGTCAAATTTAGTTACGATAACTTCACAAAGAAGCCAATTATGGTCTTAAACATTTTTTTCTCCCGATCGGCTCTATGGAGGTCATATAATGTAGTCAACTGATTTTGATGCAATTTGGTAAAGTGCTTGGGAACTCTACAAAACTTTCGAATGACAAATTTGGTTTGCACCCACGTATGGGTACGTGGGTACCTACGAATGGAAGAATCGACTGAAATAGCTAAATTCATTTCTTTTTTTTTCCTAATACGAACGTTTTGTAGCTGCCTCAATCTCTTGAAACATTTCAAAATTTCAATAATTTTACTGCCTAAAAAGCCTCTAATGAAATGCTTTCGGTTCAAAATACCCGTTTTTTCAACTTTAATCAATTTTTGAGTATACCACATTAATTCAAGTCGACTATAAACTTTTTAAAAGTTATATTAATTAGAAAGGAACCCTCTTAATCTATATTTTTTTTTGATCAGAAATAAGCCTTTAAAGTTATAGTGCAATACAGTCAAAAACGGAAAAAGTGACAAATATGATCTTTGACCTATTTTCGGGTCCATCGAATCGTCTTTAAATTTGACAGAAGCTATATGCAGGTAGAAAGGAAACGTTTTATGCAGTAAGGTTATTGATATTGTCGGTTTGAAAATTTAGCATACTAGCGGCGGCCAGGAATATATACACTTATTGAATCCCCAGCGTACCCATCTAAGCATTTTAACATACCAAGTATACTTTAATTAATGATGAATAGTTACCCTCAGTCGGACTGTACTAAAAGCAATTGCTTAACAGAACAGTAGGTACTAAATGCGAGCTTTATGGCACTCACAGTTACTCTGTTTAGTATGTTTTGGCAAAAAATCAAAACAATTCGCAATATTTGTTGCCACCGCTTTTAAAATATTCATGTATTTGATTTATATATGTATAGTAAAAAAAGCGTGGGGTGCTTAATTTTAAATTTTACAATTATTTTAGTAGTAGCTATTTTTAAAATTAAAGTCATTATGAAAATATAGTAAATTGCACCCACGCTTTTTTTACTATAATTGAATTATTTTATTAATAATTTAATTTCTAATTTAATCTTGTTCCAAATAAATTAGTCGTAATTGATTGTCGGAATTGTCTATTGCTGTAATACAAACTCTTGATACATCAAAATTATTTTCTAGTTTTTAGTTCGGTTTACTATTAAAGCACTATATTTATACCCTGTACCGTATGGTACAAAGGGTATATTAAGTTTGTGCAACCCGAAAATGTATGTAACATACAGACGGAGATGTCGCAGACCCCCCAACGTTACCCAAAGTATGATCCGAGTGACTAGAGAAGTCGATATACCCATGTCCGTCTGTCTGTCTATCTGTCTGTCTGTATGAACGCCTAGATCTCAGAGATGGTAAGAGCTAGAGCAACCAAATTCTCAGATTGGATGCGTTATTATGTCATGGGATGCAAGTTTATTTTATATTTTGGATATCGGGGATATATTATATAGCTCCCATAGGGGTATTTCAAAGGACCTCGAAAAACACCAAAAGTTTTAGATAGATACCTGTAAACGAAAACTGACCAAGATTCTTGCAACGGAAGCGTGTAACAGATCTTATAAAGCATCCTGTCCAAAAAGTAAGCCAAGAGGTAAAAGGAAACCACCATGGTGGAGACCAGAAATAGATACGCTAAGGGCAAGACACTTTTTAATAAACCAAAAAGATTAAAATGCGAGCATAGCTGGGTATCATACAAACAGAGCTTAGCTCAATATAAGAAAGTGATTAGACAAGCAAAGCGAGACGAGTGGAGAAGATTCTGCACTGAAATTGAATCTTCTTCGGAGGCTGCTAGGCTTCGTAGATTACTTTCAAATCGCCCCCTAACTTAGGCTACCTAAAGAAACCTGATGATTCCTGGACAGATTCCAGCGAAGAGTCACTAAAGCTACTCCTGGATACGCACTTCTCGGGTAGCACAATTGTTGCTCCAACGTGTAACCTGTCTTACCTTCCGGTAAACGTGTTGGACGAAATTATAACAGACTCCAACATCAAATGGGCCATAATTAGTTTTGACCCATACAAGTCTCCAGGTCCTGATGGGATAATACCAGCCCAGTTGCAACACGGGGGGAACTTGGTAGTCTTGTGGCTAAAAGCCATTTTTACTCACATTACTGCGTTAGGCCAAATCCCACCTTCATGGCTAACGTCCAAAGTGGTCTTTAGACCCAAGGCGGGCAAAGCATCACATACAGTCCCAAAAGATCTCAGACCAATAAGCTTGTCGTCGTTTCTTTTAAAAACCTTGGAAAGATTGATAGAGTTACACCTGAGAACGTCAATTGACTCCAAACAGAATCGCAACACGCTTATTGACAGAAACCGCACTTCACTCTGTCATATCAAACGTAGAAAAATCCTTGCACAACAAGGAATACACCATCGCTGCCTTCCTCGATATAGAAGGTGCTTTCAACTACATCGATCCCAGCGCAATAACGAATGCACTCCGGTGCCTAGAGGTAGATGACTGTCTAGTGAATCTAATCAGCCAGCTGCTGTCATCTATCTGTAGGCACGTGACCAGGGGCACCCCCCAGGGGGGGTGGGGGGGGGGGGGGGTGCTTTCTCCCCTTCTATGGAACGTAGCAGTCAACACGCTGCTACGTCGCATAGAAGGAGGAGGTTGCAAAGTTGTGGCCTATGCGGACGATGTGGTTATAATGCTGAATGGGAAATTCCCACAAATCCTTTGTGACCGCATGACACTAAAGCTCAAAGAGCTGTCACTCTGGACAATCGAAAGCGGGTTAAGTGTTAACCCAGCCAAAACTGAGCTTATTCTCTTTTCTAAAAGGTATAAGATCCCTAATCTATCTCTTCCCAAATGAAATGATTCCGTCTTGTCCTTCAACGATAGTGCAAGATACTTGGGACTTGTACTAGACAAGAAACTTAGTTGGAATCTAAATATTGCAGACAGAGTACAGAAGGCAAATACTGCACTCTTCACCTGTAAAAGATCAATAGGACTCAAATGAGGTATGTCCCCTCAAATAGTTCGAGGATCTACACTGCCATAGTTAGGCCCATACTCCTGTATGCGGTATCTACCTGGTGGCCCCCTTCTCATAATGGCAAAAGAAATTGACACCCTAACAGCGAGACGCCTGAAAGACGCTAAATACTGGGCAGTCTTGGGCTATGGGCACTCGTCCATTTTAAAAGAAGACACAAATGTGTCAATGACTGATTACTGCACACCCTTAGAGCATTCATCAACATTATTCACCACTAATATCCCCTCTAGGGAATCGTGGCTGGAAAATCAACCATATCAACCATACCGGCCTGGAAACTGGTGCCATAAATGTATACTCGGACAGCCAGGCTGCCATTAAGTCACTTCGAGCACTATCCTCAAACTCGTTGACAGTCAACAACTGCAGCAAATCTATTCAAGAGATGGCACAGCAGTTCGTTATTAGCCTCATTTGGGTGCCAGGGCACCAAAATATAACAGGCAATGAGATAGCAGACGAATTGGCCAGACAGGGCACGACCAGTACCCTCTTGCTAGATAAAGAGGATATTCGTATGCCAATGGCCACTTTTAAGCTACAAACTAGGGAAAAATTTAGATCTCATGTACAAAGGCTGTGGTACAATACACCCCACTGTACAATCAGCCGCCAAATATGGCCAAAAATCGACCCCAAACGATCCGCGAGGCTCTGTGGACTCAACCGGTCGCAGTCTTCGGCAGTCGTCAGAGCGATCACCGGACACTGGCTTGTCGGAACACATGCGACCAGAATGAACGCTCCGAGCAACGATTTTTGCAGAAGCTGCAGAGACGAGGAAGAAGTTCAGTCAGTAGAACACTTCTTCTGCTCCTGTGAGGCTCTTAGTAGACGCAGGAAAAAGAAGAGAAAGAGTTTATATGTCCAAGGAGGACCGCAAGTTACATAGTAGCAACATGATGGGAATCCTTTTAGTTTTCCTCAGGGAGGGGTGAAAATAATGATCCGCGCGGTGTCACAACGGGCCAGTCAAGGTCTAAGTGTGCTGGCTTTTCAAGCCGCTCTTACCTAACCTAACCTTTAGATAAATAATTCGTTTGTTTATCAAAATATCGTAACCAAATTTATCAAAATCGGTTGATTATATCATATAGCTCCCATAGGACAGATCGGTCAAAAAAACGTTTTTGGCACAAAATTCGTTGTGTTTCGTTTGTTTGAGAATATATTGTAACCAAATTTGGTGTTTGTCAGTTTTTTAGGGTTACCCAGCACTGTATCAAATTTGATCAAAATTGGTTGACTATATCATATAGCTCACATAGGGCCGATCGGTCGAAAAAACGTATTTGAACAAAATTCGTTTTGTTTCATTTGTTTATGAAGATATCGTAACCAAATTCGGTAATTGGAAGTTTTTTAGAGTGCTTTAGACTTTAAGCACAGTACTAAATTTGATCAAAATCAAATGACTATATAATATAGCTCCCATAGGAAAAATCGAGCAAAAAAACGTTTTTTGCTCAAAATTCGTTTTGTTTCGTTTGTTTATGAAGATATCGTACCCAAATTTGGCAATCAATTGTCTTTTAGAGTGCTTAAGCAATATATCGGACTTAATTGCAACTAGTGGTATAGTTTAAAATAGTTATAGTTTAAAAAAACTAAAAAACACGCTTTAATAGTAAACCGAACTAAAAACTAGCAAATAATTTTGATGTATCAAGAGTTTGTATTACAGCAATAGAAAATTCCGACAATCAATTACGACTAATTAATTTGGAATAAGATTAAATTAGAAATTAAATTATTAATAAAATAATTCAATTATAGTAAAAAAAGCGTGGGGTGCAATTTACTATATTTTCATAATGACTTTAACTTTATAAATAGCTACTAGTGAAATAATTGTAAAATTTAATATTAAGCCCCCACGCTTTTTTTACTATGATAGAATTGTTTTATTAATAATTTAATTTTTAATTTAATCTTATTCCAAATTAATTAGTCGTAATTGATTGTCGGAATTTTCTATTGCTGTAATAAAAACTCTTGATACACCAAAATTATTTTCTACTTTTTAGTTCGGTTTACTATTAAAGCGTGTTTTTTTAGTTTTTTTAAACTATAATTTTTTTTTAAGTATGTTCCTTTAATATATCAATCGCCATTTTTGTTAAAACACGTCCTTTTATACCATCTTTATATGGTGTAAATATAGGATTGGCCATCTGTTGGTTTGTTTGTTAATTGCATCTTATTCGTATATTTTCCAACAAAATCGGGCAAATGTAGGTATATACCAAATGCAAGCTTGAATTGCTATTCTCAATTAGTGGCTGTAATTTCGGCCCGAATGTTGTTCTGGATTGTTTACCTTTCAAAAAAAAACCAAAGAAAATAGCCGGCCAATTGTGAGTGGTGTTACGCGAAATAACGCTCTCGCCGAACTTGCCGCGCAATAATACGAAAGCTCGATCGCAATTGAGTTGGCTTCTTTTCCTACCATTTGGATGTTTAGAATTATGCCGAAATTGTCAGAGATTCCAAAAATTATTGAGAAAATCTTTGTGAGTCATCTACAGCATCACTGTACGTCGCTTATTTGTCCGTGCCGACATGGTTTCATGAAAGGTCGTTCTACCACAACAAACATTCTTGAGTTTACATCGTAAGCACTTAAAGCTTTTTCATATAAACTCATAACAGACGTTATATATGCTAACTTCAGTAAGATGCAAATCAAAAGCTTCTTATTTTCAAGCACAGGCTTTTAAGTATTCCGACCACTTTTCTCAAAGATATTGCTAGGTCCACTGTTTCCAAAATGATTCATGTATTTTCCTCTTCGCCTGTTTTTTACACTCTTTTATAATACTACAGTAGACGAAGAGTTTGAGCTGGAAAAAAATACTTAGTTGATGAAACTTTCAGGGATTGTTTTGGATCCTGTTTTAATTCCAAAACAGAGCTTTCGTATTCGGGGAGGAGTGGCAAATTATAATATAATTCCCCACCAAAATGTGTGATATCTTTTCTCCTATAAGACTTACTCCTCCCCGAATACGGAAACTCAATTTTTGACTGAATCCCTTAAAGTTTCAGCAAACAAATATTTTTTTTTTTTTCATAAAACGTAATTTTTGAGTCTTCTTTAAATTTACTATATGTTTCCTTTAGAAAAGGGACAGGGTGTCGCTGTTCCTAAATAATAAAAGGTTCGATAAAGTTAACATTTTCGAGTCATCGGCCCGGACAATATTTTAGCAATTTCAAATTTATGTAAATGTGAAAATTGGAAGAACAATCATCAAACACCTTGTACTTGAAGAAGCGCTCCAAAAGAAAAAATAGAAAGGATAGAAATATTTTAATTTCATTTATTAATCTATAATTAATAAGGCATTCTAGCCTGAAGGCCTACGTTGCTCCGGCTTACCTTTTTATAATTTAGAATTAACTTCTAATTTATAATTATATAAATAAATAAATAAATAATAAGGCATTTTTAGTGAACCATAGAAATAAACATGCATAGCATTGAAACAAAACAAAAACCCAATGTGCCAAGTTGCAAGTCAATTTGATTGATGAAGAAAATTCTCTGGGAACTATCCAAAATTTTACCTTAGTGCTCTCCTACACGATAAAACAAATCTAGATCCAACCGTTTGGGCATTGCATGGATCGTTCAGGTTGAAGAAAAAGTTTCACAGTATATCTTTGTTAATACATGCATAATATCTATTATTGGGTTCAATTCCGAAACAATAAATTATTTAAAATTGGGAAACTTACTTGGACAACACGTTTTTTTAGGTTGACTTTCTTAGAGATTTCTTCCAACATTTTTCTACTTGGATTAGATTCACTTTGGTAGCATTCATACAGAAAATTTAGTTGATCCGGCAATATTGTTGTACGGAGTCGCTTATTTTGCTTGGATGGAAAATTCAACGATGCTGGAGTATTTGAAACCTCGACTGGTTTTAGAGTTGGTGATTTGGTGTCTCCGTGGGCAGATGTGTCGTCATTAAAAGTCAAAGTTGTTGAATTGTTTTCTATCATAGTGACATCAAGAAAGTCCTCCAGATTTTGATAGTAGTTTGTCGATTCAGTTCTACTTGCACGTCTTGATTTCGGATTATTTATAAAATTTTTCCTGTCTTCTGAAAGTTCCATTTGCTCATTATCATCTTTATTAGACAATGCGCCAATAGATACTTGCTCAAAATTTAAGGTATGAGTCGTTTTAGTGTTATGCCGCTCGCCATCAAAAAACAAAGTTTTTTTTTCACTCAAGTTTTTATTGGTGTCATTATTGTTGTCAAAAGGGGCTTGAGTGTTCACAATTAGACTGGGGATTTTGTTATCGTCATCCTTATATAGACTACTTCTGGTACAGTTGCGAACGTCGCCGATGTCTATAAGATTGCTATCCGTCGTCGCATTCGGCAGCTGCGACGACGGTACCGAGGCTACGCCATCATGTATTTTTTGGGGCGAGGCCACTAACTGAAAAAACTTTTTTGACTCATTCAGTTGATAATATTGAATCAAGTAATCGATGTTCGGCCTCTTGCTCGGACTTAACGGTTCATGTTGCAGCTGTTTTTGTTTTGAAACGATTTCATTTTTTTGATAATAATCAAATAAAAAATCATAGTTATTGGCTTTTTTAAATTCAGTTTCGCGGTAAAAGTTGGTTAAAAAATCTATTTCAAAACTTGACTCGTTTCCTAAAGTTATCTGATTTTTTTGCTGCTGCATTAGGAATTGTTGCTTAACTTCTTCATTTGTCTCATTTTGCAAAAAGTATTGATGGAGAAACTCATATTTCTTCAATGGAGTGCCAAACTCAGCAAACGTTTTTAGATCTTCGTGATTGGAAGAGGTCTCGGACTGTTTTCGCTTTTTTGCTGGAGGAGGTTGTTGTTGCAACAAGTGCTGCTGCATCTGTTGCTGTTGAGCAGCCTGCTGCAGAGTTTGCAGTATGCTACCAAACGAACCATAAGTAGATCCATCTATATTATTTTGCTGGTTTCCTGCCTGTTGTCCAGCAAAGTATCCTGGATTCATAAGGTGCATTATTTGATGTTCTCGCAGGAGATCCAGTTGAGAGAAACGTAGATCGCATTTATCGCAATCAAATTTTTGACACTGAAGAGACGATTGCTTTTGGTATGCTTGGTGCTGTTGATCTAGACTATTACTGCGTTCCCGTTGGGGTGGTGTTGGTGTTGTTGATGGACTTATATCGGTTAGCGATGAAGATTTGCTTAACAAATGCTGTGGCGATACGCTTAGCATATTTGGTGTACTTCTAGAAGTTCCAGCAACTGAGATCAGAGCGCTGCTACAACTGGTATTCTGAGGATTGTGCATATGGTGGTGAATATCCATTGAAGAGTTTGAGTCTTCTGAACTAAGATTTTGAGCGATTTGAGCGGCGGCTATCTGTGCCTTAGCGGATTTTTTATTGTTCTCTTCTTTAAAGCAATGGTTTTTTTGATGTCGTATAAGCTCATAGTATCGCTGAAACACAAGGCTGCATTTTTTACAAGCGTAGTTTATATTCTGCTTTTTTTCTTCGGTCTCGTATATAGAGTTGTTTGGTTGGTTTTCATAAATTTTACGCTGCTTCTGGCGAGCGTTTTGAAACCAAACGACAATGACACGAGGTGAAAGGAGAAGCAGCTTGCTCAAATATTCAAGATCACTGTCCTTTGGATAGGAGTTGTTTTCGAAAAACTCCTGCAGTACTTTAATTTGGTAATCTGTGAAACGAGTTCGATTTGCACGTTTACCACCGGAAGTTGACGACGAAGAATTTGACGAGCTGGAGTTTGATTCAAACTGTGAGCTCGGAGAGTTTTTCTCAACTGATTTATTAGATAGCTGCAATTTTTTTGGAGGTCCCATGTTATTCATATTACCCATATTTTCCAATTGTTGACTTAACAATTCATTCACGCCGCTATAGATATTACTAGTTGAAGCACTATTTGGCGTTTGAGGCCTCGAAAGAACTTCGGAGCTCCCACTTTCAGATTTTGATTCGTAGCTATTCGAATGCTGGTGTTGGTGGGTTTGATAATGTTGTGAAGATACTGAGGACAAGGATGCACTGTTTGACTGTTGCTCGTGCACTTCTACATCTTGTTGTTGTATCGGATGAAGTGGTGTTTCTGCGCTCTGCTTTTGTTCCTGCTCCTGCTGCTGTTTTAGAAAAGTAAGAGCTTGTGGTGTTGACTCTAACCCTTTATGTTGTTGTTGTTGGTGGTTGGTTTTCTGAAATGCATCTTCATCACCTATTATTACTTCTTCGTGCAGCTCTGTTTTGATTTGGACATCTATGGGAATTTCTATCTGATCAGGCTTTGTTGCATTTGGATCGATTTGCTGATCAAAGCTTATGCTGCTTCCAAAGTATTCGGGTATGTTTCCACTAGATTCTGTCCCTGAATGTGTCAGGTTTCCTCTAGTTACTGCTGTATGAGTATTTGAAGATAAAGCTGTAACGGAGGCTGTTGTTACACTTATATCTTTTAACGTGGTAACCTTGGCCTGGCCTGTTCGTTCGTATTCTTCTAAGTTGAGTGTGGTTGACGGTGGATTATTAAAGTTATATGGCGAATCCTTGTTGCGTTGCCGTTCCTTGAATAAAGTATTGCGAAACCAGTGTTTTACTACCTGTACAAGAAATGCAAAAAAATTAATCTCGTAGAATACATATAGAGTAATATTATCATACTTTCATTGGCAGATTCGCTTTTTGTGACATTTCCATAATACTTTCCTCACTTGGTGAATTGTTAATATCAAAATGGGCTCGTAAAATTTTTAATTGATCGTCAGTAATTCGAGTACGAGCACGCTTTTGATTACTTGTTAGTTGTTGCTGTAAAATTATTAAAAGAGTTATTAAAAGGCGTAATAAATATTTATAAATTTAAGGCTCTTTAAAATTGTTACACTTTTAGACTTTAGGTACGGCGACTTAATAGAAATAGATTTGTTTCAGTTTCAAAAAAACAATTAGATGCCTTTAATAAGACATTTTTGTTTCGTAGCTGGTTTTAAAATATCAACTTAGAAACAATAAAAGAAATGATTAAACTAATAATGAGCATAAAATTAAATCTTTGGCACCAATAAGGATTCCGACATTTTGCTCTTTTGGTTCATAGTAAAGTTTTAAGGATCGATTTAAGTTTTATTCCCCTAATTTTCTTGTGCTTAACCAATAGTGTGAGTTATCTCCCAGTGAAGCACAAGAAAAATTAGTGTCAGTGTGTTGTTCTTTTTTGTATTCAATCTGCAACGAACCGGTTCAATAACACTGAATAACATTTCCTGGTTATCTCACTTCCTTTTTATGCGAGTTATGCGATGGGCATTCTAAAAGTCCACTAATACATCTAGTTTACTGACAGTCCCTTGGCCTTCTTAGCTGTCTATTGCTCAGAAGAAACACAATCTGCTGTGTTATGATGAATCCAAATTTATCCTTTGAAATGCTTGTACGTTTGATGTCGAAAGTGAGTAATGATCGCAGTAAATCTCCGGCAAAAAATCGCACACCTGCAGTCATATATATATATAGAAATATTGCGATGTGTTTTTGTTATTAAGGGCTACAGGCTACACACCGTATTTGGCGGCTCTAACCCATGTACATATAACTATGTTTTCTTCAAATAAATCTTGATAAATTTTTTTTTGTAATTATCCGATTTTGTTTACTTATAAAATAAAGATGCGCATATCCACGTGAGTCAAAAGGGAAGAGATAATGACTCAATTCAACAAGCTTCGCAGGGGTTATGCGTTTCTGCTGGTCTAGCTCTTTTTGTGTCCAATATCTAATTGTTTACACAGACGAGTGGACATAGCTCAAACGCTAGTCAAGGTTGTAATAGACATTTTGATATAAACAACTTATGCGAATCTTTATAGAGCAGCTTTATCAAAATAGTACCGCTTTAAATATTAACTTTAACCTATTGTTAAGTTTCCTTCTAAAGTCAAATATTTGTTTTCAAATTTGTAAAAATCTCAAAGTTAAAAGATGGCGTACGTTAAAGTCGGGCGCGGACGACTTTGGGATACCCTGTACCACCACATTGCAATCAAGTCGGATATATTACTTACGAACACCAAAAAAAATTCTTTGCCAAATTCAGTTACAATATTTTTATAAACAAACGAAACACAACGAATTTTGTTCAAAAAACGTTTTTTTGACCTATCGGTCCTATGGGATCTATATTATATAGTCAACCGATTTTGATCAAATTTGGTACAGTGCTTGGGAACTCTAAAAAACTTCTTAATGCCAAATTTGGTTACAATATCTTCACAAACAAACGAAACACAACGAATTTTGTACAAAAAACAAATTTTCGACCGATCGATCCTATGGGAGCTATATGATATAGTCAACCGATTTTGATCAAATTTGGTTCAGTGCTTGGGAACTCTAAAAAACTTCTTAATGCCAAATGTGGTTACGGTATGTTCACAAATAAACGAAACACAACGAATTTTGTACAAAACACGATTTTTTGACCGATTGGTCCTATGGGAGCTATATGATATAGTCAACCAATTTTGATCAAATTTGGTATAGTGCTTGGGAACTCTAAAAAACTTCTTAATGCCAAATTTGGTTACAATATCTTCACAAACAAACGAAACACAACGAATTTTGTACAAAAAACAAATTTTCGACCGATCGATCCTATGGGAACTATATGATATAGTCAACCGATTTTGATAAAATTTGGTACAGTGCTGGGGGTTTCTAAAAAACTTCCGATTGCAAAATTTGGTTATGATATCTTCATAAGCAAACGAATTATCCATCTAAAACTTTTGCTTCTTTTCGAGGTCCTCTGAAACACCCCTATGGGAGCTATATAATGTAGTCCCGATATCAAAAAAATAAAATAAACTTGTCTCCTATGGATTAATAAGGGATCTTATCTGAAAGTTTGGTTGCTCTAGCTCTTACCATCTCTGAGATCTAGGCGTTCATACGGACAGACGGACAGACGGACATGGGTATATCGACTTCTCTAGTCACTCCGATCATACTTTAGGTAACTTTGGGGGGTCTCCGACTTCTCCTTCTGTACGTTACATACATTTTCGGCTTGCACAAACACAATATACCCTTTGTACCATACGGTACAGGGTATAAAAAGGATTTCTCAATGCGTAGTAGAGATGAACATGCGTACATTTAAAATTTGAGTTTATTTTTTAAGGCACATACGCAGCATGCAACTGAGCTTTTTTATTTTAAAAGTACACAGACCGTTTCATAAATAAGCCCTGTATCGAAAAAGGTTAGGTTCCAAATAAGCAGCGGTGGGCACGCCTTTGCTCTTTTTGCCCCGAGTGCTCTTTCCGTTATGTCTTGCAAGTGGCGCCAGCCAGACGCACACGCAAAAAGCCGAGAATTTACTTGGGCGACCGTAACGGGGCTTATTATTAATGCTCGCTGACGAATATTTCGCACAAGTACACTGAGCACAGAAATATAGTTACTTTGGCAACTGTAAGACCGAGTAATTTTTTTGGTAATTTAAAATTGTCAAACTCATATGACTTTTCTGTTTCTTTGAATATGTTGCAAAATTTCGTTCAGTGTACACGCACAAGCATATCGCCGGCGACGCGCCGCATTTACAAAAACACAAAATACACACAGTGTGAGCCATCGCTCCACTCTCAGAAACTTACAAAAACAAAATACACACTGTGCGAGTTTTATGGCCCTACTCTTGATGTTGTTGTGGCGCTCTTTCCGTTATTTTTCGTGTCCGCCGCTGCAAATAAGTAGTTAATTAAATGCCAAGATGCATAACTTAGCATTGCATGTTCGAAATCGTTTTTGATGTATAATTAGTTTTTTTTTATAAAGAAATAGACACCAAATTTTGTAATCGGAAGATTTTAGACGTCGTAAGAACGATCACCCGAAAAAATGTTTTCATAGCATAATTCGTTTGTTTCTCGATGGTTTTTGAAGGTATCGCAATCAAATACGTCAATCAAAAGTTTTTACTATACATAAGTGGATCGAATCGTGTTCATTTATTTATTTGTTCTTTGTGGGGCGTCGCACAGTGTTTGGCCTATCTAGCGGAAGAAAATTAATATCTTCTAAAATAATCAACATATCTTCATCAAATTTGACATGAAGAACTATTTTAGGCAGTTACATATACGTGCCGAGTTTGGTTTGGATCAGATGACTATATTATATAGCTATCATATAACCCGAAATCGGTTTTGGGCATATCTCCTTCATTTTTATTCTATCTAAACCAAATCTGATAATTAAAAAAAAATTTAGGAAGAGACACGTATATGCCGAATATTATCTGGATCGCACTACTATATCAAATAGGTAGATGCAATATATCCCGAAATCAGGTTTGGCCATATCTCCGCTAAGCATCAACCCATATCCTCCAAATTTGGCATTTAAAAACATTTTGAATAGATATACAAATATGCCGAGTTTGATTCGAATCAGGTGACCATATCATAAAGCTGATATATCAATGCTGTAGCGTACCATGCTACAAAACAGTGCAACTCGACATAGTTCCTAAAAAACCATATATTGTTTAAGGTAGCAAGTTGTAGCAGTTGTAAATTTAAATATTTCACGGAGACAACGAATCATTTTACCAAAAACAAAAAGATTTAGACTTGGCATATTTGGGCATAAAAAGATGCACAACAGGAAAATCAAAAAATGGATACTAAAAAAGATCAGCACTGTTGCAAGCTTGCACCACGATAACCTCGGGTAGCGATTGAGCCATGTCCGTCTGTTCGTCCGTCCGTCTGTATAAACGCCTAGATCTCGGAGACTATAAGAGCTAGAGACACGAAACTTTACCAGCTGGTGCGCATATTTCCTGAGCAGATGAAGTTTATTATCATTTGATATCTTCCCCTGTTCCCCCGCAGTAGAATATCGCGCTTTTTAGATACACCGTTTAATATTTTTATTTGAAACTTAACAGAGACATGCGTCATGGTTTCATGCATCTGTGTGTCAAAAATTAACAAAATCAAATACAACAAAAGTTATAGTCAAAAATGTAATAATTTTACCCCCCTTTACCCATAAACTACATCCATCTTTGGCTATACGTAATTATGGTAAAAAAATTACCTACAATCACCAATTTTGGTAAGATTATTCATGTGGCCCTAATAAACAAACTCACATCCAAATTTTATCGATGCGGCCCCCTGCCCCCCGCAATCGATTTAACGTGTTTTCTCCCACACCCGTCAACATATGAACTTGAAACTTACCCCATATATTTTAAATACCTTTTTTGACGTAACTTTCAGTCAAAATTTACTGAACTTATTGGTATGAATGGTAGGAATAAAATTTTTCGAGAAAAAAGCTACAGGGTATTACACTGTCGGGCACCGCCTCGACTGTATCACATTTTTTTTTTTTTTTCAATATTTGACATTTTTAAAGCCCAATTTTTACTGTCCTATTAATTATAAGTTAAGCTTTTACTCGAGGGAGTTTAATTTGGTAAATATAACATATAATCTGCATCTAGTAGTCTATTTTCGTGCATTGGAAACACAAAGCTGTTCTTTACACTATGACGCGATGACCTTTATACTTTTATAGCTTGTACAGTTAAAGAAGTAAAAATATTATACAAGTGAATGCAAAATAAATTAGTGGTTAAAATTTTGAAGGTAACAGTAAGACCTAAAAAATATTGACTAATGTGATCAAGATGATATAAAGACACGCTGTCGTGTTAATTGGTATTATGATATAGACGGCATTTAGCGGATTCTGCGAAAATTACCAATTAATGCTGAATAATGCTATCTAAAGCCCTACTTCACCCGCAACATTTTTATACCCTGTACTGTATGGTACAAAGGGTATAATAAGTGTGTGCAAGCCGAAAATGTATGTAACAGAAGGAAACGTCGCACAGTGGCACGGAAGCCAAAAAAGCGTTGCAAAAATCATATTTTCTAAACCAATTGAGAAATTTTAATGAATTAAATTGTATTTGAAAGAAAAATGTTCAGGCTTTAAAATAAGTACTCATGGTTATATGTTATATGAGAGCTGCGCAATATGTTGCGGAAGTTGGATTTTGTTGCCTGTGCAACATTTCCCATTGAAAATATGTAAGTACATATTTTTTCATTTATAAAGAAATTTTGATGATATGTTTTTTTGTTCATAATTTTATGTTTCAGTAAATAAATTTAATTTAATTTAATTTTGTCTTATCAGTAGTTTTTTTTAAAATAAACATCCACATTTACATTTCAAGGAATATCTAAAAGACTTCACATTCCTTTTGAATAACTACTTGTAAATTCTGTATAGGATCTCACTTGTCTAAGGGATGCAACTAGTGGATCTGAAGAGGAAGCTAAGTCCTTTTAGCCAGTTTTCGTGTTTCTCAATAAAATTTTCTCGGCAGCGATGGGAGTCATGCCACTTTTTTTTTATTTGGGCGTAAATTAGATTAAGTTTGCCTTTTAAGGTATCAAACTTCTCTATATTTCCTTCCTCAACGTTAAGTTCTTTTCTGATGGCCGAAACGAATTCTTTCGCGCTTTTGGAGTTTCTGAACAACTCAAATAGTTTAAACATTAAAGTTTTCCAAAGACATCGTTACACATATAAAATCAATGGTTACGAATTATATTTAAAGATACTTTCACTGCAATATGTGTTATTGTAATGCCAAAACAAGACTATGATATTTTAGAAGTATTCAGGGAAATATATACTAAGTTTAAGCCCTATATCCACAAAACGCGTAACAGGTAAAAATGTATTTACATTAAATGTTTTAGAAATACCTGTAAATACCAAAAAAAAATTGGCATGATTAATCCTTCTTTTTTCAAATGTCACAGGTATGCTTTATTTTATTGTAAGTAAAAATATAAGCAAACAACTCTAAATTTAGTGGCTGCATCTACTGCGTGTTCTTCTTCTTATACCTGCGTCAGCATATTTTGGAGTTGGGTTTCTGGGCTTTTGCTGGCCTTACAGCCAAATATGCAAATTCAAGCAGACTATTTTTATAGAGCAGGTAAATAAATTAATAACAAAAGCATTTATGTTAAAGCAAAAATTGTAGTGCTATGTATTTTTTTTTTCTGTTCTTCCAAAGTTGAAAAAGTGGTCCAAATATAGTGGTTCAGGTAAACGGAAGTATTGAAAAAACCAGAAAAGATACGATGTCATTTTTTCTCTTTTATGTTCGAATTTCATATACCTTTTTATAGAAATCAAGAAAATAGCAATTGGTTGCATAGTTTTTTTACAAAACAATCATAAACATGAACTTTTATTCCAAAAATTTAGATTTTTTTTATAATTGAAAATATACTCATCTTTGACCGGCTGTGGCAACTAAACTATTCATCCGAATTGAATAAAATTTTTATTTTCTTGATCCTTGGAAAATTCTAAATGAGATGCATGTATTGACATTTCAAAATGTTTTCATCAAAATTCTGATTTTTGCAACGCTTTTGCGGCTGCCGTGCCACTGTGCGTCGGAGACCCCCCAAAGTTACCTAAAGTATGATCAGGATGACTAGAGAAGTCGATATACCCATGTCCATCTGTCCGCCTGTCTGTCTGTCCGAATGAACGCCCAGATCTCAGAGATGGTAAGAGCTAGAGCAACCAAACTTTCAGATAAGATCCCTTATTATTCCATAGGAGACAAGTTTATTTTATTTTTTCGATATCGGGGTTACATTATATAGCTTCCATAGGGGTGTTTCAGAGGACCTCGAAATTGTATATTCGTTAAGCTTTTTACACCCGGGTAAGGGGTTTATTAAGTTCGTGTAGTTGTTGATATGATGGAGACATCCGACGCGTCGGACACCACCCAAAGTTATCTTAAGCATGGTCTACGTGACTAGAGGAGATTATATAAGCACGTCCCTGAACCTTTAGATACAAAATATGCATGTATCTAAGTTTAGATATGTAACGTAACCAAATTTGAGAGTTTCCATATCGGTTGACTATATCATATTACCCCATCATATAATACCCATGAAAACAGCGGCCGAAGACGAAGAGCCTCACAAAATGCGAGCCTTTGAGAGAGCGGCATATAATGAGAGCGCGATACGCTCTATCTGTGTAAAGAAATAGTGCAAATATAACTGGACTTTTTATACCCTGTACCTATAGGTACTAAGGGTATACTAGATTTGTGCAATGTATGCAACGGACAGAAGAAGGCGTGGCAGACCCCAAGTGCTTTAGACCCAAATGTTTATCATAACCTCGGGTAGCGATTGAGCCATGTCCGTCTGTCCGTCCGTATGAACGCCTAGATCTCGGAGACTATAAGAGCTAGAGACACAAAACATCACCAACTGGTGCGCATACTTCCTCAGAAGAAGAAGTTTGTTGAATACCCCGTTCCCCTGCAGTAGCTTTTCGCGGTTTTTAGCCACACCGCTTATTATTTTTATCTGAAATTTAACAGAGCGATGCGTTGTGGATACATGCATCTATGTGTAAAAAATGAACAAAATCGGACAAATACAACAGAAGTTATAATCAAAAATGTGCAAATTTCACCTCCCCTTGCCAATAAACGGCGTCAATAGAATCCTAGAATCACCATTTTGGGTAAGCTCATTCATGTGGCTCTAATGAGCAAATCCACATCCAAATTTTATCGATGCGGTCCCCCCACCCCCGCAATCGATTTACCGTGTTTTCTCCCACACCCCTCAACATATCAACTTGAAACTTACCCAATATAATTAAAATAGCTTCTTTGACGTAACTTTCGATTTTCATCAAAATCGGTACAAATTTACGGAACTTATAGGTATAAATATCGTTTTGCACCAAAAAAAAAAAATAAATTCCAAGTTCTTAGATGGAATATGCAGGAAAAATTTTTTTGACACCACATTTTTTTTATGGCTATTTTGGTGAAAAAGGACATTTTTCAAAATAGGGTTACACATATGACGTCATAAAAACATAACTCGAATATTTTCAATCAGCCGTGCTCCTGAAACCGAATCCGAATATTTTATTCGAATTCGTTTTAAAACCGAATGTTTGGTGCTCCCATTTCAACCAAACCGAATTTTTCATGTGCTTTGAAACCGAATGATTTGTTGCAGGTGGAATTAAAACGAATCACCAAAGTAGGATTAAAAAATCACGCATTTTATATTGAAATAATTTTTTAAATATTCTTTGATATTCTTAGATTCTATTTATACCAACTTAAAGTTATATATTTATGGACAATCACTTTTAATTATTTTTTTTGTGACTCAACCCAAAAATTAGCATGCACAGCCAAACCGAATTTTTGTTTTGTTTGTGTGACATTTTTGCAATGTTTACAAATTTTTAGCAAAAGTCAGTCAGATGGTTACACCATAGCATATGTAAATTTATCGGAAAAAATGAGGGAAATTTACACATTTATCGAAAATAAAAAGGGAAATTACCGACAAAAAATTCGGTTTCCGGAGCACGCAAAATCGAATCCGAGTAAAATTGTTCGGTTTGGATTTCTCGGTTTCCGAAGCACGGCTGAATATTTTAATGTTTCTCAAAAGTAGAGAAGACTACCTTTCCAAAATGCCCCGAATCACAAAAATTGGTAACCTTAAGAAAAAACTACAGCCGAAAGTGTGTGCCCAAAACCCCGAAAAACAAACCTTTTTTTTTGATGTAGAAATATCGCTATTTCTTTCAGAAAAAGTCTTAGACACCTGAAAAGTTAGCTTATCTATTTAATGTTATTGGTCATGATGTGTAGATGCGATTTCTGTATAGTGTCGTCTTTTTATGATAAAAAAGGACTGATTTATTGAATTTTTAGTAAAAATGAAAAAATATACTTTTTTCGAAGCAATTTTTTTTTTGTCCTTTTTTTGTTCACTCTTCTATATTTGAATTTTTTATAGAAAGTAGGAGTCAGTACCTTTCAAATAAGCCTTTTTTCGTGAAATTCCAAATGTCTATTGAACACCAGCAATTCAATGCATCACCACAAGTACACGAAAAATCATGATTTCACCAAAAAAAAAACATGCGATTTTTGTACGAAAAGTCAAAAAAATTTTGTGTTTTTCGGGGTTTTGGGGACACAGTTTCGGCTGTAGTTTTTTCTTAAGGTTACCAATTTTTGTGATTCGCTCATTTTCAACTTTTGAGAGAAATCAAAATTCGAATTAGTGCAGTTTTTATGACGTCATATGTGCAACCGTATTTTAAAAAATGTCCTTTTTCACTAAAATAGCCATAAAAAAAGGATTTTGAATGCTAAGGGCATAACATAAAATAGATGTCTCATCTCTGGAGAATTTTCATCGTCGATTAGTGCAATCGAATACAAACCTAAAATTGGCAGGTTTTACATTTTGAAATTTGTCAAACCTGTTTTTCTGCGGGAGATAGGGAAAATTGCATGAAAAAAATATTTTTTAATTGTTTTGCGAAATATAGGGATATGGGCCGCATAAAAAAGTCTCGTGTAGAAAGTAACTCAAAACCTGATTATTCTGACTTAGAAAATACAAATGCGAACATTTTTAAATACTTATATTATTTACATTTCTACTTATTCTACACACCAAACTTGTAAAATATTATCATTCGCACTATGAGAATTTTCGAACTTTCTTGTGCTTAACTGCTTCAAATCACTGAATTGCAAAAAAAAAAATGGGATGATCCAATAATTATCTAATACTTTGGGATACCCTGTACCACCACATTGCAATCAAGGCCGATATATTGCTTACAAACTCCAAAACATATTTCTTTGCCAAACAAACGAAACAAAACGAATTTTGTTCAAAATACGTTTTTTTGACCGATTGGTCCTATGGGAGCTATATGATATAGTCAACCGATTTTGATCAAATTTGGTACAGTGTTGAAGATCTCTAAAAAACTTCCGAATGCCAAATTTGGTTACAATATCTTCACAAGTAAACAAAACACAACGAATTTTGTACAAAACACGATTTTTTGACCGATAGGTCCTATGGGAGCTATATGATATAGTCAACCGATTTTGATCAAATTTGGTACAGTGCTTGGGAACTCTAGAAAACTTCTTAATGCCAAATTTGGTTACAATATCTTTACAAACAAACGAAACACAATGCATTTTGTACAAAAAACTAATTTTCGACCGATCGATCCTATGGGACCTATATGATATAGTCAACCGATTTTGATCAAATTTGGTGCAGTGCATGGGAACTCTAAAAAACTTCTTAATGCCAAATGTGGTTACGGTATGTTCACAAATGAACAAAACACAACGAATTTTGTACAAAACACGATTTTTTGACCGATTGGTCCTATGGGTGCTATATGATATAGTCAACCGATTTTGATCAAATTTGGTATAGTGCTTCGGAACTCTAAAAAACTTCTTAATGCCAAATTTGGTTACAATATCTTCACAAACAAACGAAACACAACGAATTTTGTACAAAAAACAAATTTTCGACCGATCGATCCTATGGGACCTATATGATATAGTCAACCGATTTTGATAAAATTTGGTACGGTGCTGGAGGTTTCTAAAAAACTTCCGATTGCCAAATTTGGTTATGATATCTTCATAAGCAAACGAATTATCCATCTAAAACTTTTGCTTTTTTTTGGAGGTCCTCTGAAACACCCCTATGGGAGCTATATAATGTAGTCCCGATATCAAAAAAATAAAATAAACTTGTCTCCTATAGATTAATAAGGGATCTTATCTGAAAGTTTGGTTGCTCTAGCTCTTACCATCTCTGAGATCTAGGCGTTCATACGGACAGACGGACAGACGGACAGACGGTCAGACGGACAGACGGACATGGGTATATCGACTTCTCTAGTCACTCTGATCATACTTTAGGTAACTTTGGGGCGTCTCCGAATTCTTCTTCTGTACGTTACATACATTTTCGTCTTGCACAAACACAATATACCCTTTGTACCATACGGTACAGGGTATAATAAGACCGCACAAAAAAGGAACGCACAAAAAAAGGTTTGACTGGATCAGAGTGACTAGAGAAGTCGATATACCCATGTCCGTCTGTCCGTATGAACGCCTAGATCACAGAGATGGTAAGAGCTAGAGCAACCAAACTTTCAGATAAGATCCCTTATTAATCCATAGGAGACAAGTTTATTTTATTTTTTTGATATCGGGACTACATTATATAGCTCCCATAGGGGTGTTTCAGAGGACCTCGAAAAAAAGCAAAAGTTTTAGATGGATAATTCGTTTGTTTATGAAGATATCATAACCAAATTTGACAATCGGTAGTTTTTTAGAAACCCCCAGCACTGTACCAAATTTTATCAAAATCGGTTGACTATATCATATAGGTCCCATAGGATCGATCGGCCGAAAATTTGTTTTTTGTACAAAATTCGTTGTTTCGTTTGTTTGTGAAGATATTGTAACCAAATTTGGCATTAAGAAGTTTTTTAGAGTTCCCAAACACTATACCAAATATGATCTAAATCGGTTGACTATATCATATAGCTACCATAGGACCAATCGGTCAAAAAATCGTGTTTTGTACAAAATTCGTTGTGTTTCGTTTATTTGTAAAGATATTGTAACCAAATTTGGCATTCAGAAGTTTTTTGGAGATGTTCAACACTGTACCAAATTTGATCAAAATCGATTGACTATATTATATAGCTCCCATAGGGCCAATCGGTCAAAAAAACGCTTTTTGTACAAAATTTGTTGTGTTTCGTTTGTTTGTGAAGATATTGTAACCAAATTTGGCATTCATAAGTTTTTTAAAAATTTTCAGCACTGTACCAAATTTTATCAAAATCGGTTGACTATATCATATAGCTTCCATAGGGCCAATCGGTCAAAAAAACGTTTTTTGCACAAAATTCGTTGTGTTTGGTTTGTTTGTGAAGATATTGTAACCAAATTTGGCATTCAAAAGTTTTTTAGAGATCTTCAACACTGTACCAAATTTTATCAAAATCGGTTGACTATATCATATAGCTCCCATAGGGCCGATCGGTCAAAAAAAAATTTTTGATTAAAAATTCGTCTGCTTTTGGTTGTTTATGAAGGTATCATAATCTAATTTGGCAATCAAATGTCTTTTGGTGTTCGTAAGCAATTTACCGGATTTTATTGCAAGCAGTGGTACAGGGTATCCCAAAGTCGTCCGCGCCCGACTTTAACGTACGCCATCTTTTACTACGTTATATTTGTCCGATTTAGTTCATTTTTGCCACATAGATGAAACAAATAAGCAATATGTGGCTTGATATTGGCTTATTTAATTAAACTTGATATTTGAGGGTATGACAGAACCCTGATGTGCTGTTTGTTTTTTTTAGGATTCTGCGGTTCTTCAAATACTTTAAGTCACGAGTCACCCAGGCGCATTTCGTTGGCAGTAAAGTACGCTTCTTGATACCAGAGGTAAAGAAATCGTATAAAACCTCATACAAAGATTTAAAATTTTATTCAAGAAGATGTGAGACGGAGACGAAGGCCCGATCATTAGACGCTGGTTTATGATTGACCTAATAACAGCCCCGCAACTCCATTCTAGGTCACGATTCGGGCTAGGAATATTTCCAGACGAACGAAAACGTTCCAATTCTAGAGTTGTGTGGTACAAATCCTCTGAATAGTGGGGGTATGCAATTAGAATTTGGAACATTGTTCTGTAAAATAGATCCACAAATTTATTCAATATTTCATTATCATTTCAAGGACGTAAATGAACAGGATCTTCATCGTCACACCAGCGTAAATGAGGCATGATAGTTACCAGCGGGAAGACAAGTATATAATGGCAGCAAACGGCAAGCCATGCAAGTCCACAATGGAATACTGATGGTCAGCTCGAAGAGTTCTAGAGCTAGATAGAATAAATCGGGTCGCAGTGCAGTTTTCTCAAACTACATGTCATATATAAAAGATTTCGTATTTCATTAAAATAAAAGAGTGGCAAATATGAAATTTTTAAATCTACAATGTTAGGAACTATTTTTGAGTTTAGTTCCCCCTGTACAACTGATTCATAGTACCCCGACTAAACATCCGATTGGCAAAGACAGACATGACAAAAAAAAGTTAATATGAAAGCGTCGCTTAGAAGATATATTATATGCAAGGGCTTAATTTTACGTTATGTGTAGATATTATATAATAATTTACCTGGGTGTTAGAGGTAATAGAACCTGACTGCATTGTTGTAATGTTAGAAGGTTCTGTAGCTGAGTTAACAATTGCCGTTGTGATTGTTTTATGCAGATCAGGGCCGGACGGGGCCAATGGCGAATTTGCATTGACTGCATTATTTGGTTGTCCACTGTTGTTAGCCTCAATATTGTTAGAGGCACCAAAAATCAATGGTGGGGCCAAATTCATAAAGTTAAGTGACATCAAATGGTGAAATTGCATGAAATTAAGCATGTCCATCGGATTCATGCCCGACATGCCGGATGCTGTTGTTGCAGCTGTTAGTTGCTGTTGAATTTGATGCAGGTTTTGAAGATTTTGTAGACTGTGTAGGGATTGAGAATTTATATTTGGAAACTGTTGAATTAGTTGGTGCTGATGATTTTGCACTACAGCTTTTGTGTCGCCCTGCGAAAGTTGTGTAGTATCGTTGCCAGGCAAGCAATCTGCAGCAACGGTGTCCTTACGACCCTGTTGATGATTCAGAAACGCGGCGGTTAGTGTGACGAAACGTTGTTGCTGCTGAGTTACGTCTAGAGCAATTGGGGACAACTGAGACGGCATCTGCTCCTTTAAAAGAGGTGTACCTTGATTGTTTAAGTGCGACAGATGTAGTGGTGGAGTCGTTAATCGCTCTCCTTTTATAAATTCAGTAAGATCGGCTCCTAAAAATGGAAAGTAAATATTAAATAGCGGAAGAAACTATATTCAATAGAGAATCCTGCGTATCTTTTAATAACAATAGGTGTTCTTCTTTATCCCTTAGTTAGAAGCAGGATAATGAAAAATAAAAATACTGGTGAATTTCGATTTTAAATTTTAATTAATTTTTTAAGAATATATGTTTGAGTCTTTTGAAATTGATCTCTTTGATTTTTACTCTTTTTACATTCATATGTGACAGAAGTATTAGCAAAACGATTCAACTCGTACATTTTTATACCCTGTACCGTATGGTACAATGGGTATATTAAGAAGGAAACGTCGGAGACCCCCCAAAGTTACCTAAAGTGTGATCAGGGTGACTAGAGAAGTCAATATACCCATGTCCGTCTGTCCGTATGAACGCCTAGATCTCAGAGATGGTAAGAGCTAGAGCAACAAACTTTCAGATTAGATCCCTTATTATTCCATAGGAGGCAAGTTTATTTTATTTTTTCGATATTGGGGTTACATTATATAGCTCCCATAGGGGTGTTTCAGAGGTCCTCGAAAAAACCCAAAAGTTTTAGATGGATAATTCGTTTGTTTATTAAGATATCTTAACCAAATTTTGCATTCGGAAGTTTTTTAGAGGTCTTCAACACTGTACCGAATTTTATCAAAATCGGTTGACTATATGATATAGCTCCCATAGGACCAATCGGCGAAAAATTTTTTTAAAATAACATTCGATGTATTTCGTTTGTTTATGAAGGTATTATAACCAAAGTTGGCATTCAGCAGTTTTTTAGAGTACCCAAGTACTAAACCAAATTTGATCAAAATCGTCTATATCATATAGCCCCCATAGGACCGATCGGCTATAAAATCGATTTTTGTAAAAAATTTGGTATGTTTCCTTTGTTTATAAATTTGGTACTCGGAAGTTTTTTATAGGTGCCAAGCACTGTTCCAAATTTGATCAAAATCATATAGCTGCCATGGGGCAAAAAACGTGCTGTGCACAAAATTCGTTGCGTTTCGTTTGTTTATGAGAATATCGTAACCAAATTTTGCAAGCAGATGTCTTTTGGAATTCTTAAGCAATATATCGGACTTAAATGTAGTGTGGTGGTGGTACAGGGTATCCCAAAGTCGTCTGCGCCCGACTTTAACGAATTTATAAAATTAAATTTCTATGGTAAATAAGCATCTCAAAATATTCGATGTCAAAGGTCCTAAAGAACTTAAAAACTTCTTGATTATTGAATGAATTACTTACTAATAGTTATATTCTTGATTCCTAAGCGTAAGCATAGAGCCTCAATTGAATGAATTACAGAACATAAACTTCTCTTCACATTTAATTTACAATAATATCTCTCACAATTTTAAAATAAAAAATAAATTCTTGGTAAAAACGCAAAAAATTTTATCTTTTAATCAGAAACATAAAAATATCTTTATTCGTTCGCTTTATCCATATGTCGATAAGTTATCGCAATTTTGCAAAAATAAATATTGACGGAAGTATAAACTGCTGATTGAAACAATAGGAGTGCTAGATAAACAGTTTACCTGAATTATTTTTGGAGAGACTTGACGCGAAAACATTTACATTCGCTGGCTCCTTATCCATCTCGCCAAGAGTACTAGGTGATAATGCACAAAGATTTTCATTTGTTGGGCATTCCTCAGCATGCACTTGCTCCATATGTTTCTGCAAGGCTTGTACGCTGCGGAAACTACGCTGACAAAGCGCGCACTTTGTGGCGTCCCTCATTGAATGATATAGCATGTGCGTGGTCAACTTCTCTTGGGTTTTAAATGCCAAAGAGCACTGCTTACACCGATATTTGTACACATGTCGCTCTGAGATAACAAGACTCATATGATTTTCTTTAAAATGAGCTATCATAGCCGGCAATGTACCAAAAACCATATAGCAGGGACGGCTAATGTGAGTTACAGCGAGGCACAAATAGTCTTTATTTCGCACTGGAAAATGTTCAGTTTGCTGTGCATGCTGAAGTAGCTGTTCCTCGTGCTTAAACAGGGCATCGCACTGTTGACACGATAGACCTTTTATGCCAGAAGAGTTACTGTTGCTTTGAAAGCAATGTTCGGGGAAAGACGCAGTTTTAGGCGCAGGTCCTGGATCGCCAGCGTTCTTCTCATTATCATCTTCGTAAATTGTGTCTTGAATGGAAGTAGCTGATGGATGATCATGCCATGCTGTATTGTCAACAAGTTGGAGAAGTCTCGCAAGGCCATCTCGAGTTACATTGTGTATGCATTTTAAATGATTTTCCAGCAAATATTTTTTGTTAAATCCGCTTTCCAAACACAACGGACACTGAACTCCTATATGTTCTGATGATTCATCTTTATGAGATGACTCGCCAAGCTGACTCTCTTTCTCCATTTCCTTACCTGGACTACATCTCGAGGTATCCACCTCTGAGATGCAAACCATGTTTTCCTCCTCATTGTCTAGGCGTTCTCGCTTAATTTCAATGGGGCAATCATCCCCACAGGGTGGCGTGGCAGGCGGGCCACTATTGCAGCGATGCACAGCAGCAAGGGCTGCCGCTGCGACTGCCGTTTGAAATGCTTGCAGAGCCATCGTATTTGTGGGAATGCTAATGAAATTATCTAAATCTGTATTAGAGTGTAAAGTCTCAATATGCGATTCTATTTCTTTCTTTGATTGCACAAAGTATTCGCATTGATTACACTTAAAAATAGTTGTGATCATTTCGGAAGCAGTAGGGTCATTACTAGCCGGAGATAACGTTCGAATCTTGCCGCAAGACGCTAGAGAGCAGCTTGATGTCGGAGAAGAAATAATGGCATCTGCCGAGGACGTAACTACTGCATCTGTCGTTCCGCCAGCGTCGCTTCGTCCATCTAGAAATAATAAAATCATTTTTATTAACAACATAGTAAATAATAGCATGGTAAAAAAATGTGATGGATGGATCTCATATAGCTCTTATTGTCTCCGAAATCTGCGTGTTATACAGACAGACATAGCTCAATCGCAACCCGATGCAATGATAAGCATTTTCGTTTTTATACCCTGTACCGTACGGTACAAAGGGTATATTGTGTTTGTGCAAGCCGAAAATGTATGTAACGTACAGAAGGAGAAGTCGGACACCCCCCAAAGTTACCTAAAGTATGATCAGAGTGACTAGAGAAGTCGATATACCCATGTCCGTCTGTCCGTATGAACGCCTAGATCTCAGAGATGGTAAGGGCTAGAGCAACCAAACTTTCAGATAAGATCCCTTATTAATCCATAGGAGACAAGTTTATTTTATTTTTTTGATATCGGGACTACATTATATAGCTCCCATAGGGGTGTTTCAGAGGACCTCGAAAAAAAGCAAAAGTTTTAAATGGATAATTCGTTTGCTTATGAAGATATCATAACCAAAATTGGCAATCGGAAGTTTTTTAGAAACCCCCAGCACTGTACCAAATTTTATCAAAATCGGTTGACTATATCATAGAGGTCCCATAGGATCGATCGGTCAAAAAAACCTTTTTTCTACAAAATTCGTTGTGTTTCGTTTGTTTGTGAAGATATTGTAACCAAATTTGGCATTCGGAAGTTTTTTAGAAATCTTCAACACTGTACCAAATTTTATCAAAATCGGTTGACTATATCATATAGCTCCTATAGGACCAATCTGTCAAAAAATCGTTTTTTGTACAAAATTCGTTGTGTTTCGTTTGTTTGTGAATATATTATAAGTAAATTTGGCATTCAGAAGTTTTTCAGAGTACCCAAGCACTGCAGCAAATTTGATCAAAATCGGTTGACTATACCATATACCTCCCATAGGAACGATAGGTCAAAAAAACATTTTTGGTTAAAAATTCGTCTTTTTTTGGCTGTTTATGAAGGTATCGTAATTTAATTTGGCAATCGAATGTCTTTTGGTGTTCTTAAGCAATTTACTGGATTTTATTGCAAGCAGTGGTACAGGGTATCCCAAAGTCGTCCGCGCCCGACTTTAACGTACGCCATCTTTAATTATCTAATTATGCTTTTGCAATTAAAATATGGTTCAACGTCTACAAATGATGTTCCATCTCTGAGTAAAGAAAGATTATCGACTTTAGACCATATATCCAGTGGCGGAGGTTTTCGGGTCCGGTCCCCTCCCCACCAAAGTTGGAAAAATGGGTTGAAAGTCATTTGCGAGCTCTGATATATGTGCACATACAGTGAAGCCGAAAATGTATGTAACATACGGAAACGTCGGAGACCCCCCAAAGTTACATAAAGTATGATCAGGGTGACTAGAGAAGTCGATATACCCATGTCCGTCTGTCTGTCTGTCCGTCTGTCCGTATGAATGCCTAGATGTCAGATATGGTAAGAGCTAGAGCAACCAAACTTTGAGATTAGATACGCTATTATTCCATAGGAGACAAGTTTATTTTATTTTTTCGATATCGGGGTTACATTATATAGCTCCCATAGGGGTGTTTCAGAGGACCTCGAAAAAAACAAAAAGTTTTAGATGGATAATTCGTTTGTTTATGAAGTTATCGTAACCAAATTTGTCACTCGAAAGTTTTTTATAGTAGCACTGTACCAAATTTGATCAAAATCGGTTGACTATATCATATAGCTTCCATAGGACCGATCGGTCAAAAACATTTTTGTTTTACAAAATTCGTTGTTTTTCGTGTGTTTTTAAAGATATCGTACCCAAATTTGGGAATCAATTGTCTTTTAGAGTGCTTAAGCAATATATTGGACTTAATTGCAATTAGTGGTACAAAGTCGTCTGCGTCCGACTTTAACGTACGCCATCTTTTTTTTTACAAAATTCGGTGTATTTCGTTTGTTTATGAAGATATCGTAGTCAAACCTCACATTCGAAAGTTTTTTATAGTTCCCAAGCACTGTACCAAATTTGATCAAAATCGGTTGACTTTATCATATAGCCCCAATAGGACCGATCGGTCAAAAAAATTTGTTTAGTGCAAAATTCGACTTGTTTCGTGTGTTTATGAAGATATTGTAACCAAATTTGGCAAATAACTATCTTTTAGAGTTCTGAAACAATATACCGGATTTAATTGCAATGTGGTGCTACAGGGTATCCCAAAGTCGTCCGCACCCGACTTTAACGTACGCCATCTTTTAAACCTAATTTTTATAAAACTTGCACTGTACGAGTTAAGTTAAAGATTTAAGAAATAAATAAAACAAAAGATGACGTACGTTAATTTCGGGCGGATATTTGGGATAAACTGTACCACCATATTGTAATCAAATCCGGTGTATTGCTTAAGAACTCCAAAAGATATTTGATTGCCAAATTTGGTTATGATATTTTCATAATAGTACAGTAAACGAAGGCTCAAAAAAGACGTCTGCTGGATAAAAATGTGATACAGTCGAGGCGGTGCCCGACAGTGTAATACCCTGTACCTTTTTTCTGGAAAAAAATTTGTTTGCTTTTAATAACTCTCCATTGGAATTATGTATTTTTTTGGTGCAGAACGATATCGGTAATATTTGGATGTGGATTTGTTCACTAGAGCAACATGAATAATAATATCCAAATTTGTGATTCTAGGTAATTTTCTACCATAATAACGCTAAGTCAAATATTAATGCAGTTTCTAGGCAAGGGGAGGTGAAATTAGTACATTTTTGGCTATAACTTCTGTTGTATTTGTCCGATTTTGTTCATTTTTTACACACAGATGCATGAAGCCATGACGCATAGCTCTGTTAATTTTCAAAAAAAAATATTAAACGGTGTAGCTAAAGATGGCGTACGTTAAAGTCGGGCGCAAACGACTTTGGGATACCCTGTACCACTATTTGCAATTAAGTCCAATATATTGCTTAAGCACTCTAAAAGACAATTGATTCCCAAATTTGGGTACGATATCTTCATAAACAAACGAAACAAAACGAATTTTGTGCAAAAAACGTTTTTAACACCGATTGGTCCTATGGGAGCTATATGATATAGTCATTTGATCAAATTTGGTACTGTTAGGCACTCTAAAAAACTTCCAATTGCCGAATTTGGTTACAATATCTTCATAAACAAATGAAACAAAACGAATTTTGTTCAAAATACGTTTTTTCGACCGATCGGCTCTATGTGAGCTATATGATATAGTCAACCGATTTTGATCAAATGTGGTACAGTGCTGGGTAACCCAAAAAAACTGACAAACACCAAACTTGGTTACAATATATTCACAAACAAACGAAAGACAACGAATTTTGTGCAAAAAACGTTTTTTTGACCGATGTGCCCTATGGGAGCTATATGATATAATCAATCGATTTTGATCAAATTTGGTACAGTGATTGGGAACTATAGAAAACTTGCGAACGCCAAATTTGGTTACGATATCTTCATAAACAAACGAATTATTTATCTAAAACTTTTAGGGTTTTTCGAGGTCCTCTGAAACACCCGTATGGGAGCTATATAATATATCCCCGATATCCAAAATATAAAATAAACTTGCATCCCCTGACATAATAACGCATCTAATCTGAGAATTTGGTTGCTCTAGCTCTTACCATCTCTGAGATCTAGGTGTTCATACAGACCGACAGACCGACAGACAGACAGACAGACAGACAGACGGACATGGGTATATCGACTTCTCTAGTCACCCCGATCATACTTTGGGTAACTTTGGGGGGTCTGCGACGTCTCCTTCTGTATGTTACATACATTTTCGGGTTGCACAAACTTAATATACCCTCTGTACTATACGGTACAGGGTATAAAAAGCAGAGCTCGTAAAAAACTGCCAACACTTTTAGAGTACAATGAATAATGTGTGCACTGAGAGAAATAAATTATTAAATTATCACCAGTTATTACAATGATATATGTTTAAATATTAGCAATCAAAGCATTTTATTAATTCAAAAACGAATTAAATATCATATAAACAATGGCCAAAAATTTAATACAATGTTCTGCACTTCAAACATATGTATATGAATCAACATTATCAATAATAAATAAAAATAATTCAATTATTTTGACGGTCTATATACTAATTACCACAATTAAGAAACTAAGACTAATAACAAAAGTAAGATGCAAATAATAAGAACTATGAATATAAAAAATGTGGTACAGTCGAGGCGGTGCCCGACAGTGGAATACCCTGTACTTTTTGTGTCAAAAAAATTTTTCCTGCATATTCCATCTAAGAACTTTCCAATTGGAATTTATTTTTTTTTGGTGCAAAACGATATTTATACCTATAAGTTCCCTAAATTTGTACCGATTTTGATGAAAATCGAAATTTACGTCAAAGAAGCTATTTTAATTATATTGGGTAAGTTTCAAGTTGATATGTTAAGGGGTGTGGGAGAAAACACGGTAAATCGATTGCGGGGGGTGGGGGGACCGCATCGATAAAATTTGGATGTGGATTTGTTCATTATAGCCACATGAATGAGCTTACCATTACGACCAAAACCGAACAAATAAAACACAAACTGACACTGAGCCGAACACTTTTTTC
This sequence comes from Chymomyza fuscimana, assembly GCA_949987675.1. Taxonomy (NCBI): domain Eukaryota; kingdom Metazoa; phylum Arthropoda; class Insecta; order Diptera; family Drosophilidae; genus Chymomyza; species Chymomyza fuscimana. The sequence goes on from OX465092.1 coordinate 6,797,855, forward strand.
GTATCGCTTTTCGGTTCTGGTCCGTGTTTTCGGCTGAGCAAAACAAACGTGTCTCTCTCTCAATAAAACCTATGTCGAGACACTTTGAGCGAGCGCTCACTGAAAAACTGTCTGTTTAAGACCGTTTCATAAAAAGTGTCTTTTGCGTGTGTATGCGTGCTTGTGTGAGTCGCCTGTGCTTTACTTCGTGCATTTACGAAGACACGAGGCCGAAGCAAGCCAAAGTGAGCTTATACACTAAGCAAATGAATTGTGCAACAAAATTTAACAGAGCGATGCGTTGTGGATACATGCATCTATGTGTAAAAAATGAACAAAATCGGACAAATACAACAGAAGTTATAGTCAAAAATGTGAAAATTTCAACTCCCCTTGCCAATAAACTGCGTCAATATTTGACTTTACGCAATTGTGGCTACAATTGACCTACAATCACAATTTTAAGCTGATTCATGTGGCTCTAATGAACAAATCCACATCCAAATTTTATCAATGCGGACCCCCCACCCTCCGCAATCGATTAACCGTGTTTTCTCCCCCACCCCTCAACATATCCCCTTGAAACTTGCCCTATATACTTTAAATAGCTTCTTTGACGTAACTTTCGGTTCTCATCAAAATCGGTACAAATTTACGGAATTTAAAGGTATAAATATCGTTTTGCACCAAAAAAAAATTTCCAATTGGAAAGTTCTTAGAAGGAATATGCAGAAATAAAATTTTTTTCGAGAAAAAAGGTACAGGGTATTCCACTGTCGGGTACGTTTCGACTGTATTACAGTTTTGTTTCTATCAAATTTAGAGCCATGATTAAAAGATCGAAATTGTTGCCTTTGAAACTAAATCAAGGTTGAAGGTTAATTGGTTTAAGCACAATGTCTTTTTAAAGTTATAAGTGGGAAATCGTGTTTGGTGTTTTTGAATAATTTGCAAATATCTCAAAACCGGTAGTTAAAACAGGTAGGTAAATTTTACCCATATACTTTGTGAAAGTATTTGGTTGCTCTAGCTACCATCTCTGAGATCTAGGCGTTCATACCGACAGATAGACGGAAATAGGTATATCGACTTCTCTAATCGACTTCTTTCTATACCGACTATCAAACGAATAATACCTCAACAACTTTTGGTTTTTTTTTTCGCTAGTGACCCGTACAATACTTTAAGTATGTTCGTATGAACATGTAACTCTCCGAAACTTTAACAGCTTGGTTTTTTTATTTTTTTTTGGCAAGGCGCCCCATTTTTTTTTTTTTCAAATATAAATAATTTTAGTCTTAGTTAGTCACGAGAATTGATGACTTGATGGTTTTTATAATTACACCGACACAGAAATGTTCTGCCAAGTTCCCTTGTGGGAAAATTTCGTTGTTTAAGCCCACATATTAATTTCTGTAATACTTGAGGAAGGGTGGTATCCCAAAAATACATTTTTGGTCAAATACATTTTCGTTCCTTTTATTTTTGTATGTTAACTAAAAGGGATATTTAGTGCTACAGACAAGAGTATTAACAAATATGGCTTGCGCAAAAGTCAGATGCGGCCGACTGCAGGATACTTCAACTTCGGTGTATCGCTTTTTTTTGACCCGATCGGTCTTATGGGAGCAACATTATATAATCAACCGAATTTTATACAACTTGGTACAGTGCTTGGGGACTGACTAAGAAACTTCGGAAAGAAAAATTTACTTTGATATCCTAATAAATTATAATTATGAGTTATAATCAAACGAAAAACAAAGGAAATGTGCTCTAAAAATATTTTTATACCCTGTACCGTATGGTACAAAGGGTATATTAAGTTTGTGCAAGCCGAAATGTATGTAACATACAGAAGGAAACGTCGGAGACTCCCCAAAGTGACCTAAGGTATGATCAGGGTGACTAGAGAAGTCAATATACCCATGTCCGTCTGTCCGTCCGTATGAACGCCTAGATCTCAGAGATGGTAAGAGCTAGAGCAACCAAACTTTCAGATTAGATCCCTTATTATTCCATAGGAGACAAGTTTATTTTATTTTTTTGATATCGGGGTGTTTCAGAGGACCTCGAAAAAAACCAAAAGTTTTAGATGGATAATTCGTTTGTTTATAAAGATATTTGGCAAATTTGGCATTCGCTAGTTTTTTATAGTTCCCAAGCACTGTACCAAATTTGATCAAAATCGGTTGACTATATCATATAGCCCCTATAGGGCCAATCGGTCAAAAAAACGTTTTTTGTAAAAAGTTTGTTGTGATTCGTTTGTTTATGAAGATATCGTAACCAAATTCGGCATTTGGAAGTTTTTTAGAGTACCCAAGCACTGTACAAAATTTGATCAAAATCGGTTGACTATATCATATAGCTCCCATAGGACCAATCGGTCAAAAAAACGTTTTTTTGAACTAAATTCGTTGTATTTCGTTTGTTTACAAAGATATCGTTTGTTGTGCTTCGTTTGTTTATGAAGATATCGTAACCAAATTCGGCATTCAGAAGTTGTTTAGAGTACCCAAGCACTGTACCATATTTAATCAAAATCGGTTGTCTATATCATATAGCTCCTATAGGACCAATCGGTCAAAAAACGTTTTTTGTACAAAATTCGTCAGTTTTTGGTTGTTTATGAAGGTATCGTAACCTAATTTGGCAATCAAATGTATTTTGGTGTTCTTAAGTAATATACCGGATTTAATTGCAGGCTAGAGGTACAGGGTATCCCAAAGTCGTCCGCGCCCGACTTTAACGTACGCCATCTTTTTAAATTAAAATTTTAAATTTTTTTTCGTACAGCGTTTATGAACTTTAAAAAACTTCGAAACGCCAAATGTGGTTACGAAATCTTCATAAACAAACAAATTATAAAACTAAAATATATTTCCAACTGATCTGTGATACCCCTACTGTAGAGCAGTATATTACCCGGCTATCGGAAAAAATATTATAAAATTGTTTCCTGAGACATATTAAAGGATCTTATCCAAAATATTGGTTGCTCAATCTGTTTATATCTCTGAGATCTATGTGTCCATACGGACAGACAGACAGACGGACGGACATAGGGACATGTGTATTTCGATTAGTCACCGTGATCATACCTTATGTAACTTAGCGCAGTTTGCGACGTCTCCTTCTCTATGTTACATACATTCTCAGCTTGCACAAACTTAAAATTAGAATGGTTCGTACAAAAGCCCGGTACGAAAAGAGCATTGTCTTAGTCTTTATCGCGCTCATGTAACCTAGACTTTGCAATGACATCGCATTAAATTGAAATAACAAAATAAATGGATCATCGATGAATAACAGTCGATAAGGCAAAAAAAGGATCAAACTAAAATAATGTCCTATTCAAGTGGGGCAAAATTGTATCTAAACTTCATTTAATGTTAACATAAAGTAGAATAAAGTTCCAGATCTTGGAATTTGTCACAGAGAGAGAAAAATAGTTTCCCAAAACAGGTTAAAACTATTATCATTCTATTCATGCACGTGTACGTATGCATGTATACACAAAGTGCAAGAAAACCATTCCTAATACGAAATCAAAACAAACCTCCCATCGAGCGTTGGGAAAACGGGAATTCCCGTTTTTTCGAGACAATTCCCGGGCTCCCGTTTTTCGTGTTTACTCCCGTTTTTTACATTGCATGATTTTTTTTCTCAATTACTTATTAAAAAAATTCTGAAATCGTCACATATTTCGGAGAAACTAACCAATTTAAAAAAATTAATTTAACGAAATTAGAATGGAAAGAAATTGTTCAATATTTCGCTCTTATTTGTTTTAAAAATCTATATTCCTTTATGTTATTGATTTGCAAATGTTAATGCACACAAACACAAGCAACAATGACGACGAATTGTAGTGTGGAGAAAGGATTAACGTAACAGTGTCGAACAGCATCACAACCAGAGAGAACTAAAATAGACAGAGTGGTAAATTCTCTTCGAGTTCGAAACTCGAAAAAGATTGTGCGTGACTTGGGCTTTATCTTGTCAAGGGTACCAACGATGCGATCATTTTCACTCATCATGAACATGTGCATGAGCGACCGTTCTGAGCTTACATTGGATAGAATCAAATCGATGATCGTAATTAAATTCAATGCAAACCAAACATGCAAGGAATTTTATGATGCAATCAAAAAACGACCTGACATATTGAGAGCAATAAAAAGAGGTGATAAGTACAACACAAAGATTTTATCATCAGAAAAAAATGTGTTACCATTGACTAATTTTATACGTTTTTTTTAAAATAGCGATGGGAGGCCTATACATACTATTCATATACTCGTATGTATGTATGTACGCACGTACGTACACTCATACATCACATACAGATGTGTGCAAGTACTATTAAGAGAATAAAAGTGTATTTGTATTCCACAGGTTGGCTCAGCGAACTGTAATCATACGCAGCTGCTGTTGCCGTTGGTTTGCACACTAGTCGCTGCTAACGCCAACACCACCATCATCGTCATCATCATCATCTCCACCACCGTCGTCTTGCAGCCGGTACATTCCCCAATTAGTCTGGAAATTTAACTTTGATGCTGAGACCAACACCAATACCAGCGAAAGAAACAAAGCAAAAATACAGTAAACGGTTTGCAATGCAAGGCTAACTTATGACTCCAGATGGGTATCATATCGCATACAACATTATGAGGATGTAGCTGCGGCAACGGCAATGAATGGATGCCAAGGTTTTATATTTTGAATATTTTATGTATATTATTATTGAAAAAAATTAATAATAAATTTACAATTCTTTCTTCTTATATCCTGTTAATCCTAGTGGAGCAAATTTACAATATGTACTAAGAAAATAATATTAAAAAAGATTCAAATGCATTTAAACTGAGTTTAAGACAACACTTTTTATACCCTGTACCTATAGGTACAAAGGGTATACCAGATTTGTGCAATGTATGTAACGGACAGAAGGAGGCGTGGCAGACCCCAAGTCCTTTACACCAAAATGCTTATCATAACCTCGGGTAGCGATTGAGCCATGTCCGTCCGTCCGTTTGTCCGTCCGTATGATCCTAGATCTCGGAGACTATAAGAGCTAGAGGCACGAAACTTTACCAGCTGGTGGGCATATTTTCTGAAAATATGAAGTTTGTTGAATCATGTCAATATCTTCCCTCGTTCCCCCGCAGTAGAGTTTCGCGGTTTTTAGCCACACCGTTTTTTATTTTCATCTGAAACAGAGCGATGCGTTGTGGTTACATGCATCTGTGTGTAAAAAATAAACAAAATCGGACAAATACAGCAAAAGTTATAGTCAAAAATGTACAAATTTCACCACCCCTTGCCAATAAACTGCCTCAATATTTAACTCTACGTAATTATGGTTACAAGTGACCTAGAGTTTGATCGATTCGGTCCCCCCACCCCCCGCTATCGATTTACCGTGTTTTTTCCCACACCCCTCAACATACCAACTTGAAACTTACGCCACATACTTTAAATAACTTCTTTGACGTAACATTCGAGTTTCATCAAAATCGGTAAAAATTTAGGGAACTTAAAGGTATAAATATCGAATTTCACCAAAAAAAAATTAATTCCAATTGGAAAGTTCTTAGAAGGAATATGCAGGAAAAATTTGTTGCGAGACAAAAGGTACAGGGCATTCCACTGTCGGGCACCGCCTCGACTGTATTACATATTTTTTTATATAAGAGAGTATAAGAGTATAATATTCTTTAAGTATAAACTTGAATAGTGTTTACGTTCCTCTGTTTACAATAAGTACGTTAAAAATTTTATTTATCCGAAAAATATTATAAACAAAGAGGAAGAATACAGTACCTTATATGTAGCTTAATCGATTTAAATTGAAAAGTACTTATATCAAAAAATGTGGTACAATCGAGGCGGTGCCTGACAGTGGAATACTCTGTACCTTTTCGTATCGAAAAAATTTTTCCTGCATATTCCTTCTAAGAACTTTCCAATTGAATTTTTTTTTTTTTTTTGATGAAATTCGATATTTATATTATACCTATAAGTTCCGTAAATTTTTACCGATTTTGATGAAACTCGAATGTTACGTCAAAGAAGTTATTTAAAGTATATGGGGTAAGTTTCAAGTTGGTGTGTTGAGGGGTGTGGGAGAAAACACGGTAAATCGATTGCGCGCGGTGGGGGGACCTCATCGATCAAATTCGTATGTGGATTTGTTCATTAGAGCCACATGAATCAGCTTAAAATTGTGATTCTAGGTCACTTGTAACCATAATTACGTAGAGTCAAATATTGAGGCAGTTTATTGGCAAGGGGAGGTGAAATTTGTATATTTTTGACTATAACTTTTGTTGTATTTCTCCGATTTTATTCATTTTTTACACACAGATGCAACGCATCGCTCTGTTAAATTTCAGATAAAAATATTAAACGGTGTGGCTAAAAACCGCGAAAATCTACTGCGGGGGAATAGGGGAAGATATTGACATGATTCAACAAACCTCTGCTCAGGAAATATACGCACCAGCTGGTAAAGTTTCGTTTCTCTATCTGTTATAGTCTCCGAGATCTAGGCGTTCATACGGACGGACGGACGGACAGACAGACGGACATGGGCCAATCGCTACCCGGGGATATGATAAGCATTTTGGTATAAAGGACTTGGGGTCTGCCACGCCTCCTTCTGTCCGTTACATACATTGCACAAATCTAGTATACCCTTTGTACCTATAGGTACAGGGTATAAAAATTTAATTTACCCTATGCTTATTTTAAATATAGTTCGGATCGACATGCACAGCCATCAAAAGAACTGAGAGTCTTCTGCTTAGCATTCATTTTATTTTTGCATATTCTGGAGAATTGGTATGAACTCGGGCAGGCTAGATACAATACCTAGTGTTGGAAGACGATCGCTTACCTCAATAGGCTACAGGCATACGGCACGTGCAATTATCGTACGACGCGTCGCTGGGTGGGTGTGTAAAGTGCAATTCTGTATTCAAGGCATTGGCGTTTTTAAGAAGTTTTGTACATTGCTTTTGCAGTGAATGTTTTTTTGTTGTGTCTCTGTCTGGCTGCCTCATCAGTTTGCATGGTCCTGCTCTGTGGTTAAGGGAATGCGGCTCACCGTCTGTCGTCTGAAGCTAAACCCAGCACAGCGACGAGCTTACCAATGCCCAGCGTTGTAGTGTTCGTCGCATCTGATATAGGAATCACACTGTAGTGATGTCTGTTTACCTTCGGATTGTGCTTTGTGAAACGCGCGGCGAAATGGTCTGCCATGAAGCAAAGTGTGCACGTCACTAATTGCAAATTCGATGGATACACATAATCGTTTTTGCATTCTTAAGTAATTTGTAATAATTTCCTCAAGGGTCAGCTTCAGCGAATAAATCTCACAGCGCATATAAATCGCACCAGACAAAGAGAGTGAGGGCACGCAATGAAGAATTAACGTATACAAGTACAGCTAAACGTGGTTTAGGTAGATACGAAATAATATATATGTATGTGACTTGTATGCACACGGATGCGTATGGTGATAATAATAACAAAAGTTCACATACTAGTATAAAAAAATACGTCAGTATACATAAGTATATGATGTATGAGTAATTGCACAAAAATCCTTCTTTCAGAATAAGTTTCCAATTGTACCAAATCTTGTTCACTACATACACTAAAATTTAGCTTCTTTTTTTTTTTTTATATTTGTTTATTTGTAATCTGTTCAAAGGACATTCAACAAATTTTATAACATCTTGCAAAAAATATTTACATGATTGGCTTGACTCCAATGAGCTAAACCAATATAACATTAAGAAGACTTAGTTTTAATTTAGAATCTATGGGGAAGATCTAGTTACCCAAAGTATTTTTAATAATTAATTCTTAAAGGGGCAAACAAGAAAGTGGTAGAGTATAGTGCTCTCTTTTATGCACAACATTCCAAACGTTGCCAAATGTTGGTAAATTAGCAAGGACTAATGCGGCTTTAAGAAAGAAGTGTACCTGGTCAAGCGATGACTTAGAAGACATCTCTGTTTGTATGATAATTAACCGCATGGCCGACACAATTGTGAAATGCTTTTGAGGAAAAAATAATTACCGGACAAAGGGGGATATGTCTGAGAAAACCACAGGACTGTTAAGCATTGTTTAAAAAAAGTTGATTTGAATAAAATAAATAACTATAAATATAATTGACGAAAATTTGTGGGTTATAATAATAATATGCGAAAACATGTTCAGACAACTTTAATTTTTTACTGCGTTTGCATTCTTAATAGGCGGCTGCTGTATAATTTCGCTGCCGTTCAAATTTTGCGCCACATAAACAACGCAGCTGTTTCAGGTCGGATGAAAACGACTCGAAAACGATTCGAGCTCAGTCTAAATCTAGAACATCTAATTACTTTTCATACCCACAGCTGCGAGAAAAAATTTAAAAAACGAACCCCTTTTGATTTCGTCAAAGACACCAAAGTGTCAGGTGTATATATTGTATCTGCAAGATTTGAGGATACATCTGGAAAGTGTATCAGCCAAATCGGCACATTTGTCTTCCCTGTACCTGGTACAGAAAGTGCGAAACGATTTCGTGTGTAAACCCCACAAAACAGAATTATCAGAACCATATAAGAAATCGGGTCAGAAATTTCGGTCTATCCGTATTACTTGCTTCTTGAAGACAAAACGAGAGAAGATTATCAACTGCTTTGATCCAAACACCTTGTGTCTTTAAAAAATGTATTTATTTAATTTATTTGCATAGTCACCCAATTTGTTATGCATAGCAATTATAAAAAATATTTAAAAGGAAATAAACCATGAACGAATGGTTGAAGGGACGAATGTAGCATTATCAACCGAATGAACACTTTTAAAATTAATGAATGTATTCATATATATAGAGAGACATATGGACATAATCCTGAAACAAATAATAAGGGTGTCGGGACGGTGTTTGCCGAGCAGAATGAGCAGGGGTCGGAACCCCCTTATATCTAGATTAATTAACTTAAATATTTATATATTGGTCAGAGAGAGAAAGTCTCAGTCTCGCGGTCTTCATTATTTCCATTTTCCCTAGATTCATGAGCAGAATTATAGCCAACTCCGAACACATATAAAATCTGTTATATACCAGTTAGATTCATTTTGATTATATAATTTGTATTAATGAACGCGAATATTTGAGACAAATTTAAAAAAGTAATAATGCGTAAGTAATAAGCTTTTGAGTTTTGGAGAAGAGACGCTGCTTTTCGTTATTTTTTTTTTGTGAAAAATTTAGCTTTTTCCCGTTAAAAATAGGGGGTTCATAACTAAAGTTGGGTTGCTCTAGCTCTTCTCATGCCTAAGATATATGCGTTAATATTTACGGACGGACAGATAGAGACAGACAGACAGATCACCCTAATCACACAAACTAACAAACCACATCAGCTTTTTATAAATGTGAGTCACTTAAAACGTACCATATATATTTTAAATCTATAAAATTAAAGAACAGTTCGGTTCAGGCCAAAATCAGACATGAAATCATAGCTGCATTTTCAGTCCCTGCCTTCAATGTGTGCATTATAATACGTAACAATCAATACGAATTCTGTGCTAATTTATTTTGACAACTCAGTCCTGAAATCAAAGGTGAATTTACTTTTCTTCTTTTTATAACACACCTATACATATATATGTGATATTTGTATTTATACAAATACAAAGTAGGCTTATTATGTGATGGTACAGGGTATTTATTTAAAGCTCGCCAAATTTCTTAGTGACTTTTGTTACTATAGACTATATAAAAAAAATTAAAATGAGAAGTTAAAAAACGCAATTTGTGTAACCAAAGAAAATTTAAATCGTTTTTTTGTTATTTAAAGTCGATTATTATTATTATTATTGTTATTTAAAGTCGATAATTCTCGACTTCAGCTAGTCCACTTGACTAGAATTACTAAAGTTGCAAAGCATTTAACAAACAATCAAAATAAATACCAACCTTCACAATTTGAATCTGGAGGAACTTGATCAATTATTTTAAAAACTTCATTAAGTCCAGGCATCTCCAGGTTATCGCTTCGTCTTTGCAGGCAAATAAACTGTTCCACTTGCATGTGCCTTAAGCTCTTTACGTGCTGCACCATGTCAAAGAGGTTACGCGCTCCGAAATCGCACAGTTGGCAAAGCAATGCTTTCTGTGGTGGAAGTGTCAAATTTGTATCGGGACAACCGGACTCTGAGGAGTATGTTGAGCAATCACCGCTTGCTAACCGAGGTCCTTTATTTATAATCACGTTTTGTTGGATGATATGAAGCAAATGCTGGAAAATCATCCTCATCGTATCGTGTCGCATTTGTTGGCTGTGCAACGAAAGCTTTTGAATGGAGTTAGTGTTAAAGTCACAGCAATTGCACTTAATTTGCACAAGATTAGCGGCCATCTGAGGCTGATATTGCAGCTTGTACTCATTTTGAGGACCACCTTCGCGTATGTGATTAATTAGGTTAAGCTTCTGAAGATGCTTATCGGTTTTGCTATGCAGTTGAAAGTTGGCCTTTAAGTTCGTTTTATAACTGCATAATCTACACACGTAATTATTATTGTTTATTACCATGATATCCGAAGTCTGATTGGAAGAAACGCGAGAACGATCGACTAGCAAATGCTGGTTCAGTTCATCCAAATTGTTTGTACTAAAAGACTCACAAATAAGACAACTGTAAAAAGCACTTGGCCAATAGTCTGGCTTGGACGGCGGATCTAGTGTCTCGCTGCTATTAATACCAGACGAGGATGCAGTATCGTTTATTAACCTTGAGTCCGCCGATCCCAATAACATAACGGGCAGATTTTTGGGTGATTTTGAAGGGAAAGAAAATATCTGTGTTTGTTCCGGTGTGCCAACTGATGAGGATGGGGAAACTTTGCTGCTGTATTGTTGCTGATTGGCTACAGCAGCAGCAGCATTTTGGTGTAGTAGTTGAATCATCAGGGCCTGGTTGTAGGCCAAATCAGCTAATGCTACTTCTGGCATAAAGTTTGTTGTAACCAATCCACCTGTCAACCCACTTGCACTTCCTGATGGCGTCTCAGCAGCACCCTGCTGCTGCAAAAAGTTAAACGCTTGCATATGCTTTATATTGTTTTGCAAAACAGCCATGTTATGAGTATGTTTTTCACTGGTCATGTGAATCCGTAAATTTCGGGCTACTGATGTTTCGTAACTACAGATGTCGCATCGAAACGACGGCTTCGGCTTTCCTGTACCAAGTGGCGTAGCTGCAGCACTCGAATTATTGCCAACCGTAGTGGCGGCACTGCTACCTCCGGCTAATGCTGGCTGACTACACTGTGGTGAAGTCGTCGGTAACAGCATTTTGGCGGTCACTTCTAATTTGTTACTAGTTGCCACTGCGTGTGCTGCCTGCGCCGCCGCGGCCACTAAATTCTGGGAGCTATTCAACTCTTGCATGTTGTTCAGGTGCTTGTCCGACTGCATATGTATCGACAGATTACCCTTTGTGGTCGTCGAGTAGTTGCATATCTCACAGCGGTATGGTTTATAGCCACAGGAGTATGACTCGCCACGCGCCAATCGCGGGTGTTGTTGTCCTGTATAAATGTTAGGAATAGAAGCAAGTAATTAATAATTAAGGTTTATAGCAGAAAATAAAATGGAATGCCACGTGGTCAATGCTTGTTTTTTTTTGTCATAGATTACATAAAATGTATATTTATGTATATTAGTGATAGTTTTTACATTATATTGCCATGAGTTTTGCCAATCAATATCAGATGCATTACCAAATGATTTTTCACAATTTTCTCTATTCCCAATTTTCACCATCTCTTTAATTTTGATGTTTTGTACTAGAAATAAATATTTTCTCCTGGTTGAATTTTGTTGGCTCATTTTGAGTATTTTTCAAATAATCCGTAAATGAATATTTAGGGAGACTGACTTTTAACCAGTCATATTTTGTAAGCGAATAGATATAATAAAATACATAGTTTTTTTTTTATGAAGCTTAATGCCCTGCAAATTCAATATGTCTTTCCCTCAAAAATAAGTATGTTCCTAGTTAAAGCACGTGAATACACTAAACAAATAAGATAAGAAAAGGTAACTCCTATAATTTAAGAAGTATTTACAATTTTTTTCATATGGAAAATCACCAAAATCAAAGATATTAATTTAAAAACTGACCCGTCTAACGTAATTTTTAATTCTCAATCAACGCTTTTATTAAATACTTATAATTTCAAAAAAGTACCCTCCAGCTTTAAAAAAAAACTCGTCTTCAAAAAAACAAGAGTTTTAAAAATAATAAAACCCAGATCGCGAATGAGAATTAAAAAAAAAAATTAAATGAATAAATAAATAATTTAACATACGCAGGCGTAAATAACGAAACCGCTTTCTACCGGTAAACGGAGTGGTGGCGATTGACTACTGCCTACGACATTTATTAAGAAGATAGAAATGAAGAGGTAAGTCTGGTCGTGCCTAGTGCATACTTCTTACTTAATGATAACCAGATATCAATGATAATTTTTCCAATTGATATATTTTAGATAAAGTTAAAGTTGCTAACGACAATTGCATCGTGAAAAAGTTTGAGCGTGTGTATATTCTGTTGGACCTTAAGCCACCAACTGAACAGAGGGTAGTGCGTAATGAAGAAAACAAAGCCAACGTAGCGGCCAGTATCAAAGATGACAAAGTCCTATATCCGCATGAGATTCTACAGAAGCAATAATTAAAGCCATAGACAACACCGCGAGTAAAGTGCTGGAAATGTTGAGGTGCACTATCTTATATATATATATAACAGAATCAATTTAATATATTCCACCATTGTTGTTTTAATTAAATTTCCTAATCTCTCATTCATATTTGGTCACCCTCGAATAAATCTTTTAGGCAACTTGCCCAAGAATCAAAAAAACTAAAAGAGTTGTAATATATTTCCAATTGTAGTGTATTTCAAATTATGAAACAAAATTTAACCATAAACAATTTTTATTTATTTTATTCATACCAATAAAATATATTTTTGTAATGTATCTTAAAGAATAAAAATATATTTCTACAAGAAAATATAATACATTTTATTTTGACATTTTTTATTATTAATTACAAAAACATAATTGACAGTAATTTTATAGTAAAGACACGACACCGGCTCTTGGCCCTTTAAGAAATTAAATTGTATTAATAATTTCTAACCTAACAACTTAATAAGCTATTTCTTGTTATGATGGCAATATGATAAAGTTCTCTGATCTATTTAATTTCCTCATAATTACCTTATGTAGTTGTTGACTGAATTTAAACGAACATAAGAACAAAAGGAAAAATTAACAGACGGACATGTGGATTTGGTCTGCATATATAACAAAAACGTAGAAATATAGAATATAATTGAGGTATTCACGCTTTGTGTTGAGTTAAGGAGTTGAGGAAAAAGTCAACAGGCCAAAGGGTGAATCCCTCCTGTTGAGTTGTTGAGTTTTCTTCTTTTTTCCAGAGTTTGTTTACATTTGTAAATTGGTACAAATTACATTAAAATTCAAAAACTTGAATTAAAAATGCAGAGTCAAAGCATTAAATCTATTTTAATTAACATAAATTTACATTTTGTAAATTGGTACAAATTACATTTAAATTCAAAAACTTTAATTAAAAATGCAGAGTCAAAGCATAAAATCTATTTTAATTAAACCTTTAGCTAAAGTAGCTATGTATTACATCAATTTGTATTTAAGGTATTCACGCTTTGTGTGCACTTGAGCAGTTGAGGACTTTTACAAAAACAAAATATATTTGGAAATACAACCCTGCGTTTCAAATCTCAACTCAACTTGTGCTCAACCCAGACCCTAGTCTACTTTTTGCTGTGCACTTGAGCAGAAAGTGTTGCACAATATGGTAATTCGCTGCCTTTTCAGCACTGCACGCATTTGTCATTTTTTAGCCATTTCGTGATATGAAAAGCAACGAGTTACCTTATACTCGCTAAGGAAGAAGAGCGCCAAATTTAAAATAATCAAATTTTATTAGCGCAAGTAAAAAAGGTTGTGGCTTTTTTATGCGAAATTAAGTGATTTACACATAATTACTTGTTGTTGGAGTTAACGCAAGTAAAAGAGTAAAAATAGATGCAATTATACTCTTGCATCGTGGACCATTTCCACATCCCTAGGTCAACTGACTGGCGCCAGAAAGTGCTCAGTTTCGTCGTCGAAAACCGATTTGTTCAAATGCTGAGGGTAACTCCACAACAGTTCCAGCATATATTAAGCCTAGTACAGCCCCAGCATTTTCCAGTTCGCATCTATTTTTATTCTTTTACTTGCGTTAACTCCAACAACATGTAATTATGTCTAATTCACTTAATTTTGCCCAAAAAAGGCACAACCTTTTTTACTTGCGTTAATACAATTTGATTATTTTAAATTTGCCGCTTACTTTTTTCAACCGAGTATAAGATGACTCGTTGCTTTTCATATCACGAAATGGCTAAAAAATTAAAAATTTTGCAGTGCTGAAAAGGCAGCGAATTGTCATGTTTTTTCCTCGTAGGAGATTTTAATGAAGGTGAAATTGATAACTTAATTCGTTATGATGCGGGTTATAGAGCTTTAAAAGGCAAACGCTCTTCTCGTTCGCGTTGGGAATCAGAGAAGAAGAAATTTATGGCTATGATAAGGCATACATGCTTTAGTTCAGGGTATTTTAAAGTTGGGCAGGACCGACTATAGCATTCAAGCATGCGATGGAATGCATATTATGAAAATAAAAATGAACAGAGGATATTATGGTCTACATGATCTGAATTTATGTTAGAGAAAAATCTATGAAATTATCCTTTTCCATTTAAAGGCAACGTTGCTTCTAAAATACGATACAGTTTGTATAATGGCTTAAAACTTCTGACATTGCTTTTAATTATTCATTTACCTGCTCGGTTTGCTTCATAAAATGAATAATTTTAACTATTTCACTAATTCAATAATTGTGTTATTTAACTTCGAAATGTTATCTATATACATAAACACGAATGCATGTTTGTACGAGGCTTATAGAATCCACTATATTGCAGTGTGATTGTGTTTATATTTACAGGCTATGTTCGGTATGTTGTCGAGAAGGATTACAACAGGGTGTCCAGGCCCACTGCTCATCTGACTCTTTTTGTTTTTGTAATGGACTTTTAGCCTTGGGCATAGAGTCCACAAAGCGCGTGTACATGCACGGCCCAAACTGTATAGCACTCAATGCCAATGCAAATTACAAAAACAATTTCGCGAGTTCTCTCCCTTACTCTCTTTGCTCTCTGAGCTCATGAGCACAGAAACAACCCTTGTGTATATTTGTTGTTGGCCCACTGATTTTCACAGTAATTTTGTTGTTGTTTTTCGTTTGTGCTCTCTGAACTCTTGCACTTAAAAAAAAGGTTGTAGGATTGATCGCGGACACGAAATTTTTGTACACCATGTGTTAAATGTGAGTATTAAATCATATGTTGCAAAGAAAAAAAAATTTCAACGAAAAATAAAACATTTATATGAGTATATACTATTTTTGTCAGTGTACATAATAACACGAAAAAACGGTTTGCTTTAGATGTGTTAGTGCTTTTCTTTCATATGTATTGGTGTTTGCTCTTTCATAAGCAGCCTTTGGACACCCCTGGTTTACAACATAAGTATGGACACCTTTCGATAGGTGGCGCTGAGTACTGAGCATAGTTTTCAAATGCAACGAAAAAAACACAGTGTTCACTCAATTTCCATTCAATTCAAATTTGACAGACGAACATTTCGAATTGGAAATGAAAATTGAACAATATCATCGAAGCAACCATTTTGAATGGCAAATTCAAAGGAGAAAATGTGCTGATACCACGCATTCCAATGATATCAACAAATATGCCTTTCGAATTTAAACGTTTGCAGTTTCCAACACGACTCGCATTTGCAATGACCATCAACAAAGCGCAAGGACAATCGCTACAAGTATGTGGATTGAATTTAGAGAATCCATTCCCCTCCCATGGACAATTATATGTTGCCTGCTCACGTGTTGGAAAACCATCTGACTTATACGTACATACATATATGCACCAGATGGAACAACTAAAAACATTGTGTATCCAAATGCACTTCAATAAATAGCATTCAATTGAAAACTTGAATTGTCAGACTTTTCTCGATAAAACGAATTAAAATACATAATGATCCTAAATAAAAATTGAATTTTGTTGTAACGATATTAGTATTTCTTTAAATTTAGTAAACGGCACAGCAAGGCGTGACGAATATAGCTAGTTTTTAATAAAAATTTTCTAGCGATATGTAACCTATGCATATATAAGATGGCTGGGTAGATTTACATACCTGCTAGGCAATATCCACATGCACTTTCCCCGTCAGGATGTTTCTCACGCATATGTATCTCCAATGTCTCCTGGTATTTGTAATGCCAATTACACTGCGGACATTTAAGGGTCTTGCACGAATTGCGAGTGGACATCTGAACACCACTATTAAGACGAGCCGAGTTTAGCAGCATTTCACAACTGCAATAATACAATTAATATAGAAATGAAAACCAACGCAAAAAGAAACAGAAGACCCATGAATTTTTTTTTTGACAATTTTTTTTCCCCCGCCGACAGTACCCATAGAGATAATAGCATTACAGATTTTGTTATGTATGTAACAGCCATTGAGTATTAAGTTAGTCCGCGACTTCCCATTTCTTGGTAGTACTTTAAAAACATTAAAAATTCAAGAGTTTGTGTGGCCTGATTGTATACAAATTATGTGTTAATTACTTTGTAGTTGGATAAGGTAGGGTTCAGTTGTATGTGTTACAGAATTACTAATGTATAAACCAAATCGATTTGGTGCACCAATATTAAAAAGATAGCTTACGTTAAAGTCGGGCGCGGACCACTTTAGGATACCCTGTACCACCATATTGCATTTAAATCCGGTATATTAGTTAAGAACTCAAAAAGACATTTGATTGCAAAATTTGGATACGACATCTTCATAAACAATTTAAAAACAGACGAATTTAGCACCAAAAACTTATTTTTGACCGATCGGTCCGGGCGATATAAAATAGTCAACCAATTTTGATAAAATTTAGTACAGTGCTTGGGTGCTCTAAAAAACTTCGGAACGATAAATTTGGTCACGATGTCTTCATAAACAAACGAAACACAAACGAATTTCCTACAAAAATCGATCGGTCCTATAGAAGCTATATGATATAGTCAACCGGTTTTGATTAAATTTTGTACAGTGCTTGGGAACTCTAAAAAACTGTCAAACACAAAATTTGGTTAGGATATCTTCATAAACAAACGAATTTTCCATCATAAAAAATATTTCTGCATATTAATTCTAAGAACTTTTCAATTGAAAAATTTATTTTTATTGATGCAGGCAGTAGGATATTTATAAAATTTGGCTACGACATCTTTATAAACAAACTAAACACAACGAATTTTGTACAAAAAACGTTATTTTGACCTCGGTCCTATGGGAACTATTGGATATAGTCAACCGATTTTGATGCCCTATGTTCCATCTGGACAAAATGAAAATTGATGATGATGAACCGATTTTGATCAAATTTGGTACAGTGCATGGGAACTCTAAAAAACTGACAAACACAAAATTTGGTTACGATATCTTCATAAAAAAACGAATTTTCCATCTTAAAAAAATATTTCTGCATATTCATTCTAAGAACTTTTCAATTGAAAAATGTATTTTTATTGATGCAGGCAGTACGATATTTATACCTATAAGTTCCGAATGTTTCTACCGACTTTGATGATACTTGAAAGTTACGTTAAAGAAGGTATTCTAAGCACATGTGGTAAGTTACAAGTGCATATGGTGTGAGGTGTGGGAGAAATCACGATAAATCGACCCAATTTCGATGTGGGTTCGTTTATTAGAGCCACATTAATATTCGTACCAAAATTTGTGATTCTAGGTAATTTTTCAAGGCGCGGGCAGACTTTAAGGCAGGGGTGCCCCTGTCTGTCTGTCTGTCTATCTGTATGAACGCCTAGATCTCAGTGATGGTAAGAGCTAGACCAACCAAATTTTCAGATTAGATGCGTTATTTTATATTTTTGATATCGGGTATATATTATATAGCTGCCATAGGGGTGTCTCAGAGGACCTCCAAAAACAAGAAAAGTTTTAGACAAATAATTCGTTTGTTTATGAAGATATCGTCAGCAAATTTGGCACTCAAGAGTCGCCTTCAGTTATTTCTCTGCTATATCCTCATTTTTCCACGAAAAACACGAAAAGTTGTTGATAAATAATTCGTTTGTTTATGAAGATATCGTCAGCAAATTTGGCACTCAACATTTTTTTAGAGTTTCCAATCACTATAAGAAAATTTAACCAAAATCGGTTGACTATATCATATAGGTCCCATAGGACTGATCGGTTTATGCACAAAATTCGTTGTGTTTCGTTTGTTTGTGAAGATATCGTAACCAACTTCGGCAGTCGGAAGTTCTTTAGAGCTCCGAATCTGTGTCCCAAATTTGATCGAAATCGGTTGACTATATCATATGGCTCCAATGGGGATCGGGCAAAAACAGTTTTTTGAACAAAATTCATTTGTTTATAAAAATATCGTAATCTTTAGCAAAGAAATATCTTTTGGAGTTCGTAAGCAATATATCGGCCTTGATTGCAATGTGGGGGTAAAGGGTATCCCAAAGTCATCCGCGCCCGACTTTAACGAACGCCATCTTTTTTAAGTGCAAGAGTTCAGAGAGCACAAATGAAAAAAATGTGGTACAGTCGAGGCGGTGCCCGACAGTGGAATACCCTGTACCTTTTGTGTCAAAAAATTTTTTCCTGCATATTCCATCTAAGAACTTTCCAATTGGAATTTTTTTTTTTTTGGTGCAAAACTAAATATCGTACCTATAAGTTCCGTAAATTTGTACCGATTTTGATGAAAATCGAAAGTTACGTCAAAGAAGCTATTTTAATTATATTGGGTAAGTTTCAAGTTGATATGTTGAGGGTTGTGGGAGAAAACACGGTAAATCGGGGGTGGGGGGACCGCATCGATAAAATTTGGATGTGGATTTGTTCATTAGAGCCACATGAATGAGCTTACCAAAAATTATGATTCTAGGTCACTCTGTTAAATTTCAAATGAAAATATTAAACGGTGTGGCTAAAAACCGCGAAAATCTACAGCGGGGGAACGGGGAAAGATATTGACATGATTCAACAAACTTCATCTGCTTAGGAAATATGCGCACCAGCAGGTAAAGTTCCGTGTCTCTAGCACTTATAGTCTTCGAGATCTAGGCGTTCATACGGACGGACGGACGGACGGACATGGCTCAATCGCTACCCGAGGTTATGATAAGCATTTTGGTATAAAGGACTTGGGGTCTGCCACGCCTCCTTCTGTCCGTTACATACATTGCACAAATCTAGTATACCCTTTGTACCTATAGGTACAGGGTATAAACAACAACAAAATTACAGTGAAAATCAGTGGGCCAACAACAATATACACAATGGCTGTTTCTAGTTCTTACAGACTCCGAGATCTATGCGTTCATACGGACGGACGGACCAAATTAACACCCATTAACTCAGAAAATCTTTTAATAAAAACTGCGTGGACTGCGTTGTTACAGGGTATTTCTCAAATTCTTATAAATTAATTAAAATTAAGGGAAGTGCGCGAGATGTCTCGAAATGGATATGAAAGGCTTTACGAGAGTGGCGGCCCCTAGTTTTTTGATTCAAAAGCTTTGTCTTTCAAAAAAAAAAATTTTATTTTTTTTTAATCTTTATTCGTTTATGAGATATGATATGCAGAAACGCCTCCCTATAAAAACACTACAATTATTTATTCCTAAATAGTCTATACACATTAACTAACAGATATGTATTTAATTTAATGTAAATGTGTATTGTGTATTGTGTATTAAGTACATTTATACAAATATCAACGAGCCCTCGCACACCCTAAAGTGTTGATGATAAATTTTAATGACCCAAAGCCTAGTCGCAGCTCCAAACGTCGCCTGTAAATTGGGACAATTGAAGCTGCATATCACATTTATTAAGTGAAATCAGCGCAATTGGTTTAATTTATTTTAGTTAAGCTGGTTCCCGAGACCCTGTGCATCCCTACAGCGTAGAATTGTAAAGCGAGTTAATTTTAATAGACTTATATACGTATACAAGTATTATTATTTCTCTTTGTTAATGGGTGTATATAGTAAACATAATAAATACTACGTATGTATATAATTACAAGTTAATTTCCTTAAGATGCTTTTATAGTGAGTGAGGATATCATAAAGAATTACAATTTCTTTAAATTTAATTTCCGTTTAATAAAACGAAAATCAGCGTCACGTAGTTTATGGATGATCCCTAGGTGAAAAACGCGGTGAAACCTAAACTATTTTTGTCGTTATTTTTGTTTTTCTTTGGTAGGCGTATATTATCCATAAGTTTCATTTAAAATGGAAATTGAGAATTTATTTCACGAATTAAGTTATATTTTGAATAGCAATGCAAGTATATTGGATTTTAATTTAAATCGAATAGTCATGCCAGCACAAAAATTCTTAAGACTGTATATAGATTTGTGTAAGCGTTGATATTTTTATATCCTGACATATATATACATGCTTATCATAACCTCGGGTAGCGAATGAGCCATGTCCGTCCATCCGTCTGTATGAACCCCTAGATTTCGGAGACTATAAGAGCTAGAGACACGAAACCTTACCAGCCTTACCAAGTTTGTTTAATTATGTCTATATCTTGACTTAGTAGAATTTCGCGCTTTTTAGCTACACCGTTAAATATTTTAATCTGAAACCTAATAGAGCTATGCGTCGTGTTTACTTGTACCTTTGAGCTAAAAATGAACAAAATCGGAAGAATACAACAAAAGTTATAGTCGAAAATGTACTAATTTCACCCCCTCTTGGCAATAAACTGCATCAATATTTGACTATACGAATTATGGTAAAAATTGCCCAGAATCACAAATTTTCATAAGCTTATTCATGTGGCCCTAATGAACAAACCCATATCCAAATTTTATCGATGCGAGTGTGGTATAAAACGTGAAATTCTTTTACCTGGAATCGGTGAAAGTTATCGACATGAATCGGCAACCTTTATCTGCCTGAAGCCGCATCTTTTGGTTTGTTTATACGGATAGACAGACATAACTTTTTTAACTCTTCTGCTGATGGAGATCAAGAATATATGTAAATATACTTTATGAGGTCTGCCCCGACTCCTTCCGCCCGTAAAAATTGAAGAGCTTCATTTCGAAAGTGACTTGCATCACGCGTTTTCGTGTGTGTATGTAAATATACATACAGGCATGTTCCCGATTTCGATTCCGAATAAAAGTGTCGGAATCCAAATGAATGGTGTTTTGGATTTCGATTCCGACAAGAGTCGAATCGTTTTGAAAAGTTTGGCACTCAGCTGTCGAAATGAAAAGTATTTTGCTTTGTTTAGTTAAATAAACGCATTAATGCCACTAAAATTAATTTTGTATTATTTTTTAATGTTTTAACAAAATTTAGATGCGCTCACTTGAACGGATTTTGGCTGAGACTGAATTCGAATCGATTTCCAACCGTTTTCGTTCAGACCAGAAACAACTGTGTTGTTTATGTGGCGCAAAATTTAAATGGCAGCGACATCATACAGCAGCCGTCTTTTAAAAATGGAAGCGTAGTAAAAAATTAAGTTGCTTGTAGTTCGCATTTTAATTTTATAAGTATAACACACAAATTTTCAAACTTTATAAGTTGTTTATTTTATTTTATTCAACAAACTATTTTGAGCAGCAGCTTCAGAGTCGCCTTCAGTTACTTCTCTGCTATATCCTCATTTTTCCTCTAATGTTTTTTTCCCCATAAGCATTTCTCAAATGCTTAGGCCATGCGGTTAATTATATCAATCTGATGCAAGCAGATGACTTCCAAGTCGTCGCTTGAACAGGTACATTTCTTTCGTACAGCCGTAGTTCCTGTAGTTGACAGCGTCAGTGTTTGCAAGTTTACCAAGATTTTGCAACGTTTGGATTGTGTTGGTGTGCAAAATAATGCTCACGCATTATACTCTACCGCTTAGCGTTTCCTTTTTTGCCCCTTCAAAAATTTATTATAAACAAATAAAAGTGTGATAGTCGTTGGCGTATGCAGACGTGTTTTGATTGTGCTCCCGGAAAAAAAATAATAAAAATCAAAAGTGCAGTGGGTGGAGTACATCTAATAATATTATTTAGCTGCAAAAGGGAAGAGACGCTTAGTGCGATGAAAAGTCGCATAAATCTATTAATTCTTTGCGTATTTTATATTACACTAAAATTAATAAATAATTAATTCCCAATTGATAATTCTTTTAACAAAAGAAAAGTGATGAGTTAAAACGATTTTCGGGCTCAGCGCCAACGTGAGCAAGACGAACGTCGCGACAATTTAATTCATTAAAATATCTCAATTGGTTTAGAAAATATGATTTTTGCAACGCTTTTTCGGCTTCCGTGCCACTGTGCGTCGGCTCTCTTCACAACGAAATAACACGTACTTTACTTACGTCTCCCCACAACCCACAACCGTCGCGACGGTCAATCGTTCGCGGTCAATCACTCCCAACTTAATCAGCGAACTTGTGCCCATAGACGATGGCAGAGCGCGTTCTTGCTCGCCGTCGCTGCCAACAACTACGCATAAGCCAGAGAACGAAAAGTGCGCTTCCCCTATGCCGCACCTTACTCCGCAACAAGTGCATACGAGAGAACAGATCTTGGCTACGGTTACAAGCACAGTAACTTCTCTCTCAACGATGGGCAATAAACCAAAAAAATACCGCGGCAATCCAAGTAGTTGACAACGTCAGTGTTTGCAACGGAGACCACCATGAATTGCAATAGATTTTCAATACTAGCCGATGCGTCCGATGAAATGCCCTCCGTAGCTGATGAAGGTGTCAGGAAAAATCCGAAACCGCCCCCAATCTACATTCGAGAGAAAAGTTCCAATGCTCTTGTGAATAAAAAATTTGATCTTATTGGGAACGATAATTTCCACATAATCCCCCTAATTAAAGGAAATATCCATGATACTAAAGTCCAGACAAAATCCGTAGATAACTATAGAGTGCTGTCCAAGTGCCTAAATGAAAGCAAGAAGAATTTTTACACTTACCAACTAAAAAGTAGCAAAGGCCTGCAAGTTGTACTAATAGTATCGAGCCTGATGTAACACTTGTCGAAGTCTCCGAGGCTCTAAAGGAGCAAGGCTTCAATGCAAAAACCGTAATCAACATCCTATACAAAGACAGAAAGCCACAACCTCTTTTCAAGGTTGAACTTGAACCGGAATTCATAGCATCGAAAAAAATGAAGTGCATCCAATTTACAAACTGCAATTTTTACTGCACCGTAGAATCACTGTTGAAGAGCCACACAAAAGGAAGGGCCCCGTACTCTGTACAAATTGTCAAGAATATGGCCATACAAGGTCCTATTGTACCCTTCGACCCGTATGTGAAGCTTGTGGAGAGCTTCACGGCTCTGCAAACTGCCCATTAGACAGCGATGATCCTCGCATTAAAAAGTGCGGCGACTGTGGGGGGAACCACACTGCAAACTATAGAGGTTGTCCTGTCTACAAGGAGCTGAAAAATCGGCTAAACCACCGTGAGACATCAGTACGCTCACACAAATCTCATGAACCCAAAATATGATGGTGCAAATACTTGCATCTCTGCAATCAAAGTAATCAATGGAATCCTTACGCATAGATCTGTGGAATGCCAATGGCGTTTCACGACACAAACTTGAACTAACGCAATTCCTCCATGGCACATATATCGACATTATGCTACTGGCTGAAACACACCTTACTAATAAGTATAATTTTCAAATAAGAGGCTACTCCTTCTACAATACAAACCACCCAGATGGTAAAGCACATGGCGGAACTGGAATTGTGATCAGAAATCAAATCAAACATTTCCTTTATAAAAAACTTCAACAAATTATCTACAAGCCACATCCATAAATGTACAATGGGACAGCGGTAATGTAACTGTTGCTGCTGTATACTGGCCTCCTCGCTTTACACTAACAGAAGACCAATTTTTGGACTTCTATAATTCATTAGGCCAACGCTTCGTAGCTGCAGGAGATCACAACGCCATGCACACACACTGGGGTTCTCGTCTTGTGACTCCTAAGGGAAAACAGCTGTATAACGCAATTATAAAAGTGAAAAAAAAGCTTGATTACGTTTCCCCGGGTAGACCAACATACTGGCCGACGGATCCAAAAAACTGCCAGACCTAATTGATTTTGCAATAACAAAAAATATACCACGAAATCTGATAAGTGATGAAACCCTTCCGGATTTATCTTCGGACCACTCGCCTGTACTCTTTAAGCTCCTTCAAAGTCCAGAAGCCGAAGAGCAACACTGCAGGATAACTTCAAACCGAACAAACTGGCTGAAGTTCAAAAAATATGTGAGTTCACATATTCAGCTGAACTCACAGCTCAACGACGCAGCCGACATTGAAAGCTTCACTAGCGAACTTGAATTTGTCCTTGTTGCTGCAGCCCGCATCTCAACCCCCAGAACGGCAAATGAACCCTACCATCAAAACAAATCGAATGTAGAAATAGAGAAGCTCGTTTTAGAAAAGCGCCGCTTAAGACGGGAATGGCAGTCAAATAAATCACCAGGTGCAAATTAAAGGCTTAATGACGCCACACGAAGGCTTACAAAAGTATTAAAACAAGAGCAGGAACTCGTGCAACGACGCTATATAGAGCAACTATCACCGTCAAGCACAAAGCTTCCTTTATGGAAAGCACACCCAACACTAAGCTCACCAAAAGAAACTGTAATGCCAATAAGGAACTCCGCAGGTGCATGGGCCCGAAGTGATAATGACCGAGCTAGCCCATTCGCCGCTCACCTTCAAAACGTGTTCCTACCAAACCCAGCGACGAACACGTTTGCACTGCCACCCCCACCAGAAGAAACTCGACTACCGCCAACACCTATTCAATTACGATCGGAAGAGCTTGCTAAAATCATAAAAGAGCAACTCAAGCCAAAGAAGTCCCCAGGATGCGATTTAATTACACCAAAGATGCTTATTGAACTTCCACATTGTGCCGTTTGCACTATCTGTCAGCTGTTTAACGCAATTACTAGTCTTGGTCACTTCCCAGAGAGATGGAAAAAGTCGATCGTCATAATGATACCCAAGCCGGGTAAAGATCACACCGTTCCTTCATCATACAGACCCATAAGTTTATTATCATGCTTATCAAAACTCTTCGAAAAGTACCTTTTAACCAACATCATTCCATATCTGGAACTTCATAATAAAATTCCAGAGCATCAATTTGGTTTCCGTGCTAAAAATGGAACCATTGAGCAGGTCAATCGAATAACATCAGAAATTCGAGCCGCGTTTGAACATCGGGAGTACTGCTCCGCAATATTTCTGGATGTCTCTCAAGCATTCGACAGAGTTTGGCAAGATGGTCCAATGTATAAAATTAATACCATGCTTCCTACTAACACGCACAGTCACCTGAAATCATACCTCCCTGAACAGGAAAGATTGCACCCCACTTACACTAAATGAATGGCTCAACTGCCAAATCGATTAACTCCACTTTTTGAATTTTTCGAAATTTTAATGTCAAAGTACTTGATAGATGCCAAATTGCTACTATTCATAATAAAAATCTCTAAAAATAAAAATGTACACCACTAAAAGGCAAAATGTTTTTGGCCACTGAATAATGATTAATTTATTTCAGAAGCCAATCTGATAAACTCCATACTATAATGTAAATCGTAATAAAATTTTAGTTAAATCACTTTGTACAATCCAATTGACTGCAAATAAAAATTGAGACTTAAGACAGTGAGGGAATGAAAAGACGAAAAAAGATGCTCACTTACAAAAGGCTGAACAGGCTCGTAGTCATATGACTGCAGATGGAATGCAGCGTCTGAAGAAAGGTTTGTTTTTTCTTTCGACTTAGAAAAAGCTTTAATCTTTCCCAAATTGAATACATCGGTAGCTTATTACAAGCGAAATTTATATGTTTAAAATTTCGGATGCCATAATTTTAATAAAAATATAAGCCTCATGTTCGTTTGGCCAGAAACTGAAGGATCTCATGGATCTCAGAAAATCTCTTCATGCCTAGTAAAGTACATAAAGACTTGTGCTAAAAATTCTAAGAATATAATAACGTATTCAGATTCATGTACTGGTCAAAACAGAAATATAAAAACTGTCTTAAGTTTATTGAAATTGCTTCAAAGTACAGAAATACGTGCTGAGTCAATAGAAATGAAATTTCTGGTAAGTGGACATAGTTATTTGCCTAACGATTCACAATTTGCTATTATCGAATCTGAAGCGAAAAAATGCAAACCTTTTTTCGTCAGATGATTGGTACAATATAATAAAAACAAGTAAAAAGAAAGTACCATTTCATATGGTTAAAATGACGCATCAGGACTTTTTATCTACAAGTACTTTAGAAAATTCTATCATTAACAGAAAGGCATCAGTTACAAAGATGCCAGTAAAGTGTGACTTCAACGAAAATTCAGAATTTAATGCCATTGACATAAGAAAATCTGTAGCAGGTAGACCATTATGTCTGAAAAAATGTAAACCAGCCTTTATTATATCCAAACGGCAGAACTGTGACAAGAGAAAAGATATGATAGACTTGTTGAAATTCATTCCTCCTATTAAAAATAACAATTATAAAAATTTAAGGACAAACCGAAATGACCGGAGCTAAAATACAGCTAACGAAGAAGACATCATTTACATTGCTGATGAATTAATTTAAAGATATATATGTAACAGAGCAGCTATGATTTATTTTTTCTAAAATAAAACATAAATTTAAGAAATTTAAAATTTGAACTTCAATTTATAATTTTCTTTCACATGCCAAATCGATTAAACCCCTCAATCACATAAAAATCACTTTAATTTTTCTAAACTTTTTGTTTATGGAGTTAATCGATTTGGCATATGAATTATTAAATTTAGGCTATGTAACGGAAACGTTATTATTAATTTTTTCTAAAATCTTAAATAAAAATGTATATAATTTACTTTTCTGTAATAAAAACATAAATTTAAAACTGATTTTAAATCAATAATTTTTTTCACTTGCCAAAACATATCCATCCTTTATTCATATAGAAATTTTAATAAAAATAGCGGTATATTCCATGTTATCCATCTTATACTTTTAATATGGCGTTAGACACAAGATATGCAGTTATGTGGATCCCGGCCTCCTTCAAGGAGCCGGAGAAGATCCTGAAGATGTTGCAGAGGTGCAACCTCCAATCCGTCCTCGGATTGGAGGGTCGCAAAGGTAGAGGAGACGCAGACCCCCATGAGGAAGATTCTGCTTATCCTCAACAAGGAGTTGCTGGCACCGATTGACGAGATGCACGGAGAGCTAAACTATGGTTTTAGCTCGGTGCAAATTCGCGTCTATAAAGCGGATGCCAGGCAGACGGAGAGCCGAGAGGTGATGGAGGAGGTTCTGGAAGAGATAGAGGAACCCGAGAAGGATCCCGAAATCGAGGATTGTGAATCGGTGATGTCCGATGCGTCCTTGGTTCGGGGTTTAGAAGCGCTATGTCAGGAGAGTGCTGACTCCGCTGATGAGAGCATCAGTGATGACATGGACGCGAACGTAACGGTGATGGAGGTAAAGACGCAAGATGGCTCTAGGAATCTTGGAGCATCACTGTAAAGCAGCGACTGCTGCCCTAATGCTTCGCCTAGCAGGGGGCGAAGCCGATCTAGTGCTGATTCAGGAACCCTGGATTGTGTCCAACAGGGTATCCTGGCTCAGCACTCCTCAATACAGGCTGTTTGCAGATCGAAAAGAAGGTAAAACTCGCACCTGTATTTTAGCAAAAAAGCACCTTAGTGTATTTTTGCTCCATAATTACAGCGATGGTGACATCACGTCGGTAAGCCTGGAGCTCCAGGGCAAACCGATACGCATATCGTCGGCGTATTTGGCCTACGACATTATGGATCCAATCCCGGGTCAAAAGATGCAGCAACTTATTAGTGACAGTGACAACCTCGGCATTGGTCTACTGATTGGTTGTGATGCAAACGCTCACCATGGACAATGGGGGAGCTCCAATATAAACGAGAGGGGTGAGTTACTTTTTGTTTATCTTCTCTCCACAAATTTACTTATTTGCAATAGGGGTAATGACCCAACATTTATAATTAGAGACAGGGAGGAGGTCATTGACCTAACGTTAATCTCTAATTTTATATATGACCAAGTCATAAACTGGGAAGTCTCTAAAGAGCACTCCTTCTCAGATCATAAGTATATTGAGACGTTATTGTCTATAGCCACCCCTGCTCCAGTAAAGTTCAGAAATCCGCGTAGAACAAACTGGAAGTCTTTTAAAATGAAGCTGGGGAAAGCCCTTCCTGTCCCTCCTAAGATGACTCCTTCCTCAAAAGAAGAACTTGAGTATCTTATAAAAACGTTCACCGATGCGTGTATGGACTCTTACAAGTCATCTTGTCCAATAAGCAAGCCAAGGGGCAAAAGGAAACCACCATGGTGGAAACCTGAAATAGATATGCTCAGGGCAAGCTGTCGGACTCTCTTCAACAAAGCTAAAAGATTAAATTGTGAGCAAAGCTGGTTGGAGTATAAACAAAGTTTAGCTCGCTACAAAAAACTAATAAGGCAGGCAAAGTGAAATGAGTGGAGAAAATTCTGCTCTGAAATCGAGTCCTCATCAGAAGTGGCAAGACTTCGAAAAGTGCTTTCAAAAGCACCCACAAACTTACGGTATCTTAAGAGGCGGGATGACTCCTGGACAGACTCCAGTGAGGAGTCTCTAAAGCTACTTCTGGATACACACTTTCCGGGTAGCAATTTAGATACACCATCGTGTATTCCTTCCTATCTCCCAGTACATGCACTGAATGGGATAATAACAGAGTCCAACATTGAATGGGCTGTAAACAGTTTCGAACCCTACAAATCTCCAGGCCCTGACGGGTTAATACCCGCCCAGCTGCAGAATGGGGGAAACCTGGTAGTCTCGTGGCTAAAAGCAATTTTCATCAAAATCACTGCGTTAGGTCAAATACCTTCTTCTTGGCTAACGTCCAGAGTGGTATTTATACCCAAGGCGGGTAAAGCCTCACACACGGTTCCAAAAGACCTCAGACCTATAAGCTTGTCATCTTTCCTGTTAAAAAATCTGGAAAGGCTGATAGGGTTATACCTAAGAACGTCTATCGACCCAAAGTTATTATCAGGGTCGCAACACGCGTACAGCAAGGGCAAATCGACAGAAACAGCACTTCATTCTGTCATATTAAATATAGAAAAATCCTTACACTATAAGGAATATACTCTCGCGGCCTTTTTGGATATAGAAGGCGCTTTCAACAACATCGTCCCCAATGCAATAACCGATACACTGCGGCACCTAGGGGTGGATGACCGGCTAGTGAGATTGATTAGCCAACTGCTGCTGTGTAGAACGGTAACATCTTCACTTGGTACATCCACTCTCTGTAGGTACGTGAGCAGAGGCACTCCACAAGGGGGGGTACTATCACCTCTTCTATGGAACATGGCAGTCAACACGATGCTATGTCGCATAGAAGGTGGGGGTTGCAAAGTTGTTGCCTATGCGGACGATGTCGTCATTATGCTGAACGGAAAATTTCCACAGACCCTCTGTGACCGCATGACAGTTAAACTTAAAGAACTGTCAATGTGGGCACTAGAAAGCGGGTTAAAATGTTAACCCCGACAAAACTGAGCTTATTATCTTTTCGAAAAGATACAAGCTACCAAATCTTTCTCCTCCAAGAATAAATAATTCAGTACTGTCCTTCAGTGATTCTGCAAGATACTTGGGGCTTGTTCTGGACAAGAAACTCAACTGGAACCAAAATATTTCGGAAAGAGTACAGAAGGCTAATATAGCACTTTTTGCCTGTAAGAAAACAATTGGACTCAAATGGGGTATGTCCCCCCAAGTGGTTCGATGGTTAAACACCGCCATAGTGAGACCCATACTGCTGTATGGGGTTTCCACTTGGTGGCCAGCCCTAACCATTAAATCAAAACTCAAAGCACTAAACAAGGTGCAGAGAACGGCACAACTTTGTATCACAGGTGCCCTTAGAACTACTCCAAGTGAAGCGCTAAATGCCATCACCAATATATATTCAATCCTTCTAGCTGCTAAAGAAACAGCTACCTTAACATCGAGACGCCTATAGGATGCTCACAGTTGGGCAGTCTTAGGTTATGGGCACTCTTCCATTCTAGTAGATGACACTATCGGGTCAGCTACAGACTACTGTATTCCTCAGGAACACTCCTCAACCCCTTTCAACACCATCATCCCTTCAAGGGAATCGTGGATAGGAGGTCAACCGGGTCCGAAGGACTCCATAAATTTCTTTACAGATGGCTCCAAGCTCAACAATCGAGTTGGGGGCGGGGTTTTCTCGGAACATCTAAATATCCGACAGTCTTTCCGGCTCCCGGATCTTTCAGGCAGAGATCCTTGCTATAACCGAGGCTCTAATCTGCTTAAGAAACGCTAGTCCTGATAACAGGATAATAAATATCTACTCAGATAGTCAGGCAGCTATTAAATCACTTCGTTCGCTATCATCAAATGCGACGACAGTCAACAACTGCCGCAAATCTATTCAAGAGATGGCACAGCAGTTTGTTATTAGCCTCATCTGGGTGCCAGGGCACCAGGATATAACAGGCAACGAAATAGCAGATGAATTGGCCAGACACGGCACGACTATCACCCTCCTTCCGGATAAAGAGGTTATACGTATGCCGATGGCCACTTTTAATCTACATACTAGGGAAAAGTTCAGCTTTCTTGCTCAAAGTATGTGGAATAACACTCCTCCGTGTAGGATTAGCCGCCAATTATGGCCAAATATCAATGCAAAACGCTCTTCGAAGCTTTGCAGTCTTAACCGCTCACAGTGTTCGGCAGTTGTCAGAGCGATTACCGGACACTGGCTTGTGGGAGCACACGCTGGCAGATTAAATGCTCCGAGTAATGACTTTTGTAGAAGTTGCAAAGATGAGGAAGAGGTGGAATCAGTTGAACACTTCTTCTGCTCCTGCGAAGCTCTTAGTAGACGCAGGAAAAAGCACCTGGGATACTATTTCCTCCAGAATCTAGCGGAACTAGAGTCAACTTGTCCGAGAAAGATTGCGAGCTATATTGCTGCAACGGGCTGGGACCCTTTTTGAAGATGATATAGGAGAAGGGAAATATATGTGAAAAACATAAGAGATTCGTGCGGTGTCACAAAGGGCCGACCCAGGCCTAAGTGTGCTGGCTTTAAGCCAGCAGCCGCCCCTAACCTAACCTAACCTAGACATAAGATAAATCTGCAGTAATACAGTCTACATCATCAATTTGAATGTAGAACTTAACTGAAATTTTGAATTACAATATATACTATTTTCTCATTTTTCTCAACTATTTGTTTTATGGAGTTAATCGATTTGGCTTGTGAACCATTCAAACAATACTGTACATCCGAAAGCGAATGAGGTAACGTACCTGGGCATACAACTCTACAGACGTCTCACATGGCGCAGACACATTGAAGCCAAAAGAACACACCTAAAGCTAAAGGCCAGTAATCTTCATTGGCTGATTAACACAAAATCACCTCTAAGCCTGGACATTAAGGTCATACTCTACAATGCAGTCCTAAAACATACCTGGACTTACGGCTCCCAGTTGAGGGGCAATGCCAGCAAGAGCAGCATAGACATCATCCAGAGAACCCAGTCGAAGATCCTGAGAACTATCTCCGGGGCACCGTGGTACGTTCGAAATGAAAACATTCAGAAAGATCTGAATATACTTAAAGATGAAATAGTCCAAGCTACGGCAAAGTACTACAACAACACACAGATCTCGGCTGCGCCGTAGGGATAGTCCACCCCAGCAACAATTATAAGGGGCATGATAACTTATAATTAAAATAATTTAATTTGGTTAAGATTTGTAAACATATGAATAGTTCTCACAACAAGAAGATTCAATATATAAAATACAGTTATAAAAATAAAAAACAAAATGTAATAAAAATATTTAATGAAAATTAACCAGTTCAGTTCAACTGAACAACAGTTCTAAATTTTCTTAAAACATTAAAAAATAATACAAAATTAATTGCAGTGACATTAAATGCATTTATTTAAGTAAATTAAGCCAATTACTTTTCATTTCGACAGCTGCGAGCCAATTTTTTCAAAATGATTCGACTCTTGTCGGAATCTAGATCCAGAACATGCCTGATTATTACACAAAAAAAAATTAACCTTTTATTTGTATTTAAGTTGTTAAATGAAACATTTTGGACAATTGTTTGGCCAATTATTTTGTAGTTAATTAATTTTAATCTATGAACCAATTAGATTGGTTCAAGCGCTAGAGATTATTGTACATACATATGTATAAATGTACTTTAAGAGAGCCAGGACCAGATAAATGTTTAATATTTTGCATGTTTGTAGCAATAAATACAGTAGTTCGCATGTGATCAAATGAACAACCTGCAAGGCCACTGGCGTGGGGGTTTTTTTTTTACTTTCATTAAGCTTCCTAATGAACTCTTCCCTTTTTCAGACCATCAATTGTAAAGGATGTATAAATTAGACTAATGAGCTATTGTGCACCGTCACATTGCATCAAGGTGACCAAATCCTTTGTGACCAAAATTCAAACAGTGGCAAATTTTCGAACCCTTTTGACTAGAAGCTTGTAGCTATTCCTGTGTCATCACGTAGCTCACAGACGCCATGCTGGGACTTGATGTCACCCCTTTCCGTAATTACAAATGAAGCGCCCGCGGCACTTGCTTTCTCACGCTAAAATAAATAGTTAAAGGTACGAGGGTATGACATGCCCTAAATCTTGCAGAGCCTTCAAGTTTCCGCTTAGCATGCTCCAATATAAAAATGCTTTTATCGTACTAACAAATTTGATTTTATTTGATTGGCTTTACGATATAAAGGTAATATATGCCAAGACGATATAAAGCCAAATTTATGAAACTAGGAAAACTTACCGAGCGCAATCTACTCCTTGGGGACGCCCATTTATGTGGTCTGAGCATGCACCGATCGTGAAACTGGATGCTCCAGATGTGTTAGTAGCACTTGTAACTGATGTAGTGGGTGAAATAGGTAATGATGAAGACTGAACACCGCTGCTGGCCGGAGCTGTAGTATTTGGTGAACGTTGGGGTGTAATTGGAGATTTTATGTGCTGTTGAATTTCGATTAGTTCGCAGGTCTTGCAATCTACGCCTTTGTAATCTGGATGATCTACGCATCTACGATGTTGTTGTGCTGTAAGCTGATGTTGCAGAAATTCAGTAAGCAGCTTTACTCCATTTCCATTCTGTTCACTAACATTGGCCAAGGCAGCTAGCGATGCGTGTAAGGAACTAAGGTGCGGTTGTGTAGTGTCTGCCGACGGATTAATCGGTGGGAATGCATTTTGTCCGATTTGCACTTGTTGCTGGATGGACTGCATAAAATCACCTGATCTTATTGAAAAGATAGTTGGTGAAGGCGAGTGGGATTGCATTGGACTACCACTGCTTGCCATTTTGACGTCGTCGTCATTAGCTGGTGCTGCCGTAGATTCTGATACTGTCGTGTTTTTCGATTTGCTGTCCATACGTGACTTATTACTACTTATATTATCAGTACTGGGGGCTTCGACTGTAGAAAAATCCAAAAGTTCATCACTTTCGTCACATGGCGGAGGTGGTACATTTCTGATTTTTGAAGAATACGCGTCAGAAGCTGTCGCTAAGTTCGAATCCACCAGTAAAGCTGGTAAAGGAGATGAAGATAAATTGCGTACCGGTGAGGCCACAGGCGCGAGTGCAGGTGCTGGTTGCGTTAATGATGATGATATTGGTGATAGCTTTATTAGAGAATTAGTCTTTCCTGTTTCTGTATTTAAGGAACCAAATTTCACAGTAGTTTCGGCTGCTACTTTATGTGGTACTTTGACACTTGGTGCCATTGTTCTTCCAACGTCATGACTCTTTGCGTTGCGGTCAAAGGTTGGTAAAATGCCAATAGATGTAGTCTTGTCGTTAGCAAAAGTGTCTTTAGTTGCTTTTGAATCCTCAGATGTAAGAGGGGTACCTTCTTCCTCAGATGCCAAAAACTGACTACACCCGGCATTTACTTCCAATGGTTCTAGAAATGATATCTGGGGTTTCTCATCCATGTTCCGTTGAATAATAGCACTGGAGTACTCGCGATTTAGCAGCTGCTTTTCCAGATCTTTAAGATTGAGACTGTGTTCGATACTTGCATGCAAACTAAAGGATTTGGAGTTACCAAAAGAGAGCTTGCAAATAAAACACATTAAAATTGGTTTCTGTATTTTGAATACATTTGAAGTGTCTAGGCAATTTGCACTTGCATCTTGTGCGGATACAACACGGAATGAGTGAATTTTTGGATTCCCTTTTTGAGTTATACTCTTATTCCCACTCAACAATACATCTGATTGAAATCGTGTTTTAGACAGAGCAGATCTATTTAGAAGATCACGTCCAGAAGACCCAAAAGTCGTTGTCCATGTAGCAACTGCTTCTTTTGACTTGGTCGATAAAGCTGTTGCTATTGTGGGTGCAACTGAAGCTGTAGCTGAGGCGGTGTGAAGACCAGGTGAGCTTAAACTAAAACTAGACACAGTCGCATTTTCTGAATCAATAATAAACGCACTACCATCTAGATTGTAAACTATATTGCCATCAAAAGTTTCGACATCAGAACTGGACATTGGAGGGCCGTCATTTGCATTATTAATTGATCTGTAAAAGAAAAATTTATGTTTATAAAAAATAAATTCAAATTCACAAGTATCAATAACAAAAAACAGACATTGTTAGGGTAGTTTGGAAACCTCCTGCCTAGATTTAGTTTAAATTAATGCCATACTTTTTACATAAACTCGTTAAAAAGAGTTCTTCTGCCTTTAGCATTACAAATCAA